>JARQOC010000003.1:107064600-107710336 GCA_033576535.1 Allobates femoralis | reverse complement strand
CTCTTCTTGCGATCACTGTACTCCTTCCCTGTTTCATTGAATGAAGCATCCTATGTCACCCACACAGTTCCCTCCATTGCGCTCCTCTGCACTTTTCTCTACCCTGCTGAGGGCAGAGCAAAGTATTGTATGAGCAGGAGTGGAGAAAGGTCAAACAACACCTGCGCATGAGAACTATAATACTTTGCTCTGCCCTCGGCATGACAGAGAAAAGTGTGCATGCCCAGGAGCGCAATGGAGGGCACTGTGTGCACAACACAAGCAGAGAGGAGACGCCAGATCAAGGTCAGAGATGGCCATCGGACTGTACCACACCAAGTTGAGTATAATAAAGGATCTTTTTATGTTATATGGATCAGATTTGGGACTTATATACAGTATTTGAGAATGTTGTATATAAGGGCTTACTGGAAGAGGCCGCAGCTTATAGGGGAACAACCTGCTGACCGGTTCACATTAGGTCTAGAAATATCAACGCCAGGGAGATGTACATTTTGCTTTCTTTGTATGGAGAAAGTATACCAGACTCTGAGTTGATCATTTTTATTGTATTTTTCATGCTAACTGTATATGACTGTCTCTAATACTTACTGTGATGTATCCTCCCAGGTGAAAAAATGAACGAGAGATGAAAGCTGAATTAGAGGAGCTGAAGAAAAAGGTAGGCATTCCTACACCTGTTTCCGGCATTTCTCCCCTCACTAGTCTCTCACCTACTAATTGAAGCCTTTTGCTTTCCTTATTACTGGCATCTTTTTTTTCTATGAAGCTTTCTTTTATTTTCCTCTCCATGAATATATCTTTAGGGTATGTGCTCATGATCTGGAGGTGCTGTGTGTTGGACTGCAGCCGCCCTATACTCATGATCTGCGTTGGGTGCAGGGTGGTGTCTCTCTGTGTTCACCTGATGGTGATCTCTTCCGAATACGCTGCATGAAATTAACATGCTGCAGAGATGCAGATGTCCGGTATCCTGCACCGCAGCTGAAAGAACAGAGAAGCATAGTGAACATGGGAGTTCTTGAAATCCCATCCACTGTGCTTGTACTGTACCACACAGCGTTTTGAATGCAGCGGCAACACGCTGCAATTCCTGATCGTGAGCACACACCCTTACATTTTCCAAAAAATGTTCTGTGCTGATTAATTTCATAATATAGCTGCCTGTATATTAAGAATAGTAGCTCCATATTTCTAACTCAGAGCTACAAATCCCAAGCATAAATGTTATATTGGATCAGTCATCAGATTTCACATTACAAACTGTATTGTATGTTAGTGATTGGATCTATTTGATCTGCTGTACTAAATCCATGTCAGACTGGCTGTGTAATCCTAATATTAATATGTATAAATTGTCTCTTTAGAGAGGAAGTAGACTTGAACTCTAGCACCACCTATTGGAAGTGGTAATCCTAAAAGTCAAAAACGACACTTTAACGAGCCTTGTCCTATGACGGAGGATTTAATCCAGATCAGGGTGTGGCTTTCTGGCTTCTTGAATTCTGAGCTGTTGATCAGAGGTGCCCACACTCTCATCATAACACACACTGTACCTGTAGCTCACCTAGGCTTTATGTGACACAATCCTTCATGCACAGGTACATTACGATGTTAAAAAACACCACAGTCCAACATCAAAATGTTATTTTCTAAATGTAGTGGTTTGGAGACATTTATTTAAAAGTTTTTTAACCCATGCATGACCCATAACATAAGGTACGTCATGGGCCGTGTCGGTCCCTTTGATGTGAGCTCACATCATTTACCCAACATCTCAGCTGATCTCATCAGCAGGGCACTGTAAAATAAGGAATTAAAAAATTATGTTTTTAAAAATATGAAAAATAAAACCCACAAAAGTTCAAATCACCCCCCTTTTGCCCCATTGCAAATAAAAGTATTAAAAAAATTAAAACCATACACATATTTGGTATCGCCACGTTCAGAAATACCCGATCTATCAAGATATGAAATCAGTTAATCAGAGCTATAAACTGCGTAACGGAAAAAGAGGCCCAAACGCCAAATTACGTTATTTTGGTCGCTGCAGCATTGTAATAAAGTTCACTAACGGGTGATCAAAACAGCGCATCCACCCAAAAATGGTATCATTAGAAATGTCAGTTCGAACCACAAAAAATAAGCCGTCACACAACCCCAGATCCTGAAAAATGAGAACGCTTCATCACGGAACATGGCGCACAAAGTGGGATTCTTTTTTTTTCACAATTCTGAATTTTTTTCACCTCTTAGATAACAATAAAAGTATACATGTCTGGCATCTACGAACTCGTATCAACCCGAGGCATCATACCAACATGTCAGTTTTACTATATAGTGAACATGGTGAATAAAAAACCCAAAATACAAACGTGTAATTGCACTTTTCTTGCAATTTCACCGCACTTGGAATTTTTCCCAATTTTCTGTACACTGTATGGTAAAATAAATGATTGCATCTGAAAGTACAATTCATCTTGCAAAAAAACAATCCATCATATGTCTATATTGACGGAAAAATGAAAAAAGTTATGGCTCTTGGAAGCAGGGGAGCAAAAGATGAAAATGGAAAACGAAAAATCGCCGGGTGGTGAAGGGGTTAAAAAATATAATAGTAAATTAATCAGCACAGAATATTGATCTAAAAATGATATGCTGGTGAAAGATAGATTAATAAATACATAGTGTATTAAAGCCACCTAATAAATGAGTGTTACTAATATTTCTGTTTATAATTCATTATTTCTTAGCTCTGCTCCGTTACACAGGACAACAATAAGTTAAGTTCTTACAACTACCAGTTGGAGCAACGTGTCCTGAAACTAAAGGTGAGTTTCATGGAGAAAAGCCTCAAGTACTTGTCAAAAGTGAAGAGATTTTAGTTGAAGGTCTTTCTTGTGGTGAAGAAAATCTGCCCCATTTATGAGGTCTGGGAACTTGCTATCTACCTTATGGAGAGGAGTTTTCCTGCAACCATAAGAAGACAGTTAAGTAGGTGAGGAGACTTAGGGTGCGTGCACACGGTCCGGAGGAGCTGCGTGTTGGACGCAGCTCCTCCAGACCGGAGTGAAGCCGGGGTGGCCGCAGGGAGACCGCAGCCACCCTGTACTCACCATGTGCGGCGGGTGCAGGGCAGCTTCTCCCTGCAGTCACCCGATGGCAGCCGCTTCCGACTCCGCAGCATGAAATAAACATGCTGCGGAGGAGCGGACTCCCGGCAACCCGCACCGCAGCTCCAAACACGCTGCGGGCGGGTCACGCATTGTGAGGATGGATTTCTTGAAATCCCATCCACTATGCTAGTACTGTACTACGCAGCGTTTTGGACTCAGCGGCAAGACTCTGCGTCCAAAATGCTGCGTACACTGATCGTGTGCACGCACCCTTAAAGCCACATCTCTCCTCTAGGAAATATGCAAATTTGTACTTCAGTAAGGAAGTGGATGAACTCCAGCGCCACCTTTAGGTAGCTCCTCAAAGTTATAGTTGCTTTCTAACAAGCTTTTTAATATGACTAAAGGATTTGTGCCAGATCAGAACCCCAAACTACAGACTCTGCATTTCGGGGTAACTGCCCCTCATCAGTGTAGTGTGTGGGATATTCTGATCTAGTTCATCCACTTCCTTACAGAAGTCCAAATTTGCCCCATTTATGTAGATTTGTGGCACCTGGTTGTCCCTACTGAAGAGAGGGCACAATAAAATGGATGAAGATAATGCATCAGTGTTGGATTATTTCATCCTAATTTTGCACTGTAGAAATCTGCACTGTTTTCAGAGTGCAGTGATTGAAATGAGGCACGATGCAATATCATTTTTCATCTTCATCAGCTTTACATTATCTTGATTTGTTCCACAGAGCAAGTTGGTTTCAAAGAATCAGGAACTTCAAGAGAAGGACAAACAGTGTGAAGAGGTCAGTGAGCAATCAGTGTTTAGTTTCTTCTTCCATCTTCATTGGGAGACCCTTTACTCAAAAATCATAATTTTTTGCATCATGGATGTAATGTACCCACTTCTCAGCATGTGACATGGGGTTGCGCCTGCAAAGGTTAATTTATCTCCTCTCACTCAATCCAGCACTCAACCTCTATTCTAGGCTGATAAGTGAGCACCGATCACACCCCGACACTGTCTATGCACCCCAGCTTCACAACACGCTGCCACCACTTACCGAACATACAGGGCAATGTGTCCCTGAACTAATATTGTCAGCCAATCAACAGGATCACACTCTTCTTAATTCTTAATGCTATGGATTCTTTCAGAGCCTATAAGGCTACGTTCACACATAGCGCTTTTTTTGCGTTTTTTTGTGTGGGCACTTTTTCCCCGCGCAAAAAAAGAAGCAGTGCTGTTCAGACAGCACACTTTTCTTACGGACCAGGGGAGGAGTGATGTCACAGAGGGGAGGAAGAATCCTGCTTCCTCCTTCCCTGTGTGATACCTGTGACCGCCCATTAGATTTCGCAGTGTGTTAATATACACTGCGAAATCTAAATTAAAAAAGCCAAATGTATTAAAAATAAAAAGAATAGAATACTTACCTGTCCGACGCCTTTTCCGGTGTCCGGTGCTGAGGCCAGGCAATGTGTATCCTGCAAGAGCCTGCCATGTATCACATGACCGCAAGCGGCCAATCAGTGCCGAGAACGCCCCTCTGACATCACGGCAGGTCCTTGCAGAAGACACCTCGCCTGCCCTCATTACTGGACACCAGGGAAAAGGCGTCGGACAGGTAAGTATTTCATTCTTTTATATTTTTTATACATTTGGCTTTATTTAACTTTGATTTTGCAGTGAATATTAATACACTGCAAAATCAAATGGGCGGTCACAGGCGTCACACAGGGGAGGAGGAAGCAGGATTCTTCCTCCCTTCTGTGACGTCAGATGCAGCAGCGCCCGCCCCTATAGGAAAAAGTCAATTCTTTTTACGCCGGCGCTTTCTCCCAGAAAGGCACGGTGCGAAAATACGTGCTGTCTGAACGGCACAATGAATTTTACATTCACTTTGCTGTCAGACAATACGCACCTGCGCATTTTTGAAAAGCGCTCGTAAAAAAGGGCTCAAAAATGTGCAGTGTGTGAACGCAGACTAAGAGCCAAACATTTTAAAGTTTTATGCTTTAATATAAAAAAGTTACAGTGCTTGGAATAAAAGTTATAAAAGATGAAAATAAAATGGACATACAGATATGCAAAACAGTTATAAAATAAAAGGGGGAAAATTACAGAGATACTTAAATTTTCCAATCCAATGTCATCGTGTGTATCCTTGGGGGGAGGAAGATAAAATATGGATCACCTAAGGTCGGCTGACCCCCAACTGTGAATGAGACCTCATGGCTTGCAAGCCTTTTTAAAGGTTTGAGCTGAGGCTGAATTTCTAGCACACGCTTTCATTTTAATATTCTAGTTGCCGGTCTGTGACTGGACCATGGCTCTTTTAGCAAGGGATACATTATTTTCAAATGTTCTTTGTCTTACTACATTTTCCTGGTCACCACTGGCAATCTGTCAGTGTCATTGAAGCTCCGCAGAGGCGTGAGGTCTTTCCTTCTCAAGAAGACCACCTGGGGTCTCTCCTGAGTACAAGAAGACTACAAGTCCTGCTCAAGATGACATAGGTTATGACCTTGGTGTAGTGACATAGAATTTAACCATTAACTGCTGCTGTCTTAATTCCCCTAAAAATAATTTTTTTCCTCTACAATGGATGTCATGGATTTGAAAACCATTGTATGATGCAGTGAAACCCCTCCATACAAGCCTGGTCCGGACTCTCTTGGACACTAGAACAAATCATTGTGAAGGCGGCCTTCTATTTTAAACTTTGCTATGATCATTGCAAACAAATATCATCGAGGTGTAATCAAATATTTGTAAATTATTGTATAAGAAATAGATCTTAGTAAGGCTGAGTTCGCACGTCCACTAATCACCTGTTAGAACGGATCCAGCAGGAATCAGTTGGCAATAAAATAGGGCAAACGCAACTTTTCTATACATTGTGAAAAAAAGATTTTTGCAAGATCTGTTTTTTTTAACATGGGAGTCTATGGAAAACGGATCTGTTACCTGATCGCTATTTATCTTCCATTTGAAACTGATCCAGTAAGCCTGGCCGGCTCCCCAGTGCAAGTCCAGAGTCACCATCAGCAAGGGTTAAAGCAGACACAGAGTCAATTAAACCCTGCAATGATCTTTATTTAAGTAGTCCTGTGAAACACATGCACAAAAGTTGAGCATTATTTCTTGGAGTATTCAGAATGACAGATTTGGTGCAGCCTTCTCCCGTGGTTTCGGAACTCTAAGCTCTCATCTAACCTCCTCAACATCACGGTATCCTGTTGCAAATTCAATTATTCTCTCCTGGCTCCAGCCAAACTCTTCCCGTAGCGATCCGCTCCAGAGAACGGTTAGGGCCACCAATTAGACAATGTGCCTTTGCTGCCAGCACTGTGTAGATCCTTTTTTTCCAAGTCTTTGCTGAAGCTCACCACACCCATACTGGAGGGATCAGTTGCTTCCCGGTCGCTATATTCAGTTCCTGGAATGATCCAGAGGGTCCTGTAGAATCCTATAAATGGGCCTGACACTCCAGTGGTTCCTTGTTTTACCCTCTCTTGGGGAGTCTCCTGATAATTCTACACTGTAAACCCTTTTTGTAGACTGGGCTCCACCTCTAGGGAGTATCAGTGATTATTATTAATAACCATACATAGCAGTCTTCACCTTGACCACTAACATATGATTACACTTATTAACTTTATACATAAATGCATAACAGATCAACAACTTTGTGTATTTTCATGCATACACCGTACTCTCCAGAGCACGGGGAGGGAGGACCCCAGACCCTCTTACAGACTCCCATGTTAAACAGAAGGATCCTGAACAAAAATTTTTTTTTATTTTTCAAAATGGACCAAAACGTTGTGTTTAATCTGTTTTAATGTACAATTAGTGACCTGTGAACTTAGTCTTACAAGTAATTGTCTCCAGAGATTCTTCCAAGTGAGGATGTCTTCTGCTGAACCATTGGATTGTGTCAGAGCCTTGGCTACTAGAGAATCTAACTGGGACCAGTTAAGGTTTGGTAAAGGGAACGTCATGTAATCTAATTTATTGTTTTTATCTCTATTCTAGAAAGAATCGGTTCTAAACACCACCATCAAAGCCTTACAATGCCAGCTGGAGGATTCACAAAAGGAAATTGACACGTAAGTAATTTCTCTATGATCAATCAGTTCTCCTGTATTACATATTGCTATAAGGTTAAATGATGTTTGATAAGTACTATCTAAATTCTGCCCCTCCAGCAATTTTATATTCTAATGTTTTTAACTTTACAATGAACAATTTTAAAACATCAATTACATTTTATTAAACAGAACTAAAATTACGTTATTCCAACTATAACCATATAATTATAACTATAACCAAGAAGAGGTAATTAACTGACATTAACCTGGAGTGTGGCCGTATGTTCATCAGGTGAAATAAGTGTTGAGTATGTCAAGTTGTAACATTAGGTCTATGGCGGTGCGCTGCCCATAGACCTAATGTTACAACTTTCAGGACCAAGGACAGGGGCTCATACAGTACGTACATTACGTACAGTATCTCCTCTACTGTGTGGAGCAGCCGCATTCCTTCATAAAATTCACAAAGCCGACAATAGCCGGCAATACTATACTGACTACATTAACCCCTCTCATGCCCACCTGAGTGGACAGCATATCTCTAGGGGGAGTGGGAACCCCCTAGAGACATGTTGCCCACAGCTATTATTAAGATTACACTTCCGGAGCAATCCGGTTACTGCATTCCGGTTTTAAGAACAGATTTGGACACAAAAATGTGTCTGACGGCCATTGCGGTTACCGCATCCAGATCTGGATGCGGTAACTGCAATTAGCTTTCCAAATGTGACCCCAGCCTATGACTGGAATCACACGGCCAAATGGCTCATTTGAGGATCTCATCAAAAAGCCCGTCTGGCCATTCTGCTCACCTGACCTAACAGTGTTACCTGCATAGAAATATATGAGGAGAGCTGCCAGCCAGTCTGGAGAGTGTGATGTGATCCTCGCATGCCTCATACACTAGTGTAGAGAAGCCCGGCAGTGGCAGAATGCTGAAATAGAAATATCTTCATACAATAATTGAAAAATATCATTCCTTCCCTCGCTAATTTTATATATATATATTTGTTTTTATTGAAATTTCTTTGAACAAGTGCAGAAAATGAAAGAACAAAATAGACATACATTTAGATACATACATACATATACAATAGAAGAACAAAGTTTCTCCAATCTCACATACTGCCTCACATCATCAGTTCTATTTTTATATAAAAACATATTTTATCGCATTATTTTTTCTTTTTGGTAAGAGAAGGCTGTGGTCTATTTCTTGTTCTTTATTGTTTTTTTTTTATTACTACCTAATGCCAAACAGCATATTATCATCAGCTAAACCCCAACTGGTGGAAATGCTGGTTGTTTAATTTAATGAAAATATACAGACAGGTTCCATTTAGGACCCAAAATATGTCCATCACATACTTTTCTTGATCTACTCAGTTATTATATAATCTTCTTGTATGCATTAGCTTCTAAAGCAAAAACATTACATATGTATTTTTATTTTTCAATAGTGAGGAAGAAGAGCTGCAAGGAAAGGATGAAGAGATAGAGGACAACAAACACATTGACATGGAGATAACAACTGCCGATAAATTTGACAACATCGATGAGGAAGGAAAGGATGAAGAGAAGAGGACAGGAAAACATTGACATGGACATAACAACTGCCAATAAATTTGACAACATCGATGGAAGGAAGATGGAGAAGAGGACAGCGAAAAGAAGGAATTGAAGAGAAGAGGAAAAAACATTGATTGGATAACAACTGCCATAATTGACACATCAATGAGGAAGGAAAGGATGAAGAGAAAGAGGACAGCGAAAACATTGACATGGACATAACAACTGCCGATAAATTTGACAACATCGGTGAGGAAGGAAAGGATGAAGAGAAAGGAAGGAAACATTGACTGGACTAACAACGCCAATAATTTGACAACATCGATGAGGAGAAAGGATGAAGAGATAGAGGACAGAGAAAACATTGACTGGACATAACAACTGCCGATAAATTTGACAACATCGATGAGGAAGGAAAGGATGAAGAGAAAGAGGACAGCGAAAACATTGACCTTTGGCATAACAACTGCCGATAAATTTGACAACATCGATGAGGAAGGAAAGGATGAAGAGATAAAGGACAGTGAAAACATTGACTGGACATAACAACTGCCATAAATTTGACAACATCGTGAGGAAGGAAAGGATGAAGAGATAAGGATAGTGAAAACATTGACCTGGACATAACAACTGCCATAAATTTGACAACATCGATGAGGAAGGAAAGGATGAAGAGAAGAGGACAGAGAAAACATTGACTGGACATAACAACTGCCAATAATTTGACAACATCGATGAGGAAGGAAAGGATGAAGAGATAAGAGGACATGAGATAAACCATTGACACTGGTAGAGTAAGATAAGCTGACCTGATAAATTTGATAACAATCGATGGGGAAGGAAAGGATGAAGAGATAGAGGATAGTGAAAACATTGACCTGGACATAACAACTGCCGATAATTTAGACAACATCGATGAGGAAGAAAGGCATGAAGAAAGAGGTCAGAGAAAACATTGACCTGGACATAACAACTAAGAATACATTTGAGAAAGTCAGTGGGTAAGTACAGAATCCAGCTACAATAAACGTACCGTATTTTTTGGTATGTTCTTCTTCAGTCGCCCCTTTGTCTTGTCCTATGCATGTTTTTCAAAAATCACACCTTTTACATCATTTTTAACGATGCGATCTCTTTGCTCAAAATAGTTAATCCCAGGAATGAAGAAATCCTTTTGTAACTTTGTACCATATTCATTCATTTCAAGAGTGGAGAGAGATAGGACTAAACCGCACTGCCATAAAAATCCATCCAATGTAGAAGAAAATGTGATTTTTTTATTTGTCCACGTGTTTCTGAGAGCAAGTTCTCCTTCTTCAGGACAAATAATATCACGTATGATGATCACATATGCTCTAAACGAATAAAAATCACCTTTTCTTCTACATCGGATGGATTATTCTACTGCGACAGCGCGGCTTGGTCCCATCTCCCCAAATGGCTCATACAATTAATTTGTACTCTTGTCTCTTTGCTGGACTGTTTCTCTCCCCCGATAAGGCCCTATTTGCATCACTATTGTCTTTTTATCGTTCGGTTATTTTGCATTCTGGATTTTGATGCATTTGGCACAATAAATGTTAGCAAATACTGCAAGACAAAAAAAGAAAAGAGCTTCATTTCTTAGGCCCCTTCACATCACGTTTCTTGCACATCCGTGGTGATCCCTGAATTTCAAGGATCACATGAACAGGCACGGATTTGTGCCAACAGATGCCACTGAAGCCCACGGTGTTTACCACGGATTCGTCATCAGTTAGCAGAGATAGGGCTGTACCTTGCTTCTGAGCATGCGCCGTACAGCAAATCGGATCCATTTTCTGGGTAGGATTGTTTGTTGGATCCGTTTTGATCCGTCACCATAGAGCTCCATGTTATTTGAAATGGATAGCAACAAATTAGTTTCTGTCCGATTTTTTCAAGGAAGGCCAAAATCTGATTTTGGGGACGGGAAAAAAGCTAACACAAACGGATCAACCACAAAACTGACACAATCGGAAGCCAATAAGGACCAATCCGTGCACATCCGTGCCCATAGGGATACATGGAGGCCTAATCAGATCCGTGGCTATCTGTTTTACAACGGATAGTCAAGGATCCACAAAAACGTGATGTGAAGTTTGCCTTAAGAGCACTAGTCTCCCTGTAGAACGTCAACTCCTTGTTAATTTAACTCACAAAGAACGATGCTTCCAGGTCTGCAATGGGATCAAATTCTTACTCTAATCCACAGCAGATAGATGTAAGGCTGGCTTCACACTTGCAGATGCATCTGCAGCGTTTTGCAGATGCATCTGCAAGTATCAGCATGCAGACCGCGGCCGCGGTCTGAAAGCTCTCATTATTCCTATATGTGAAGCGTCCGCAGGCGGATGCCTGCTTACAGATCACACTCTCCCGCCCGCACCATGGACGCGACATCTCGCGTCCATGGTGCGGGCGGGAGAGTGTGATCTGTAAGCAGGCATCCGCCTGCGGACGCTTCACATAATAGGAATGAATGAGAGCTTTCAGACCGCGGTGCGCCCTATTATAAACATAGGGGCCGCGGTCTGCATGCTGATACTTGCAGATGCATCTGCAATACGCTGCAGATGCATCTGCAAGTGTGAAGGCAGCCTTAAACAAATAGATGAAGTATATAATTGTCCTTTATTTGTTTTTGGCCCACTTTAGTTATTTTACTTTGAAAATGGCCAAACCGTTGCATGGATTCACTCTATTTATATTGTCGTATTTTGATGGGATTGTATCCAATGGAAGCAATGTGTTTTTTAGTTTTTGGATATTTTGTTCATGATCAATATATTTGTTTCCCCAGCAGCCGACCCGGACCATGGAGCAGACTGTTCAGGTAAAAGCAGGATCTTTATTTTTATGTTGTATTAGCTGTAGAGTCCGGCGTTGCCTGGAAGTAATGCCCATATATGGTCGTAATGCTCATATATGGTAATATCGCCAATATATGGCAATATTGCAAATATATTGTAATGTATTTATGTGCGTATTGTCATAGCCGCACCCCCTCACAATATCTCCACCCCTTAATAACTCCTCCTCTAAACATAGCCTCACCCCTTTCATAGTGATATCTCATGTATAGCCACACCCCCTTCATAGCTCCACCCCTCCACATAGCTCAGGGGTGGGGCTATGTGGAGGCAGAAATATGTGGAGATGTAGGCTGTGGAGTGAGCGTGGCTATGTGGAGTGGGCATGGCTATGTGGAGTGGGTGGGGCTAATACACATGCACACATACATACACTCAGCTTTATATTTTAGATAGCTATTTTCTTTGTGACTAATGGGACAAAGAAAGTACAAGCTTAATTTCTCTTTTGCATTTCTGTATGTACAAATTACAGGGGATTTCATGGTTTTCAGTCTTCTGCACAGAAAGTAATGCAGAGAATACACAGCTTGTGTCCCCCGGCATCAATCCCACATACACAGGAGTCTCTCATTGCCACCATTATCCATACTTCTTTATCATACACCTCCATACTTTATCATACTACCGTGTTTCCAAGAAAATAAAATGTACTAGGGGGGTTTACTATGCTGCTGAATATAAGGCACCCCCCGAAAGTAAGACATACTAATTCTTTGTAGGAAAACATGCCTGCCGAACAGAAGACCAGGGCATGCAGCTGTGACTCATCCCGTAGCCTGCCGCCCGTGTCTGGTGCCCACTGCACTGTCTATCTGGCTCAGCTGCTGTAGATGTATGTTAAAAGCTGCCAGCCAATCAGACTGCAGCAGCCTCCAGCCAATCAGAGGCCAGCAGGTAATGTCTGCGCATGACATACGGGGGATGCTGACCTATGATTGGCTTACATCTACAGTAGCTAGAGAGCTCAGAGCGGTTCCAGTACCAATCAGAGCAGATACCATAATGGGGATATTAGGGGCTTCAAGGGGATGATGGGGACCACCATATTGAGGGCCTCAAGGGGATAATGGGGGCTGCAAGAAGATGATGGAGATACTGTATTGAGGCCTGCAAGGGGATTATAGGGGCTGCAAGGGGATGATGGGGGCTGCAAGGGGATGAGGGGGATATTGGGGGCTGTAGGGGGATGATTTGGGGCTGCAAAGGGATGATGGGGATACTGTATTGGGAGCTGCAAATGAATGATGGGGGCTGCAATAAGATATCCCCTGAAAATAAGATGTAGTGCATCTATGAAAGAAAAATGAATTTAAAACGCTGTCTTATTTCCGGGGAAAAAGGGTATCATACACCTTCATACTCATGCTTTATCATATGAACATACACCACCAAACTCATACTTTATCATACCACCATACACATGCATACTCCTTTGGGCACCTATTTTATGTATTTTGCCTGGGAGTGGCATCACTAATATAAGTTCCCTGCCTAAGGTAAAATACTTACCAGCCGCTATCTTCTGCACCTCCCATTCCACTATCTTGTGACCAAAGCTCCTGACTGGTTGGAAGTCAGATGTAACGGTCCCAAGTTCTCTATACAAGTCTATGAGACCTTTGTTTTGACTCTCATAGACTTGCTGATGGACTTTTGAGAGGAGATCTTGGGCGTGCTTAGCAAACACTGGAGCGATCCGACCATGAAATGAACAAAAAAATGCTGAGTGCTTTAACAAAGAAAAGATGAACATATACAGTAATTACCATATTCACTTAAATAAAACTACGACCCCCTGATAGAATGATAAATGCATATAGTTCCTCCAGGAACGAATAATTTAAGAAAAGCCTCTCGTGCATCCTGATATTGTCTCGAAATCTGTTCTCAAGTCATAAGGTACCGTTACACGTTTCAATGTTCAAACGATATCACCAATGATCTCATGGGCGGGTGTTCATTAGGACATTGTTTAGAGATCGTTGGTGAGATGTCAGACGTCTAGATATCGTGCACGATGCACCAAAGATCCAGCAAGCAGCTATCATTCGCACAACCTAGCGAACGATACTTGTTCACTGTTGTGAATAGGTAAAGTCGATAATGACATCATTATTGCAGTGTCACACACAACGATGCAGCAGGTTGGCTGATCGTGTATCGTCTGATTTGAGAATATGTTCTCAATCTGCGATCAATGATCCAATGATTTATCGTGATCATATCTCAGTGTCACACTCAACTACCTAGTAATGATGTTGTTTCAACGACTCCAAACCTGTGACGTTTGAGCAATATCGTTCATGATCTCGTACCGTGTAACGAGGCCTTAAGTCCTTTGGACCAATGTCCACAGAAGACTCATGTTTTCTCACGTTTGCTTTTTTCTTCATTTAGATTCGCTGCAGAGAGTTTTTCTTACCTGCTGTTTCCAGGAATGAACGGTAAGACTAGAGACTTAGGGACTTTTCACATCTGCGTTTGCCCTGCTTTTGGCTGTATTGCATTTTCATTGCGTTTTTACCGCCAAACGCAATGAATGCATGCGTTAATGCACCCATTGATTTAAATGGGAAATGCATTGCAAACGCAAGTAAAAACGCATGTCATTTTCTGCAAACGTAGAACGCATGCGTTTTTGCAAATGCAGACCACAACGTGGCTGAACACGCTTGACTATATGATTTCTTTCTTATTTTCTAGACTTTAACAACTGCATCAGAGAAGAGTTTCCCATGGCTCAAGGTAGCTGGCACGATGGCAGAACCAACAAAGAAGGTGAGCAGAGAAAGGGCATATGTGGGGCAGAGACAGGGTTCCAGGTGAGCCCCTTCAAAAATACTTCCTGGCCAACCAAGATAGGCCCAGACCAGCAAGTCCTCCATCCTCAAGAGACAAGAAGGAGTGATCCTCCTGGCCAACCAAGATGTGACCAGACCAGCCAACCCCCTCCTCCAGAGACAAAGAGGGGTGTGCCTCCTGGTCAACCAAAACAGGTCCAGTCCAGCCAGTCCCCTCCTCCAGAGACAGGAAGGGGTGTGTCTCCTGGCCAACCAAAACAGGCCCAGACCAGCCAGCCCCCCCTCAAGATAAAAGGAGGGGTGTGCCTCCTGGACAACCAAGATGGGCCTAGACCAGCCAGCCCCCCTTCCAGGGAAAAGGATGGGGCGTGCCTCCTGGCCGCCCAAGACAGTCCCAGACCAGCCAGCATCCCCGTCCAGGAACAAGGAGGAGGTTTGCCTCCCGGCCAACGAAGACATGCCCAGACCAACGAGCCCCCCCTCCAGGAAGAAGGATGTGGTTTACCTCCTGGCCAACCAAGACAGGCTCAGAACAAACAGGGAAAAGAATTGGGGGTGCCTCCTGGCCAATCAAGGCAGGCCCAGACCAACCAGCCCCCCTTCCAGGGACAAGAAACGTTGTACCTCCTGGCCAATCAAGACAGGACCAGATCAACAAGCCCCCCTTCCAAGTACAAGAATGGTGTGTGCCTTCTGGCCAATCAAGACAGGCGCAGACCAGCCAGCCCCCCTTCCAGGGACAAGAATGGTGTGTGTTTTCTGGCCAATTAAGACAGGCTGAGACCAACCACTTCCCCTTCCAGGGACAAGAATGGGGTATGCCTCCTGGCCAATACAAATGGGTTTTATTTCCAGGCCAACCAGGACAGGGCCAGCCCTTCCTCCAGCTATACAGATGGGATGAATTTTCTGGCCAACCAAGCAGGCCAGACGACCCAGCCCCTTCCAGGACAAGGATGGTGTCCTCCTGGCCAACCAAGACGCCAGCCCAACCACCCCCCTTCCAGGGTCAAGAAGGGTGTGTGCCTCCTGGCCAATCAAGACAAGCTCAGACCAACCAGCCCATCTTCCAGGGAAAAGAATGGAATTTGCCTCCTGGCCAATACAAATGGGTTTTATTTCCTGGCCAACCAGGACAGAGCCAGCCCTTCCTCCAGCTATACAGACGGGTTGGATTTTCTGGCCAACCAAGCAGGCCCAGACGACCCAGCCCCCCTTCCAGGGACAAGGATTGGGTGTGCCTCCTGGCCAATCAGGACAGGCCCAGCCCAGCCAGCACCCCTTCCATGGACAAGGATTGGGTGTGCCTCCTGGCCAATCAAGACAGGCCCAGACCACCCAGCACCCCTTCCAGGGACAAGGATCGGGTGTGCCTACTGGCCAAACAAAACAGGCCCAGACCAGCCAGCCCCCCTTCCAGGGACAAGGAGAGGTGTGCCTCCTGGCCTACCATAATGGGCCCAGACCAGCCAGTGCCTCTTCCATAGGCATTGAGGAGTGTGCCTCCTTTCCAACCAAGACAGGCCCAGATGAGGCAGCCCTCTCTCCTCAAGAGACAAGGAAGGTTGTGCCTACTGGCCAACAAATACCGACTCAGACCAGCCAGCCCCTCCCTTCAGAGACAAGGAGGGGTGTGCCTACTGGCCAACCAATACCGACCCAGACCAGCCAGCTCGACCCTCCAGAGACAAGATGGAGCGTGCTTTCTTTTCTACCAAGACAGATCCAGATCAGCCAGCCCCCCCCTTCAAAGACAAGGAGGGGTGTGCCTCGTAGCCGATCAAGACAGGCCCAGACTAGCCAGCCCCCTTTCCAGGGACAAGGATTGGGTGTGCCTCCTGGCCAATCAAGACAGGCCCAGCCCAGCCAGCCCCCCTTCCAGGGACAAGGATTGGGTGTGCCTCCTGGCCAATCAAGACAGGCCCAGACCAACCAGCTCCCCTTCCAGGTACAAGGAGGGGGTGTGCCCCCTACCCACCCAAGATAGACCCAGACCAGCCACCCCCCCCTCTAGGGGCAAGGAGGGGGTGTTGCTGCTGGCAATCCAAGATGGGCCCAGACCAACCAGCCCCGCCCCCACAGAAGCAAGGAGGGGTGTACCTCCAGGCCAACTAAAACAGAAGCAGACTAACAAACCCTCCATCCAGACACCAGAAGTGGTGTGCCTTCTGGCTAACCAAGATGGGACCAGACCAGCCAGTGCCCCCTGCAGATACAAGGAGGGGTGTGCCTCCTGGCCAACCAAGACGGGCTGTGTGTCGGTGAGGTACGTCAGGGTGTGTGTCAGGGGGTACGTTGGGGTGTGTGTCGGGGGTACAGCGGGGTATGTGCGGGGGGGTACGGCGGTTGTGTTTGTCAGGGGGGTACGGTTGGGTGTGTGTGTCGGGTGGGTAGGGCGGGGTGTGTGTCGGGGTGGTAGGGTGGGGGGTGTGTGTCGGGGTGGTAGGGCGGGGTGTTGTGTCGGGGTGGTAGGGCGGGGTGTGTGTGTCGGGGGGTAGGGCAGGGTGTGTGTGTCGGGGGGTACGGCGGGGTTGTGTGTGTCGGGGGTACAACAGGGTGTGTGTGTGGGGGGTACGGGGGTATGTGTGTCAGAGGGATAGGCGGGTGTGTGTGTGGGGGTAGGGCAGGGTGTGTCGGGTCGGGAATGGGTTCGGGGGGAAAGGGGTTGTGTCAGGGGGTACGGTGGGGTGTGTGTCAGGGGGTACGGCGGGTGTGTGTGTGGGGGTACGGCGGGGTGTGTGTCGGGGGTACGGGGAGTGTGTGTCAGGGGTAGGGGGGTGTGTGTGTCGGGGGGTAGGCAGAGTGTGTGTGTCGGGGGTACGGCGGAATGTGTGTGTCGGGGGTACACGGTGTTGTGTCGGGGGTAACGGTGGGTGTGTGTTCAGGGGGTAGGCGGGTGTGTGTGTCGGGGGTAGGCGGGGTGTGTGTGTCGGGGGTAGCGGGAGTGTGTCAGGGGTTAGGCGGGGTGTGTGTGTCGGGGGTAGGTTGGGTGTGTGTGTGGGGTAGGCGGGGTGTGTTGTCGGGGGACGGCGGGGGTGTGGTGTCGGGGTAGGCGGGTGTGTGTGTCGGGGGTAAGGCGGGGTGTGTGTGTCGGGGTAGGCGGGGTGTGTGTTCGCGGGGTAGGCGGGGTGTGTGTGTGGGTAGGCGGGGTGGTATCGGGGGTAGGCGAGGTGTGTGTGTCGGGGGGTAAGGGGGGTGTGTGTGTCGGGGGGTACGGCGGGTGTTGTGTCTGGGTACGGCGGGTGTTGTGTCGGGGGTACGGCGGGTGTGTGTTGGGGGGTAGGGCGGTTGTGTGTGTCAGGGGGTAGGGGCGGGTGGTGTGTCGGGGGTAGGGCGGGTGTGTGTGTCGGGGGTAGGGGGGTGTGTTTCGGGGGTAGGCGGGTGTGTGTGTCGGGGGGTAGGCGGGTGTGTGTGTCGGGTGGGGGTAGGGGGTAGTTGTGTCAGGGGGTAGGGGGGTGTGTTTCGGGGGTAGGCAGAGTGTGTGTGTCGGGGGTAGGCGGATGTGTGTGTCGGGGGTACACAGGGTGTGTGTGTCGGGGTACGGGGGTGTGTGTCAGGGGGTACGGCGGGTGTGTGTGTCGGGGGTAGGCGGGTGTGTGTGTCGGGGGTACGGCGGGGTGTGTGTCAGGGTTAGGGGGGTGTGTGTGTCGGGGGGTAGGGCGTGTGTGTTGTGGGGTAGGCGGTGTGTGTGTCGGGGTCAGGGGTGTGTCGGGGGTAGGGGGTGTGTGTCGGGGGTAGGCGTGGTGTGGGTGTTGCGGGGGTACGGCGGGTGTTGTCGGGGTAGGCGGGTGTGTGTCGGGGGTAGGGTGTGTGTGTCGGGGGTAGGGCGGGTGTGTGTGTCGGGGGTAGGCGGGTGTGTTGTCGGGTGGGGGGGTGGGCGGGTGGGTGTGTGTCGGGGGTACGGGGGGTGTGTGTTCGGGGTACGGCGGGGTGTGTGTGTTGGGGGGTACGGGGGGTGTGTGTGTCGGGGGTAGGCGGGTGTGGTGCGGGGTAGGCGGGTGTGTGTCGGGGGTGAGGCGGGGTGTGTGTGTCGGGGGTAGGCGGGGTGTGTGTGTCGGGTAGGCGGTGTGTGTGTGTCGGGGTACGGCGGGTGTGTGTTGGGGGTACGGGGGGTGTGTGTCGGGGTGGCGGGTGTGTGTGTTGGGGGGTAGGCGGGTGTGTGGTCGGGGGTGTGGGTGAGTAGGTCGGGGTGTGTGGTGTCGGGGTGGTGTAGGGGGGGTGTGTGTGTCGGGGGTAGGCGGGTGTGTGTGTCGGGGGTAGGGGGGGTGTGTGTGTCGGGGGGTACGGCGGGGTGTGTGTCAGGGGTAGGCGGGTGTGTGTGTGTCGGGGGTAGGGCGGGTGTGTGTGTCAGGGGGTACGGCGGGGTGTGTGTGTCGGGGGTACGGCGGGTGTGTGTGGTCGGGGGGTAGTGGCGGGGTGTGTGTGTCGGGGTACGGCGGGGTGTGTGTTCGTGGGTAGGGCGGGGTGTGTCGGGGTAACGGGGTGGTGTGTGTGTCGGGGGTAGGCGGGGTGTGTGTGTCGGGGGTAGGGCGGGTGTGTGTGTCGGGGGGTCGGCGGGGTGTGTGTGTCGGGGGTAGCGGGTGTGTGTGTCGGGGGGTAGGCGGGTGTGTGTGTCGGGGGTAGGGGGGTGTGTGTGTCGGGGGGTACGGCGGGGTGTGTGTGTCGGGGGTAGCGGGTGTGTGTCGGGGGTACGGCGGGGTGTGTGTGTCAGGGTAGGCGGGTGTGTGTGTCGGGGGTACGGGGTGTGTGTGTCGGGGTAGGCGGTGTGTGTGTGTCGGGGGTACGGCAGGTGTGTGTGTCGGGGGTACGGGGGTGTGTGTCGGGGGGTAGGCGGGGTGTGTGTGTCGGGGGTACGGCGGTGTGTGTGTCGGGGGGTAGGCGGGGGTGTGTGTCAGGGTGGTTAGGGGGGGTGTGTGTGTCGGGGGGGTAGGGCGGTGTGTGTGTCGGGGTAGAGGGGTGTGTGTGCGGGGGTAGGCGGTGTGGTGTCGGGGGGTACGGCAGTGGTGTGTGTGTCGGGGGTACGGCGGGTGTGTGTGTGGGGTCGTGAGGGGGGGTAGGCGGGTTGTGTGGCGGGGGTAGGCGGGTGTGTTGTCGGGGGTAGGCGGGGTGTGTGTGTCGGGGGTACGGTGAGGGTGTGTGTCGGGGGGGTAGGCGGGGTGTGTGTGTCGGGGGGTAGGCGGGGTGGTGTGTCGGGGGTAGGGCGGGGTGTGTGTGTCGGGGGGTTAGGCGGGGTGTGTGTCGGGGGTAGGCGGCGGTGTGTGTGTGTCGGGGGGTACGGCGGGGTGTGTGTGTCGGGGGTAGGCGGGGTGTGTGTGTCGGGGGTACGGCGGGGTGTGTGTCGTGGGGGGTAGGCGGGGTGTGTGTGTCGGGGGTAGGGGGTGTGTGTTCGGGGGGGGTGTGTGTGTCGGGGGTAGGCGGGGTGTGTGTGTCGGGGTAGCAGGGTGTGTGTGTCAGGGGGTAGGCGGGGTGTGTGTGTCGGGGGGTAGGGCGGTGTGTGTGTGGGGGGTAGGGGGTGTGTGTGTCGGGGGGTACGGTGGGTGTGTGTGTCGGGGGGGTACGGCGGGGTGTGTGTGTCGGGGGTACGGCGGGGTGTGTGTGTCGGGGGGTAGGGCGGTGGTGTGTGTGTCGGGGTTAGGTGGTGGGGTGTGTGTGTCGGGGGTGGTGGGTGTGTGTGTCGGGGGGTACGGAGGTGTGTGTGTCGGGGTACGCGGTGTGTGTGTCGGGGGGTACGGCGGGTGTGTGTGTGAGGGGTATGCGGTGTTGTGTCGGGGGTAGGGCGGGGTGTGTGTCAGGGGTACAGCGGGGTGTGTGTGCGGGGGTACGGCGGGGTGTATGTGTTGGGGGGTACGGCGGGGTGTGTGTCGGGGGTACGGCGGGGTGTGTGTGTCGGGGGGTACGGCAGGGTGTGTGTCGGGGGTACGGCGGGGGTGTGTGTCCGGGGTACAGCGGGTTGTGTGTGTCGGGGGATAGGGCGGGGTGTGTGTGTCAGGGGTTAGGCGGAGTGTGTGTCGTACCCCCCCGACCACACACCCGCCGTACCCCCCAACAACACACCCCACGTACCCCCGACACACACCCGCCGTACCCCCTGACACACACCCACGCTGTACCCCCGAGCACACACCCGCCGTACCCCCGACACACACACCTTGCCGTACCCCCCGACACACACCCACCCCCCGACCACCACCCGCCTACCCGACACACACCCGCGTACCCCGGCAACCCGCCGTCCCCGCAACCACTGTCGACACTGCGTACCCGACACACACTGCCGTATACCCGACACACACACCCCGCCTACCCCGACACTGGTCGACACACACCCTCGTACCCCGAACACACCCCGTACCCACCCCCCGACACACACACCCCGCCGTACCCCCCGACACACACCCGCCGTACCCCCCCGACCACACACCCCGCGTACCCCCCGAACACACACACCGCACGTACCCCCCTCGACACACCACCGCCGTACCCCCCGACTACACACCCCGCCTACCCCCGACACACACACCCGCCTACCCCGACACACACCCCGCCGTACCCCCAACACACGCCCACACACCCCGCCGTACCCCCCGACACACACACCCCGCCGTACCCCCGACACACACACCCGCCGTACCCCCCGACACACACACCCGCCGTACCCCCGACACACACACCCCGCCGTACCCCCCGAAACAACACCACCCGCACCGCTACCCCCCGAACACACACCCGCCCTACCCCGACACCATCCCCGCGTACCCCCACACACACCCCCCTGTACCCCCTGACACACAACCTGCCGTACCCCCGACACACACACCCCGCCGTACCCCCCGACACACACACCCCCTACCACCCACACTCCCCGCCGTACCACACACACCCCGCCGTACCCCCCGAAACACACACCTCGCCGTACCCCTCGACACCACACCCCGTACCGACCACACCCCCGTACTACACACACACCCGCCGTACCCCCGACACACACACCCCGCCGTACCCCCCGACACACATCCCGCTGTACCCCCCGACACACACACCTCGCCGTACCCCCGACACACACACCCGCCGTACCCCCCAACACACACACCCCCCCTACCCCCCCGACACACCACCCGCCGTACCCCCCGACACACACCCCCGCTGCTACCCCTACCAATACCACATTTGCTGTCTACCCCCTACACACATGCCCGTCGAGCCCCACGAAAACCCCGTCGTAACCCCCTTTAAGTATTGGGTTACCACGACACACAACCTGCTGTACTCGAATACAACCCAGGTAGTGTAACACATCAGCCGTTAGGACAGGATAAAAACCCGCCTTTACTCCTATGTGAACAAAGCGGACCTCTGACCTCCCCCCCCCCCCCCCCCCCCCCCCCCCCCCCCCCCCCCCCCCCCCCCCCCCCCCCCCCCCCCCCCCCCCCCCCCCCCCCCCCCCCCCCCCCCCCCCCCCCCCCCCCCCCCCCCCCCCCCCCCCCCCCCCCCCCCCCCCCCCCCCCCCCCCCCCCCCCCCCCCCCCCCCCCCCCCCCCCCCCCCCCCCCCCCCCCCCCCCCCCCCCCCCCCCCCCCCCCCCCCCCCCCCCCCCCCCCCCCCCCCCCCCCCCCCCCCCCCCCCCCCCCCCCCCCCCCCCCCCCCCCCCCCCCCCCCCCCCCCCCCCCCCCCCCCCCCCCCCCCCCCCCCCCCCCCCCCCCCCCCCCCCCCCCCCCCCCCCCCCCCCCCCCCCCCCCCCCCCCCCCCCCCCCCCCCCCCCCCCCCCCCCCCCCCCCCCCCCCCCCCCCCCCCCCCCCCCCCCCCCCCCCCCCCCCCCCCCCCCCCCCCCCCCCCCCCCCCCCCCCCCCCCCCCCCCCCCCCCCCCCCCCCCCCCCCCCCCCCCCCCCCCCCCCCCCCCCCCCCCCCCCCCCCCCCCCCCCCCCCCCCCCCCCCCCCCCCCCCCCCCCCCCCCCCCCCGACACACACACCCGCCATACCCCCGACACACACACCTTGCCGTACCCCCCCGTACACACACCCCGCCCTACCCCACACACACACCCGCCTACCCCCGACACACACACCCCGCCGTACCCCCACGACACACACTCCCCGCCGTACCCCCCCGACACATACACCCTGCCGTACCCCCCCGACACACACACCCCCCTACCCCCCGACACAACACCCGCCGTACCCCCGACACACACCCGCCGACCCCCCCGAAACACACACCCCGCCGTTACCCGACACACACACCCGCCGTACCCCCGTACCACACCCCGCCGTACCCACCGACACACACACCCTGCCTACCCCCACACACCCACCCCGCCGTCCACCCCCGACACACACAACCCCGCCGTACCCCCCGACACACACCCGCCGTACCCCCCGACACACACACCCCGCCCTACCCCCCGACACACACACCACGCCTACCCCACCCCCGACACCCCCACCGTACCCCCGACACACACACCGCCGTACCCCCCCCCGACCACCACAACCCCGCCTACCCCACCGACACACACTCCCGCCGTACCCCCCAACACACACTCCCGCCGTCACCCCCCGACACACACAAACCCCCGTACCCCCGACACACACACCGCTACCCCCGACCAACCCGCTACCCCCGACACACACCCGCCTACCCCCGACCACACACCCCGCCGTACCCCCTGACACCACACGCCTACCCCCCACACACACCCGCCGTACCCCCCGACACACACACCCGCCCTACCCCCCCGACACACACACCCCGCCGTACCCCCGACACACACACCCGCCGTACTCCCCGACACACACCCCACCCCCCTCACCCCGACACAACACACCCGCCCTACCTCCCCGACAAACCACACCCGTACCCCGATCACACCCGCGTACCCCCCGAAAACACACACCCGCCGTACCTCCCTGACAACTACACCCCGCCGTACCCCCCGTACAACACACCCGTACCCCCGACCACACATCCCGCCGTACCCCCGTACACACCCCCGTACACCCCCGACACACACACCCGCCGTACCCCCTGACACACACACCCGCCGCCCCCCCGACACACACACCCGCCTACCCCCGACACACAACCCCCTACCCCCACACACCCCGCCGTACCCCCCGACACAACACCCCGCCGTACCCCCCGACACACACACCCCGCCTTACCCCCCACACACACACCGCCGTACCCCCGACACACACACACCCACCCGTACCCCCCAACACACACCCTACCCCCCCGAAACTCCCCCCGACACACACCCCCGCCGTACCCCCACACACTACACCCGCCGTACCACCACCGACACACACACCCCGCCGTACCCCCTGAACACACACCGCCGTACCACCGACACACACCCCGCCGTACCCCCACACACACCCGCCCTACCCCCCGACACACACACCCGCCGTACCCCCCGAACACACACCCCGCCGTACCCCCACCGACACACACACCCCGCCGTACCCCCGCACACATCCCGCCGTACCACCGACAACACCCGCCGTACCCCCCAACACACACACCCCCGTACCCCCCCGACCACACACCCCGCCGTACCCTCCTGACACACACACCCCGCCGTACCCCCCCGACCACACACACTCCCCGTACCCCCCCGACACACACACCCCGCCCGTACCCCCCAACACACACACCCGCCGTACCCCCCGACACACACACCCCCGTACTCCCCAACACACACCCGCCGTACCCCCCGACACACACACCCGCCGTACCCCCGACACACACACCCCCGTACCCCCCGACACACACTCCCGTCTCCCACAACACACACCCCCGCCGTACCCCCGACACACACACACCCGCCGTACTCCCCGAACACACACCCCCGCCGTACCCCCGACACACACACCCCGCCGTACCCCCCAACACACACACCCGCCGTACCCCCCGACACACACACCCCCGCCGTACCCCTCCCAACACACACACCGCCGTACCCCCCCGAACACACACCCCGCCGTACCCCCGACACACACACCCCGCCACGTACCCCACACACACACCCCCGCCCACCATCCACCTACCCCCGACACAACAACCCCCCTACCCCCCCGACACACATACCCGCCCGTTACCCCCGACACACATCCCCCCGTACCCCCGACACACACACCCCGCCCGACTCCCCGACACACTACACACCTCGCCGTACCCCCCGACACACCACACACCCGCCGTATCCCCCGACACACATCCCGCCGTACCCCCAACACACACCCGCCGTAACCCCCGACACACACACCCCGCCGTACCCCCCACACACACCCCGCCTACCCCCACCACACAACCCCCCCCCTCGAACACACCCCGTACCCCACACACACACCCCGCCGTACCCCCACAACACACACCCACCTCCCGACCACACACCCCGCCGTACCCCCGACACACACACCCCCCGTACCCCCCGACACACACCCCGCCTACCCCCTCACACACACCCCGCCGTACCCCCGACACACACACCCCGTACCCCCCGACACACACACCCGCCGTACCCCCCCGAACACACACACCCCGCCCTACCCCCGACACACACCCCCGCCGTACCCCCCGAACACACACCCCCGCCGTACCCCCCGACACACCACCCGCCTACCCCCCGACACACACACCCGCCGTACCCCCCGACACACACACCCGCCGTACCCCCCCGACACACACACCCCGCCGTACCCCCGACACACACACCCCCGTACCCCCCGACACACACCCCGCCGATACCCCGATCAGACACACCTCGCGTACCCTCAGACACACACACCCCGCCGTACCCCCCCAACACACACACCCCGCCCTACCCCCCCCGACACACGCTTACCCCGCCGTACCCCCCGACACACACCCCCCGCAGAGATGGGCTTACCGCTTAGCCAATTACCAATTTGTCATGAAGTACTGAGCAGGCCAATCTAATGTCAATGCTGATGCCCTGTCTAGACTGCCCTCAGCAGGAAAACCCTGTTATGATGAGGGAATGCTCTGATTTTAAGTTATTGTTTTTTATTATGATATACAATAAAGATTGATTGATATTCTGAAAAACTTTATGTGTAATCTTTCCTAAGGGTGGGAGGTGTATACACATTCTAGTGTATATGATGAGGACGAGTAGGAAGTAGTAGAAATGCCCGCCTTTTACTCCTATGTTGCCAAGCAGAATGTGCAGAGAGACCTATGACCTCCAGTTTCTAAATGTAACCCCAGACCCATGATAAACCATGATTAGGCTGAAATTCAAAAGTATAGCAGAACCTCCAGAACCCTATGGAATGGAAGTTGCTAGAATCTAGACAACCAAGACTACCTGTGAAATACAGGCAATTTAACCCAGAACTCTGCCGATTATGGAGACAGAAAAAACGTCTGCAGAACCACAAAGGAGTGTTCGATTCACTGTGATCCCCCGCACTCACGAGTGAGTCTTCCAAATATTTATAAAGATTTTCACAATGGAGCAAGCCTTCCCTGAAAGGGAGTGTGGGAATCAGGGAGTACTGATCCCAACAGTTGTTGCTGCTGAAAGGTCCTAGGTGCACCTGTGCTCATGTGCCCTAATGGCTATAAATTTACTATAAATTAAAATTAAAATAAGACCCAGCGCTAACAAAAACACCTGAAGACAGTAGTACTCTTACTCTTAGTCAAGTACTACTGTCTTCAGGTGTTTGAGTCTTCCAAATAGTTGTACTGAGACAAAATGCCAACATCATTCTTTAGGCTTATCATGATAAATCTGTAAACTTTGGTTGCCAAAAGACTGAGATGACAGTACGAGAATGCTTCCACTGGATAGGAATGTGCCAAGCTATTGAGAAATGGTGCAGAGAAAGTGTTCTGTGTCTCAGAAGCCGAGAAGGTACAGTATGGAATAAAGAGCTCCACTGCATCCTATGGAAACTCACCGTCCTATGGAGCTTGTTACCCTTGATCATGTCAAACTGCAACCCAGCCATACAGCAAGATAGGAAGTGCCCCACCCCTTCCATTCTGAGCCAAGCACTAGAGATGAGTGATGTTCAATTCGAATTGTTCGCCAGTCTCACATTCGAGCTGTTTTTTGGCGGTGTTTGAGTCATTCGCCGAATTAGAACAATTTGCTTGAACTTCGGCAGTTCTAGTATATGTTCGATAGCGCTTCGATCCACAAAAGCTTAATCTTCCTAACCCTAAACCTAGCCCTAATACTGCAAATGAATGTTAATATCCAGTTTGTGTGTATATTGTGCAGGGGGGGCTTGTGTCAGAGCTGCAGCAATAAGGTCGCGCTCTTTTTTTTTTTTTCTCCTAAAGCATGTGCAGCGGGGCGGTTCAGGCTGCTGGCCAATCACAGTGCCACACTGCAAAGTGCATTTTTTTCACACAACTAATGTCATCATTGGCTGTGTCTGTCACATGTCCTAGCCCTATAAGACTCGGCCATCTTACAGATCGCCACCATTTTGATGATAGCTGCTGCAGGTGTTAGACGGCACCCGCGGCTGCTGCTATGTGCGCGTTAAACAGTGCAAACTCTAAATTGTGTTCTCTCAGTCACCTAGTGAGCGAATACAAAGTTAGATAGGTTTAGGGAGTAGGGACGATTATCAGCCCTTTTTAGGGCTACTCCACAGGAGTAGCGATTAGGGACTAGGGACTAGTAGTCTATCAGTCCTTTTCAGAGCTACTTCATAGAAGTGTCCGGCCCAGGCCATGGGGGTACTCGGTCACTCAGGCGCGGTCTCTGGGGAAGTCACGGGTAGCGGTGCCTGAGGCCGTGGACCCGGGGGATGCAGATAAAAGAGATGGAGATGGCAATGAGTTAATATAATGTCTGTCGTGACGCCACCTGTAGGGGTCCCGTGATGGCACCAGCGCTGCTTGAGCCTCCGGGGGATGGACGGCAGCTAAATGGAACCGCTCCCTACAGGACGAGCGGGGGGTCCCTGTTGCTGTAGGTTGTAGTGAGGGGGGAATAGGGTAGCACCGTCGGTGTGGTGTAGATGAAAGGAGGGACACGCACACATATAGTCTTTTTGGTACCTTTACTGGTGTTCTTGTATGGGTACACTCGACTGGAGATGAGGTAAACACTTCAGGACTTCCACAGCGAGCAGGGTTGTAGGCCTCCTTGTGTCTGTTACTCTGTCTGGGTCTGGCAGGCATGGAACCCGACCAGACTGTTACTTCACTTTCTGTGTGACTCTTTACACCCGGGTTTTCTGCACTGAGGGCACTTCTATGGGACTTTCTGTCTGGCCTAGACTCCGGGCTCTCATTTGGTGGTGCTTCAGATGTCCGGGGAGCTAAACCCCCTTTGTGGTGCTGGTTTCTCTGCAGGGCCTGTTCTCTGTGTCCCTGTAGCTCGGACCCAGTGACCGAAACTCTACTAGGGTGAGTCGGTAAGACTCCTCTGCCCCTTCTTGTACACGTTTCTTTCTCCTCTGCCTGTGACCCCTTTTCTGCGGGTCTACCACTGTTTCAGATGTCTCTGGTATGGGCCTAGCAGTACCAGTCAGCTCACTCAGCTCTTCACAGTTCTGTAGCGACTCCACACTCTCGTGTTTTCTCCTCCAGGACCCGTATTTATAGGGGGAACTGGCTTAAGACAACAAGTGGAGCTCCCCCTACAGGTCTGGGGTGAAAGGTGTTGTGTGTTAGTGGGGTCTGCTCGCTGTGTTACATCCTTCCATGTCCCAAGGGAGTCTGTGGTGACCTGGCACAGGGTGTCACAGAAGCAGGGACTAGTTTTAATTGCAGCCCTTTTGAGGGCTAGGTTAGAGCAGTCTCTATTAGTTTTTGCCAGGCAGGGGTGTGTCAGGTGTGTGCCAGTGCTGTGCAAGTCTTTCTTACAGCATCTGGCCACAGTAATATAGCTCTTTGAATCCATTAGGGCAGGTAGTGTAGCACTGCTGTGAAGAAAGCTACACCACTTGTCTTAATTAGGCATTTTTTTTGCTGCAGCTAGTCCAGGCACTTTGTTCGGGCTAGTAGCAGCCTAGCAGTGTCCCACAGTGGTGTAGCCCATTTGTGAGAGAAGTTACACCGCCTGTGTAGTTGATTCTACTAATTTTTTACTGCTCCTAGCAAACCTGTCAGTTTTTGCCTAAAAGCAGTGTCCACAAAAAACATTACTGTAGGCCACGTGTAATACAACCAAGTACACCTTGAGTGTAGTTCATTCTTCTAATTTTTAACTGCACCTAGCAAACATAATTTTTTGTGCCTAGTACCACTGTCTGGCCAATCTGCTCTGCTCGATTTCGGTTATCCCCGCCCCTTTCATGACGCGGCCGCCCTCACAACACTGGCTGAAGCCGGAGGGGGCGGCCATAATGAATGAGGGGGCGGAGGCTGCAGCAAACAGCCCCGCCCATGGATTTACAATAACACAGCCTACAGAGAACATGTAAGTATGAGCTTACATGTATACTGTATTCATTCGTTATGGGCACATACAGGAATCACTATACAAGAGGGTTGCAGGCACCCCTGTATAGTGATACGGGGGGGCGGGGAGTTTTGGGGACTTACACGGAGCTCGGAGGAGCCCGTGCCATGGGAGAAATTGTAGAAGAAGCCCACCAGAGTGGGCGGCCGGTCTCTAGGGGGGTCTAAGCCCCCCTACAGACCTCAAACATTACTTTAGTTAGTAAATTTAACTCTTTAATAGGCATAGGACAGTTTGCTTATCCCGGCAATAGCCGGGATCAGCAAACTATGCAGTTGCCGGATGGCTCAGGATTACACATCCTGAGCCATCCGGTTACTGCACAGCGGTTCAGAGAACCGCTGCGAAAACTGCTGCCTGCATGATTTTTAACGCAGGCACCAGTGTCGGACACGGCCACCGGATGGCTTGTGAAGCCATCCGGTGTTTTGCATTGGCTCCTATTGTTAAGGAGAGCCTTAAGATCAAAATACTTCATTAAGACTAAGACATAAGGGCATGGGAGAAATGATATATATAGTGTATTATTTTACATTGTATAAGTTGTGATTTAAACATGGCTGCCATTTCCGGCCACATCACACCATGTGCTGAGAGCAAGATGGAGTCCAAAGAAGACGGACCAATCACCGAAGCTGGAGGTCAGGCAAGACGGACCAATCACAGAATAACATACTCGATCAAGGCCACACCCCTTGATGACCTCATGGATCCGCCCATGGACTGACCGAGCCCCTTATTGCCCACGGACCAATGAATACATCTGAGTAGGGCTGACCGAGCCCCTTATTGCCCATGGACCAATGAATACATCTGAGTAGGGCTGACCGAGCCCCTTTTTGAGTAAAAACCAAATGTCTTATAATAAACAGGCACTTGGAGCTTGGGTCTGACCAAGGAAGGGTGTACATCTGACTCTGTGTCTGGTGTCTACTACTTTTCAATGTCGGCGCTTGGTCTATATTGATTTGGTCAGGAGCAGCAACTTATTAACATTAATATTATAAAATATTAATCCATAACAATTTGGCGCTCCAACTACGTGGGGCCACAGTATAGGAGAATCCCCAAACCTTGAATGACCGGTGAAGGAGACGGGAGGACGCACTGAGTACCCCGAGCCAGGAGACTGATCACCTCCCTAACAAAAACGGTAAGTCTGCTGATTTTATTATAATCTGTTGACTTTACCTGTTTTTCGGGGTACCCTGTGCAGATTGCCTGACCGCGTCCGGTCTTTTTAGGGTCTCTGGAGACGGCAGATGGGTTATTCTCCGCTGTTGGGCATTTGATTGCGGAAGAACCGTCATGCTAAGTTGCTGCTGCCTGTTATATATGTTGTGTGGAGGGGAGATGACTGGTAGGAAAGAGCAAGGGTTTTTGAGCAGTGTCTAGAGACGGAAAATATATTGTTTGTGAGATACATCAAAGTGGTATACGATTTTCAGTTCTGGAGAGAAAATAGACATTGAGTGATGACTCTGTCTAAGATGAGAATTGAGTGAGAATCTGTCTATAAATATTACTTAGAGTGATTCAGTAATAAATAGGCATTGATTGGGACTCTGCTGAGTCAGGTTGAGTGTTGACTCCCATAGGGCCATGTTACTTAGAGTGATTCAGTACATGGCCTGATAATATTAATACAAGGTAAACTACAGAACATGGAAATCAGACAGGGACAGATAGGAAGTGTAGACGGCTGTGAAGGTCTTGTGCCAGGTTTGTCATCTCCCCAGTCTTAAGTGTTTGTTTTGTGTCTATTCTATATAGAGAAAGATGGAGAAGTTAATGCAGTTGTGTCGCATAGGCCCTAAGCCTAATTCAGATGGCAAGATAGATCTGTGTAAATTAAGGGAAAAGTTATGTTAAATGATGCAAAAAGCTTATGAAGTTGTGTGGGATGGTAGAAGTGCAGTGAAAATTGGGTTAAGAGAGAGACAAGGTGTTTGGAAGATAATGGATTGTTATATACTGCCAGGGCATGGGAAAGAGTCTCTTACAGTTTGTATAGAGAAAATTGGATAGAAGAGGAAAGGAAAAAGAAAGACAAAAGTTTAAGTTATGTGTATTATAGAACTGTACAATGTGAATTCCCACCACCATAAGCTGGAGCACATGTTTCTTTGTTGGGGGGCCAATTTGTTGGTGGAGCACGTTTCTTTTGTTGGCGGCCATCTTGTTGGTGCTTCTCAGACCTCCTCTGGGGGCGGCCATTTTGTGGGAGGCAATACCTCTTGCAGCCAGTTTGTTGGCATGTGCTCTCTGATGTCAGCCAGTTTGTTGGCATGTGCTCTCTGATGTCAGCCAGTTTGTTGGCATGGGCTCTCTGATGTCAGCCATTTTGATGACATGTGCTCTCTGATGTCAGCCATTTTGTAATGCTATGTGCTCTGGTAAATGGGCCTTGTGGTAACTAGTGCTTGGTTTTTTGTGCCCTTAAAAGATGCTAGCATATGGCAAGTATGAGAGACTTGTCGAGCATAAATGAAAATATGTAAGTAAATAGCAGATATTCTAAAACAAATGTAAGACAGCAGAGAAATGAGAGTTTAAATAGTGTTAAGACAGAAATGCTGGAGTATAAGAGAATGTGTGGGAAAGATGGGTTAGGATTGCCTCAGATTGAGAATCTGGGAATATACTTTTGTCCATGCAAAGATGGCCGCCGAGTGAAGGCCACATGGTTAGAGACAAAGAAATGAAGGAATGTTTGGACAGTAGGCTTAGACAGGAAGTGATGTGTAAGGACTAAAAGCTGTCTGAGCAGTTTTGAGCATACACACTGCTAGTTTCAGACCCAAAAGAAAAGGTAGCCACCCCACCCCCTTCCCACATAGAGACATGTGATGAGTTAATGCAGAGAGATTGAATGATCACATGAGTATACTGGTAATTAAAAATAAATAATAAAAAATAGACTAAAATAAGGCACATATAAGTTCCTTTGTTCAGAGAAGTCCAGTGTGCTGGTCAGATATAACCATTTTGCTGAAAGCTATAAGAAATTGCTACATGGGAAGGTAAAAGATGTGAATGCATATATTAATGAAGTATTAATTGGGATTAAATAAATAATATATATAATTGGCATGGGAGACCAAATAACATACCTTAGAGAAAAGATGAGATGAAAAAAAAAAAAATAAATAAATAAAAAATAAAAAAGAAATGATGCCAACGGTGCACAGATAATCCAAGGGAAAAATGTGGAGATTCATCATTATGGCTCCACGGAGAGAAATTTCCATGACCTCTCTCTATTCAACAGGAAGTGTGAATGACCTGCCTGTTGCTACTGTCTGAATGGGGGGGGGAGGAGACTTGATTGCAAACCAGGCCAGTCCCACAGAGAGGCACCACCCCACCCCCTAAAATGCCTAGGCCACATGCTTCATTGTATCTTTTCCTCTACATTTTAACATCTAATTTTTCCCAGTTCATGTTTTATTTTATTTTTTATAGTCTCACTTTAGGGTATTGGTAAAAGTAATCAATAGTTTTTTAATTTTTACTGCTGCAACCCCAACTATTTTAATAATGGACATCTTTTTCACATGAATGTAGTTTTATTCATGATACTGTAGATATACTGGAGCAAACAGTCTGCTAAGTTTACCTAATTAGCAAATCAATTCCAGGTGATTTGCATTTCTATTCCATGTCTCTGCACTGATATATTTTCAATCCAGCAGCCAGAGCCCTGTACCTGGAGGGGGGTTGACGAGCCCACAGGACTACAGTTACACATCGCCTTATTGTATTCATAGTTATGTATACACTATGGAGTGGGACCTTTACATGATCCTTTCAGGCTCCAAATATGAAATTCAGATAACAACATAGTTTTTGAATCCAGATATGCTTTGGATATTGGATTCCAAAAGGGGGGAGATGTGAGATGTAAAGTTAGTGCCTGTTTCCAATGTTTTTTAAAGTTTTAATAGTTTATTTACGTCTTTTCTATATATTTTTGTTTTAAATAGAGGACAGAGCAAACACATACATACACCTCGGGATCGCAGGGTGTGAACATGTCCCACATGAGCTCATTACTAATGCAGATCTTGAGTTATTTTACAGATGTTCGTGGATTCTACCACTGGATGTGCTGTGATTACACAACAGGAGGTAATAAAGCAAAACCACTCCCTCTTGACATATCGCCATGAGGAGGTAGATGGGGTTCTGCAATCACTGGAATGGGTAGCTGGCAAAGGGTAAGATGATCTGCAGATCTTTCCTAGAGTCACATAAAGACCTACAGAGACCGCAGAGAGTGTATGAGCCTGTATGGAGGCTCTCCTGTGTTCAGATAAGCCTGGCAGAGTCCAGGTACAGCTCACACCTGAGCTGGCGCTCATTGAGCCAGAGGTAATGCCTGCACAGGTGCAGCTGCCAGAAGCTGTGAAGAGGCCTAGAGTCGAGAGTCTCAGACCCCAGCACCAGGGCAGACCCTGACACCAGGGGCCCCTGTCACTCCTGATGTTCTTACTCCCACAGAAACAGGTGATCGAATGGAAAGGAGTGCAACACGCAGGGAGCAGCTGAGGAAGGTCTGTAGACACCAGGCGGTAAGCGTTCTCTGCCACGACTCTCTTCTCAATGATGGCTCAGGTAACCCAAGAACTGACTCATTTGTCATTAACTGCTACATGTGTTTTAGTGGACAAGGTTTGGGTGGCACCAGGGTTCAGTACCCAGGTGGCCGACTACACCCAGTCTTGTTTGATGTGTGACTGGTACGATGGAAGAGAATCTGTAGTGACCCCTAAGAACCACGAATGCACCCCTCGTCCACTCTACCATTACAGTGATTGCAGATAGATTATAAAGACAGCTGCACATTAGGTGTATGCGGGTGTGCCTGTTGTGGTAATCTCTTTTTAGGATCCGGTGCAGAAACTACGTTACTTCTGAGAAGCTCCCGATGAAGGTGGTATGTAGAAATGAGGCTTCTGATGAGGTAAAGCTGCGTGTGTTATAGTGGAGGTCATTAAGGGTATTTTACAGTATCTGGGAGTCAGCAGCTTTCTACAATACGTATCATGCATAAGACAGTGGACAATAGGAATGGGAGATTAACATTAAAGGTGCAAGGTAGAGGAGACGTGCAACACATAGATGAAATGTTTGTTTTTGTTTAATTTTCCTCCTCAGTAAATAAGTTAAAATAAGATAATTCTCGATCCAACACCTTGAACAGGATTGTAATTTCTATAAAGTAAGTGTGTAATAAAGTTTAGTCTGATATTAAATGAATGGGACCCGATGAGCCTCTCACCTAGGGGGGTAAGAACTACAGGTCAATAGATAGCTGCTGCAATATTAGCATCAGTGAGATGAGTATCCAGTTAAGAAAGGGTTAAACACTGCGTTGCTATCTTCAAGTAAGGAGAATTACAGGCAATGTTCTTCAGAATTTGTGTTTTATTTCCCACAGATGAAATCACCAGCGATGTCCAAGCCTTAAATAATTGTTTAGATGGTGTGATAAAGAGATGTGTTCTTCAATTCCAGATCCTAAATCAGTGTCAGGAGCACATGGTCTCATGTCAGGAGACCGGGTGATCCTGAAAAGATGCGAGAAAGAGCCATGAGCCGAGATTAGATGGCCGATCCAGCGTCTCTGAATTACAGCAACTTCAGTGGAGACTGAGGGAAAAGGACACGGCAACGGTTGGAGACTCCCCACCAGCAGATGATGAACTCCAATAATGATAATCACTGACATACACCACATAGTGATACACTGTCACATATATGACCTTATAACTCCACATTATGTCTGATATACATAGGAAATATCCAAACTAAGGCAAAATGGTTACAGGAACACGATATAAATGAGGACTCAGTGAGGGAGAAACATTCACGTTCCTGAGCAAACCATTAGTTCAAGGGTAGATAACACTGAGTATAACTGACATTACTCTAATAACTTGTATATATAGCCGTAAAAGCGCTATTTTATGTTATTTTTAAGGTAATCGGGTTAATGTGTAAAGGGAAAATGTTACCAAATAATCTATGGCCCTGAGACGGAAATGTCCATCTATGAGTGTTGTGATACAATTCTGGGTATCCAGGTAGGGAACTGAGGTGAAGCAGGTAGGAAAGTCCCGAGGACGCGGATAGCGCGATCCTATATACCTCCTGATATACCCAGAGTTGTTCATAACATCTGTTCATAGGAATGGTTCATATCGCATGTATTTGAATCCAGAGATCAAGTTAAAGTAGGTTTTGAATCCTTTATCTCACCCCTAATGGCCATAAGTAAGAATACAGTTTAGATCAATTACATCTATGATTAACCGGGATTTGTCAATTATACTACAGAAGACCTTCAAGGTTTAGCAGACCAACTAGGCCCTTCATCGATAATGGTGCTCCAAAATAGAATAGACCTGGGCATGGTATTAGCAAAATAATGAGGCATTTGTAAAATTGTACGAATATTCCAGCTAATACAGGTCCCACCGGGAGGTTACAGCAGCCGTACAGAAACTGAACTCTCTACAATCAGGTGTAGAAGATCCCCGGGACCAATACTTTCTGTAAATGAAAAGATGGCTGGATTAGATAGGCTTTGTTATCCTTGTCATCTTAAATTATTGCAGCTATCATTGTTTGTTGTGTAAGTCTGTACCAAGGGGGGTTTTAATGGTTATCAATTCTCAGCTGGCGGGCAGAGTTGAAGGCACATTGGGCAGATGTGATAGGCTCTGGTAGGGATTGGTTAATAAAGTATTTAGGGGGGACTGTTAAGGAGAGCCTTAAGATCAAAATACTTCATTAAGACTAAGACATAAGGGCATGGGAGAAATGATATATATAGTGTATTATTTTACATTGTATAAGTTGTGATTTAAATATGGCTGCCATTTCCGGCCACATCACACCATGTGCTGAGAGCAAGATGGAGTCCAAAGAAGACGGACCAATCACCGAAGCTGGAGGTCAGGCAAGACGGACCAATCACAGAATAACATACTCGATCAAGACCACACCCCTTGATGACCTCATGGATCCGCCCATGGACTGACCGAGCCCTTATTGCCCACGGACCAATGAATACATCTGAGTAGGGCTGATCGAGCCCCTTATTGCCCATGGACCAATGAATACATCTGAGTAGGGCTGACCGAGCCCCTTTTTGAGTAAAAACCAAATGTCTTATAATAAACAGGCACTTGGAGCTTGGGTCTGACCAAGGAAGGGTGTACATCTGACTCTATGTGTCTGGTGTCTACTACTTTTCAATGCCGGCGCTTGGTCTATATTGATTTGGTCAGGAGCAGCAACTTATTAACATTAATATTATAAAATATTAATACATAACACTATGAGGAGCGTTTCCTGGTCCGGTTTTGAGCTTTTTGAAAGCTCAAAACCGGATCAGGATTCTAAAAAAAAACCGTAGATGTGACCCTGGCCATAGAGAGGATTGACGCACAACTCATGGGGATGGCAAGACTTGGACAGCAGCCCCTTCTCCTGCAATCTTCATAGTTACCCAGATTTTTTGGCTGCTACTTACATTTTGGTGACAAATCTTACAGATAACTAAAGGCTTTTGGATTTTGGAATGTGCTGCATGAAAGTCACCTCACCAACCATTTTCAGCTTGCAACTGTGGGGCAATTGATGCCACTGAAGTGGTGTCTGGGCCCAAATTTTTGGGAAAAATGGAGACTCTTGTTGTAGTCTCCTAAATGTGACACAATGCTCAGCGTGTGCACGAGGCCTTCCAGATGCTACGTTAAAAACCGCACCAAATACTCATCGCCTGCACATGGCCTTCCAGATACTGAGGTAAAACTCACCAAATTATCATCATCTGCACATGGCCTTACAGATACTAAAGTGAAACTCAAGAAATACTCATCTTCTGGACGTGGCCTTACAGATACTGAAGTAAAACACATCAGATAATCATCATCTGCACATGGCCTTACAGATACTGAAGTAAAACACACCAATAATCATCATCTGCACATGGCCTTACAGATACTGAAGTGAAACGCACCAAATAATATCACCTACACATAGCCTTACAGATACTGAAGTAAACACACAAATAATCATCATGCACATGGCCTTACAGATACTGAAGTAAAATAGACCAAATAATCATCATCTGCACATGGCCTTACAGATACTGAAGTAAAATACACCAAATAATCATCATCTGCACATGGCCTTACAGATACTAAAGTGAAACTCAAGAAATGCTGATCTTCTGGACGTGGCCTTACAGATACTGAAGTAAAACACACCAAATAATCATCATCTGCACATGGCCTTACAGTTACTGAAGTAAAATCACCAAATAATCATCATCTGCACATGGCCTTACAGATACTAAAGTGAAACTCAAGAAATACTGATCTTCTGGACGTGGCCTTACAGTTACTGAAGTAAAACACACCAAATTATCATCATCTGCACATGGCCTTACCGATACTGAAGTGAAACGTACCAAATAATCATCATCTACACATGGCCTTACAGATACTGAAGTGAAACGCACCAAATAATCATCATCTGCACATGGCCTTACAATACTGAAGTGAAACACACCAAATAATCATTATCTACACATGACCTTACAGATACTGAAGTGAAACGCACCAAATAATCATCATCTGCACATGGCCTTACAGATACTGAAGGAAACGCACCAAATAATCATCATCTGCATATGGCCTTACAGATACTGAAGTGAAACGTAGTAAATAATCATCATCTGCACATGGCCTTACAGATGCTGAAGTGAAACACACCAAATAATCATCATCTATCTGCACATCGCCTTACAGATACTGACGTGAAACGCACCAAATAATCATCATCTGCACATGGCCTTACAGATACTGAAGTGAAACTCAGCAACTACTCATCTTCTGGATGTAGTCTTACAGATACCGAAGTGAAACGTAGCAAATAATCATCATCTGCACATGGCCTTACAGATACTGAAGTGAAACGCACCAAATAATCATCTGCACATGGCCTTACAGATACTGAAGTGAAATGCACCAAATAATCATCATCTGCACATGGCATTACAGATACTGAAGTGAAACTCAACAAATACTCATATTCTGGATGTGGCCTTACAGATACTGAAGTAAAGCACACCAAATAATCATCATCTGCACATGGCCTTACAGATACTGAAGTGAAACGCACCAAATAATCATCATCTGCACATGGCCCTACAGATACTGAAGTAAAACACACCAAATAATCATCATCTGCACATGGCCTTACAGATACTGAAGTGAGACTCAACAAATACTCATCTTCTGGATGTGTCCTTACAGATACTGAAGTAAAACACCAAATAATCATCATCTGCACATGGCCTACAGATACTGAAGTAACTCACCAAATAATCATCATCTGCACATGGCCTTACAGATACTCAAGTGAAACGCACCAAATAATCATCACCTACACATAGCCTTACAGATACTGAAGTAAAACACACCAAATAATCATCATCTGCACATGGCCTTACAGATACTCAAGTGAAACGCACCAAATAATCATCATGTGCATGATGCCTTACAACTGCTGTAGTAAAAACTGATTTTGGAAGGGCATGACATGCCTATATCTGTGTCTCCTCCCCCTTTTACTCATCTATCTTTTTTCTTTTCACATTTTTTATGTAGTTTTCACTTTTCCATATGTTTGTTGTATCTTCTAAGTAGTTTGTCACCTTTTGGACACTTTAGAAGGTGTTTTCTATGTGTTTGTATGTGTTTGTGTTTGGCTGCCATTGTTTTCAATGGGATTCGACGATGTTCGATGAACATTCGATGAACATTCGACGAACAAATGCCCAATTCGGTGAACCGAATCGAATTCGAACACTAGGGTCGTGGCTCATCTCTACCAGGCACATAAGGTGCTGTCTGCTGCACTGTGTCCATATTGGACTCTGGCTCATCTTCATCCTGCATCCATTAGTATAGTTATACAGAATCAGGTTTTAAATTAGTTAGGGACCGTTCTGATATGGGTCACCTTGGCGTTGGTAGAACGGCTTTGTACATTTTTTGCAAAAAACGTATTAACTAAGTACCCTGTTTTTGACACTGTATTTTACTACTTTTTATTATAAACTATTATAGCAGAGTACTTCCACGTGTTTGTTATACTGTTTTTTTCTGTGGTCGAGTTATTTGATGGTGTGAACATGGCCCTACAGACCCGTTCACATTATGCTTCGGCTCATTGTAAGTTTTCATTAGTGTCTTGTTATGTAAGATAGGGAGTGTTCCACCCATTCCATTCTGGCCGGGCACATAAGGTGCTGTCTGCTGTACTGTGTCCATATTGGACTCTGGCCCGTCTTCATCCTGCATCCATGAGGTATACTATACAGGATCAGGTTTTAAATTAGATAGGGACCGTTCTGATATGGGTCACCTTGGCGCTGGTAGAACGGCTTTGCACATTTTTTGCAAAAAACATATTAACTAAGTACCCTGTTTTTGACACTGTTTTTTACTAGCACTAGCTTTTTTATTATTTATATTATTATTATTATTATTATTATAGCAGAGTACTTTTACACGTTTGTTATACTGCTTTTTCTGTGGTCTAGTCCTTTGGAGCTTGTTGCCCTTGATCATGTCAAACTGCAACCCAGCCATACGGGATACCTCTATGCGCTGACTATCAGCAACTACTACACCGAATTCGTTGTGGACGTGCCTGTTAGAGATTAGACTGCTCGAACCACTGCTATGATGTTATGGAAACACTTTGTGAGACTTTAATAGATATCCCGAGCAGGTCCTAAAGGCCACTTTACACACACAGATATCTGTGACCAACTTCTGAACAGATCTCTGGTTGCAGTGAAATCATGGACACATTGCTCCATTTTGCGGCTGTGTACAAAATGGAACAATGTGTCCATGATTTCACTGCAACCAGAGATCTGTTCAGAAGTTGGTCACAGAAGTTGGTGTGTGTAAAGCGGCCCTTAGGGCCACGTCACACACACAGATATCTGTGCAGATATTGTTCACATATCTCTGGTTGCAGTGAAATCATGGACACATTGTTCCATTGTACACAGCCACAAAATGGAACAATGTGTCCATGATTTCACTGCAACCAGAGATCTGTGAACAATATCTGCACAGATATCTGTGTGTGTGACGTGGCCCTTAGATAGATAGATAGATTTGATAATAAGATAAAACTATATATAACCTCTTTATCATATAGATATAAAATGCAAAAAAAATATAAAAATAGATGGATAGATGCACAAATAAATAAATCTAAAATACATAATAGGCGGCCGTCACACACTACGATTTTGTGAGGGAACTCAATAACGATGTCAGGGGTGTGCGCTGGTGCTCAACATCATTAGTGAGGTGTCACATGTATAGATAACGTTCAGGATGCAGCAACGATGTTACGTGCAGGGATCGTTCAGACAATCAGCAACCGATGCTTGTCAATGATGTCAATAGGCGAAATCGGTCAGGAGATCGGTTATGGCGGGGTCACACAGAACGATTCAGCAGATTGGATGATCATATCATGTGATATGGGGTCCAGTTCTCATATCTGTGATTAACAATCTGACCACTTATCGCTAGTCAGATCATGCTGTCACACGCAACGACGTCGTAGGAGCGATGCCAAATCAGGCACTTTCCAGCGATATGTTTACATATATCGAAGCGTGTGACGGCTGCCATAGTGAGATAACAGATATGATATAAGTATACATAAATACATAGGTGTGTTAAATTTATAGATATTTTATATAGTAAGGTGATCGCACATTTACAGTGTTGGCCAAAAGTATTGACACCCCTGCAATTCTGTCAGATAATACTCTGTTTCTTACTGAAAATGATTGCAATCACAAATTCTTTTGTATTATTATCTTAATTTAATTTGTCTTCAATGAAAAAAACACAAAAAGAATTGTCCTAAAGCCAAATTGGATATAAATCCACACCAAACATAAAAAAGGGAGTGGACAAAAGTATTGGCACTGTTAGAAAAATCATGTGATGCTTCTCTAATTTGTGTAATTAACAGCACCTGTAACTTACCTGTGGCACCTAACAGGTGTTGACAATAACTAAATCACACTTGCAGCCAGTTGACATGGATTAAAGTTGACTCAACCTCTGTCCTGTGTCCTTGTGTGTACCACATTGAGCATGGAGAAAAGAAAGAAGACCAAAGAACTGTCTGAGGACTTGAGAAACCAAATTGTGAGGAAGCATGAGCAATCTCAAGACTTCAAGTCCATCTCCAAAGACCTGAATGTTCCTGTGTCTACCGTGCGCAGCGTCATCAAGAAGTTTAAAGCTCATGGCACTTTGGCTAATCTCCCTAGATGTGGACTGAAAAGAAAAATTGACAAGAGATTTCAATGCAAGATTGTGCGAATGGTGGATAAAGAACCTCGACTAACATCCAAACAAGTTCAAGCTGCCCTGCAGTCCGAGGGTACAACAGTGTCAACCCGTACTATCCGTCGGTGTCTGAATGAAAAGGGACTGTATGGTAGGAGACCCAGGAAACCCCACTTCTTACCCCGAGACATAAAAAAGCCAGGCTGGAGTTTGCCAAAACTTACCTGAGAAAGCCTAAAACGTTTTGGAAGAATGTTCTCTCTTTTTGAGCAAAGGCATCAACATAGAGTTTACAGGAGAAAAAAAGAGGCATTCAAAGAAAAGAACACGGTTCCTACAGTCAAACATGACAGAGATTCTCTGATGGTTTGGGGTTGCTTTGCTGCCTCTGGCACTGGACTGATTGACCGTGTGCATGGCATTATGAAGTCTGAAGACTACCAACAAATTTTGCAGCATAATGTAGGGCCAGTGTGAGAAAGCTGGGTCTCCCTCAGAGGTCATGGGTCTTCCAGCAGGACAATAACCCAAAACACACTTCAAAAAGCACTAGAAAATGGTTTGAGAGAAAGCACTGGAGACTTTTAAGGTGGCCAGCAATGAGTCCAGACCTGAATCCCATAGAACACCTGTGGAGAGATCTAAAAATGGCAGTTTGGAGAAGGCACCCTTCAAATATCAGAGACCTGGAGCAGTTTGCCAAAGAAGAATGGTCTAAAATTCCAGCAGAGCATTTAAGAAACTCATTGATGGTTACCGAAAGCGTTTGATCGCAGTTATTTTGGCTAAAGGTTGTGCAACCAAGTATTAGGCTGAGGGTGCCAATACTTTTGTCTGGCCCATTTTTGGAGTTTTGTGTGAAATGATCAATGTTTTGCTTTTTGCTTCATTCTCTTTTGTGTTTTTTCATTGAAGACAAATTAAATGAAAATAATAATACCAAAGAATTTGTGATTGCAATCATTTTCAGGGAGAAACTGAGTATTATCTGACAGAATTGCAGGGGTGTCAATACTTTTGGCCAACACTGTAAGTATAAGATGGGAGATGTGTATCATCCAAATTGTTAAATTTGGTGATATGAATCCAGATGTTATGTAATGCTCCAGTATTGTAGATGCTCAGAACTTTAATTTATCTTTAACAGGGCTGGGTTTTTTGGACAGCTAAAGAGATGGGCGGGACGGCTGTTCACCACATCTCCATCTCAAGGTGTGGTCTGTATAGATAGATAGATAGATAGATAGATAGATAGATAGATAGATAGATACTAAAAATGGAGGCTTAGCTGAGCCTAAGGAAATAGTGATAAGGTAGGATAGGGACCCATCAGATCTAAGGTCACCTTGACGCTGGTTGATGGGCAAACAGGTATTGGCCAATATGTGTACTATGAACTTTTTTTTTTTTTTTTAAAGATAAGATGTTTCAAAAAATCCAAAAATTTAGTTTTTTGAAAAAATGTAAGTTTTTTTTAATTTTTTCTCAAATGCATAGGTGTTTTTAATTCTATGTGTATGTACGTATTCACATTTGATTGGCAGTGACTGTGTGGTGCTGTGATTTTTTTCTGTGTATTGTTCAGTATTGCAGCTTGCACCAGTTCAGACTATGCCTTGAGTGCTGTTTAGCTTTTTTTTCTTTCTAGATAATTGTTGGCTTCAAAGCTTTAGTTTCCATCCTCATTGACCCCAGGTGGTCTTTGATTTAAGTGAGTCCTCCCACTGAGAAATAGTAAAAATGGAGGCTTAGCTGAGCCAAAGGAAAGAGTGGCAAGGTAGGATAAGGACCCATCAGATCTAAAATCACCTTGAAGCTGGTTGATGGGCAAACAAGTATTGGCCAATATGTGTACCAAGAACCTTAGTTTATAAAGAAAAAATATCCAAAAAATACATAGACGATAGACACATAGGTAGGTGATAGATATATATCGTGTATTCCTTGCATTATTGTTAAATCTTCATAAACTACATACATATTCTAGACTACCCGATGCGTTAGAATCGGGCCACCATCTAGTATATATATGTATGTATATATATATATATGAGGGGCTTACTGAGACAATTGAAGACAAGTGAAGATAGGTATCCTGGCAGCTCCAGTTGAAGATGTTTTGGGCCAAAGAACATGAGACAAGTATAGCCTAATTGACTACAGTGCAAAAGAGATCAGTAGTGATTAGTAACAACGGTTATAAAGATCCCCAATACTTAAGATTAGTTGATCATAGGTAAAGAAAAAATATGGGGTGCTTACTGAGACAATTAGAGATGCTTATCCTGGTCTGCTCCAAATTGTGTTCAAGACCGCAATGACAAGCTAAGGATAGCTTAATTGACTATAGTGTAGAAAATATATGGAAGAAATAGTACAGTCAATATTTAATAGTGATTTACAGTGATGGCCAAAGAGATCCCCAATACTTAACTTCAATCAGTAATCCCAAAATGGACTTCTATGGGAAGTCCACAACAATAAGTGGACGGGTGGAATAGCTTCAATGGCTATAAGACAAAAAGCATCAACAATCCTATTGTGAATGCAGCCTAATAAAATGGGTCATAGTGGCAAATTATCACCAGTAAAAGAGCAGTCCATAGTAACTCTGCAAAAATAATCCCTGTAGTACTTAACCTCTCCTGTATTCCTTAGTCCATGGGTGGAGTGCGAGGTTAACATGGAGGAGCCTCCTTTTTATGCCCCCCGGCTAATTTGTGACATGTTCCCGATGTGCATCGTAGATCTGCCCGCACTTCCAGGTTGCGCCGATGACGTAGCGCTAAGCGCAAACTTGCAACCCATTGTATGTCAATGTCTCTATATATTTATTTATGCACTTGGTCCTGTCGACCTTTTAAAAAATTTGAATAAAGATTCTGATTTTATATTCTTCTAAATTGGTAATTTAAACACTTTAGCCCCAGGCGAAAGAGTCTTAATGGGCCCCTTTTACACTCCGCCCCCGCCCCTTCAAATTATATATGACACACAAAGCTGTGCTACATGTCCATAAGCATAGATGGCTCTGCTACACGCACATGTAGACACACAGGTCTGCTACATGCACACTACACATAGTACACACACACAGCTCTATTACATGAACGTACAGATACAACACACACAGCACTGGTACATGCCCAATTCATGCACATACAGAAGAACGCAGATCTGCTACATGCACACTACACATAGACATACATATCCATAGACATAGATGGCTCCGCTGCACGCAAATGTAGACACACAGCTCTGCTACATGCATAGACATAGATGTCTCTGCTACACGTACATGTAAACACACAACCTTTCTACATGCACACTACACATAATACACACACCATGCCTAATTCATGCATATACAGACACATGCAGCTCTGCTACATGCACACTACACATACAGTTACACATATGGTTCTGCTACATGGACACTACATACCCAGCTCTGCTACATGTACAATGTATGCACATACAAACACACGCAGCTCTTCTCTCATATACAATACATGCACATACATATACACACAGCTCTGCTGCATGCACAATACATGCACATACAGATACACACCCAGCTCTGCCACATGGACACTACACACCTAGATCTGCTACATGTACAATATATGTACATACAGATACACACACAGTTCTGTTACATGCACATACAAACACACAGCTCTGCTACATGCACATACATATACACAAATACAAATATACACACAGAGACACATACATACAGACACACACACATACAGATATAGGTACACACAGAGACACACACATACAGACACACATAGATACATAATCAGATACACAGACACACACACACACATATATTACCATATTCAGATCATCTTGATCTGTGCAGAGCAGGAGAGGAGGCACTGGGAGCTGCACGGAGGCTACAGAAGTTAAGCAGTTTCTTGTAGGACCTTGATTTCAGGCATGTGATCAGTCACATGACTGGAACTGGAAGGTCCTCCAGCCTCCATTCAGCTCCCGGTAAGCTTGTTCTGCTGCTGTATACCGATCACATAGATCAGTGCAGAGCAGGAGAGAAGAGAGGGGGTGTTGGTGCCAGGCCTGGCCCACAAAGCTTTCATAGAGGCAATTTAATTAAAATGGCATCTATCGGAAAAAAGAGGGAGGGGGAGGTCTTGGACCTCACAACCCAACTCAATAATTTAGAGCTGGTCAACAAAAAGCACCCAGATCCCCAACTATCTGCCTCAATTACAAAACGTAAGGTGCAGTCACACATAACGATCGCTCCAACGATCTCGACAGCGATAACGACCTGCCGGGATCGCTGGAGTGTCGTTACCTGATCGCTGGGGAGCTGTCAAACAGGCAGATCTCCCCAGCGATCAGGCCCTGGGAGCCACCTCCCACATCGCTCCCTGCTTAGCGCTGTCTTGGCAGAGCAGGGAGAACGCTGGTAACTATGATAAACAGCGCGGTATCCGGGCAGCGCACGCTGCTTGGATACCGCTGTTTATCATAGTTACCTGTGTTCTCCCTGCTTACAGGCAGTGCTAAGCAGGGAGAACGCTGGTAACCATGGTAAATGCCGGGTATCTAGGCAGCGCTGCGCTGCCTAGATACCCGGTGTTTACCATAGTAACCAGCCCTGTGAAGTCACAGATCGCTGGTTTCTCGCTGTCACACGCAGCGATGTGTGCTGACCAGCGGGAAACCAACGATCAAAAAATGACCCAGAGCACTTTGCAGCGATCAGCGACCTCACAGCAGGGGCCTGATCGCTGCAAAGTGTCACACATAACGACATCGCTGGAGAGATCGTTGTAATATCACAGTTACAACGATCTCTCTAACGATATCGTTATGTGTGACTGGGGCTTTAGAGATAAACTTAGGTCACTATTCTTACTGCAATATGAGAAGGCCCTTAAGAAGTCTATGCGTTCACACACTGTGTATTTGCTGCGTATTTTTACGCGAGTGTTGTTGCAGTTTTTGTAGCCCAAACCAGGAGTGGCTGATTAAAATCAGCAGTGGGTACGACCGCAAAGGAGGAGAGGGTTTTTTAACAAGTGGCGTAAACATATAAATGATTCAGAACTTACTCAAAAGATCCTGGAAGGGTGTGGACTCGTAAGACGCTATATTACTAATGAGAGGTGGAGGGATTCTCAATTCAGGATCATGCACGGTACTATTCAGGGTTTTAATATACCTCCTTCTCAGGCCAACCAAGGGAGATGGGTTCATTGCCCAAAATGTAAATCAAACATGACAGACCTGGAGCATGGTCTATGGTCCTGCCCTGACTCTCAAAATTATTGGAGAGGGGTGGAAATGTGGGCTAAAGACATATGTGGGGACATGGAGAATTTAGACCCGATGCGATGGATTTTCCATTATCAGGCAAACTCTAACACTAAGGGCCACGTCACACACACAGATAATTGTGCAGATATTGGTCAAAAATCTCTGGTTGCAGTGAAATCATGGACACATTGTTCATTTGTATATAGCCACAAAATGGAACCATGTGTCCATGATCTCACTGCAACCAGAGATCTGCGAACAATCTCTGCACAATTATCTGTGTGTGTGACGTGGCCGTAACAGACATCCGCATATCTTGTGGCACTATATTGCATTGATAGCTAAAAGGCTTCTCCTCCAGCATTGGCTCAACGATAGACCCCCAGACTTGTCTCAGATCAAAATGATGATGCGTCACACATTGACACTTGAGTCTTTAGATACGCTATGTAACCCAAGTAAACTAACTAAAAAAAATTTCTTCAAGTGGAAAACATTCATCGAAAAAGAGTTCACGGATGGTGAAATAGACAATTTTATGAGACCCTTCCGTTCCTCAACGTGATATGCGTTGGAGGAATTAGGAGGGACATTGGGTAGATTGAGGTGTGGTAATTAGGTGAATCAGATGAGAATTGATGCCTTATATTAACTGCATAATCTTTTTCTTTTCTGGTAAATACTAGTGATGAGCGAGTACTAAAATGCTCGGGTGCTCGAAGCTCGGGCCGAGCATCCCGAGATACTCGTGTACTCGGCCCGAGTACCGAGCCCAATGTTATCCTATGGGAGACCCGAGTATTTTTATGAAATGACTGCCGGCAGCATGGAAAAACCCTAAAAATGTCACAAAAGTCTCAGAAGAGTGCTGAAATGACATGGCAACACCATGGGGAAGACCCCTGGAAGCATTTCTCACTCAAAAGTCACAGCTGTGAACAATGTTGTCCGAGTTTCACACCAATTTTACGGAGTCTCCAGAAAACCTTCCAAAATGACACCAAAATGAATATTTAGGGTGGAAATGTTAAGGGCACATACCCAATAGTGAGATACAGCTGGTGTATGTTACTTTTTGTGATTACATCGAAAGATTTTACGTGAAAACAAGAAACTGGGGGTGTATTGTAGTATAGCCCTTTGGCCAGGGCAGCCAAAAATTGGGAGGTTCAACAATGACCCATGCATTCAGACATGTAGTAGGGCCTGTAACCCTCAAGTGGGTGTATTGTAGTATAGCCCTTTGGCCAGGGCAGCCAAAAATTGGGAGGCTCCTCATTGTCCCTGGATAGAGACGTGCAGGAGGCCTGTAAACAAGAACTGGGTGTATTGTAGTATAGCCCTTTGGCCAGGGCAGCCAAAAATTGGAAGGTTCAACAATGACCCATGCATACAGACATGTAGTAGGGCCTGTAACCCTCAAGTGGGTGTATTGTAGTATAGCCCTTTGGCCAGGGCAGCCAAAAATTGGGAGGGTTCAACAATGAATCCATTGCATTCAGACATGTAGTAGGGCCTGTAACCCTCAAGTGGGTGTATTGTAGTATAGCCCTTTGGTCAGGGCAGCCAAAAATTGGGAGGTTCAACAATGACCCATGCATACAGACATGTAGTAGGGCCTGTAACCCTCAAGTGGGTGTATTGTAGTATAGCCCTTTGGCCAGGGCAGCCAAAAATTGGGAGGTTCAACAATGACCCATGCATTCAGACATGTAGTAGGGCCTGTAACCCTCAAGTGGGTGTATTGTAGTATAGCCCTTTGGTCAGGGCAGCCAAAAATTGGGAGGTTCAACAATGACCACCATGGCATTCAGACATGTAGTAGGGCCTGTAACCCTCAAGTGGGTGTATTGTAGTATAGCCCTTTGGTCAGGGCAGCCAAAAATTGGGAGGTTCAACAATGACCCATGCATTCAGACATGTAGTAGGGCCTGTAACCCTCAAGTGGGTGTATTGTAGTATAGGCCTTTGGCCAGGGCAGCCAAAAAAATTGGGAGGCTCAACCAATTGTCCCATGGATAGAGACGTGCAGAGGGCCTGTAAACAAGAACTGGGTGTATTGTAGTATAGCCCTTTGGCCAGGGCAGCCAAAAATTGGAAGGTTCAACAATGACCCATGCATACAGACATGTAGTAGGGCCTGTAACCCTCAAGTGGGTGTATTGTAGTATAGCCCTTTGGCCAGGGCAGCCAAAAATTGGGAGGTTCAACAATGACCCATGCATTCAGACATGTAGTAGGGCCTGTAACCCTCAAGTGGTGTATTGTTGTATAGCCCTTTGGTCAGGGCAGCCAAAAATTGGAGGTTCAACAATGACCCATGCATACAGACATGTAGTAGGCCTGTAACCCTCAAGTGGGTGTATTGTAGTATAGCCCTTTGGCCAGGGCAGCCAAAAATTGGGAGTTCAACAATGACCCATGCATTCAGACATGTAGTAGGGCCTGTAACCCTCAAGTGGGTGTATTGTAGTAAAGCCCTTTGGTCAGGCAGCCAAAAATTGGGAGGTTCAACAATGACCCATGCATACAGACATGTAGTAGGGCCTGTAACCCTCAAGTGGGTGTATTGTAGTATAGCCCTTTGGTCAGGGCAGCCAAAAATTGGGAGGTTCAACAATGACCCATGCATACAGACATGTAGTAGGGCCTGTAACCCTCAAGTGGGTGTATTGTAGTATAGGCCCTTTGGCCAGGGCAGCCAAAAATTGGGAGGCTCCTCATTGCTCCTGGTTATAAGTTCACGCGTGCAGGGGGCCTGCTAAACAAAACGGCTGTATTGCAGTGTTAGTCCCTTTGCAGGGGCATGCCAAAAAGCGCAAGGTTCAACAAGACCGCATGCATACAGACTGCTAGTAGGGTCTGTAACCCATACCAAGTGGCGGTGTATTGCACTAGTAAATAGCTTTGCCAGGATGTTCCAAAAATGGGAGGTTAAAATGACCATGCATCTATTGAATGTCAGTTTAGGCCTTAATCAAGTGGGTGTATCTGTTAAAGTATAGCCTTTGTCGATGTGTTCAGTCAAAAATAGGAGGTTCAAAAAAAACAAAACCCATGCATACAGACATGTAGAAGGGCCTTGTAACTTCCTCTGATTGTTCCACTCTGGATTTGCTACAAAAACTGCAACAAATAGAGTAAATACGCAGCAAATACCAGCGTGTGAATGCACCCTAACACAAAATTCTACTCTATGGGTGATAAGGCTGAAAGCTGCTAATCAGAGATACAGTGAACCTGCACCCCCAGGTATCTAAGATAAGGGATGATGACACCACAAGGCGGGAGAGAGATGCTTGAAAGCCCCTTCTGTCTTGGGTCAGGGTTGAACAGATATTATAAAGCTTTTGCAGTGAATCAAGGGACCATAAATCTATGCCACTTCAGAATGCAGCTTAGTGGCAGAGGTGGTATTTATCTTTAGATGCCTGGGGGGTGACAGGTTCACTTTAAGGCCCGTTACACGCTTCAATGTCTAGGATCCGACAAGGATCCACTTGACTAGATGCTTGAACTTGTTCAATGATCACTAGTGAGATGTCACATACAGAATCTTAACGAGCAGCAACGATTCTACGACAAGCGAACGATATTAGCGGTCATATTGGATGCCTAGGTTCCTCATTCTGAGTAGGCAAGTCCGAAACAAAATCGTTATCAACTGTCACACACACCGATGCTGCAGTTGATGGCGATAAACGACTGATTAAGATCCTTATCATAAACCTCTGATCAACGATCAGCCGACTTATCGAGTCGTATGTACTGTCACAGCAACGACGTCGTCAACCTCGTTCAAGCGCCCAAAAAAGCCGTGACGTACCAACGATATCGTTAATGATATTGTAGCATGTAACGGGCCCTTTAGAAAGACAGAGGTTAAAAGGTAGCTCACTAACATATGTAAACCAGACGGATCTAAAATTTATCACCCTACTTAAATTATGGCAGAATTTAGACGGTGCTACTATTGCCTATATGATTTAAAAGAAGATCTAGTCATGGTTCAGCCGACCGGATTAGCCATACAAAATTTCCTTATAAAAATTGAACTACCCATGGGCACGTCATCACAACTAATTGAACTTAACTTCCCCTTTACGGCCCTGGAATTTGAACAACCATTAGCGCGACTAAAGCGGGTTCAGCCCCGGCCCTGACGGGTTTTCTTATGGTTACTATCATTGCTTTTCAAAAACCTTAGCCCCTTACGTAATAAGAACTTTTAACTATTGGAAAAAACAGCGACTGAACGCAAGGAGAATCTGGAAGCTGTTATCTCAGCTATCCATAAACTGGGAAAAGCTCCAGATACCCCGAGTAATTTCCGGCCCATCTCCCTAATAAGTTGCAATCTTAAATTTTTTTCTAAATTGATTGCATCAAGGCTAATGAAGATTCTTCTGGTTCTAATATCCCCAGATCAGGTCGGGTTTGTCCCCGGAAGGCAAGCGAAGGACGGCACCAAAAGAGTGGTAAACCTCTTGGAGTTAATGGAAAATAGTTGATCCCTGGTGTACGCTTGTCACCAAAAATGCATTTAACAGAGCACAATGGGGTTATATGGAGCAGGTACTGGAGAAATTTGGCTTCGCAGGAGACATTAAGACAGCAATTCTGTCATTATACTCCAACGCTAATGCTAATAAATGTCTCAGGCATGTACTCTGACCTTTTTCCAATTACGAACAGTGACCGTCAGGGTTGCCCATTGTCACTAGGGATGGGCGAGTATACTCGCTACTATTCGGCACTCGCCGAATAGTAGCGGTATTCGTGTACTCGCTACTCTCCGAGTAAATTAGGATTACTCGGGAGTAGCAAGTACCGAATACTTTTGCAGTGTATCAGTAGATACACTGCAAAAGTCCTGTAAAAGAGAGAAAAAGTTGTTAAAAAAAAAAAAAAACGGATATTCACCTTAACCGACGGCTGTACCTGGACCGGCCGATGCACGTCTATTCGTGGAAAAGGACCTTTCCCTCTCTCAGCCAATCAGATGGCTGGGAGAGATCTGGCCAATCAGATGCCGCCACGTCACAATGACGTAATCGCTAGCAGCCACCTGATTGGCCAGATGGAAAGGTCCTCTCAGGTACACCGAGGACCTTTCCATCTGGCCAATCAGGTGGCCGCTAGCGATTACGTCATTGTGACGTGGCGGCATCTGATTGGTCAGATCTCTCCCAGCCATCTGATTGGCTGAGAGAGGGAAAGGTCCTTTTCCATGAATAGACGTGCATCGGCCGGTCCCGGTACAGCCGTCGGTAAAGGTGAGTATCCGATGTTTTTATTTTTTAACCACTTTTTCTCTCTTTTACAGGACATTTGCAGTGTATCTATTGATACACTGCAAAAGTATTCGGAATCGCTATACTCGCAACGAGTAGCGAGTACCGCTACCTACTCGTTGCGGGTATAGCGATTCCGAATAGTAAGGTATTCGCCCATCCCTACTTGTCACCCATTATTTTTGCCCTTATGATAGAACCTCTTGCCAAAGCTCTTAGACTTAATCAGGGGATAAGAGAGGATTGAAGTGGGAGATCAGAGACATGTGATCGGGCTGTATGCAGATGATATGATCATCTCCTGCACTGATATTGAGTCTTCTGTATCAGCAACTCTGACTACATTATCTGAATTCTCGTTGATCTCGTATGACAAGTTGAACACTACAAAATCAATAGCGTTCCCAATCAATGTCCCGGTTGCGGATAGGCCTGCCTTGATTAAAAAATTGACGTTTATTTGGGAAACATCTCATTTCACTTATCTGGGTATCAAAATCTCCAAGATGTCCACCATGATAAATTAAATTGTGAATCCCTTATACGTGAAATCTGTCAAGATTTCGATAGACAAATTCTCCTCCCTCTATCGTGGATTGCTAGGACTCAAGTTGTAAAAATGACTATTACCTAAAATAACATACCACATTCGCTGCCTACCTATAAAAATTCCTTTAATGTGGATAACTGTCTACAATCTACCCTTGGGAAATTTATATGGAAACACGGGAGGCCTAGAGCTGCTATGAAAACTTTGTATTTCCAGTATTCTCCGGAGTTCCATGGATACTCAACAAAAAGTTACTTTTAAAGCTCTTGGAATTTGATTTCAAGAACTCTACTTCAATAGAAGACATCCAGGAACATGCCTAGAAGGTTTTGGGGACAAAGATTTAAGCCAAAGAACATTTAAACCAAAGAAGAAATTCCAGCTTCTTTTTGATCTAGCTAAGGAGAGGCAGAATGCTGACTCCTGCACCTCTGACTACAAGACTGTGCCTTCATCTAGACACAGCTTTGAACTTCAATCAACAAACATCCCTCACCACCATCTGATTTGAAACAACTTAAAGACCAGCATTTAAAATGTTCAAAAAAATGCCTATCTTTAAAAGCAGCAACCTTAAAGGGAAACTGTTTGGCCAAAAATCCCTACGTAACTGCTATCATTTCCTAATTCCTTTCTCTAAGCTCTCTCTATTCATGTATTTCCATTATTTACTTCCCCCCCTATCCTCTGTAAACTTCAAAATAAAAGATTAATTCCCTCTGTCAGGCTGGGTCACAGTTGACATGCGTTTTTTAGTGCCTTTTAAAAACTCATGCGTTTTTACATGCGTTTTTTCATGTCAGCATGAGTTTTTTAAGGTGTGTGATGGCTCCCTGCGTTTTTGGCTGCGTTTTTAAATCTGCACCAAAAAATAGTGCATGTACTATTTTTTGGTGCGTTTTGAAAAACGCATGCGTTTTTATAACATGGGCCCCTATGGAAAACGCATGCAAAAACGCATGTACAATTAGTACCTTTTAGTGCCCTTCAAAAACGCATGCGTTTTCCATAGGAGCCCATGTTAAAAAAACGCATGCGTTTTCTAAAACGCTTGCATTTTTTTAACATGGGCTCCTATGGAAAACGCATGCGTTTTTGAAGGGCACTAATTGTACATGCGTTTTTGCATGCGTTTCCCATAAGGCCCCTTATTAAAAAACGCATGCGTTTTTGGAAATGCACCAAAAACGCATGGTACAGTCACACATGCGTTTTTGCTATTAGGGCATGCGTTTTTTAACATGGGGGCCTATGGGTGCGTTTTTACATGGTTTTTGAAAACGCAGGTCTCCAAAAACGCTTGTAAAAATTGCTACTGTGACCCCAGCCTCACTCAGTGATTTCTCTGCTGCTCAATCCCACTCAATGATTGAATATTCATGCTTCATGACACTGTCCTGCCTCCTCTCTGATCTGTCTGTTGTGTGACTCATTCACAGCAGACAGAGAAGAGAGGGGGGAGGAGGGGGGTTTAGCTGGAGTTCCTCATGCCACTGTGTGTATGAGGCATGTGTGTAGTGTGTGCAGTCTGAGATATTTCTATGTGATTATATGAACATTTGATCATTTGCTCATCAGATACACACATTACATGACTACAGGAAAACCAAAGTTTATGTATACACATAGAAATCTTACAGACAGCAGCACAAAACACCTCCCCCCTCCCAGCCCAGAGCACAGAGGAGAGGGAGTGAACACAAGCCTGGATGGGGGTAGATATTTAAATAACACTTATACAGCAACTGGACAATTCGGTTGGAAATATAATGGACAGGACTAATGCACCAGCTCCTTGCAGGGTATGAAGATGCCGATAACATGGAAACTAGAAAGTGCACAATAATGGTTTTACATGTCTGTCCAGGCCTTATTCAAGGGTAATATTAGTATCATACTGAAAAATGACCTCACGGTGTCCCTTTAAATCTCATAAAGATATAAAGAGAAGTGCTGTATCCTTTCAATCAACAAAGCCACAGCATACAAATTAATTCAAAGCTGTTGCTCATAATGGATTCAATGGAGACTTTCAAAAGGACAGAATCACGGCAAAAACTAATATGACAGCAGCTTTAAGCAAAAATTTATGAAAGGGATCCTGTCACCTACAAAATGCCTCCTAAGCTATCAAAACATGTCCCTACAGCATCCTATCACTAATCTCACACTCCTTTTGTCTCCTAAAAGCATCCTGTGAAAGTGGATAAAAACGTTTTAATACTTACTCATTAGTGATTATAATTAGCAGGGGCTATATTCTTTAGTCACCAGGGGGTGTTGTTTTGCAGCTCCAGGATCCACCCTCTCTCTGTCTGTGCTGCTGTGATGTGGAGCTGAAGGCAGGACTAATGATTTGCATTCTGTGAGTGATAGAGAGGGGAAAGGGCAAAGCCTGCACAAGCAAAGCACACAGACAGAGAGAGGGTGGATCCTGGAGCCTGCAAAACAACACGCCCTGGTGACTAAAGAATATAGCCCTGCTAATTATAATCACTAATGAGTAAGTATTAAAACGTTGTTATGCACTTTCACAGGATGCTTTTAGGAGACAAAAGGAGTGTGAGATTAGTGATAGGATGCTGCAGGGACATGTTTTCGTAGCTTAGGAGGCGTTCTGGAGGTGACAGGATCCCTTTAAAAGCTCCAGACTACCATGGAATGGTTTGTGACAGCTGTCACTGTCAGAATACAGATACTACATTAATGCTGGCTTTGACAATCCCAGTTATTATTGTTTCTGATGAATTTAGCACAGAGCCGATGTCTCCTCCTGTCTCCTTAACTCCTGAGGACTGGGAAGAAGAGATCCATGGCTCCTTACAGGGCCCAGATTCCGACCACAGAGATGAAGATGTGGCAATTCCACAGGAGAAAGGGACAGTAATTTACCAATGTCAGAAGCAGAGGACAGAGGGGGGTTCAGGCACAGCCATGATTAAAACACAGAAGACTGATAAATCTAATATATACTTACCTTAAATTGTCTGTCATCCACTTCTGCCTGGATGTCCTGGAATCCCACAATGCACTGCGCCGCCCTGGAAGCTGCACCATATTAGCACACCTAAGTGATGAGTGTGGTAATATGGCACAGACTGTGGCTCAGCGACATCAGAAGCCGACACTGCACACACCCCCCACAGACTCCCGCAACTGTCGCCACCAAGCTGCCACTTCCTCCATCCCCCCCTTTGCCCATACGACTCACCCTCCAGCCTGCATCACTCAGCATCCTTCAGATCACACTATCCCACTCAGCTGGCACAAACCCCCTCAGCCTGCACTATTGCACTCACTTACCCCCAACCCACCATTCACTCCCCTCAACCCCACTCATATGCCCTCACCCACACTCACTCACCCTGCACTCTCTCATCCCTTCAGCCTGCACTCACCCTCTCCTAGCCGCACTCACTCACACCCTCAGCTGCACTCATCACCCCACCTTTGCTCACACTTACTCCCTCATCCCCCACTCACTCATCCCCCACTCACTCACCCTCCTCAGCCCACACTCACCCCCTCAGCCCATACTCCCACCCCCCTCCCCTCAGCCCCACTCTACCCCCTTAGCCTACATCACTCTTTAGCTAACTCACCCCTAGCCCACATTCATCCCTACAGCTACACTCACACCCCATCAGCCCAACACGTTACCCAGCCATGATACACCACACTCATCCCACATCTACCCACATTACTCACACTCACTCACCATAGCCCACCTCACCTGCCACTCATCACCCATCCACCTCAGCCTACGCTCACTCAGCCTGCACTCTCTCACCCTCCTCAGTCCTGCACTACTTTCACCCCCCTCACCCACACCACCCCCCTCAGTCTGCACTCACCTCCCCTCAGCCCACACTCACTCACCCCCTTAATCCCAACACTCACCCCCTTCAGCCTGCACTCACCCCCTCAGCCCATACTCACTCTGGACCCACTTATCCCCTCAGCCCCCTCACTCATCACCCCCTCAGCCCGCACTCACCACCCCTCAGCCCATGCTCACTCAGCCTGCACTCTCTCACCCTCCTCAGCCTGCACTCAGCTTGCACTTACTCACATCCCTCGGACCGCACTCACTTACCCCCCGAAGCTGGCACTCGCTCACCCTGCACTCACCCCCCCTAAGCCCACACTCAGCCCCCTCAGCCCGCACTCACCTCATTCAGCCTGCACTCACTCACCCTTAAAATGGGCTCTGGAAAAGCGCAGAGGAAAATGCAGTAAAAAAACGCAGTGTGTGAAAGGAGCTGCGTATTTCAGTAAAAACGCGCCTAAAAAAGCGCAGCTGCGTAAAAAGCAGAAAAAATACGGTATGTGTGAGCGCAGCCAAAGGCTGCGTTCACACGCTGCTTATTTGTCGCATTTTTTTTACGCGCATAAAAAAAAATCGCGAGAGAACAACTTCAACTGCGCTTTTTTACGTGCGTTTCTTCCAGTGCTTATAATAAAGCCTATGAAAGAAACGCGCGTAAAAAACTGTAAAGAATTGACATGTCATTCTTTTTACGCGTTTTTTTTGCGCCAAAAACGCTGCGTAAAATTGCGTGATGTCTGAATGGCACATTCACTTTGCTGGAAATGCAGACGCACATGCGTTTTTGGGGCAAATATTCATTTAATAGGAGATTTATATCCCCATTACATTACAAGGGGGCTGAAAGTACTGATAATAACACCAGTAGGGAGAAACTGTTTATTGGTCATTCATCTTATTGTCATACCTTTACTTCTAAACTAAACTCTCTTTTTCCAACAATAAAAAGCTATAATAGCTTAGAGGATACATCACACAAATCAGGGGCGGACCGTCACCCCCGGGGGCCCTGGTGCAGGAGAGGACCGGGGGGGCAGGGCTACTGGCCGTCGGCACGGCCGGGGGGAGGGGTGCCGTTGGCCGTCGGCGCGGCCCGGGAAGGGGGGGGTGGGTGCTGCTAGGAGCCGCTGGGAGCCGCAGGCGCGATGCTCTCCTACCTGGGAGCCGCGCCGGATGTATGCTAGGGGCCGGAGGGGCAGAGGAGAGGAGGGGCGGGATCAGGCAGGGGAAGCAGGAAGCTCTCTGCTTCCCTTGCCTGACCCTCCTCTCCTTTGACGGCGGCTTGCGGGGGTCGGCTGGGGGACCCCCTCCAGGCTTGAAGGGGCCCCCAGCCGGTCGGGGCCCTGGTGCAGCTGCACCAGCTGCACCAGTGTAGTTCCGCCCCTGACACAAATATAATGGTAACCTACTTAGTAACTTCCCTGCTTCTGATGCCCCAGCCTCAGAACTCTTTCTGAATAGAATTCATGGATCCTTTACAAAGTAGAAATATTTTCAGAATATTGATTCAGACAAAAACTTCTTTATTTCAAACCTTGATAACGGCTCTAGTAAACTCTCTTCAAGCACTAGCCTTCATGACATTAAGAAAATAGACCTTGAAGACAACCCGATTACCATCACGTTTGTATCAGAATCATTTGTCAAAAACATAATGAATGATCTGTTATCATCAATACATGAAGCATTGGCTCCTCAAGTTTCAAAACTATCATCAGAAATAAGTAACTAATAGTAGAGCCAATAAAACTGATAACACGATCAGGGACATTCAACAGAAAAACGAAGGATTAAAGAGGACCTGTCACCCCCCTGGTGCTGTGCTAACTGAATGCAGCTCTGAATGCAGCATGTCAGCTGCATTCAGGGAAAGGGGTTCCCCATGTCTCTAGCCCCCCTGTAAGTTGTGAAAAAGACTTTATAAAGGTTATGGATAAGGAGTCCAGCGATGACTCATTACTGAGTAAGTCCCTCTGGACTCATCGCTGGACTCCTTATCCATAAACTTTATAAAGTCTTTTTTACAACTTACAGGGGGGCTAGAGACATGGCGACCCCTTTCCCTCTGAATGCAGCTGACACGCTGCATTCACTACTGCATTCAGTTAGCACAGCACCAGGGGCGTGACAGGTAATCTTTACCAAAATCCGTACATTTGTTGAGTAGGGAAATCTCATCTTTTAAAATGCAAATGGCAAATTCTGAAGACTACTCTAGATGAAATAATTTGAAAATAAGGAGAGTCACAGAGTCAGTAATTCCATTAGACCTAAAATACTTTATCACAACAAAGACAAAACTATTGATCCCAGATTTTTCAGATTTTGAAATTGTGACTGAAACCCATAGGATTATAAAACCATCATACCATCCTAAAGAAACTCCAAGAGACATAAGGTAGTGCACTCAGTTTTTTAGGCTGCTTTTGGACGTTATTCCTCGGCGTTTTCCACTCAGTTTTATGTTAATTTATGTTAATCCTATCCTCGGTTGGATTAAACATGCTAGTCAATGGATTTTAGAAAACTATGTCTCATTAGAAACGGTTTTCTATCTGGTCGTTTTCAGTCAAACTGAGTTTTCTCAGTCAAACTGAGTTTTATCACCGTTTTCCCAAATAGAGCAGTGATTCTTTTCCTCCGTTTTTCCACCGGTTTCAGCTGAACCTATGTGTACTAAAACTCAGTTTTTAAAACGCTCAGAAAAAGCAGCCGACAAAACCCAGCAGAAAACGAGAAAAAACGAGCAAAAAACTAGGGACACTGCTGAGCACAGAAAACTCAGTTTCTGCTAAAAAACCCAGGGTTTTTGACGGTCTGCAGAGATGCACAAACGTCAGATGTGCACATAGCCTTATAGTCACTTTTTCATATAAGAAACAAACTGTTGGCATTAACAAAAAAATCCAAGAAACTTCATGGCCCATATGATTGTATCTCTTTATTTAACCCCTTCCCGACCTTTGACGTTGTACGACGTCATGAAAGTTGGTGCCTTCCCAACCCATGAAGTTGCACAACGTCATGGCGGGTACCGCGGCACCATTGCCGCAGTAACCGCCATCGGGCCCCGGTGTTCAGTGATCCTTATCACTGAACACTGGGGCTTGAGGTCAAGAGGGGGGTGGATTTCCCACCCCGCCCCCAGGATCACGGTGATTGGCTGTTTGAACAGTCAATCACTGTGATCCACTGCCACCTATGTAAGGGGCTGTGGAGCGGCTCTGATGGGAGTGATCCTCTCATCAGATCGATTCTATCAGAGCTGGAGGGAGGGCGCCCCCTCCAGCTCAAATGGAAGCAATCTGATGTAAGGATCATCCCCACCAGAGCCACATCATAGCCTCCCTACACCCGCTGCCACCACTCCAAATTTCCCTGCTACTCCTTCCTCCATTCCTGATCTACCCCCGCCCTCTTCCTTCTAATTCCTCCCCCCTGTTCTCTTCCTCCTTCTGCTCCGGTCCCCTGCTCGCCCCCTGTCCTCTTGCTGCTCCAAACTTCGGTCCCTGCTCGCCTCCTGTCCTCTTCCTGCTCCCGCTCCGGTCCCCTTCCTCCTACCACTCCGGTCCTGTCCCTCTTCTTCCTCCCTCACACACGTGCGATCCCCATGCCCCCTCCACCACCCTCTCCCCATGCTATTCCAATGCCCCCCACCTCTGTTCCCCGAAGCCGGCCTCCTCCACCACCGGGCTCCTCCACTGTGCAGCTCCTCATGTGTGCAGGCTGATCTGTTACAGGAGGAGCTGCCAGATACCGGGCTGCTGCAGGGGATCTGTCTGTGAGGTGAGTGTGGATTGCTAATGGATTGATGGATGATGGATGGATGAATGGGTGGATGATGGATGGATGGATGGATGATGGATGGATGAATGGATAGATGGATGGATGGATGATGGATGGATGATGAATGGGGTCAGAGTCATGCTGCACGGTATGGCAGGTTATTGCCATACAGTGCACCATGACTGAACCCAGTGACTGCAACAAGGCATCAAGTGTCCTCTTGTTGTAGTCTCTGGAGTCAGAGTCATGGTGCACTGTATAACAGATCATTGCCAACAGTACACCATCTGCGTAAAATTAATGAATAAAATAAAAATGCACCAAGATCGAATCCCGTGTGGATCTTGGTGCATTTTTATTTTATTCATTAATTTGTGAATTGGAGAGTGTTTTTGTAATAGGTGTGGTGTTTTAATGAATTATTGTATTGATATGTCTTTTAATAGATGTTATCTACCCTACATGTGTGAAGGGAGCGTTCCCACAGGAAGCACCATCACAATTGAGGGGTGGAGTCATATAATGTTGTTGTGTGTATATATCCTGTTAATACTGCTGTTCTTGATGCCCTGATGAAGTGATAACTGATATCACGAAACGGTAGGCAAACTACTCATTAAACAGAGTCTTATCTATCACTCTGTTTGTCTTCACTTGGAGGTCACCGCGGTGTATCTTTGAAACCCAGCACTTTCTGTTAACCCTTTTGGAATTTTTTTTTCTAGAATTAGTTCTAGAAATAAAAAAAATGGGCTTCGCTGCATTTTTGGTTGCCAGCCAGGTACAACAAGGCAGCTGGGGGTTGGTGGCAGTCTGTAGCTGCCAAGTTGTACCTTGCTGGACCAAAAATATAGAGGAGCCCCATGTAATTTTTTTTCTAAAATTAGTTCTAGAAGTAAAAAAAAAATGGGCTTCGCTGTATTTCTGGTTGCCAGCCAGGTACAACTTGGCAGCTGGGGGCTGGTGGCAGTCCATAGCTGCCAGGTTGTACCTGGCTGGACCAAAAATATGGCGAAGCCCCACGTAATTTTTCTTAAATTAATTCTACAAATAAAATGACATGGAGCTTTGCCATATTTTTGGCTGCCAGCGAGGTACAACTTGGAAGCTGGGGGTCTGGAATCCTCAGCGTGGAGTGACCCAAACGTTGTGGGCCCCTCACTCTGCAAATTGCAACCCACAGCCACCCCAGAAAATATTGCATTCATTAGAGGTGCCATTTTCTGGTGTTGTACCCCAACTCTTCCAGTTGCCCTTGTGCTGGTGGCAATGCTGGTGGCACACAGGGACTCTCCATATGCGACATGGTGTCCGCTAACAAGTTGAATGGAAAATTAACTCCAATTGTTAGCAGACACGATGTCACAAATGGAGAGCCCCTGTGTGCCTAAATATTGGAGCTCCCCCACAAGTGACCGATTGGAAACTAGACCCCAGGGAACTTATCTACATACATAGTGAGCACTTTGAACCCCACAGGTGCTTCACAAATTAATCCGTAAAAATGAAAAAATTAAATTTTTTATGGAAAAAAAATGTACTTTTTCATTTTTACGGATCAATTTGTGAAGCACCTGGGGGTTCAAAGTGCTCACTATACATCTAGATACGATCCTTGGGAGTCTAGTTTCCAAAATGGGTTCACTTGTGGGGAAGCTCCGATGTTTAGGCACACAGGGGCTCTCCAAACGCGACATGGTGTCCGCTAACAATTTGAATGGAAATCAGCTCAAATTGTTAGCGGACACCATGTTGCATTTGGAGAGCCCCAGTGTGCCTAAACATTGGAGCTCCCCTACAAGTGACCCCATTTTGGAAACTAGACCCCCAGAGAACTTATCTAGATGGGTAGTGAGCATTTCGAACCCCCAGGTGCTTTACAAATTGATCTGTGAAAATGAAAAAGTACTTTTTTTTCACAAAAATTTTCTTTTAGCCTAAATTTTTTCGTTTTCACATGGGCAACAGGATAAAATTCATCCTAAAATTTGTTGGGCAATTTCTCCTGAGTACATCGATACCTCATATGCGGTCATAAACCACTGTTTGGGCGTACGACAGGGCTCAGAAGGAAATGAGCGCCATTTCACTTTTTGAATGTAAAATTAGCTCCAAAATTCAAATTGCGCTCCTTCCCTTCTGAGCCCTGCCGCGCGCCCAAACAGTGGTTTATGACCACATATGAGGTATCGATATACTCGGGAGAAATTGCACAACACATTTTAAGATCCATTTTATCCTGTTGCCCATGTGAAAATGAAAGAATTGAGGCTAAAAGAACATTTTTGATAAAAAAATTAAAATATCCATTTTTTGTTTCCACTTTGCTTTAGTTCCTGTGAAGCACCTGAAGGGTTAATAATCTTCTGGAATGTAGTTTTGAGTAGCTTGAGGGGTGTAGTTTTTGGAATGGTGTCACTTTTGGATTTTTTCTGACATGTACACCCCTCAAATGTGATGTGGTCACTAAAAAAAAATGGTTTTGTACATTTTGGTTGAAAAATGAAAAATTGCTGATGAACTTTGAACCCTTATAACTTCATAACAATTTTTTTTTTTCAAAAATTGTGCTGATGTGAAGTAGACATGTGGGAAATATTATTTAATAACTATTTTGTGTCACATAACTCTCTGGTTTAGCAGGAAACAAATTCAAAATTTGAAAATTGCTAAATTTTGAAAATTTTTGCCATATTTTTGATTTTTTCACAATAAACGCAAAAATTATCGACCTAAATTTAATACTAGCATGAAGCCCAATATGTCACGAAAAAACAATCTCAGAATCGCTAGGATCAGTTGAAGCGTTCCAGAGTTATAACCTCATAAATGGACACTGGTCAGAATTGCAAAAAATGCCAAGGTCTTTAGGGTCAAAATAGGCTGGGTCCTGAAGGGGTTAAAGGGCCAAGGACTTATTGTGGTTAAAACGAACCCTAATGACAGGGAGCCACATATCATACTTGGTACAAATGTAATTGGAAATTGTCTGGATGAAGTGTTGTTTTTAATCCGACAGATTGCAGACACTGCCAATGCTGGGCAGCGGAGAGTTCTACAGAAGGAGATCAGAGCCCTCCTGCGCAGACAACAGGTAACCCTGTCCAGTGGTGAAATTGGTAGGGTACGGGTGACAGACCCGATTCCCATTGTAGTACCCCCAAAACAGTGAAATGATGATCTGGTGTCGGGCAGCAATAGGCCTCAGAGGGCAGGACTACCAGCCAAGAGTAGAGCCCATGTGTTCAGAAGGAAGGTCCACAATCCTGACAGCCAGGGGGGTGGTTGATGTATACAAGGGAAGGGTACCCGTACACATAATAAACTGTGGAGAGGAAGAGGTCAAACTGCCCAGATATTCCACCATTACCCAGTTGTTCACTGTAGACAACAACTCAATATATACAGTGGAACCCTTGACCCCGCCAGACTCAGTGGAGGACAACAATTCCAAGGGACGGCTGGAGGACTGGTGTCAGGAGCTCCATGTTGGAACTGACTCCACTCCTTCCCCCCAGAAGCACGATGTCTATCGGGTAGTCCAGGAATACGAACTGGTCTTTAGTAAGCATCCACGTGATTTTGGGAGGTTAAAAGGGGTACACCATCCTATACCCGCAGGTAACCATCCATCCATTAAAGAGCAATATAGGCCTGTACCACCAGCTCACTATCAGCGTGCCAAGGAAATGTTGCAGGATATGAAGGACGCAGGCAGGGGCGGACCTACCGCATGTGCAGCCGGTTCAATGAACCTGGGCCCCAAGCGGTAGGGGGTCCCCAAGGTCCAGAGCTGTTCACAAGGCTAATTTGCATGATGTGGAGCTGGTGCGAGCGCAGCGGAGGGTCCAGGTCCTGACTGCAGGGGTGCGCTGTCTCTCCGCACCCCCCGAGGCCCCCTGAAGTTCACCCTGTGTCTTCCCAAGGGTGGCGACGTGACACGCAGCAGTGTGTGATGAGGTCATCGTCACTCTGCAACCTCCTCACACACTGCTGGACTGGTGACTCACAGCGGGAGGAGGAGGCCTGGATGCTGCAGTCAGGGGAGTGGTGAGTCCTGAGCAGTGAAGTCTTGTGTGTGTGTGTGTCAGTGTGTGTGTCAGTGTTGTGTGCATAGTGCATCCTTTCTCCCTCCTGTCCGACTGCTTCTATATTAGCCTGAACTAAGGCTGGTTTCACATTTGCGTTTGTGTCTGCATGCGGAGGGCATGGAGACGCAAACGCAGTGCAAACACAGCCATACTGATTTGAACGCAGCGGAGAATCTCCGCATGCGTTCACATCAGTATGCAGCCGGCCAGCCAATCAGCTGTCTTGGTGGTGGCTGGGAGGCAGAGATCAGCGGCAGAGATCTCCTCCTCCCTGCCGCCGCTGATCTCCTGACGGTGTTGGCAGGGAAGAAACAGCTGATCTGTCAGCTGTTTAAATCACCCGCGCCGACACCGAAGAGGTGATGTTGGCGCGGGAGATTTAAACAGCTGTCAGATCAGCTGTTTCTCTCCGCTGACACTGCCGGGAGATTAGCGTCGACCAGGAGAGGAGTTCAGCGGCTGCTCCAGCTGATCTCCTGGTGGCCTCCGCTGATGTCCCGGGAGAGATTTCAAAGAGATCTGCTGCGTTCTCCTGCGCTGTCATGCGGAGGACACTGCGGATCCATTGACTCCCATGCATTGTTTGTGCGCTTGCGGGAGCTTGGAGATAAAAAAAGCTCCAGCAAATGCACAAAAAATGCAACTGCGCAGTCAAACGCAGGTACTATGCGTTTCCATGTTAAACATAGGAACGCAGTGCGCATGCCTTTGGCTGCGTCTGGTATACTGCGGTTTCAAGTGTGAAACCACCCTAACACTTTCGCTTTCATTATCTCCTCCTGACCTGCTGAAGCAGTCGGACAGGAAGGAAAAAGGCTGCTCTGTGCACATAACACTGAACTGGAGGGAGGTAAGAGACAGTGCAGGGGGAAGGAGAGGAAACTCATGCCCCCCTCCCTTGTGAGGGAGAAAGGGGAGAGGAGGCACAGGGCTCCCTCCCCTGTGAGGGAGAAAGGGGAGAAGAGGCACAGGGCTCCCTCCCCTGTGAGGGAGAAAGGGGAGAGGAGGCACAGGGCTCTCTCCCCTGAGAGGGAGAAAGGGGAGAGGAGGCACAGGGCCCCCTCCTCCCGTGAGGGGGAGAGGAGACACAGGGGCCCCAGCTGTGAGGGAGAGGGGTATATGAGACACAGGGGTCCCTGTGAGGAGGAAAGAAGACAGGTTGGAGTGGCTGGTGAGAGGAGACACAGGTTCCCCTATGAGGGAGAGAAGACAGGTGAGGTGGTGGGGAGAGGAGACACAGAGCCCCCCTGTTAGAAGAGGTGGAGAGAGGCACATCTCCCAGGGGAGAGAGGCACAGCGCCCAAGGGAAGAGGTAAAGCACCCAGGGGAGAGAGGCACAGCGCTCTCAACCCTGCCAATTCATTCCTATGGGTGATGGAATCCCGAGCGCAGGTCAAACGCCGACATCTAAGTGCCAGAGTTTGAAACCTCGCACTATTTCCAAGAGCATCACATGATGCTGAAGCGCACGTCATGTGATGCGCTTGGTAATATCTCGAGGTTTCAAATTCCAGCACTTAAATGCCGGCGTTTGGCCTGCGCTCGGGATTCCATCACCCATAGGAATGAATTGGCAGGGTTGAGGCAGCGTTACCATTGCAAAATCTTTTTAACAGAACCCCCTGAATGCAATCCCAAACGCTAGTGTGACCCTAGCCTTAGGTACGTTTTAGCAACAACACATACAGAGACTTTTCTTGAATAACCAGAGTATCATTGCAGGGGAAATGAGGACTCACTAGTCATAACTATTGATTGTTTGAGGATCCTTGAAATGTTACATAACATTATACCAGTCTGAAGGAAATTATCTGTGTGTTGTGGAGGAGTGAATTTTGTTCGCATCATCTCAGCTCAGCATTTATGTGTTTTCAAGGAGATATAAGATAAAGTATCAGCTTAACTTCATTAGAAACAAAAGGAACAAGTGTAGAGATTCTAATGGCCCCCGATCCTTCTCTCCCCTGACATCATACAATTAGGTCCATATAAATATGAACAATGACACACATTCATTTTTTTTTACCTGTTTACTGTAACATATTCAAGTTATAGTTATATACTGGACATGGACAAAAAGTCAAACCTTTTAGCTTTAAATTGAGGGTATAAGTAAATAAAAGGCCTTGAGGTTTGGTGCTTGCATTTTTAAGATTTTGCTGATATGTAAACATGCGGTCAAGGAGCTCCCCATGCAGGTGAAACAAGCCCAAACCTTTATCTGCAAAAATAGAAACAACCAAATTCTACAATATCAAGAATGGCAAAATCTACAGTTTGGTATATCCTGAGAAAGAAATCACTGCTGATCTCAACAATGCAAAAAGACATGGACGACCATGGAAGAAAACAGTGTGGATGGTCACAGAAGAATTATCATGGTTGAAGAGAAATCCCTTCACAGCAGCCAACCAAGTGAACAACACTCTCTGGGATGTAGGCATATCAATATCCAAATATACAATAAAGAGAAGATTGCATGAAGTAAATGCAGAGGGTTCACTGCACAGTGCAAGCCACACATAGGCATCAAGAATAAAAAGGCTAGATTGGACTTTGCTAAAAGTCATCTTAAAAAAACAGCACAGTTCTGGAAGAACATTCTTTGAAAAGATAAAATCAAGATCAAATTGTAGCATAATGATGGAAAGAAAAAAGCTATGGCAAATGCATGGTACAGCTCATAATCCAAAGCATACCACATCATCTGTTAAAGCATAATCGCCGTTTAAATTTTTCTTTAATAATAATGTAGAGCAAGTGATTTTAACAAACTTTCAAATATTAGAAAATTCTGATTGAATACCCTTCATAAACCTTCCACAAGGTGTCCCCACTACACTGTGTGTGAAGCAGACATATGTTCATTATCAGTCAGATACGTTTTCACACTGAATATGGGGCATGTATCCTTATAATGATAAGGGGGCATTACCTACACTGCTGACTGCACCTCATGAGGAATCAATGTATCAGATTAGCTCATCATACAGCACATTTGCTAAGCAATGTCAGAATTTCAGGATCAATGCAAACTCCTAAGAAACTTGTGCTAAGGAAAGATCTATCATCTATCTCCACACAGCTCATTCACAATTATTATTATTTATTTATATAGCGCCATTATATTCCATGGCACTTTACATGCGGAAAGGGCAGATGAGGACAAGTACAATAAATGTGAACGATCAGGTCATACAGGTACATGAGGGGGGAAGATCTTATCCGCGAGGGCTCATAGTCTACGAGGGTGGTTGGGGATACAGTAGGAGGGGGAGGTGACGGTCATGAGGCGGTGCAGTGGACCGGGCAGCATTGCAGGCTGTAGGATTGACGAAAGAGGTGAGTCTTCAGCCTTCTTTTGAAGTTTCCCAGGGTAGGAGAGTGTCTGATGTGGTGGGGAAGAGAGTTCCAGATTATGGCAGAGGCACGGGAGAAATCCTGTATGCGGTTGTGGGAAAAGGAGATGAGGGGGGCGTAGAGGAGGAGTTCTTGGGAGGATCACAGGTTGCGTGAGGGTAGGTATCGGGAGACCATGTCAGAGGGGACAGGTTGTGTATGGCTTTGCATGTCATGATTACTGTTTTAAACCGAGATCTCTGAGAAGTGGAGAGGGGGAGCCAGGGGAGTAGCGGCAAGACAGATGGATTAGACAAGCATCAGAGTCTAGTAGGATAGATTGGAGAGGTGCAAGGGAGGTAGCAGGGAGATCGGTGAACAAGTGTTGCAGTAATCGAGGCGTGAGGATGATGAGAGTGTGAATAAGTGTTTCAGCAGTGTCGTGGTCAAGAAAAGATCTGTGAGATGTTTTTGAGCTGGAGTCAGCAGGTGTTAGTGAGGGACTGGATGTGGGGGTTGAAGGAGAGGGAAGAGTCAAGGATTACCCCGAGGCACTTGGGGTGGGGAACTGGGGAGAGAGAGCAATCTTTGATGAGGATGGATAGGTCAGGTAGTGGGGGAGAGCGGCTTGGAGGGAAGACTATGATCTCAGTTTTGTCCATGTTCAGCTTAAGGAAGTGAGTATAGAATAAGGATGAGATGGCGGACAAGCATTGTGGAATTTTGGAAAGTAGGGAAGTGATGTCGGGTCCAGGCAGGTAGATTTGGGTGTCGTAGGCGTAGAGGTAGTAAAGGAGGCCATGTGACTCAATGAGTTGCCCTAGGCCGAGAGTGTAGATTGAGAAGAGTAACGGCCCAGAACCGAGCCTTGGGTCCCCGACAAATAGGGGGTAGGGCGAAGAGGAGGTGTGAGAGTGGGTAACGCTGAAAGTCCAGTTGATTAGGCATTAGGACATCCAAGAGAGGCTAGGTCAGTGATGCCAAGAGATTCCAGGATCCAAAGTAGAAGGGAGTGGTCAACAGTGTCGAAGGTGGCAGATAGATCAAGGAGGAGGAGGTGCTGTCTGTGGTCCTGTACGTAAATTGCATAGAGGACCAGCGGCAGTGCTGTAGAACTGGTGAGCTGTCCCTGGTACTTATGCCTATAGCGTACGCAAACAGCATAGCACTACACTGTTTGCGTACGCTATTGGCGTAAGTACCAGGGACAGCTCTGCATTTCTACAGCACTGCTGCTGGTCCTCAACACAATTTAACTAAAGGACCACGGACAGTACCCTCAGTGCTGAAGCAGACAATGGGTTCTCTAGTTCTGCCTGAAAATTATGAATGTGATGCAATTGGATGAGGTGGGGCGCAGAATTACAGAGGATGAGAGATAGTTGTAAGAAGTATTGCATTGAGTGAAGAACATACGAGTGTGGAAGAAAGAAGGACCAGAAGGTCTTGAGAGGACCAGAGATTACATGTTGGAAGATATCAGGAGATTAGTTCAGAGATTAATGGGGGAGACAGACTATGGACAATTTTCTACGTAAATGTTAGTAGCTTGAGTTAGATGTGTTGGGGAATTCAAAGCCAATGGATTTGTAGAGGGGAGAGACGCAGAAGTAACAAGGGCTAAAGGCCCTGTCACACACTACAATGTCCCAGCGATCCCACCAACAATGTGGATCGCTTGGACATCGTGACCTGATTGCTGGTGAGCTGTCAAACAGGCAGACTCACCAGCAATCAGGACCAGTGAGAACGCAGGTAACTAGGGTAAACAGCGGGTAACTAAGTGCCGCGCTCTGCTTAGTTATCCGATATTTATCCTGATCACCAGCTCCCAGCGCTTGCTGTGCGGCGCTGGCAGCTCGTTCATTGTTGGTCGCTTGCTGTCACACGCACCGATGCTGGCCACCCAGCGGGAGACCAACGATAAATTTATGGTCCAGGTCATTTACCAACGACCAAACGATGAACGATCTCATCGTTGGTCGTTGGTAAATGTCACTCACAACGATGTCGTTTCAACATCGCTGCAATGTCACCAAACCGGTGCAACAATATCATTAACGATATCGTAGTATGTGACGGGGCCTTAAGGTGGATTAGTCAGGCAGCAGAATTAAGAATGGACTGGAAAGGTGTGAGAGTGTTAACAGGAAGGCATAGAGGAGAATATTTCAGTAGTTCACACAGCACTAACATTTTAGTTCATTGAGGGCTGAGAAGATGTATCCTGGAAATATTTTTGAGTTGTAAGTGGCAGGAGGTGGTGAGAATTCAGATGTGTGGTTTGAAGGACAAGGCAGAGTTGAGAGTTAGTCCAAGACAGTGGATAGGGTACTTGGGAGGGTGTGATGTTATTTCTTATGACAGATGCATCAGGTAGGGAAGGTGAGATTGCAGAATGATGATGAGTTCCATTTTGTCTATGTTAAGCTTTAGGAAAAGTGAGAAGGAAGATACAGTCGATGGACACTCCGGGACTCAGGACAGCAGAGAGATGACATCTGGGTCAGGGAGGTGGATCTGAGAGTCATCAGCATATAGATGGTACTGGAAGCCATGGGACTTTATGGGTTGTCCTAGTCCAAAGGTATAGATGGACAAGAGCAGGAGCCCCAAGACAGAGCCTTGAAGAACTCTGACAGAGATGGGATGGGAAGAGGAGGTAGTGTGGAAGATGCTAAATGTGTAGTTACAGAAGTATGAGGAAATTAGGGGACAAGGTCCCTAATACAGAGGAAGAAAGGATCTGTAGTAGAATAGAGTTGTCGACTGTGTCAAAAGCAGAGGATAGGCCTATAAGGAGGAATATAGAGTAATGTCTGTTAAGTTTGTCAATAGGTAAGTTGTTAGTAATGTTGGTTAGGGCACATTCAGTGTAGTGGTGGGGTGGAAGCCAGTTTGAAGGTTGTCAAAGAGTAGGTTAGAATAGATGAAAGATGTGAGGAAAGAACAATGGGCACTTGTTTTTGAGGTGTTTGAGCAGTGATATGGTCTGATAGCTGGATGTAGAGGTCGGTTGGAGGGATTGTGTCCTTAGAATAGGTATAATTGTGGCATGTTTGAAAGTAGAAAAACAGGTACTGCGTGTATTGAGACTAACATATGAGACACTTTCTGTAGCTATATTACGTCCAAGCACTCAGTAAGTTCAGGGGTGAAGACACATTTTCCAAATAATTTGCAACAACTCCTTGACTTGGTTATAGGCTTTGTATAAAACCCACAGCTCTTTTACTGTTGACATTTACTTTCCCTGCATTAATGCTAATGCAAGCTCATGTCCTCAACACCACCATCATTATTCATCCTTCCTTTGTTTACTTGTTCCTACTTTTCTTGTCTTGTCATTTACACAGTATCATTACTTTAATTAGCACATGTGCGCTGGGTCCGGGCCATTTGCTGTATCGCTCACTTTTGTTTTGCCCTTGTGGGAGAAAGAGAACAGAAGAACGAATTGCAATTTTTTTCCCTATGATTTAGTAATAAAATATCTTGCAGGCCTGAAATATATATCAATAATAAAGAATAACTAAGCGCAGAACACTATAATGTAATGCAATACCTCAATGTCATGACATTGACCCTCTTAACTTGTTCAGCTCTTGTCGTCTTCCAGTAAATTGCAAATCAGGAGTAACTGGAGCCCCATTAGACATAATCAGAGAAGAAAGGCATGTTCTTTTTTGCTATATTGTACTTTCGTACACACTTAATGGAATCATTAAAATGTGAATTCTGATGCCACGAAAATATAAAACTTAAATCCAGCTCGAGGATTTCAGATGGTGTTAATTATTCGGGATAGACGTCTGCTACCCATTCAATGATGAGCAATGTGGAAATAATTTGGACATGCAAATTAGAAATGGGACTTTGCCATAGTAGACTTATTAGCACACTGTGAGTAACGAGATGCGAATATGCTAATGAGCGGATAAAAAGATAACATGCTGGCAAATAGAATCCTTCTCGTTTTTTTCTTGTAAATGTAGATTTTAGGTGTTTGAAAAATCTTTTAATAACTCGGACACAATAAGAAACATTGATAAAAATACTTCTATGGAGATTCGGGGTTACAAGTTGAGCAAGTAGCTGCTCCTTATTTATGTGTGTCTATATGAGAAAAAACTAAAGACACATCTTGTTAATAAGTTATAACATCAACACAATAATAAAAATATACCAGATTTTTTGCTTTATGAGAGGCACTTGATTATAAGACGCACCCCAAATTTGGTGAAGGAAAAGAGGAAAAAATATTTTTTTATGTTAAATGGGATTTGTCTTATAATGCCAGTGTCCACCTTACAATTCATATATATGTCCGTCATCCTGGTATATATAACCCCCATCCTGGTACATAGTCCCCCATCCTGGATAAGGCCCCTATGGTCTGGCACATAAACCCCCTTCCTGTGCTGAAACATATGCCCCCTGTGCTGGCACATATGCCCCCAGAGCTGGCACATATAATCTCCATGTGCTGGCACATATGCCCCCTCTGTGCTGGTACGTATACTCTACCCTCCCAGATATAGCCCCCCTCATCACTCTATATGTGGCGCCCCTATGGGAAGGCCCCACAGGGAGGTACTGCACCCCATACAGCAGTTGTAGTGCCTCCGTAGTCAGGGATATGGGTTTCTTACAAAGTCTGTTATAAGCACGCCTACACTTGGCCCCTTAGGATAGGGAACCATATATTCATTGGTCCCAGGGGGTGGAGCTTAGAGTACAGTGGGAGACTTGAGTGACAGTGAGTGACAGAGTAGTCAGCGAGTGAGTCAGAAGAAGGACGGTGCTGAGGAAGCAGCAAGGACGGATGTCAGGAGACTGCGTCTGTGACAGGAGGGCACCTCTTTGGGGAGAGGTGGCCCAGACACCGAGAAGGATGAAAAAGAGGGGACCAAGTTTGGACGCCGAGGCAGTCAGTTGGTCTATCCCTAACTGCAAACCAACAAAGCTGCGGGACCAACATAAGGGAGCCATAGTGCCACGGACTGAATCCCTACCTCTGTCCCAAATTGAGTCCAGGACACTTTAGGGAAAGGACCGAATTCCAGTGGGGGAGGATTAGCTTGTTGTCACTCCCGTCCGTACCAGTAAGGAACTGACTGTACCTAACAGTAACAGACCAGGGAACAGAGAAGGGCTCTTCAGTGTGGTTAATGACAATTAAAGAGGAACCTACACCAAGAAAGCTATTTAAAGATACCAACGACAGACTCTGCAGAGATTCCTCACAATCTGTGGCTGCAACCCGTTAAACCAGACTGTACTGTGTACCTGTTTTCATCTGGTGCAGTAAAGAACTTCGCAAGCTGATCTGGTGTCTGTCCTCCTTTTCTCCGACCGCCCAGAGGGCTCCCACAGCATCCAATAGGTGAGGACTACAACTCATCTTTCCCACTGCCCTGAAGTAAAGCTCCACCGGCTACCTCCAAGCTCACCCTCCCCGCGGCCAGCCGTAGTGCTACCATGTTACCAGGTACTACAGGTGGCGTCACGTTACCATTTCCCCCCATCCATCATTATCATCCCCCACCATCCCCGCCATTGAGGGTCCAGGGCACAGGACCGGGAACCGACCAGCCGTGATCCCCACATCGAAGTAACCATCAGTCCCAGTATCCGAGTACACCCTACCTGTCGAACCGACTCAAATATGCCCCCTGTTGATGCACACATAGTAAAATAAGAAACACTTTTAACTCACCTTCTGCCGCTAGCTCCATCTCTCCCAGCTCCTCAGTGTCTCTTACTGTGTGCCAGCATCCAATCATGATGACATCATTATGTCAGTCACATGATCGGATGCCGGCACACAAAAAGAGACACTACTGAGCTGGAAGCACCCGGTTTGTTTTGAGCTAATTGGCTCTGAAAGAACACATTGTAATCTAAGGGTCCCGTCACATTTGGCGATACGACCTTGTAAGGATCGCTGGAACGTCGCTACGTGGTCCTGGTGAGATGTCAAACAGTCGGATCTACTCAACGATGCAGCAACATTAGGCGACCCGTATAACGACCTCGGCGGTCGTTGGGACTCTTTTACACAACGCTAATCTGACGACTCAAACCTACGTGGTGAGTTCTAAGTCGCCAACGAGGTTGTTGTTAACGCGTCAAACACACCGATGCATACTGCCCAACGGGAACCGACGATCAAAAAATGGTCCAGACAATTCTGACACGATCGGCGATGTAACAGCTGAGGCCTGGTCTCTGCTGGGTGTCACACATAGTGAGATCGCTGGTGAGGCCGCTGTTGCGTCACAAAACCTGTGACGCAACAGCGATCTTGCTATGTGTGACGGGGGCTTAAAGTAAAAACTTATCTAGGTGTACTTTGAACAAAAGCAATAATAATGGTATAAACGGATTATTATCTGAGAAGTGATTTGTATTTTTACATAAATCCTGGAGACAATATAACCCCCATATAGTGAGATAAGAACTGTATAATCAAAGAAACCCCTATATATAGTGAATACCTTGGAAGTGAGCCACTGACTGAGTATTTTTAGATATTGTATGTTTTATTGTGTGCCTTGTTTGTGTAAACTCAGTGCAGTGCCCTATACATATGTGTATTATTATATCATGTGAAATTTGCTCAGTAGCATATATCTATAGTTTGGTCCACGAAACATATTTTGCATGCACAATTTTTTTTTTTAGTGGTTTCAAAAACATGTTAGGGACACATTACAATTTATATATCAATTTTGAGAAATTTACACTCCCAGCTGACTGATTGAGAATTTACATCACTAATCTAGTAAAAGGGAGGGATATTAGCTGAATGCATAGCTCATACTGTGTTTCCAAGCGACAAAAGTAATTGGGTACAAAGATCAAAGATGCCATTAAAATTTGAAGCGTGTCCTGTTAACCTAATCAATAGAGCATAATAAAATAGGGGTGTTCCAGGTGTGTGGTAGCATTTGAAGCTGTTGCCTGTACAAGACAACTGCGCAACAGGGGGAACTTCAAATTTAGTAAAATGTAGAAACCACCTAGCGGCTAACTGAAAAGGAAATACATCCATCAAGAATAGGCAGACATGCTTGGAGTGAGCAATAATCAACAGTGGTACATTCTGGTATACAAGAATTTTACTGGTTGTAGCTTAATCTAAAATGGTTCACTGTATTTGAGGTATGAATACATGATGCATTATCTTCATCATTACTTTCAATTTAAAATGTAAATGAACCCATTCACAGCTCACTATGTCAGATACCTTCAGTAAGTAGTTAATCATTGTTCTCTTAAGGGGAACTTTAAAATTATCCATTACCGAGTAAATAAAAAGAACTCACCATCTCACAAAACCATTATTCATTCCTATCAATTGCGCCAATGTTAAATTCAAACACTAGAAGCCACTCTCATTTAAAAATAATCTCATGGGACATGAGGAAACAAAGGTCAAACTGTATAGTTATGGGATAAACAGTTAGAAGAAAAGTAACGGCACAAGAATCACAAGCACACCACTTGCTTATGTAAAATGTGGAGCAAGTGATGAAAGAGTGCATGGCCATTTCAATAGAATGGGTACACTGTATCTACTTGTAATGAATAACATAGAAAGAGGTAGATACATAGAAAATAACCGGTGTTAATTACAAGCAGATTTGCAAAGGCTGCAGAATTGACTGGAGGCCATATTAACAATGGACAATGAACCAAGCCATTTAGAATTCCAAAGTACCTGGTGAATTTGAATGCAAAAGTGGAACATTCTGCAATGACCAAGTCAATCACCAGATCTTAACCCAATTGAGCATGCATTTCACTTGCTCAAATCCAGACTTAAGACGGAAAGACCCACAAACAAGCAAGACCTGAAGGCTGCGGCTGTAAAGGCCTGCAAAGCATTAAGAAGGAGGAAACCCAGCGTTTGGTGATGTCCATGGGTTCCAGACTTAAGGCAGTGATTGCCTCCAAAGGATTCGCAACAAAATATTGAAAATAAAAATATTTTGTTTGGGTTATGTTTATTTGTCCAATTACTTTTGACCTCCTAAAATGTGGAGTGTTTGTAAAGAAATGTGTACAATTCCTACATTTTCTATCAGATATTTTTGTTCAACCCTTCAAATTAAACGTAACAATCTGCACTTGAATTCTGTTGTAGAGGTTTCATTTCAAATCCAATGTGGTGGCATGCAGAGCACAACTCGCAAAAATTGTGTCACTGTCCAAATATTTCTAGCCCTAACTGTATATTCTTATTATTGTGTTGGTGATCCTATTACTACCAGAAAACAGGGGTAGGTACGTTTTTGCTACCTTGCAGCATCCCCCCTTTTTTGGGTTCTAGAGTGGTCCTTGAAAAAGACCATAGGTAGGTAGCACATTTGCATTCATTTACTGAGTATCACATTTTTAGAAGATTTTTTTTTAATAATTTTTCTGCTTTGGGCTTACTGTTTTAGTAACAGAAAATGTACGTATCAGCTGATCTAAGTAACTAAGGGAGGGAGTATTGTAGCTGCATAGCATAGCATGGTAGTGTCTGGGGCAAGTACTGTGTTGCCCTACGCACAATATAGCCCCTTGAGTGCTCCCTTAAAACAAATGATGCCCCTTTAGAAAATATTAATGTCCACTTAGTGTCCTTTATACCAAATAATTAGAGGCATAACTACAATAGTTGCATGTGTAGCAATCAAACCTGTGCCCTGTACATTATGTACAGTATCTGCGCAACTGTCAGCGGAGCCGCGGCTTCATTGATAAAATTGTACAAAGCCGACAACAGCCGGCTTACTGTAAATGGGTTATTAACCCCTGACATGCCCACAAGAGTGGGCAGCATGTCTCTGGGGGGGTGGGCAACTGTATCATTACCATCACACCATGTGGTAAGATCTGGTATTACAATCATTTTACAATGAGTCTTGTCAGCTATTATAAATTGTTACTTTATTTGATTTGTTTTATTACTTATGATTACTTATCTTTCATTATTACAGTTAAAATACAGAAAGTATTAAAATTGTAAATGAATCCTTTCTACGCCCTATGTCTGTAGAGTTGACCCGCTATGTCAATCAATATATAATCATCTTGTTTTTCTGTTATCAGTGGTATCTTTTAAATTATCCATTATCCGGCAGTAAAAGAAACAAACCACCTCAATCTCCACAAAACATCGCTGATATTGTCTGCTTTGCTATCAATTTTCACACAATGCTTAAATTCCAACTATGAGCCACTTCTCTCTTTCACAAACATACATACTCACCTGGGCATTGGTAGGAACACAAAGGTCAAATTGCTTATTTGTTCAGGCTGTAAACAGTAAGCAGAATGTACACCGCACCGAAGAATCACAAATCCTAACCACTTGGCTTTATTGAAAACTGAATAAACAAGGTAAAAAGTGCATGGCCATTTCATAGAATGGTACAGGCTTATCATACTGTAGTAAATGAATAACATAAGATACAGTAGGAGTAGTACATAGAAAAAACCAGGTGTTAATACAATGCATGATTATAAGAAGGTGTCAGATATCTGCAAACTAGGGATGACCATATCTAACGAATGAAAATTGAATTCAAGTCCGATTTTATGAAATTCCAAAGTCCTGGTGAATTTGAACAATTCCCACACAGGTTCACTCCTAGATGAAGCCTCAGAGCGAAACATACGTGTCACATCAGAAATATCCCAGAATGGTATATTGTCCTTCATGGTGCTCATGTCCTGATACATCTGCTTTCATCCACAGGTACGTCAGAACTCTGAACCCAGAATACCCACTGCACCCTAGAATCCTGTGTACTCCTCTCCCTCTGTGTTAACGGGTATGTCTGTACTGTGAACCCAGAATACCCTCTGCACCCTAGAATCCTGTGTACTCCTCTCCCTCTGTGTTAACGGGTATGTCTGTACTGTGAACCCAGAATACCCTCTGCACCCTAGAATCCTATGTACACCTCTCCCTCTGTGTTAACGGGTTCGCTGCTGTTTGTTTCCCTGACTACAATTCCATGTATAATATTTCAAATTTATGTTATGCATATTGATAAGACTTTGCTTCTCACACCTAATATTCTCCTTCCATTTGATCATGTCTCTTTCTGCTGCTTTGATGCTTGTCAAATGTTCTCTTAACTGCATTGTGTTAATTACTCCCTGCTGTGAGCTGTCCTCCTGCTCCCTCCTCCTCCCCTCTCTCACCTGGCCTCATCTCTTGGTCATTTGAATGGTATAAGTTGAATGGAGCAGGTCAGATATGACCTTGGTCAGATGTGATTATTGAAGTGTGACATTTTAAAGTGTCACATCAGAAATATCCCAGAAATAACACAGAAGTAACCAGACGGTACCAGCAATACCTGTCTTTGTTACTTTACTTTCAACTTTTTTTTTTTTCATCATGTAAAATATCTGTGTAACTGCACAATCCTCAACTCGTCTCTGCTGTCCATGAGGTGCAATTTCCCTACTGCAAAATATTGTATTCCATTATGAATATACCTCTCCATTTCACTGCCCCCTAATATTTTATGATCCTTTGTGTTAGCTGGCTATGATTTACCATGTGTCTATGGCCTGATTGGTGATGGGCTAATGAAGCTCAGTCCCCCCCCCCACCCCTGCTCCTCACCTGAAGTCACTTTTTGGGAGCATATCTGGGGCCAGTTTTAGTCTACTCCAGGTCTGCGACAAAATGGATGTTTAAAGTAGCAAAATATGAAATAGACCAAAAATCGACCGGAATTGACTGGGATAGACTGGAAGGTAATGACACAGAGGGCCACACAAACAATGTGTATAACTCACTACTTCATACTTCACTACTAATCTTTACCATGTCTTTTATTTCATTGTTTGTTTTCTTATCTGCTCTCACCACCAACTTTTATCGCCCTATCCCTTCACCACTCATCCACATCAGCCCCTCTCTCCTACCCTACTCCATGTACAGCACCAGGGGCGGACTGGCCCGGGTTCCTGGGGGCAATTGCCCTCCAGGCTGCCGGTTTAGTGACAGTTCAGGGCCGCCCGATACTGCCGGCAGCCGCCCTAAACAGTAAAATGATCATCTGAGAGCGGCCAGCTGTCAGCTCGGTGCGGCCGCAGTGGGACCGCTCCGGGCTTCAAATCGCAGCAAGGGCTGCGTCGTCCTGGCAACCGGCGGGACGCCGGGCGCGGGCAGGATTGAGTCACTGACTGAGTCAGTGCTACAGTACTGCTAGCGCCGTCTGTCGGCTCAGCGCGGCCGCAGCCGCACTCACCTGCTCTGAGCAGAGCTCTTAGCTCTCTCTGCAGGCAGCGGCACCGCGGGATTGGTCCTGGCTTCCTGGCAGCAGCGCCCGTTGTCATGGCACCCCGGCCGGCCTGCGGGACGCCGGGATTGGATGGCCACTCAGTTTCAGGGCCGCCATTAGGGCCAGATCGAGGCTGTGTGTGTCCTCGGGTGAGTGAGTCCCGCCCCCCCCACCTCAGTCATCCGGCCCGCCCTGCCCCGGCCTGCTGCCTTTGCAGTGCATCTCCCTTCACACAGGCCGCGGCGGCAGGCAGCTGAAGGCTCACTCAGAGGAGGGAGGCGGAGTGGAGGAGGAAATTTGAATTTCCCCTCCGCCGGCACATCGCTGCGGCCGGCGGCTGGTGCTGGGTGCGGGGGGCTCCCGGGTGCCGGCTGCTGCCTCGTGCCGGCAGCTGGCGGCTCCCAGTTGGTGGCGGTTGCCGGGTGCCGGCAGCTGCTACCTGGTGCCGGCTGGAAGCTGCTCCCTGCTGCCGGGTGCTGGCAGCTGCTGCCGGGTGCTGTTGGCTGCCACCGGGTGCTGGCGGCTGCTGACGCGTCCTGGCGGCTGGTGCTGGATGCCTGGTACTGGCGGCTGCCTGCTGGGTGTTGGTGGCTGCCGGGTGATGGCGGCTGGTTCCGAGTGCTGGCGGCTGCCACCTGGTGCCGGGTGCTGGCGGCTGCCGCCTGGTGCTGGCTGCTGGAGCCGGATGCTGGCGGCTGCCACTGGCTGCCTAGTGCTGGCGGCTGCCTGCTGGGTGTTGGTGGCTGTCGGGTGCTGACTGATGTGGGATGCTGGCAGCTGCCGCCTGGTGCTGGCGGTTCCGGGTGCCACCGGATGCTGTCTGGTGCAGGGTGTCGGCTGGTGACGGCAAGCGGGAGACCAGGAGCGGCAGAGGAAGACGCTGTCGGGATCCGGGATCAGGAGTGTGGAGTCAGGTAAGGCGCTATTACAGCCGAAGATAGCAACCTGTGGGGACAATGGGATGGATGGATAGTAGCAGCAGTTTCTATTGTGTATTTTCTATTGTGTGTATAGCCTAAAGCCATCCCCATTGTCTATACAGCCAGCAGCCATCTCCATTGTCTATACGGCCAGCAGCCATCTCCATTGCCTATACGGCCAGCAGCCATCTCCATTGTCTATACGGCCAGCAGCCATCTCCATTGTCTATACGGCCAGCAGCCATCTCCATTGTCTATAAGGCCAGCAGCCATCTCCATTGTCTATAAGGCCAGCAGCCATCTCCATTGTCTATACGGCCAGCAGCCATCTCCATTGTCTATACGGCCAGCAGCCATCTCCATTGTCTATACGGCCAGCAGCCATCTCCATTGTCTATGCGGCCCGCAGCCATCTCTATTGTGTATTCTTTATTATGTATATAGCTATTGTGTATTCAGCCCACAGCAGTCTCAAGTGTGTAATCTTACTATAAAATTGCCTTATCGCGTCTTTCTTTCTGCAACGGAAATCCTGCATTGCTGATTGGCTGCTCCGCGACCAATCAGCGACGTGGGATTTCCGTTACAGAGAGACAGCGCTTCACTTCAAATAGCGGCCAGGAAAGTGGGCAGTGAAGTCGACTTTCCCACCAGCTATTTGAAGTGTCCGTCCTTTCAGCCCCCCTTTGTCAACCCTCGCTGCACTGTGAATTCTCAGCCCCCTTCCCCCTCGTTGTTACCCACTCCCCGTACTGCGGTGTCACATCTTCCATGATATCCTGCATCTCTCCCTATGTGCGATTGAGCATGTCAGGCCATCACTGCATGACACTCCTCCCACAGTGGAAGCGTCCACTATCATGGAAGATGTGACACCGCCACAGCTGATGTGGTCAGGTGGCATTGTAGTGTTTGTTAAAGGAGTGCAGCTCAATCTACAGCAGCACAGATATCACAATGCACAAACAACACAGCATGAACTCTGCTACATCTAAATATATAGATGGCAACTGTTGGAAGGCTGGGAGCAGTATATAAGTGTAGATGTAGCACAGTTGAGTTTATATAAATTAAAAGAGAAAGGAAGCGCACATAGAGTAATACCGCTATTATACAGGTCCCTCAGACCCCAAATGGTTAAACTCACCTGATGTAGTTGTGAGTGTCACAACTACAATAATGCCCTGAGGAAGTGGCTTTGTGCCACGAAACACGTGTAGGCAGAATAAACGGAGTGGATGATTTACTCTGTTTTTATCCTTGTGGTCAGCGCGGCATTTGATTCCAGCTCTTTATCACTGTTTTTCTGGATTCTACAGTTGAGTTTGACATAGCAGAGCTGAAATGGTTTGTGTATCGTTCATAGTTTGTTATTGGAGTGCAGGTCAATCTATTGCAGGACATACAGATAATCACAATGCACAAAAAAATACAGCACCAGCTCTGCTACATCCTACTATATAATTGTCTAATCGCGTCTTTCTGTCTGTAATGGAAATCCGCCGTGACAGGAGGAGAGATGGAAGAGCGGTGATATGAGGAGCGATGGACGAGCGGTGACAGGAGAGATGAAGGAGCGGTTGCAGGAGAGACGGAGGAGTGGTGACAGGAGGAGCCATGGACGAGCGGTGACTGGAGAGATGAAGGAGTGGTGACAGGAGGAGCCGTGACAGGAGGAGAGACAGAGGAGGCGCAATAGGAGGAGTGGTGACAGGAGGAGCGATGGACAAGCAGTGACAGGAGAGACGAAGGAACGGTGACAGGAGGAGTGGTGACAGCAGGAGCGAACCATGAGCGGTGACAGGAGGAGAGACGAAGGAGCGGTGACAGGAGGAGCGGTGACAGGAGGAGAGACAGAGGAGCGGTTACAGGAGGAGAGACGGAGGAGAGGTGACAGGAGGAGAGATGGAGGAGAGGTGACAGGAGGAGAGACGGAGGAGCGGGGACAGGAAGAGCAGTGACAGGAGGAGCGGTGACAGGAGGAGAGATGGAGGAGAGGTGACAGGAGGAGCGGTGTAGTTCACTCACGTTGAACTGAACAAGTTCTGTCAGTCACAGTATGTAAACTACATATATATTCTAGAATACCCGATGCATTAGAATCGGGCCACCATCTACTATATAATAGAGTTATGAGTGTAAAAGTAAAAAAAAAGGAAAAACAGCACAAAAATATAGAGAAAAGTGGACTTTTTTGCCTAATGGCGTTAGCCACGCATTGGTTCTTGGTTCTGATCTCTAATCCCTGTAGTAAGTTCGGTTCTGCTCTTTTTTTCCCTGTAGTAAGCTCGGTTCTGTTCCCTTATCTCTGTAGTAAGCTCGGTTCTGCTCTCTTATCTACTATATGTATCAGCCTGTTTTTAAATCCTATTACCTCTGCTGCTTTAATGTAGCAGCCAGCGATAAACTGGCCAAAGTTGGGCTGCCGCTGCAGCACGCGGGCCACTACCTTGTGGTTGCCCCCCAGGCTGAAAAGTGCCAGCCAGCCCCTGTACAGCACCCATGCTATCTTCAGTTTACTGAAGACTCTCAGCCCATCATATTCCAAAGTTTGTCATAATAAATCATACCCTAAATCAAAAAACTATTTGCTCTTTCTCTTTTTACTGCTGCTCCTCTCAGGTGATATCTCTCCCAACCCTGGTCCGCCCTCTGGTAACTTCAACTCCTCTCCCACCTCACACAGAAACTCCACTAACCTTATTAGCATTAAATGTACACCTTCATCTCCCTCTTTTAATTGCGCTCTCTGGAATCCACGGTCTGTATGTAACAAACATCTCTTCATTTATAACTACTTTCACTTCCTCTCTTAATCTCCTAATAAAAAGAAAAAATAGTGTTGCGCCACCTGTGGACCTCTCCTGTCTTTAAAGTGGTCGTATTGTAAGTGAACTAACCTTTAAAGGTTGTGCCCGATCCGCACAACCAGATTGTGAGCATAGTTTTGTGGCTCAGGCTGCCAGCCTTGGATCTGCAGTGCTCCTGTATCCTCAATCACCTCTGCTCCTGGCCTTGTGCTGTCCATGCTCTCTCCCCAGGGTTGGGTCAGGAAACACCAGGTTGATTCATTAACCCTATCCCTCCTGCAGCTCTGTCACCGCTTTCCCCAATGGAATTAGATTAGTAGAATTCAGATAGAATATGCGGTTCTAAGGTAGAGCGCAGGTATGAAACGGGATACTTTAATCTTTATCTCCGTAACTTTATTCATAAAAAGCTCCAGACCACAATGCGTTTCGACGTACAGACGTCTTCCTCAAGCGCTTGAGGAAGACGTCTGTACGTCGAAACGTGTTGTGGTCTGGAGCTTTTTATGAATAAAGTTACGGAGATAAAGATTAAAGTATCCCGTTTCATACCTGCGCTCTACTTTAGAACCGCATATTCTATCTGAATTCTCTCAATCTCCTGGCCCTCGATTAAACCTGCATCCAGGATTCAGACACTGCTTCCCCTGCTGCTATTTCTCATGGCAGCTTACATTTCTCTCATTCCCCAAGACCTGGGAACAAACATGGTAGTAGAGTTGGCTTACTCCTGTACCAACAATGTGCTTTCCAGGTCATCCCTCCAGCCCCAGCACTCTCATTCCCCTCTTTTGAGGTTCACACCATTAGGCTATTCCATCCCCTTCCCCTCAGAGTAGCGGTGGTATACCACTCCCCAGGGTCGCCCACCCAGTTCCTGGACCATTTCTCCACATGGTTGATACACTTCATCTCCTCAGAATTACCAGCCCTTATTCTGGAGACTTTAACATCCCCATAAATAGCCCCATCTTCCCATCTGCATCCCAACTCCTATTTCTAACCATGTCACTTGGCCTCTCACAGCTCTCAACCTCTGAGACACAAAAGGATGGTAACACCCTTGACCTGGTCTTTAGCCGACTCTGCTCAACCTCCTTCCTAGATAATTTATCTCTTCCCCTCTCTGACCACAATATTCTCTCCTTCACGCTCACTAACCCTAATCCACCACAGCCCACCCCTACCTATCAAACATTCAGAAATATACAGGCCATTAACACTCATGCTCTCACAGACTCCCTCATGTCATCACTGTCCCCAATCTCCTCATTTTCCTGTCCAGATATAACAGTAAATTACTATAACACTCTCAGAAGCACCATCGACCAAGTAGCACCCCTCACCCTCTGAACCTCCAAACATAGAACAAAACAGCCCTGGCTCACATCACAAACTCGATTCCTCCACCGATGCTTCTGGAGTGCTGAACGCCTATGGAGGAAAACTCGCTCACCAGAAGACTTTATCCATTATAAATTCATGCTAAAAACCTACAACTCTACCCTTCACCTTGCCAAACAAACCTACTTCACCACCCTGATTTCCTCACCATTCAACAATCCAAAAAAACTCTTTGACACCTTTCACTCTCTCCTCAGTCCTAAAGTGCAGGCCCCCATCACTGACTTCTGTGCTGATGATCTGGCCTCTTACTTTATGGAGAAAATAGACAACATCTGCCAGGAAATCAGCTCCGAGCCTCCAAGCAGTGCCACTACCATTCTTTCCCCATCTCCTCCGGCTCGCTCCACATTTGACCCAGATACAGAAGAAGTTGCCAGGCTCCTCTCTTCCTCTCCATGCACCAATGACCCCATTCCCTCACACCTACTCCAGTCTCTCTGTCCAGCCATCACCACTCACCTAACCAAAATCTTCATCCTCTCCCTCTCTTCTGGCATCTCCCCCTCCTCCTTCAAACACTCGATCATTACTCCATTATTAAAGAAAGCTTCTCTCAACCCATCGTGCGCAAATAACTACAGACCAGTCTCCAATCTCCCCTTCATCTCTAAACTCCTGGAGCGCCTGGTCTACTCTGCCTCACCTGTTACCTCTCATCTCACTCTCTTCTAGATCCATTACAGTCTGGCTTCCGCCCCCTTCACTCCACAGAAACTGCCCTCATCAAAGTGACCAATGACCTACTGACAGCAAAATGTAATGGTGACCACTCTCTGCTTATTCTTTTGATCTCTCTGCAGCTTTTGACACTGTTGACCACCATCTCCTACTCTCTATGTTGCACTCCATTGGTATAAAGGACACCGCTCTCTCCTGGCTCTCTTCCTATCTTTCTGACCACTCAGTGTATCATTTGCTGGCTCTACTTCCCCCCCTCTTCCTCTCACTATTGGGGTACCTCAGGGTTCAGTCCTTGAACTTCTTCACTTCTCTCTTTACACGGCCCCGATTGGAAACACCTTCAGCAGATTTGGCTTCCAGTACCATCTCTATGCTGATGACACACAATTATACACTTCAGCCCCTGACCTTACCCCTGCAGTTTTAAAGAACACCAATGACTGTCTAGCTGCAGTTTCCAACATCATATTGGCTCTCTATTTAAAACTCAACTTTTCCAAAACTGAACTTCTTTTGCTCCGCCCTACACTAACCTCCCTAAATCTGACATCTCTCTCTCATTGTGCAGTACCACGATAACAACTAGGCAACAGGCTCCCTGGCTGACACTGATCGCTCCTTCACCTCCTATATACAATCTCTTGTCCACTATTGTCGTGTACACCTGAAGAACATCTCTAGAGCCCGCCCCCATCTCACCATGGAAAAAACTAAAACCCTTACCGTCCCCCTAATCCAATACCGCCTTGATTATTGCAATTCTCTATTAATTGTCCTCCCCCTCTCTAAACTTTGCCCTCTACAGTCCATCCTTAATGCAGCAGCCAGGATCACCTATCTGGCCAATCATTACTCAGAAGCCTCCGCTCTGTGCCAGTCATTGCACTGGCTGCCTATACACTACAGGATAAAGTTCAAATATAGCCTCTATATTGATCTCGTGTCATCCTTACTATAGGTTCATGTTACCCCATGGGAATTGATGTATGGGATGTTGTATACCGGGTTCCATATACCTTGATGAGATGCCCACCTTCCTAATATATCTGAACTGATGAGCGCAATACCCTAGTAGATTACAGTACCCTAGTAGAGTTGGCAAATCATGATGTTCTCCCTGATTTAGCCTCTATAAGGACCTCTTATCCCCAGTGTCATCCTTACTATAGGTTCATGTTATCCCATGGGAATTGACGTATGTGCCTCACACTTATCATACTGACAGGTCTCCCTTGTGCAGTCACTGATAAATCAACTGCAGGCAAGCTTGCTTATTGGAATACTAAACTTTCTATTCCCCTTCCTACTTGCAATACAATTGCAAGCAGGGAGAGAGTCTCCACACAGTCACAGGGCCGACAGGCTGCTGTGCCAGCCAGACCTGCGGCCAATCACTGCGCTCATCATTGATGATGCCTCTGGCCCTCCCTATCCCCGCCCCATGACATCATGAGAACAATGGCAGCGCCCATACAGACGTGGACAGACAGGTATAAAAAACCTTGTCCTCCCCCCACCCAGCAGGGCTTAGTCCCTACTGCCCACACTCCAGGCCTTCCTCACTTGGGTATAGTATGCTCTCCCCAATCTGACAGCCCCCTGATTAATACATCTATTTCCCCACCAGTGAATGCTAAGTGGTTCCCAGCATCCATATAGCACTGCACAGATCCTACTGACAGGCACACCCCCACCCTTCGTGTGGTCAAACTGCTTACCTCCCCATACCCTTCTAAGGGGCCTCACTCCTTACTGAAGGTCCCTGTATGCACGGGTCCCTTTTATGTGACTTTACAGCCACTGTGCTGTGGTGCCTTTACTACCTGAAGGACATATAAGGGTGTTGATCATTGTTATACAGAAAGGCTTCTATGCAGTATGATCACTATTCTGCTAACTGCCTTGTCAATTCATTGATTGTGGGGACTGTGTCATATGTCTTTGGGTGACGCCCAACGGGCTGCAGATACACGAGGCCAATACTGCTTTTCTTATGGTGGACAACACTATGATAACATTAGAGCTTAATACCCTCTCTACAACTCTGTGATGATCTGTGATTATTTTATTTGATTTTGGCACCCAATCTCGTGTATATACGGTCGCTTATGTGATGTCATTTTTTTGTGTATATTATATGCTAAACTAAGTGTGCATAATATTATTTATGTTTCCGGACAAACATCCATATAGCTAGATCTATCGTAATTGCCAAAGTCACCAATATATACTCTAAATAGAGGTTTATTGTGCTCTGTGTAATAACTCCTCCTTTGTCTAAGCCCTAACTCGTTGTAGATTGTAAGCTGTTTTGAGCAGGGTCACCATTATTTTTGTTTTATCTAATGTATTGTATTTTTTACATTGATTCTATGCTTATTATATTGCTTCCTATTATTGTAGTCTTTCTCTACTGGAATTACTATATTATATTGTGTATTTTCTTACTGTATTATACAGTGTATTTTCATCTATTACCCACTGTATTGTAAAGCAATGCGTAATATGTTGGCGCTATATAACTAAAGATTTATTATTATATACGTTGGGTGCGACAAGCCCTGTGTCCTGATTACCCTATCGGCTCCTCATAAGGGCATTTTTTCATTTGCTCGTTTTTTCTTAAGAGTCCTGTCAGAATTCACTTAAACTGCTATTATTGAGCTTGAACATAGCCTTTTTCTGTCTAATTATGTCTCCATCACATCTTAAAGTGAGAGTGCTCAGCTGTTTTTTTGCAGCTTCTTCAAGGGACATAGATATTATGCTTTCATACTAGATGTGTGCCCAATGCTATCACATCGGGAGAGCAGGGTGGGGGCCCTTGTGTGATGTCTCTGTGTCGCCCCATGGTGTGGGGTACTCGGGTATCAGGCAGCAGAAGGGGGTTAACTGTGTTATGGGGAATGGCGGCCGCGCCTGATCCCGTATCCCGGGGGACAGTTCTCTTGAAAAAGGGGGGATTATGTACAAGGGATTATTTACAAAGTTAGTTTGCCGTGACGCCACCGAGTCGAAGTCACTTCACTCCGGGTACTTTACTGGAACTTTAGCAGCAATGGTTACAGTTCAGTGCAGTAAGATGTTAAAAGGCAAGTAGCTAACTGAGTGGCTGCAAGCGGATCTCAGGCGATAGGATGGATCCCTCAGTGTGTGCCTTTCTCTTCTATTCTTCCCTGCTTCCCAGTAGTTTGTGTGAAGTCTGACCCCATAAAGCGGATCTGGCCTCCTGCTGTCTCTCACTCTCCTTGCTCCCGTTGGGTTACCTTCTACTGGCCAAGCACCGAACCATCAAGCGGTGACTGGTACCCTCTTCTGCTTGCTTGAGAGTCTGGGCAGTATAATAGATATACTCCCAGATCGCCAGATTCTCTGTGGTCCTTGGAGGATCCCACAGGTGCGGGCTCCGGTGCCCGGTAAAGCTGCCGGGGTTGGACTCTCTGATGTCCCTATCTTCCCCCTAGGCTAGCTGTCTGCGCCAGGGATAGCTTTCCTTCTTCCTGGGTCCTCAGCCGAGGAACCCTCCTTCCTCCCTCAGGCCCACTGCCTGGCTGACTGACTCTGAACTCTCTAGTTCCCCCTGGAGGTGGTTTTTATTCCCTCCCGGGTTCCCTCCCACCATGTGATCTAGTGTGGGGGTGCTTGTGTGTAGGTTCACCCATCAGCCTGAAATCTACTTGCAGCTGGGATATCTGTACCACTTTTATAGGTGCAGTACCCCTCTGTGACGCCTGCTTTGCATCTCTGTGCCCCCTCATGCACTCTCCCTTTCCCCCCTTGTGTGTGCTGTCTCTTTCCCCCTTTGTGTGTGCTGTCTCTTTCCCCCTTTGTGTGTGCTGTCTCTTTCCCCTTGTGTGTGCTGTCTCTTTCCCCCCTTGTGTGTGCTGTCTCTGTCCCCCCTTGTGTGTGCCGTCTCTTTCCCCCCTTGTGTGTGCCATCTCTTTCCCCCTTGTGTGCTGTCTCTTTCCCTTGTGTATGCTGTCTTTTCCCCCTTGTGTGTGCTGTCTCTTTCCCCCTTGTGTGTGCTGTCTCTTTCCCCCCTTGTGTGTGCTGTCCTTCATCCCCACCTGCTCCATCCTCCACCCTCACCAGCTCCGTCCTCCAGACCCTCACCTGCTCCGTCCTTCAGCCCCTCACCTGCTCCATACTCCAGCCCCTCACCTGCTCCGCCCTCCATCCCCTGACCTGCTCTGTCCTCCAGCCCCTCACCTGCCCTGTCCTCCAGCCCCTCACCTGCCCCGTCCTCCAGCCCCTCACCTGCCCCGTCCTCCAGCCCCTCACCTGCCCTTCCTCCTACATTGCCGTTCTGCTCCTCCCCCAGCCCCATGTTACCGTTGCGTACTGGACGCTGAGGATCTCCATAGAGCGGTCAGAAGCAGGCTGGAAGTATTTTTTTAGCACATCTGTTTTACTAGTTAAATTTTACATCTGTATACATGACACTAACATAGATCCCTGTTGCAGGTGCTGGCTTTTTTGATGTATACCTACTAGCGTTTCTTATGCTTCTTTTGCAAAGAGGGTTGTATTTTCCGCGTTTCATGTGCGCTCTACAATACCGCATATCAGGGGATTGTCTATGGAGCTGGCGGCTGCGCTAAACATCGGGTAACCATAGTGATGCATAGAGCAGCCGGCGCATAGCGTTATATGCCAGTAACGATTTGCGCTCTGCCTGCCTGCCACTAAGTTTTTAACGGATTCCACAGGCTCAGGGCAGACGCAAGTCTTACCCAATCCTTACTCCATCATTTTTGCCAGAAGTTGAATAATTTGGGTTCAAAAGGTTGTCAAAGGTTTTATGTACAGTTTTTTTTTTCATTATGTGGCACCCCCAGGGTCGATGTTCCACAGTGTCATCACTGCCCCCGGGTAGTGGTGTCACCAGAGAGCAACAAAGGGTATTCTCATCAGAGGAAGAAACACATCATGCCTTCCCCAGAGAACAAGCTCATAGAACGGACACCGGAGTCTGAGACTCTGCAGGGTTACACATCCCAGCAGTCAACACCGGAAAGTGGGGGACTCCAGATTCTCCAGCTACACTGTACCAGAAACACAGCAATGCATAGACTCCAATAATATTGACACCCAGCTGCAGGGTAGAGAGAGTGAAGGACTCGAGTTGCCTGTTATACTGGTACCCCGCAGGACGAGACAGGGCCGGCAGCCTAGCATAAGCAAATGCAGGAGCCAAATCACAAACGCAGCAAGGGAGCCAAAAGACCTGGTCAGGTGAGAATAACCCCAAGTTGCTCTCAAGACTCCGTGGACAGTATTTAACATATGCTCCAGTAAAGGACTGAAAACTACAAAACCATGAGTCTGCCTGTTACTTGCGCCCGTTACCCTGCACCTTGTACATAGACTTTTCTACATCTGCCTTGGGGACCCTCAGCCCTACCCGAGGAGGGCTTACCATCCACGCTGCCCAAGTCACCTTCCGCAGCAGGAATACAGCAGCGTGGTTCTATTAACCACATACCCTGGGTGGCGCCATGACAAATCGCTTGTAAATAATCCCTTTGTGGACTGATCCCAGGCCACAGGACCGGTCACGACTACCATGAAACCCCAGAGAGACAGTACCGGCCCAGTTCCCGAGTGCCCCATAGCCTGGGGGTGCATCAATTACAAAAAACATGAAAAGTCTTTCAGTGCACTGTGTTATTAAATGGGATGTTGGTTTCTGCTTTGTTACAATACATTGTTAAGGTCACTTTGAGACTAATAAAACTGTGTTCACTTTTAAGAGGTTCTAAAGAGTGAGATAAAGTCCTAAGTGTCTTCATCGTATTAGAGAGGAAAGTGTATCCAGCAGTCAGGATGGGGTGCCATGTACAAGGGTGGGGGCCATGTACCAGGTTGGGGGAACATATATTTCAGGATGGGGGTCATGTAAACCAGGATGGGAGACAAATATAGCAGTATAGGGGACATATATGCCAGGATGGGGGCCAAATATACTGGTTGTAAGATGGACACTGGCGTTATAGGATGGCTCCTATTTAACATTGTACTTATGGCTCTGTGATCTTTTCATGCACTGGACCTCCCAATAGGTATGCTTCTATTATTTTCATGATCCTATTTAGTTAAGAGTATTACACACATCTTTGGGTCAACTGTATTATCTGTGATTCACAATGAACTTATTACAATTTTAGAATAAGTCCACAAACCTGATGATTTCAAGTTTCAAAAGATGTAATCATGTTTAATCAAATACATGTTTCTGATTGGTTGCCCAAATGCTTTTCCTGTTACCTACAACATCCATGCAAGCGCACAGAGAAGCATCAGTACCTGTCTGAATGAGGCACCCAATCCAAGTTCTCTTGTAAGTCGAAGACACACTATGCAAGATGCATGCGAGATACTTGCATGAGTCTCGCATGACTCACCTCGGTCGACTGCCAGCGCGAGAGTGTCTGCTGCACGTGTTTCTATGAAATTGATGTGCTCCTCTCCAGAGGGGCAGCGGCCATTCCGGGTGAGTCATGTGAGACTCATGCATCTTGCATGCATCTCGCATAGTGAGTCTCCGGCCTTAAAAATATACAAGGACTAATTTCACAGAATGCTATTACTTTGCAGTATTATTTTAAATTATAGTAAAAAAAAAAACCCACCTAGTACATACAAATTGTATGCGGAGCTTGTCATTGGTTGCATTCGAAACCAGGATACCAGAGTACATAGAACAGCCCCAATGATTGGCTGCAGCAGTCACATGTAGTAAATGGGATGTCGTTACTGTAGCTCCGTAGGGAGCAGGAAAAATTAGCCAATATGGCAGCATCAACTTCAATATGAAAGTTATGGAAAAACGCAGCTTCACTTCCAACTGAGCGCTTCAAAGTAAAATACTGTTTTTCAATTCAAGTGAAAGTGAACTTTCTCATTTTACGGGTCATATCTCCATTTTTCACACACAAAGCTCCAAATCCCCAGCTCCCCTTGACACCAGTCATTAAAATTTAATAAAGAAAAGTCTGACTGCCAGCAGGCACCACTACAAGGAGCCCCCGTATATGGATTTATACAGCTTTGACTCAATTCAAGCTGTAAAAATCTCTATCTCTCCCCTAAAAGAAATAAACATTGTATGGGAGATTTTTACAAGTTTTGGAGTGTTTAGGTTTTTTCTTTTTACGCCATTCTTTTTTGCTGATTTTGCCTTATTTTGTTGGTTTATGCTCTTGCCATCATTTTATATTTATTACTTAAAAAGAGGGATTTTATTGGAATTTAGGTTTTTTTTTGTCATTTTTAAATTGAGAAAGACTCAGAAGTTTCAAAAAAGTCTTAATTCCACTTTGCATAGCAGGTGACGATAAAACCAATGCAGAAACATCCTTGAAAATGAGGTTACAAATATCATCACTTTTCTGATCACTTTATTGAATCTACAAATATAAACTCAGGAAAATATATTTTATGTTCTTACACTTAAATTTCTTTATATATAGTGTATCAATTGAATATTTTATACTGTGTTGCACCTATACTGTAAGGTCTCATTTAGGCTGGGGTTACATTTGCGTTCAAAAATTCAGATCCTGATCCGGTTTTGAGCTGTTAAAAAGCTCAAAACCGGATCAGGAACCGCAGCCCATAGGAGCCCATTATTTAAACTAGATTGCACTACATGCAATCCGGTTACCACATCCGGATTTGCAGCCTGTGTGAAAAATCATGCAGGCTGCAGTTTTTGGAGTGGTTTGCAATCCGCAGCAGGATTGTTATAATGGGCTCCTATGAGAGGCCATGCGGCTGCCGCAAGTCCCATGTGAATGCATACGGCAGCCATATGCTTTGTTCATCCCTGCTGCCGCAGGGATGAACAAAGGGTTGAATGTTAATAATAGATGTGGGAACATATCTCTAGGGGGTGCCCAACCTCCCTAGAGACATGCTGTCCACACAGGTCGGCATGTGAGGGGTTAATATGTGCAATTATAGTATTGTCGGCTATTGTCGGCATTTACAATTTTATGAATGAAACTCGGCGGCTCCTCACTGTGGAGGAGATACAGTACAGATCTGCTTACTGTATCTGCCGCTATCCAGGGTCCTGAAAGCTTTAACATTAGGTCTATGGGCAGCGCACCGCCATAGAACTAATGTTACAGCTTTCAGGACCATGGATAGCGGCAGATACAGTACGAAGATTACGTATTGTATCTCCTCCACAGCGAGGAGCCGCCGGCTTTCACCCAAAAACATTGCTAACAACGTTTTTTGGACCCTGGGAAGAGGTCTCCAAAAATGGAATGACACAGAAAGTGCCCCATTCGTTAACGGACCGTTTTTTGGACTTAGAAAAAAGAAATTACAAAATTTTTCCCAAAAACGTTCCCAAAGCAAAAACGGCTGGCAAGTGTGACCACAGCCATACTCCGGTTTAGTACATTTGACATGAAATAATCCCCTCATGATAATTTTCCCGCCTTAGACTAGAAATCCAAAAAGGTTAAGTTTTTCAAAGCGGCTAATGTTGTTTGGCAAATTGTGTGCATCTATGAACAGTCTATTTCCATAAGTTACTTAAAGTAGTTTACACATTAAAAAAGTTGATTTTAATCAATAAATCTTGTAATAATAATAATTTCCACAATTGGATGTTTAATAAAAATGTTCCTGTGCTGAGATAATCTTATATATGTGTCCCTGCTATGTACTGTGTAATGGCCGTGTCTGACTGTACAGGAACATGGTCTGATCAGGTGTACTGTTTTCCCTCCCTGTATATCTCACATTTTAAGAGGGAACACAGGTTCTCTATAGGTTTCAGATCAGGTGAACAAGGGGGCCATGTCATTATTTTTTCTTCTTTTAGACCTTTACTGGCCAGCCACGCTGTGGAGTAGTTGGATGCATGTGATGGAACATTGTCCTGCATGAAAATCATGTTTTCCTTGACCGATACCAACTTCTTCCTGCACCACTGCTTATAGAAGTTGTCTTCCAGAAACTGGCAGTAGGTCTGGGAGTTGAGCTTCATTCCATCCTCAACCCAAAAAGGTCCCACAAGTTCATGTTTGATGATACCAGCCCATACCAGTACCCCACCTCCACCTTGCTGGCGTCTGAGATGGAGTGGAGCTCTCTGCCCTTTACTGATCCAGCCTCTGGCCCATCCATCTGGCCCATCAAGAGACACTCTCATTTCATCAGTCCATAAAACCTTGGAAAAATCAGTCTTACGATATTTCTTGGCCCAGTCTTGACATTTTATCTTGTGTTTCTTGTTCAAAGGTGGTCGTTTTTTAAGTCTTCCTTATCTTTGCCATGTGCCTGAGTATAGCACACCTAGTGCTTTTTGGTACCCCAGTAACGTTGCAACTCTGAAATATGGAAAAACTGGTGGCAAATGGCATCTTGGCAGCTTCACGCTTGATTTTCCTCAGTTCATGGGCAGTTATTTTGCACCTTTTTTGCCCAACACGCTTCTTGCCACCCTGTTGGCTATTTGCCATGAAACCCTTTATTGGTCTGTCATCACATTTCAAAAGTTTGGCAATTTCAAGACTGTGGCATCCCTCTGCAAGACATCTCACAATTTTGGACTTTTCAGAGTCCATCAAATCTCTCTTCTGACCCATTTTGCCTAAGGAAAGGCATTTGCCTAATAATTACGCACACCTTATATAGGGTGTTGATGTCATTACACCACACCCCTCCTCATTATTGAGATGCACATCACCTGATTTACTTAATTGGTAATTGGCTCTCAAGCCTATACAGCTTGGAGTAGGACAACATGTATAAAAAGTATCATGTGATCAAAATACTAATTTGCCTAATAATTCTGCACACAGTGTATATGTGTCCCTGCTATGTACTGTGTAATGGATGTGTCTGACCATAGAGGGACATGGTCTGATCATACCACATCTCCTGTGCTGAGATAATCTTATATATGTGACCCTGCTATGTACTGTGTAATGGATGTGTCTGACCGTACAGGGACATGGTTTGATCATACCACATCTCCTGTACTGAGATAATCTTATATATGATTTAAAAATAAGATTATTTCAGCACAGAAAGATTTTTTTAACGCATCCAATTGTGGAAATAATTATTATTCCAAGATCTATTCATTAAAATCAACTTTAAAATGTACTTTATTTGTGGGAAAACACCTTTAATACAGTTAATAAAAGACCATCAAGTTCTATGGAAGGATGGGAAAGGACAAAGGGAAGGGGCACATGCAGAACCACAAGTCATGAAGCAATCTCCCAAAAAGAGCTCATTTTTCTTTGTCTATCTACTGGACTAACCCCACTGAAAATATGGTAACTTTACACATTTACATAAGCATTTATGCTATTTTATTGTAAAAAGGCATTCAAGACATTATTTGAAATCATCAATGGTTCACTGTGACCGACACTTGAGGTAAACTATCTCACAGATTCATAGTTCTTACTGTGAAGAAGACCTGTTTCTTCAGAACATTGAACCTTTCTTTCTTCAGGTGGAGGGAGCGCTCCTTTGCCTTTTACATGAAACATCTTTTGACCGTTGATTTTGTGTGGGCCATTTATATACTTGTTCAAGATAATAACGCCTCTTATCGAGACTAAATATAATTATTTTAATCTTTCCTCATAACTAAGATTCTTCATGCCTCTTATCAGTTTTGTGACTCTTTTAAGTACCTTTTGCAGCTCTAATATATGTTTGTACCGTGCTACCATCTTTTCAGTCAGCCATTAAAAGGTATCAACTAATGGGAACTTAAAGGTTTTAACATTTTTCTAGCTCTAGACATCCTTTCTATGAGCTGGTGCCCACAATAAGAAGATTTTTGTGCAATCACTGTAAAATCTCTTTCTTGGAGCCTTCTTTGGGGTCTCCTGTGTCCCCCAATGAAGCGATAAAGAAAGAACTGTATATTCCAGATGAGGTTGCACTATTGCTTTTAAAGTAGTAGTTTTATGTCCTTGTCCTATGAGTTCATATACCGTATATAGTCGCATATAAGCTTATACTCGGCTTATACCCGAGTCACTGTATACTGTATACAATGTATACAGTATACAGTGCCCCCCATCAGTATACAGGGCCCCCCCGCCGCAATCCTGTAAAGGAAGAGATTAGTATACTTATCCCTCTGCTGTCCCGCTGCCGCTGTCCCGCTGCCGCCATCACGCTCCTCCATCTTCATCCAGCGTCTTCCGGCTTCTTCCGGCTTCCTCCAGTGGGCGTAGGCAATGACGTCATTGTCTGCGCGACCGAGGAGGAGGCCGGAAGAAGATGGAGGATCGCGATGGCGGCGGGACAGCGGCAGCGGGACAGCGGAGGGATAAATATACTAATCTCTTCCTTTACAGGATTGCGGCGGAGGGGGCCTGTAAACTGATGGGGGGGCCTGTATATACCTCTGGGGCATCTGTATACTACCACTGGGGCTGCTGTATACTGATGGGGGGGCCTGTATATACCTCTGGGGCTTCTGTATACTACCACTGGGGCTGCTGTATATACCTCTGGGGCTTCTGTATACTTCCACTGGGGCTGCTGCTGTATACTACCACTGGGGAGGCTGCTGTATACCACACTACTGGGGGCTGTATACTTGTGCTGGGGTCCACCCTCGGCTTATACATGAGTCAATAGGTTTTCCCAGGTTTTGGGGGCAAAAGTAGGGGGGTCGGCTTATACACGGGTCGGCTTATACACGAGTATATACGGTATGTATGGTTTAAGTTTACAGCACTCATTACGGTAGTTTCTTTTACTTTATGCCAGAAATGTGTGCATAGATTTTTCACAATTTTGAGCACAAAGTTGCATCTCAAAACCCTTGGCAAACCCCTTTATTGCCTCTATGAAAGGTATGCTACTGAACTAAATAGTAATACGCTGTAAGCATAGCCACATTGAAGCATTTTACATAGAACTCCAAGCTTGTGCTTATGGGTGCAATTACAGCCATTAAATAGACCTTATCCCAATGGACAGTGTTAACATGATCCATGCTGCTGTACGATGGATCTGTCGAGTAATTGTGGCTTTATTCTACACGTTTCGGAGTTGCTCCTTCATCAGGAAAGCAGCTATTGAATGTATTTCCAAGTGGTACATAAAGGCCTTTTTCATCGTACAGCAGTGCGGATCACGTTCACACTGTCCATTGGGTTATTTCTGATCACCACTGTGTATACGTGGAGTGTGGATCCTGCAGCAGCTGTACCAAAGGCATATACTGGTTGTGGGTCGCACAACCTATCCAGGTGAGCAGTGATAATAATCACCATGTAATAGTTAAAAAGACAAGACCCTATTACGCTTTTGTTTCCTGATTTTTCGTTCTTTCATTAAACAGACCTTGATTTACAGGAGTTGTAGGAGAATATACTGTTTTGACAGTGTTACTAAAACCAGTGCTGCTTCAGTCCTGATCTGACATTTTGTGATTGCAGTTTATGACTGATCAAAAGCCAGAGGTAACAGTCCAAGCTCTCAATGTAAATTTATAAGAGCCTAATTCTGGCTCTCACAGACTAACCATGAGAAGTGACCTCCGGATCGCCCAGCAAACACAGGAGTGAAGTGGCAAATAACAAATTGCAGAAGATGACCGTGCTGTTGCCGAAAACAGAAAGAGATGAAATATGGTAAGTAAATTACTGGGGCAGGAAACTTACATTAGTGACACCACTCCTGTGTTGATATAAAAAAAATGATAAGACTGGCTTTAAAAAAAAATGAGGAAAAATTGAGGTTTTTCTTGATGAGTATTGTTATGCACAAGCCTATCTCAAACACGGGTAAAGGAAGAAATATAGCTAAAAATACAGCAGCTGCACCCAAACACAACTGATACCAGTACAATCTAGAAAACCACTAGCCACATAATTGAAAACACCAACTCAGACCAGACTCCCTGAAAGACTATCAAGCAGTTTCTCATTCCTTAGGTTCCTGAGGGACCATCGGGGAAGCTGCTGCACACAACTAACCAAGTGTGCAGTTAAAGTGTGCAGTGGTAGATGGGGACCCAGGGTGAGGAAACTTAAAGCATGTGCACAAGGTGGGGGAGGGGGATGAAAGCAAGAGAAGCCTCCCACCAACCTAAGTGAGGACAGAGGAAAGGTGTTGGGAAGGTATATGAGGAAATACAAAGCATTAAAATACCTGGTCTCTGCTTAGCAAGAAAAATACCTTAGTGGAAAAGCTGGAACAATTTAGCTGTAATTGTGGTGCCCCACATGGTCAGGCGTCACAGTGGGGTATTGCACTCATAAAAGTGGTGTAATTTTCCCCAACTGCAAGTGGATGCTGGGCTGGTCAGTAGGACCCATCTCTGCACTCCCACATTAGACTAGTGGTGGGAGGTTACCCAGGAGGGATCTAGCACCTCTTAGGAGAGTGAGGAGAAGGGAGTTGGAGAGGAGTTGAGGAGGAGTGTGGAGCGAGGTGGAAGGTCTAACAGGACATCTCCTGGCTGATCCTGAGGGAAGATGAAAGGGGATCCTGAGGGGATCCTGAGACATGGTGCCTGACGCGTGAGTCTGGGCTCAAGAGAGAAAGGGGGAACTCCAGCGTGGAGCGACCATACTCCAGGGAATTCCCCAGTCCACCACAGGAACGCTGGACCCGAGGAAATGGCCAGAATCCACCTCTGAAGTCGTCAACCGGCTTCTGCCATCTGTTCACCAGATGCGGCACCCTGCCAGATGGAGCGGTCTGCTTGCTTCTTCACTTTGAGGGACAGGAGCCCAAAGACTACCTTCAAGGAGTAATTGGGTATAGACTCATCCTAGACGGGGAAGAAAGGACATGGGTTCGTCAACTAAGGCATACCACGGGTACCACCATACCTCCTGGCATCCACTTGCAGCCATCCGTAGAGCTACCTGTTACTTTAACAACTTTTGCTGAACTGTGGACTTGTATGCTGATGACTGTTTACAGTAAAGTACCTCGGGAGAGTGAATTCGCCTCAGTGTCTTTGTGCTACCAGAATTCCACCTGTAGGGAGCTTTGCCATCCTTGCCGCGATACCATCGCCCTCCAGAAGACTGTGACGGCGCTGGTGATCCCTCACCAGGTACTACAGGTGGCGTCACGTGACAATAACCCTTATCTCCTGTACGCCCTATTGAAGTGTCACCCAGGCCACAGGCTAAGGCACCGCCACCTGTAACATCCCCGCAAACCTCTCCAAGCCTGATACCCGAGTACCCCAGGGCCTGGGGCTCGACCTAATATAGCCAGTATAGAAGGCAGGTGCAAGGTGAGTATAAATAGCTACATCCAAGCTATGATAGGGCAGATACAAAATATTAGCAAGAGAAACACCAGACAAGCAGTAAAGTAAGGGAAGAAAAACAAACATAAATCCTTAGCAGTTGGACAGAGATTGACCAGGCTGTGGCTTAGCAGACAAGGAAAACAACCAAACAGCAAGAGGTTACCAAAGTGAGTCCTGAAACAGACCATGACAAGGTATGATTGTTTGGATTTTTTATGCATATCCTGTCTATGAATCTTTAAAGAGGACCTGTCACTTACTCACAAAAATGAAGTTAAATACCTTGTAAATACCTCTTGGCTCCCCTTATTCTGCTGCTGTTTTCCATTTGCACTGGATCAGTCCATTACAAAGATATTTGAGTTATTTTGTTTTGGAGTTGCGTTATGTGAAATTTCTGCTTTACAGTCCAAGTGGGCATTTCCTCAGAGTTTTCTCTGTTTTCTCAACCCTCCTCCAAAATGCTATCAATCACAGCTCTGCATCTGATCTACCATTTTGTTAGTCACAGTCTCTGCTGAGCTTTGATGGCAGTGTCTGGGAGAGAGGGGTAAAAGTGCACATGCTTAGAAAGGACTTCAAAGAAACACCCAATTGGACTTCAAAGCAGAGATTTCACATGGGCACTCCAGAAGAAACATATGTGAATATCTCTAGAAAGGAGTGATGCAGGGCAAATAAAATAACACCAGCAGAATCAGCGGATTTCAACTCAACAATTTAAGCAAATGACAGATTCTCCTTAGGTTAATTTTAGATGCTTTAGATGAGCCCATGATTTGTAGTGGAGATTCTATAGTTCAATTATACAGTAGTTCACAGTGTAGTGCATGCATTGGGATAATGAAAACAACATCCACATGTATCATAAAAATTTATTACGAATATAGTCAGATTTTGTAGGACAAGTAGTGCGAACTTTCACTGCTGATTTAATTCCTTCTATTTAAATAGAAACACTTAAATTGATTTTTCAAGTAAACATGACAGTAATTTTCTAAGTTCAGATAAATTCTAGCATTTAATAGGTTAAGGTCTTTTTTTCTCCAGCTGTAACACATATATAGTATATAAATTACATTACACAAAACACTGCAAAAGTTCACATTAATTCTACCACGGAAGATTTAAATTTTCATCCAAGTCTCAAAAATTAATAACTCAGAGAATAGAGATTTTATGAAGTCATATATTCCAGAATAATGAATCATGATATGTGGGTTTAAACCATGCAGATGCTCTTGTACAATCAAGCTAATTAGAAAGACATAAAATCTGCCACAAGTTATAAGAAAAAATATAGAACTTAAATTGACAAAGTATCCACATTGAAATAATAGCCTTTGCTCCTAGAAACGATCTTTTTTTTTCTGTCTGATCTGAACAACTGAGATCAAAGGAAAATATAAAAATAATTATAAGTAGATAACAGTAAATTATTATGAAGTTGAAAGAATTACAGTACAAAAGTGATCATGATAGTATCAGCAGTGTTGCCTAAACCGTAAGGCAAATGGGGTACCTGCAATGGGCTCCCTGACAGCAGGACCCACAGCAGTGGTACCACTCTGAACTGTATCCCCGTCAACCACCATTTTTTCTCTTCTTCTAAAACCCTTCGCTAATTAAGAGGACAAAGATTGCTGCAATGGGGACCTTCAGCAGCCCTCTAGGTACAATGGCAATCCATTTGCCCCTTGCCATTGTGCGGTGTTGTGGGGGAGTAATGGGAGCATTCATCATTTGTATGTAGCTGGCATTCATTGCTTCTTTTAGAGGCAGGTACTGGCTGTATAAAACAGCTGACACCTGCCATGTATGGCTTGGTGTCAGTTCTCCAGCCAACTCCATACACCAGCTCCATATCAATATAAACGTTATGGAGCAGAAATGTGTTAAGTTTGGCACTCTTGTGTCGAGCTCTGTAACAAGATTGACTTCAACGGGATCCAAATTGTGATAGCTAAAAGAGCAACTTCAAAATTGAAAGTGTTACGGACAGTTACTTGTATACAGTGGTTGGTGCCCATTAAGAGTCGTTAAAGGAGGAATATCTGGTGTTTACCTACAGGGTAATTAGTGTACAAGACTTTTTGAAATATGTGAGCTGTGATGTCTAGCCCATCTGATCCAATCCAACATAAGAGCAACTGTAACTCAAATTAGTGAAAAAAATTAAAGTTGGTCTATCACTAGAACAATCCAGCCCATTTGATGTAACCACGATGTTACGAAAGTTCTGCACAACTCATGGTGCTCGTTGTATGTTTCTTGGCTTTGTCTGTCCTTTAAGAAACATATATTTGTAATATGTAAATCTTTTCAAGGGGGAAGTTTATGCTTCATTAGTTTTCAGTTTCATCTCCTTCCTCCGATCCCCAGGACTGTGATTGACAGCCAAGATGTTCCTGAGCATATATACTATGTTCTATCAAAGATATAATCTACATAAAGTTACCCTTTGTGAACTTTGGTCTTGCAGCAGAATGTTAGAAACTGTTATTTGTAACATAATGGATTAAAAAATGGATGAAAAATATTTTTCAAAAATGTTTGTTTTTCATCTTGCAATGCAGAAAGCAAACATGCTATTACACACAAGCACTGGACTCAGCATTTTATTTTAGTAGCAAAAATAGCATTAAAGGGGAACTCTGGGAGAGAATTTTTTTATACTGTCCCTGCACACCTACATGATGAAGCTGAACTGGGCACTACAGTTTTAGGATGTTTAGATTGCTTGTAAATCAATAAAATATTATCTGCTCCTCAGCACTCACCCCTCCCTTATAGGTCACAGAGCAGATTCAGCAGAGGGCATGGCAGGGGCGTGGCCACTAGTTCTGGTGTTCATACTATGTACCACCCACACTTTATATGCCTGCTGTATGTATCACTATACTCTCCTGAGCTGACATCTGCACAAAAATACACACGGTCCTCTCAGCTCAGGAGAGTCATGTGATACATACAACAGGCATAAAGACTGGAAGCTGGCATGTAGTGAAAGCATGGGGTTTGACGCCATGCCCACTGTTCATTACACTAGCTAGAAACATTTAGAGCTGGAATAGATGAATGATCATAGAGCCCCCACCACATCCCCCTATTCTCAGCAGCAGCTTGAAGATGATTCTGCTTTGTAATGTATTATCCCATAAAGGAAGTGTGAGTGCTGAGGAGCAAATATGATTTTATTAGTCTGTAAGTGATCTAAATGTGGCGCCCCTGCGGTCAGGCAGCCACTAGTGGTATTGCATGCATTTTACATGTATGGTACCATGCCCAGAGGTAAGAGGGGAAAGCTTTGCCAAGACTCCTATTTGCACCCAACACAATCCAAACTCCAGGCTAGGGAGGTGCTGGGCAAAAGAAACCCACAATCAGGGCAATCCCCACCTACTGGATGGAGAGAGGAGTTAGGTTAGGGGTGTGAGGCACAAGGAGTTAGGCTCTAGTGAGATCCAATTGTGCAGCTGGGTAAGCTAGTACCACACTTAGAGTTAGGTGATAGTCCCAGGCTTGAGAACATGAATCTGTTGCCAGCTGTTCAAGCCTGGCAGAAGAGCTAGCTGCATAAGGGGTACCAGCCCCAATTCGGTTTGGATTCTTCAAGACTAGCCATGAAACTGGAGGTCACTGGGCTTCAGGTACAGTGGCTACATATAGTGGACCTTCCCCAGGCTCAAGGAACTATATACAGTTAAGAGGACTAGCAAGACTGTTGCTTACAGATCCCGCAGTCACCTGCCTGCTGGGTCTGGCAACCAGAAGACACTTAGGAGAGGACAGGGGTAGCAAGTGTCAGAAGGAGGAAAAGCAGCAAGGAAGGCCAAATACTCTGTGTTTCGGCAAAGTGGACCCTGAATGTTTCTGGGCTGGCGAAGCTGCAAGCTTGTTGAACTGTGTACACTGGCTGAGCTGAATTCTGCTTCAACACCAAGTAAAGGGTAAGAGCCACAATACACCTGCGTGTTGTCTGGTCCTTTCTGCGCCTCCCTGCACCCATAAGCAGAGGCATCACCATCCACCACTGCAACCCTGCTGCTCCACCTCTTCCTATCCACCTCCTACATCTACTAATCTACTAAGGGACCTAAGCCCTAACTGGAGAGGGCCCAACACCTGACTACCACACCCCTATTCCTTGGTGGTCCCCCACAGCAGCCCCTGGCCACCTACAGGCCAGAACTCCAGTTGCCATCACGACAACCAATTCCCTCTGTAAATAATCCCTTAGCAATGTCCGATCGTGGCCATGACCTCTGAGGTCTGCCACCAGGACATCCCTTGAACTGTTAACCCCTGTGGAGTTGAGTACGCCGGCCCCATGACCGCTGCATAAACATCCTAGAACTGCACTGCCTAGCTCAGCGTCATCATGTAGGGGGCAGGGACAATACAAAAAATGTTTCTCTCCCCAGAGTGAAAACTAATAAAGGTTGTTATTAAGGTGCTGTTACTGCGGTATATCTCAAAGCAACCAATTCACTATCATACTGAGTAGCTATACATGTAAAGGACCTCCTTTTATATCACTTGAAATTTTGGATTAGTATTCTCAGACTGACCCTATCATTCCCATTTTCAATCTCCTTGAGCATATTAGGCCCTTTTATATGCCTAGCTGTGTATTCTGACCTCCTGTCTATACATAACACAAGCATAAAATGGTGCTTCTTGGCTGGCCTCTATCTTTTATACTGGCTTTGATAACCCCTTTGATTTAATGTGATAGGTACAGATCATCATGGGGAAGCTTGCACAAGACCTGATGTCATTATGCCATGCTGACTCTTCGGTGGTGAGAGAAATGGTGCCAGGCATTTTTTTTTGCCTACATTCGAATGGACATATGAATTTCAAGAAATTCCATTAGAAGCCAGATCTCTGTGGATTGATTTTCTTATCTCTATACAGGAGACAATCAGAGGTGACAGAACTGTTTGAACAGTATTATGAGGACCTGCATATCAGTAGAGGTGAGTGAACCTTTTGAGGTTTGGTTTGGCTCTGTTCATTGAATGGGTATATGTTTGCCTAATGAGCATATATTCGCCGAATGTATTGGCGAACAGTTCGCCGAAATTCTGAACCCCATTAAAATGAATTGGAGGCAAAATCAAGGATCTAGAAAACACCTTTAACCCCTTCTCGACATAGGAAGTTGTACAACGTCCTGTGTTTCGGCCCGTTCCCGACACATGACGTTGTACAATGTCCTTGCATGTTTAGGCTGGTGCAGCTCCGTGATTGTTTTAGAAAAAAAAACACCGGAGCTGCAGCTAGCCAGGGACATGTACTACCCCTTCCTGACACCCCCCTGCCCAGAACCCCTCCGATCGGCAGTGTGAAAGTGAAACTGCTGATCGGAGCGATTGAGACAGATTCACCCCTCCAGATCTGATTGGAGCTCTCCAATCAGATCTGGAGGGGCCGATCGGTGGGTGTCCTCCCCCCACTCAGCCCCCTAATGCTCCCAGACACATCAGGGCCCCTCCTTCTCTCCCATGTGCCCCCCCACCCTCTCCGATCATATTTATCTGCTGCACTGGCACCCTCCGGTCCATCACCTAATGCTCCAGCCTCCCGTGTCCTGTCCCCCATTTGTCCGGCCCCCCCCTTGTGCTGTATCCTGTCCCCCCTCCGTCCAGCCCCCCCCTGTGTCCGACCTGCACCTACCCCCGCATCGGCGCCATCTGCAGGGTCCGGTCTGCCTGCAGGGTTCGGTCTGCCTGCAGGGCCCCCTCACCCCTGCTCATCCCCCCCCAGCCCCGCTCACCTATTCAGGCGGGCTGCCTCCTCCGCAGCTCCAGTGTGGCCCCTCCTCTTCTCAGGGGCTCCTCATCGGTGGGTAAGTATGAATGAATGTATGGATGGATGGATGAATGGATGGGTGGATGGATGGATGGGTAAATGGATTGATGGATGGGTAAATGGATTGATGGATGGATGGGTAAATGGATTGATGGATGGGTGGGTGAATGGATTGATGGATGGATGGGTGAATGGATTGATGTGTGCGTGGATGTGCGTGGATGTGTGCGTGCATGGATGTCACCGTGCATGGATGTGTGTGTGGATGTGCATGCGTGGATGTGGATGTGCGTGGATGTCAGCGTGCGTGGATGTCATCGTACATGGATGTGTGTGTGGATGTGCATGCGTGGATGTGGATGTCAGCATGCGTGGATGTCACCGTGCATGAATATGTGTGTGGATGTGCGTGCGTGGATGTGGATGTGCATGGATGTCAGCGTGTGTGGATGTCACCGTGCATGGATGTGTGTGTGGATGTGCATGCGTGGATGAGTGCGTGCGTGGATGTCAGCATGCGTGCGTGGATGTGTGCGTGGATGAATGTGTGGATGTGCGTGGATGTGGATGTGCGTGCGTGGATGTGCGTGCGCGTGGATGTGTGCATAGATGTGTGTGAGGATGTGCGTGGATGTGGTTGTGCGTGCGTGGATGTCAGCAAGCGTGCGTGGATGTCAGCGTGCGTGCGTGGATGTCAGCATGCGTAGATGTCAGCATGCGTGCGTGCGTGGATGTGTGCGTGGATGTGTGCGTGGATGTGTGTGGATGTGTGTGGATGTGGATGTATGTGCGTGGATGTGCGTGCGTGGATGTGCGCGTGTGTGGATGTGCGCGGATATCAGCGTGCATGGATATCAGCGTGCGTAGATGTCAGCATGCGTGGATGTGTGTGTGTGGATGTGCAAGCGTGGAAGTGTGCGTGCGTGGATGTGTGCATGGATGTGCGTAAGTGGATGTCAGAGTGCGTGCGTGTATGTGTGCGTGCGTGGATGTGTGTATGCGTGGATGTGCGTGGATGTGGATGTGCGTGCGTGGATGTGCGTGTGTGGTTGTGTGCGTGTGTGGTTGATGGGTGCATAGGTGGATGGATGGGTGCAACAAGGGATCAAGTGTCCTCTTGTTGTAGTCTCTGGTGTAGTCTCATAGTCATAGTGAACTGTATAACAGATCATTGTCATACAGTGCACCATAACTCTGACCCCAGAGGCTGTAGGAAGAGGACACTTGATCCCTTGATGCAGTCTCTGGATTGAGCAGAGGCGATCGAGCGTTGTGGGACCTTCGTTGTGGACTGCGTCGGAGGCGATCGAGCGTCGTGAGACCTTCGTTGTGGACTACGTCGGATCTTTATAATAAAGATGGAGTCTGAATTTTTTTTGTGTTATTTTTTTCAAATAAAAAGATTTTCCTCTGTGTGTATTTTGTGACTATTTACCAGAGATTCCTAATGGCGGGTCTAACATTGGCCCTATATTATGAATCTCGGGCTTTGTGCCAGCTGCCAATAAAAAGCTGGCATTAACCCCTTTATTACCCAGTTTGCCATCGGCACCAGGGAAACTGGAAGAGTCTGGGTACAGCCCCAGAAAATGGCGCTTCAATGAATGCGCCATTTTGAGGGGCGGTTGCAGGTTGCAATTCGCAGCATGGAGGGCCCAGAATGCTTGGGCCTCTCCATGCTGTGGATTCCAGCCCCCAGCTGCCTAGTTGTACCTGGCTGGACGAAAAATATGGCGGAGCCCCACGTCTTTTTTTTTCTAGAATTAGTTCTAGAAGAAAAAAAAAGGGCTTTGCTGTATTTTTGGTTGCCAGCCAGGTACAACGAGGCAGCTGGGGGTTGGTGGCAATCCATAGCTGCCAAGTTGTACCTGGCTGGACCAAAAATATGGCGGAGCCCCACGCCATTTTTTTCTAGAATTAGTCCTAGAAAAATAAGAAAAATGGGTTTCGCTGTATTTAGATGCATAGTGAACACTTTGAAGCCCCAGGTGCTTCACAAATTTATCCGTAAAAATGAAAAAAGAAAATTTGTGTGAAAAAAAGTACTTTTTCCTTCTTACGGATCAATTTGTGAAGCACCTGTGGGTTCAAAGTGCTCACTGTGAATCTAGATGCATTCCTTGGGGGTCTAGTTTCCAAAAAGGGGTCATTTGTGGGGGAGCTCCAATGTTTAGGCACACAGGAGCTCTCCATATGCGACATGGTGTCCGCTAATAATTCCAATTGTTAGCGGACACCATGTTGGGTATGGAGAGCCCCTGTGTGCCTAAACAGTGGAACTCCCCCACAAGTGAGCCAATTTTGGAAACTAGACCCCCCAGGAAACTTATCTAGATGGGTGGTGAGCATTTTGAACCCCCAGGTGCTTCACAAATTCATCTGTAAATTGAATAAGTACTATTTTTTCCACAAAAATATTCTTTTTTCATTTTTACAGATTATTTTGTGAAGCATTGGGGTGTTCAAAATGCTCACCACCCATATAGATAAGTTCCCTGGGGGGTCTAGTTTCCAAAATGGGGTCACTTGTGGGGGAGCTGGAATGTTTAGGCACACAGGGGCTCTCCAAATGCAACATGGTGTTCGTTAACAATTTGACTGAAAAATCAGCTCAAATTGTTAGCGGACACCATGTCGCGTTTGGAGAGGCCCTGTGTGCCTACACATTGAAGCTCCCCCACAAGTGACCCCATTTTGGAAACTAGACCCCCCAGGGAACTTATCTTGATGGGTGGTGAGCATTTTGAACCCCCAGTTGCTTCACAAATTCATCCGTAAAAATGAAAAAGTACTTTTTTTTTCCATAAAAAGTTTCTTTTTTCATTTTTACAGAATAATTTGTGAAGCACTGGGGCATTCAAAATGCTCATTACCAATCTAGATAAGTTCCCTGGGGGTCTAGTTTCCAAAATGGGGTCACCTTTGAGGGAGATCCAATGATTAGGCACACAGGGGCTCTCCAAACGCAACATGGTGTCCGCTAACAATTTGACTGAAAAATCAGCTCAAATTGTTAGCGGACATCATGTCGCGTTTGGAGAGCCCCTGTGTGCCTAAACATTGGAGATCCCCCACAAGTGACCCCATTTTGGAAACTAGATCCCCAAGGGAACTTACCTAGATGGGTGGTGAGCATTTTGAACCCCCAGGTGCTTCACAAATTCATCCGTAAAAATGAAAAAGTCCTTTTTTTTTCTACAAAAATTTTCTTTTAGTCTAAATTTTTTCACTTTCACATGGGGAACAGGATAAAATGGATCCTAAAAATTGTTGGGCAATTTCTCCGGAGTACACCGATAGTTCATATGTGGTCATAAACCACTGTTTGGGCACACGGCAGGGCTCAGAAGAGAAGGAGCGCCATTTGACTTTTTGAATGGAAAATTAGCTCCAAAAGTCAAATTGTGCTCCTTCCCTTCTGAGCCCTGCCTGCACCCAAACAGTGGTTTATGACCACATATGAGATATCGATATACTCGGGAGAAATTGTCCAACAATTTTTAGGATCCATTTTATCCTGTTGCCCATGTGAAAATGAAAGAATTGAGGCTAAAAGAACATTTTTTGTTGGAAAAATTAAAATGACCATTTTTTCCTTCCACTTTGCTTTATTTCCCGTGAAGCACCTGAAGGGTTAATAATCTTATTGAATGTAGTTTTGAGTAGCTTGAGGGGTTCAGTTTTTGGAATGGTGTCACTTTTGGGTGTTTTCTGTCATGTACACCCCTCAAAGGGGATTCAAATGTGATGTGGTCACAAAAAAAATGGTTTTGTAAATTTTGCTGGAAAAATGAAAAATTGCTGATGAACTATGAACCCTTATAACTTCCGAACAAAAATTTTTTTTTTCAAAAATTGTGCTGATGTAAAGTAGACATGTGGGAAATGTTATTTATTAACTATTTTGTGTCACATAACTCTCTGGTTTAGCAGAAAAAAAATAAAAAATTTGAAAATTGCAAAATTTTCAAAGTTTTTGTCAAATTTTTGATTTTTTCACAAATAATCACAAAAGTTATCGACCTAAATTTAATACTAACATGAAGCCCAATATGTCACGAAAAAACAATCTCAGAATCGCTAGGATCCGTTGAAGCATTCCAGAGATATAACCTCTTAAAGAGACACTGGTCAGAATTGACAAAAATGGTCTGGTCATTAGGGTCAAAATAGGCCCGGGGGTGAAGGGGTTAAAGAGGCCTAAAAACTCTGAAACACAGCTCAAACCTTTTTACAGTGGAGCCCTACTGATTTGGCACAGCTATTAGCTTGCTAGACTATTACTTATCAAGCTTCAACAACGCTGTTACCCTGCTTCCAGGCCCGCTCAAGAACCTCAGATATATTAAATGCTACTCCCCTTGATTGGTTAAAGTCAGGCTTAGACCCATACACCTTCTCTGCCGGTACCTGTGATTGGTTGCCAGTATGGCAACTAAAATGACGTCAGATTACTGTTAAAATAAATAATTGAAAAAAATTGTTTGCCATTTGTTTAATTGCCAGCCAAGGTAACCCAGGCAGATGGGGGCTGGAATTCTCAGTGTGTTGAGGCCCAAGCATTCTGAGCCCCCATATGCTAAAAATTTCAGCCCACAGCTGCCCCAGAATTGGTGCCTTTATGACAAACGCCAAAACTGGTGGTTACCCCACACTTCCAGTTCAACATCTCGATGAGCTGAGAGTCCGGAAACATATTCGCCCACCGGTAAAACCACTCAGACACTGGCAGCCAGCTTTCTAAGCTGAGCGGTGATGTCAGACAGTTCATCTGAGGACAGAGCATGTGCAGCTCTGCAGAGTTCTCAGATGAACTTTCTCATGACACAGCCATGTTTAAGTGTGAGCCTGTTGCCCCAGGTGAACAAACATGGGTCTGCTCACAGGAAGTAAGCAGAAATTTTCTCCTTGCGTTTTCTTTGTAATAAAGGCTTTAACTCTATGTCTGTTTTTTTTAACTACCGTAATACTCACGTATAAGCCGAGTTTTTCAGCCCAAAAATTGGGCTGAAAAGTACCCCCCTCGGCTTATACGCGAGTCAGTGCTGTATACCGATGTACATCGGTACATACCGATGTATACATCGGTATACAGCAGCCCCCGTAATGCAGGGCCCCCCCAGCCTCGCTCCGGTCACCTGTAAAGGAAACTATACTTATCACAGTGCCGCTGTCCGCGCCCGCTCGCACCCGCTCGCAGCTGCCGTACGCGATCCTCCATCTTCATGCGTCTTCTTCCTGTTTCTGTGCTCATTGCAGGCAATGACGTCATTCCCTGCGACGAGCACAGGAAACAGGAAGAAGAGGCATGAAGATGGAGGATCGCGTACGGCAGCTGCGAGCGGGTGCGAGCGGGCGCGGACAGACAGCGGCACTGTGATAAGTATAGTTTCCTTTACAGGTGACCGGAGTCAGGCTGGGGGGGCCCTGGATTACGGGGGCTGCTGTATACTACCGCTGGGGCTGCAATATACTGCCACTGGGGCTGTATACACCACTGGGGCTGCAATACCACTGGGGCTGCTGTATATAGGGGCTGCAATACCACTGAGGCTGCAATACCACTGGGGCTGCTGTATATAGGGGCTGCTGTATACACCACTGGGGCTGCAATACCACTGGGGCTGCTGTATATAGGGGCTGAAATACCACTGGGGCTGCTGTATATAGGGGCTGCAATACCACTGGGGCTGCAATACCACTGGGGCTGCTGTATATAGGGGCTGCAATACCACTGGGGCTGCAATACCACTGGGGCTGCTGTATATAGGGGCTGCTGTATACACCACTGGGGCTGCAATACCACTGGGGCTGCTGTATATAGGGCTGCAATACCACTGGGGCTGCTGTATATAGGGGCTGCAATACTACTGGGGCTGCAATACCACTGGGGCTGCTGTATATAGGGGCTGCAATACCACTGAGGCTGCAATACCACTGGGGCTGCTGTATATAGGGGCTGCTGTATACACCACTGGGGCTGCAATACCACTGGGGCTGCTGTATATAGGGGCTGCAATACCACTGGGGCTGCTGTATATAGGGGCTGCAATACCACTGGGGCTGCAATACCACTGGGGCTGCTGTATATAGGGGCTGCAATACCACTGGGGCTGCAATACCACTGGGGCTGCTGTATATAGGGGCTGCTGTATACACCACTGGGGCTGCAATACCACTGGGGCTGCTGTATATAGGGGCTGCAATACCACTGGGGCTGCTGTATATAGGGGCTGCAATACCACTGGGGCTGCAATACCACTGGGGCTGCTGTATATAGGGGCTGCAATACCACTGGGGCTGCAATACCACTGGGGCTGCTGTATATAGGGGCTGCTGTATACACCACTGGGGCTGCAATACCACTGGGGCTGCTGTATATAGGGGCTGCAATACCACTGGGGCTGCTGTATATACCACTGGGGGCTGCTGTATATCATACTGCTGGGGCCTGTATACCACTGCTGGGGGCTGTATACCTGTGCTGGGGTCCACCATCGGCTTATACGCGAGTCAATAGATTTTCCCAGGTTTGGGGGAAAAAGTAGGGGGGTCGGCTTATACACGGGTCGGCTTATACACGAGTATATACGGTATTTAGTTACTGGATTGGTAATGTGGGGTATCATAGACACCTCAACATTACCAATTCAGGTGACAGTTGAAAATATTCATGTCATTAAACATTTCTATTACCCTGGCTGCCACTGCACCAGGGCAGCAGGAAAAGCCAGGGTGAAGCATCAGGATTGGCACATTTTATGAAGGCACCAGTTCTGGGGCGGCTGCGGAATGCTATTTTTTTGAATGGAGAGTGCCTGTTAAAGATGACCCTTCCCACTCTGGGAATACCAGACCCCATATGTCGGCTGTACCTTAGCTGGCAATTCAAAATTGGGGAGGCAGAGAAGGGAAGTGACGCCATCTTTTTTCAAATTAATGCATAATTTATAAATTAATTTGAACCAATAGCTTGGGATGACACCAGTTTAGTATTTTCAGCTAAGGTAAAGACGTCAGCTGTGGTCTGCAGGCACAGCTGTCTGCTTTACTCTAGTTGGCGATGAAAAACAAAAAGTACCCCATGCCTTTTTATGATAACTTTTTATTTATTAGCTAAATAGAAGTCTAAAATACCCTTTAGTGCAACTAAAGGGTGTAAACGTAAATATATAGGAGGTGGGAGATTATATAGCTGTTTGACACTATAACCAAAAATAGAAATAGTACTGTAACTTAATGAAAAATAGGTGCAAACACTCAAAAAAAACTAGATATCCACTAGTCCAAGTAATATAATTACCAAAAAATAGAGGCAGCACTCCAAAAATTCAAAATTATAGAGAGCACTCTATTTAGCCCATATGGCTTGGGAACATTTTGGTGGAAACCCACCTTTATTAATCCATGGCTTGATAAAGGTGGGTTTCCTCCAAAACGTCACCACACCATAAGGACTAAATAAAAACCTCTTTATACTTTTGAATTTTTGGAGTGCTGCCTCTATTTTTTGGTAACTATACTGTTTGACATCCATCTATTCATCCACTTGTACAGCTGAAAACTTGAGTAATCCTTAAAATCTTAAAATATTTTAAAATCCGAAACAAAAATAGCAGGCCGCAGCTGCCCCAGTAGTGGCACCTCCATTACATGCGCCACTCCTGGCGCTTCGTCCAAGTTCTTTTGAAGCCCGGATGTGTTGGCAAACAACATCATGATATTTGGAGTTGATGCCAGCTGGGTAAGTCAGCTAACAGCAAGCCCAAAGATTAGTCATGTCAAGGTGTCAAACAGATACCTATATTACTAACCAAGTCAGTAATGACACAAATAACCATACCGATAAATATTTTGACAATTATCCCCAATACATTCCTCTTTCAACATATTTCTTTCCACCCAACCTTTCCTCCCAAAAAGAATGTAAAAAAAAGGAAAGAAATTAAACCCAAATAAATGCTGAAGTGGTCTCAGCATATAGGGGGCAATTTCAGTGACTGCATCTGACTAGCACAAGGGCGTATGGGGACTCACTGCAGTGCAAGCTGCCAATCCCTGTAAGGTGATCAGCACTTTACAAGCACAATCAATACATATAACTCAGTCACCACTGGGGGGAGTTCTGTATGTAACAATCAGTCACCACTCAGGGGAGTAATGTGTGTAGCATAACAGGAGTCACTCCTGTGATGCTATGCATGGGGCACAGAGGGGTTCCCTAACCCGGTGTGCACAGCATGACAGGTAACTATGCCCTCTAAAGGTACCTTTACACGCCGCAACTATGGTGTAGCAACTGAGAGGCAATCAGGATTTTCGTCACGGTTGCCTTGAAATTGCTACCAAATTGCGACGTGTAATTGGGGAAAGTGATGGTGATTTTCGAAGTTGCTCCCGGTTGCCGTTTCAGAGCAATGTTCAAAAACCAGAAGGTACCTTTACACACCGCAACTACGGTGTAGCAACTGAGAGGCAGTCGGGATTTCCTCCATGGTTGCCTTGAAATTGCTACGAAATTGCGGCGTGTAATTGGGGAAAGTTATGGTGATTTTCGAAGTTGCTCCCGGTTGCGGTTTCAGAGCATTGTTCAAAAACCAGAGGCAACCCTGAAGGTGAATTGCCCTGGATTTGGTGTGTAAATGGGCAATAGGGATGGAATCTACTTGCAAACCTTACTCTCCCCTTTGACAGGAATAACTGCACACTCGTTTGTGGGTGCAGTACCCTTACTTTGGCGCATTACCAGTGGGTGCCACACATCCCCCATATGGTGGTACAGCAGGCACTGCAAGGCTCCCTGCAGTGTGACAAGCTGTGACTTCCCTGAGGTTGTCTCAGGTTATACAGTGGGTATAACGCAGTAGGGAATCCTGCTGTGTGTCCTCTGAGAGGTAACACACGTTGTCTTGCAAGAGATGCAATATCGCACAAGATTTAGTGGGTATATCTCGCCAGTATCGTGAGACATCACATGTGAGGAGCGGTGACGTGAGGGACTGCTGTGCAGTTAAAACTTGAAGAATAGCCCTTGTGTAAACCCTTGAGTCTGAACTTCAGTTGTGTTTGTGATGGCACTGCTTGTCACACCGTCACCAGACATCAAAGATAATAGTTTTTTCAGCTCACCACCAATTCATGTTAAGTAAGGCTAGTGAACAAAGCATGGACAGATCTAAAATGATTTCTATAATAACACACTTTGTGCACATACCGAAAATTTGATTTCTACATGTATGGAATGAAATGAAATGAAGGAATTGCACATTTTCAAGGAGCAATAGCCATAGAATGGTGTTTCATTACTGTGAACAGATCTATAAGTCCATGTATGTTAAGAATATAAACGACATATACTATTTTTTATCTGAATTGCTATCAGGTAAGTGTAGAAGAGGTGACCTCACATGCTTCTGACTGTCAGAAATATTAAAAGTTTGCTCTGTAAACAAATAAAAAAATAAAAAGGTAAAAAAATAAAAGCTATTTTCAAGGGATGTTTAAATAAGATTTTTAGGTTCCTGAATTTTACAGCTGCTGTTCTAAAAATGATCAGCCTGCAGGTATCCCAACATCTGTAAACTGAAGGAAGCTTAAAAACTTTGTTTTAAAGCTCCACTAAATTTTACCATTTGAAAGAAACTGGGAGACCCAATGGTTGTGAACAACACCTAACCTTAGGTTAGGCGTGTTCTCAACCACCGGGTCTTCCGGCCCCAAACGTTCAAGGAACGTTTTAGACCCATTTTAAAATTTCTGATTTTCTTCCCAAACAAAAGCCGCATTCGCAGATCTTTTGGTAAGTTTCATGGGTTTCCGATCATGATCCAAATCTGCAATGATTTTGCCGTATTTTAAATTGGCGAACATGTTCAGGGAAAGTTCACTCATCTTTACTCATCAGTGTATATTGCTCTTTCTACTCTTTTTCTTGTAAAAGGTGGATAATAAATGAACACCATATAAAGATATTAGTTTCAGACTTCTTCAAAACTAGATTTCATAACACTGCTGAACATTGAATCCTCCTCGGTCAACTCAACATCTTAACACCATTCAAGGCCAGACATCTTAAAGACTGTTAAACTAGCCCTTCCACAATATTAAATATACATGTCCATAATTGACCCTATATGTGTGTGCATGTTTGTGTGACAGTAATTACTTCCTGATGGAACCTGCAACTATAAAACACCCTTGAATGGCATTTGGCCAAAGAATGTTTTTTTTTTGTTTTTTTTTAATCAGGAATAATTTTCACTAGGATGAAGACTTAATACTTTTCTCAGGTTCCTCTATAAAAGGTGCAAAAATAGCAAGTCTAAAGGGTCGCAGAGGTGACTCTCACCATATATTTCACATCAGGGCCGAGGAACTACAGATTAAGGGCCCAATTCATCAAGACTGGCGTTGTCAGGGGCTGGCTGGCCCAGGGGTCAAGGCGGAAGATGCCCCTCAGGCCAGTGGTCAAGCAGCAGTTTTGGGTCCGCCCGGCTATCTGTCATGTTGGTCTGGGAGGCCGTCCTGACCCTGAAGCTCACTGCTTATCGGCCACTACTGTGTGCTTGCCCCCCAGGCCGAAATTTGCTAGACAGCCCCTGGTTGTTGAATTGATGACGGGGATGTGCTGGACTCAGATGCTCCCAATTTACCTCTTGATAAATAAATTGATGAATGGGAACATGACATTGTGCCTAAATTTTGCAACTTTTCAAAGTTTTATGCCAGAATTCTGGTGTCAAAAGTTTGATGAACAGAACCCTATGTCTCTGAGCTTCACATAGTGGTGGACAGTGGACACCTCTTCAAGCTACTTGATTCTAACAGACATATTGTTCTCTAAATGTAACCTCCTGATGACATAGAGACAGATTGTATAGCATTTTCCCACCACCAGTAAATATCTCATTCCCAAACTAAGTTTTAAGTTTCCTGACTAAATATGCACTGTATATAGAGTGTATATACGGAAGAACGGCTCACGGCTTAAACCAGATTTAGAGCTGCATTTTTATAAGAGCCCAGTAATGTTTTTTATCTGTGTCTAATAAAGTCTGCTCCGGCGTTTACTCTCTATATTTCACGTCTCTTAAGCAGTGTTGTCTGGAATTCTCCACAGAGACATTTTATCAAGCTCGCGAATGGAAGGTCTTGTACACAGCGCTGAAATTTAATTTCTTTTCTGGGGATTAGCATTTTTAAGTTTTATCAGATCTGTTTAAGTAGCCGTGACTTTATTACTTGCCTGTCCAAATAACCATCTAAATTATGACAATCATACAAAACCGCTGTAATTGTTATAAGGCAGAGTATAATTTACATTAAAAACACTGTAAAATACAGTCATATAAACGTCAAAACGCCTGGATTTACCGAGGGGGAATAAGTCACCTGGCTGAATTTGTGATGCCTTCACATTTACTCCTATGCTGTTAGGTGTTCTGAAACATCAATTACTAAAATGTAATGGTAGATTATGACCTACTTTGTATGCTGCATACAGTGTGATTGTAAAGGGGATCTATAACCAGATTTCACAATACAATCAGCATTCATTGTTAATCAGATCTCTTATTCCTCATGAGCTGGTGTACTTATTTTCATCATTTATGACAGAAAGGCAGTGTCATCTTTTTAGACAGTTTTTTAATGCTAATATAATGCACATTTTAATAATAGGATTATTGAAGCTGTTGTGAGATGGATTTCATAGTGAACACACCAGCCTCATCAGGTCTAAGTGATCTATTTACTAATGTATGTAGTTTGTATTTTGAATTCTGGTATCTGATCCTCTTAATAATAATGTATATATTCTTTTAAGACTTTCAAGGAACTATATTTGCAACATGATGCCTCTTAACCTGTGTTGCCACCTATCGTGTATAAACCATATTTTTCGGTTTATAAAACGCACCAGATTATAAAATACACCCCAAATTTGGTGAAGGAAAGGAGATTTTTTTTTTTAATGTTAAATGGGGACCGTCTTATAATGCTAGTGTCTGTCTTACAATCAATATATGTCCTCCATGCTAGTATATATATCCCCCATCCTGGTACAAAGTCCTCCGTCCTGGTATATATACCCCTAACCTGGTACATGGACCCCCTTCCTGGTACATGTACCCCCTTCATGGTATATATATCCTCCATCCTGATATATATATATATATATATATATATATATATATATATATAAACAGTTGTGGCCAAAAGTATTGACACCCCTGCAATTCTGTCAGATAATACTCAGTTTCTTCCTAATAATGATTGTAATCACAAATTCTTTGGTATTATTATCTTCATTTCAGTACTGAGAAGTAATGGGCAGGAGAGAGCAATGAATATTACATGAGCCTAATGAACCAGGGCATGTGACCTCCCGATGCCTCTGCAGCCCGCACTAGTCTCCTCCCACCAACTCCAAAGCTGCTGCTACCAGCACAGCCAGCATAACCCCAAAGGTCAATATATTGGGACTATAAGATGCAACACCCCTTTTTCCCCAAAGATTTTAGGGGAAAAAAGTGTGTCTTATAGTCCAAAAATATGGTAGTTCATATAGATCGAAATAATATACAGTGACTTGCAAAAGTTTTCACTCCTCTAGGTTTTTTACCTATTTTGTTACATTACAACCTGTGTTTAAATATTTTTGTAATCTGATTTGTGTGTAATGAATCAGCACTAAATAGTTTACATTGGGGAAGTGAAAAGAAAAAATATAGGCAGAAACTAAATATATGGGGTAAAATAATTTAAAAAATGCCAGGTGTACATGTATATTTACCCCTTTTACTATGAAGCTCCTAAATATTTCTGATGCAAGCCTTATATTCATAATTCCCATGCTTAGTGAAAGGAAGTCCACTTGTGTGCAATCTGAGTGTTCCATGGTTGGTCAGTATAGACACACCTTTACTGAAAGGCCATAGCGGCTGCAACACCCTTAAGCAAGATGCACCACTAACCAAACAACACTTTGAAGACCAAGGAGATCTCCAAACAAGTCACAGGCAAAGTTGTTGAGAAGTAGAAGTCAAAACTGGATTGTAAAAAAAATCTCAATATCTGATGATCCCTTGGAGCAACATCAAACCATTAACATCAAATGGAAAGAAATTGGAACCACAACAAACCTGCCAAGAGAGGGCCGCCCGCCAAAACTCTCAGCCCAGGCAAGGAGGGCATTAATCAGAGTAGTAACACAGAGACCAAAGGTAAGCCTGAAGAAGCTGCAGAGTTCCCAAGCAGAGACTGAAGTATCTGTCCAAACGAACCCTACAAGCTGTACACTCCATAGAACTGGCCTTTATGGAATAGTGGTCAGAAAATAAGGCTTTATTTACAGCTAACAATTGTCATGCTTGTTTTGATCTCGCCAAAAGACATGTGGGAGACTCACCAAATGTATAATGGGAGGTGCTGTGGTAAGATGAAACCAATATTGAACTTTTTGGCAAGGTAAATGCTATGTCTGGTGCCAAACCAACACAGCTCATCACCTCAAGAACACCATGCCCACAGTTAAACATGATGGTGGCAGCATCATGGTGTGGAGATGATTTTCGACCGCAGGAACAGGGATAATGATCTGAGTAGAGAGGAAGATGGACAATGCAAAATACATGGATATTCTTGTTTCACTTGTCAGTGATTTCACACTGGGACGGAGGTTCACCTTTCAACAGGACCCAAAGCATACTGTTAAAGCAACACTCAAGTGGTTTAAGGGGAAATGTGAAAATCAATTGCCAAAACACAGTCCTTAATCCAATCTGTAGTCAAATTTGAAGATTGCTGTTCACCAGAGAAAAACATCTAACTTGAAGGAGCTGGAACAGTTTTGCCTTGATAAATGGACAGAATTCCCAATTGCAAGATATGGAAAATTCATTGAGGCTTATCCAAAGTGACTTGCAGGTGTAATTTCCACAGAAGAAGTCTCTACAAAGCACTGACTTTAGGGAGGTGAACAGTTATGCACACTGAAGTTTTCAGTTATTTTGTCCTATTTGTTGTCTGCCTCACAATAGAAAGGAACCAAGTTTTCACGTCTGTAGTATATTCTTTACATGAAATGAAGCAAACTCTAAAAAAAACAAAAACAAAGACATTCCAAACTATGTTGGATGATAATGATAATAATAGATTAAAGTATGGGGACAGGAAACTCTCTACTATTAGCTACAAACAGGATAAAATATGTTGTACAGTGTGTATAATGGGAAAGCAGTCATGGAGTAAAGTAGACAAATATTCTATGTCTTTGGTAAATTTATTGGTGTTTTCCCATCTAAGGTTGGTGTACGTTTTGCTTAATTTGCGTTTCTAGGCGTTTTTACCACTAAAGACGCATAAAAACGCTAGCGTTTTTGCCCCCATTGATTTTAATGGAAAAGCATGTAAAAACGCATGCAAAAACCATGTACATTTTAAAAAATTGGCTGTTTTTGGGTGCAGTTAAAAAGAATGGATCCATTTTTGGGTGCAGTAAAAAGACAGATCTGCTTGCATTTTTGGCAAACAAATGGCAAAGTCCAAAAAATGCATAGCTGCACAGGAGGCTCAAAAAACAGCTTAAAAAAACAGATTTGTTATTGAAACCAGTGGAAAAAACAGATTGGCATGTGTGACCCTAGCCTATGGCAGGAGACCCAGGATGACTTCACTGCTAACACAGACATTAAAAATCTAGATTGCAGTTTGACAAACTGTATGTGAATAAGCAAAAACCTTTCTGGGGAAGCATCCTGTGGACAGCTGAGACCAAGATAAAGCTTTTTGGTAAAGCATACCATTCTACTGTATACTTAAAATTGAATGAGGACGACAAAGAAAAGAACACAGTACCTACAGTTAAATATGGTGGAGGTTCAAAGATGTTTTGTTAGTTTTTTTGCTGCCTCAACCACTGGGTGTCTTGGCTATGTTCAAAGCATCATGAAATCTGAAGATTACCAAAGGATTTTTGGTCACAATCTAGTGCCCAGTTTCAGAAAGCTAAATTTGTGTCTGAGTTCATGTGTCTTCTAGCAGGACAATGACCCCGAACATACTTCAACAAGACCCCAGAAATGAATGGAAAAGCACTGTAGAGTTCTAAAGTGACAGCAAGGAGTCTGGATATAAATCCCATTGAACACCTGTGGAGAGATCATACAATTACTGTTGGAAGAAGACACCTTCATATATGAGAGAGCATTTTATAAAAGAAGAGTGGTCTAAATTTCCAGTTGAAAGGTTTAAGAAGCTTGTTGATGGCTGCTGGAAGGGATTGATAGTTCCAAAGAGTGTGCAACCAAATATTAGGGTGAGTTCACATCTCTCCCTTAAGTTGAGGGTGACAACAATTTTGTCCAGCCCACTTTGGGGGATTTGTATGAAATTATGTCCAACTTACCTTTTTTTCTCAGTTATATTTTCATGTTTTCCCAATACAGAACACAAAAAGGAAAATAATAATAATAATTAATATTTATTCATTTATATAGCGCTATTAATTCAATAGCACTTTACATACAATTGCAAATAAAGATGTGTGTAATGAAGAAAAGCTGCAGCACTCCAGCTCCTTGTAGATTCCAACTTTATTTTACACGGTTTTAAAACACAATCAGGAGAGGTGCGGTTTACAGGACTACAGACTGTTCTGAGTCGTCTGGCTCTTCAAGAAGGTCTTCAGCTGCTACATTAAACAGACCTAGGTGTCCTAGCTATCAGATATTTAATTAAAAACAGATTACAACTTTTTATATATCAAAAAAAGTGCAAGAAAATTAAAAATTTTTAAAAGTATATAAAAACAATAAAATATATCACAAAATCAGAGAAAGATCAAGTCTATCATTGAACCTATGGTCCATTCACACTAGTTAATTATTATCCAACATGCCTCCCATTTCAATAGCATTCTTTCTAATTCTCCCCCTCCATCAGATAAGGAAATCTTCTCCAAATCTGCAAACCTTAAGGTACCGTTACACGCTTCAATGTTGAACGGATATCACCAAAGATCTATGGGTGCACTGTCATTAGGACATCGTTTAGAGAACGTTGGTGAGATGTCACACGTCTAGATATCGTGCACGTCGCACCAATGATCCAGTGAGAAGGTATCGTTCGCACAACCCAGCGAATGATACTTGTTCCCTGTTGTGAGTAGGAGAAGTCATTAACGACATCGTTATAGCGGTGTCACACATAACGATGCAGCAGGTTGGCTGATCGTGGATCGCCTGATTTGAGAACATGTTCTCAAGTCTGCGATCAACGATCCAACGATTTATCGTAATTGAATCTTGGTGTCATACACAACGAAGTAGTAACGATGTCGCTTGAACGACTCCAAACCCGTGACGTTTCAGCGATATCGTTCACGATCTCTTACCGTGTAACGAGGCCTTTAGGGACTTAGGATTTGCAAGATAACAGGTACATATATGTTCTATCAATCTAATAACCCCTTTTCCATTCTTGATTGAATTAAAATGCTCTCTAAATCTTACAAAAAGGGGTCTTATGGTTTTTCCCAACATAAAAAAGAAATTACAGGTGCTAAATATAACATACACAACATTTTTCAAAATGAAATATTTCCCTTTGTGTATTGTGTCTCCCACTCTGATGGGATTGTCCTTTAGGTGGAAACTGCAGAAAGAATAGCTTCCACATTTGTGGTTCCCTTTTGGATTGATCTTTCCAACCAATTATTCTTACTGCAGTTCACCCTATTTTTAACAATTTTGTCCCTGAGATTTTTACATCTTTTATATGCCACCAAAGGTTTTCTAAGAGCAACCTCATGTAAAACTTCATCAGTCTCTATAATTTGCCAGTTCTTTTGGAATTTTTTCTGATCATGCTCTCCATTGGGTTAAATTGAAAACTGAAAATGTTTCTCCTTTGCTTTGCTTCACTACATTTTATTTTAATAAAGGAATTTTGTGAAAATCTGCTCCCTTTTCCTAATGCTTCTTTTAACACTTTCGCAGGATATCCTATTTTTTCGAAATCCTTATACAATTTTAACGCCTGTTCTTGGAATTTATCATCATCACTGTTAATCAATAAAATCCGAAAACATGATTCTGTCCGAAAGCAACCCATTTCTAAAATTTATGAATGCCTATTTTAGGTATGTAGATGATAAATTTATAGTATGGAGGGGTACCAAAAAGGATTTTTCAGACTTTATTGATATCCTACACATGAACATGTGTTTTACTTCAATCTTCGGAGGAGATAAGCTAGTCTTTCTAGATACGCTGGTAAAAGCGGTAAATGGTGTATTGCAGACAGAGATACCATATTTTTCAGATTATAAAATGCACTTTTGTTCTCCTAATTTTGGGGGAAAGTGGGGTGTGTGCTTTATAATCCAAATCTACTATGTGCTGTGCTGTAGTGCAGGGGGGCAGCTCTGGAGCAGTGTCTGTTGACTGGTGTGGGCTGCAGGAGGCAGTGGGAGGTCATGTGCTCTCACTCATTAGCCTCATGAAATATGCACTGCACCTGCTGTCCATCACCTCACTGCTTAAGCAGCGCTGAGAGATGGACAGGGGAGTGGTACATATGACATGTGCCTGCACTCACCCCCAACTGTGCTTGATATGGCTCCCCATCACGCTGTATGCCTCATTGTGCTGGATATGCCCCCCCTATAATGCTATATGCCCCCTGTGCTGGTTGTGTCCCCCTACCACACTATATGTCCCCTGAGCTGGATGTGGCCTCTAATCACACTATATGCCCCCGTGGCGGCGCTCACGCATTGAAATAACAACTGCTGTTACTTACCCTCCATTGCTCGCTCCATGCTCCCATTTCCCCTGTCTCTTCCTATGTCTGTGCTGGCATCCAGTAACTGGATTGGCACAGCACAGTGATGTCATTACTGTGGACCCCGGTCACATTATTGGATGTCAGCACAGACACAGGAACAGACCTAGGAGATGGGAGCACGGAGTGAATGATGGAGGGTAAGTAACAGAAGTTTTTATTTTAATGTGTGTGCACCGACAGGGTGGCATATAATGTGATGGGGGCCATATTCAGCACAGGAGGGCATGTAGCATTATGTGGGGCCACATCCAGCACCGAGGGGCATATAGCATTACAGGGGGCCATATCTAGCACAGGGGGCATATAGCGTGACGGGGGGCCATATCAAGCACAAGGGGGATAATGTGCCAGCTGATGGGGGCTAATGTGTCAGCCCAAGGTTGGCTAATGTGCCAGTACAAGGGTGCTAATGTGCCAGCCCAAGTGGGCTAATGTGCCAGTCCAAGGGGGCCATATACAGGATACAGGGGCTGTATCCCAGGATGAGGGACACGAATGTGATTTGTAAGATGGACACTGGCATTATAAAACAGACCCCATTTAACAATTAAAAATTATTTTTTGTCTCTTTTCCTTCACCAAATTTGGGGTACGTCTTATAATCAGTGAAATATACAATAATTAAAAAATGAGTAACCACAAATAAAACCTTACATTTTAAAAGTGTGCACCTCATGAGTACTAAAAAATCTCTTCCATATAGTCCGTTTCTCAGGGTGAGAAAGATTAATAGCGATGATGATAAATTCCAAGAACAGGCATTAGAATTGTATAAGGATTTTGAAAATAGAGTATATCCTGAAGAAGTGACAAAGAAGCATTGAAGAAAGGAAGTTGATTTTCACAAAATTCCTTGATTAAAAGAAAATTTAGTGAAGCAAAAAAGATTCATTTTCAGTTTTTAATTTAGCCCAATGGAAAGTATTATCAGAAAAAAAACATTCAAAAAAACCAGCACATTAAAGAGTGATGAGGTTTTACGTGAGGTTGCTCTTAGAAAACCTTTGCTGATAGATAAAAGATGTAAAAATCTCAGAGATAAAATTGTTAAAAATAGGATGAACTGCAGTAAGAATGATTGGTAGGAAAGATTGATCCCAAAAGGAACCATAAATGTGGAAGCTTTTCTACCTTCAGTTTCCACATAAAGGACAGTCCAATCAGAGTGGGAGACACAATACACACAGTGAAAGATTCCATTTTTTGTCAGACGAAAAGAGTGGTGTATGTTATATTTTATCTCTGTAAATTCTTTTTAACCATAAGAGCTCTTTTTGTAAGATTTAGAGAGCATTTTAATTTGATCACGAATCGAAAAGGGGCAAAAAGATCGATAGAACATATGCGCACCAGTCATCTTGCAAATTCTGAGTCCTTAAGGGGCTGTTACACATGTCAATATCGCTGTCAATATCGCTGCTACGTCACAGACTTTTCCGTCACGCAAAAGACTTGAAATTGACATCGCAGCATGTGACCGGGCAATACGACTATAAGTCGGTGTTGCCCTATTCTTTTCTTTGTTCAGAATATCATTACTTTATTATATTTTTTTTATTATAATTTTGGATATTAACATTGGTATTCATTAATCCAGCATCACTGCATTGCAGGTTGTGTCCCAAGAATTCAACACAAGATTGTGCATCTTTTATAAGTTACAACATACCGATTCTCAGAAAATAAACCCATTGACTAGAGATGATAATGATAATAAGGAAGGGACAGTAGAACATAGAGATTTGTATATATTTTTTATTCATACTTCTCATATATTTTCTGTAGAAATTAGAGAAAAATAGTATGTATAGCTGAATATATATATAGTATATATACTGTCATAGCTGAAAGTATTGGCCCCCTTCAAATTGTTCCAGTAAGTGAAGTTTCACTCTTAGAAAATTATTGTAATGTCACGTCATGTTACACACATCTTTTTTTGTGAATAGAGAAAAATGCCCCTGGCACTACTTACGTCTTCAACAGACAAAATTCTTCTGAGATCTGATAGGAGATCCTTAGTGTTCTTTGATCGCAGGTTTTAGAACCAGGCCTAAAACTTGGCGACGAACGGTCAGTTGATCTTCTACATCGGCGTATGTGACATCTGCGTGTCGACATGTTTGGCGGTGTGTGCGTTCCTCAAAACCTAGACAGTAGGCATGCCTTGGGTTTTGGCTCGCCTCACATCCTCAGCACCGATTGGATGTGAGACCTGCGTTCCTGTTGGCTTGTGTTTATTTATTAAAAATGGCGTCTCGCAAATTTGTTGTGGCTGTGCGTCATTCTACGGTTACTTGTACACCAATCACATTGTTAGGGGCGCAGAAAACAAAACTCTAGGTCGCCTACCTGCCATGATGTGGAAAAATGAATGCCCACATTGAGAGAAAGATCGTTGGAGATGCTGCTGTGTAACTCGGTAGAAGCGACTGAAAAAAATCGCTCGCTGGATCGCCCGGACAATCGCGGCATCACCGCATCGTTGAGTCGCCGTGAACAAGATCTTGGCGTGTGACATCTTCCTCATAATAATTAGACGTCGATTAGGCGATCCCGCCAAAGTTGTATCGCTCATAAGATTCTTAGCAATATTGACGAGTGTGACGGCCCCTTAAGGTTTGCAGGTTTGGAGAAGATTTCCTTATCTGATGGAGGTGGAGTATTAAAAAGAATGCTACTGCAATGGGAGGCATGATGGATAATAAAAACTAATGCGCATGGACCCATTGTGTTCAATGATAGAATTGATCTTTCTCTGATTTTGGGATATAATTGTATTGTTTATATTGTGTATGCTTGAAAAAAAAATTGGAATTTTCTGCACTTTTTTGCATATAAAAAGTTGTAATCTGTTTTTAATTAAATATCTGGACTCCCAGGTCTGTTAAAAGTAGCGGCTGGACATCCAGTGAGTAGGTGGGACTGGTTGAAGAGCCAGATGGCTCGAAACAGTCTGTAGTCCTGTACACCGCACCTCTCCCGATTGTGTTTTTTTTAAAACCGTGTAAAATAAAGGTGGACATCTACAAAGAGCTGGAGTGCTGCAGCTTTTCTTTATTTTTGCAAAGACCACGTTTGTTGTTTCCCTGCTCGCACCCAAAGGCAGATGTGTAAGAAAAAAGGAGCTCCTACCAGATCTGAGAAGAATTTTGTCTGTTGAAGACGTAAGTAGTGTCAGGGGGCATTTTTCTCTATTCACAAAAAAAGATGTGTGTAACATAACGTGAAATTGCAATAATTTTCTAAGAGTGAAACTTCACTTACTGGAACAATTTGAAGGGGCCAATACTTTCAGCTATGACAGTATATATATATATATATAATTTTTTTTCAAGAATGCCATTAGAAGGTGGAATACAGTGGAATAAATGTAAAAAATTGTGCCCATTCTTATTTGTTTGGCAAATCAGGTGTCAGGTGGACACTTGTCCTTTTTCAGCTATACATACTATTTTTTCTAATTTCGAACAGAAAATATATGAGAAGTATGAATAAAAAATATATACCAATCTCTATGTTCTATTATTACTAGTCATTTGATGATTGGTGACTGTATATTGTTCACTTACATGCATGTATAACTGTTCTACCAGGTGCGTTATATTTGAACTTATTAGAGGTCTGTCCTTGTGTGTATAGACTGTTGTACTGTCCCTTCCTTATTATCATTATCATCTCTAGTCAATGGGTTTATTTTCTGAGAATCGGTATGTTGTAACTTATAAAAGATGCATAATCTTGTGTTGAACTCTTGGGACACAACCTGGCAATGCATTGATGCTGGATTAATGAATACCAATGTTAATATCCAAAATTATAATAAAAAAATATAATAAAGTAATGATATTCTGAACAAAGAAAAGAATAGGGCAGCACCGACTTATAGTCGTATTGCCCGGTCACATGCTACAATGTCAATTTCAAGTCTTTTGCGTGACGGAAAGTCTGTGACGTAGCAGCAATATTGACAGCGATTTTGATGTGTGTGATGGCCCCTTAAGGGACTCAGGATTTGCAAGATGACAGGTGTGCATATGTTCTATCGATCTTTTTGCCCCTTTTCCATTTCCATGATATTCTGAACAAAGAAAAGAATAAGGCCACACCGACTTATAGTAATAGATTCTTTTCTATTATTATTCTGGACCAGCACAATGATGCCTACACGAATGTTATATTTCAGGCGGCTCATTTCAGGAGAACCCTAGGAAATCTATAAAATCCGAAACTTTATATAAAAACTAGATGGTGGCCCGATTTAACGCATCGGGTATTCTAGAATACCTGTAAACAGAGTGACTGTGTCACACTGACTGACAGCCTTGTAGACAGAGTGAACTGGTCACACTGACTGACAGCCTTGTAGACAGGAGTGAACTGTGTCACACTGACTGACAACCTTGTAGACAGGAGTGAACTGTGTCACACTGACTGACAGCCTTGTAGATACGATTGAACTGCATCACGCTGACTGACAGCCTTGTAGACAGAAGTGAAGGACGTCATACTGACTGAAAGCCTTGTAGACAGGAGTGAAGTTCATGACACTGACTGACAGCCTTGTAGACAGGAGTGAACTGCGTCGCACTGACTGACAGCCTTGTAGACAGGAGTAAACTGCATCACACTGACTGACAGACCTTATAGACAGGAGTAAACTGCGTCACACTGACTGACAGACCTAATAGACAGGAGTAAGGAGTGAGGACGGAGGAGGCTGTGAGGATGGAGGAGACTGTGAGGATGGGGAGGCTGTGAGGATGCTGTGAAGGTGGAAGAGGATGTGAGGATAGGAGAGGCTGCAAGGATGGAGGAGGCTGAGGGGATGGAGAAGGCTGTGAGGATGGGGAGGCTGTGAGGATGGAGGAGCTAAGGGGATAGAGGAGGCTGAGGGGATGGAGGAGGCTGAGGGGATGGAGGAGGCTGTGAGGATGGAGGAGGCTGAGGGGATAGAGGAGGCTGTGAGGATGGGGAGACTGAGAGAATGGAGAAGGCTGTGAGGATGGGGAAGCTTTGAGGATGGGGAGGCTGAAAGGTTGGAGGAGGCTGTGAGGATGGAGGAGACTGAAGGCATGGAGAGGCTGTGAGGATGGGCAGACTGTGAGGATGGGGAGGCTGAGGGGATGAAGGAGGCTGGTTAAATGGAGGAGGCTGTGAAGATGGAGGAGGCTGTGAGGATGGAGGAGGCTGTGAGGGTGGAGAAGGATAAGGGGGTGGAGGAGGCTGAGGGGATGGAGGAGGCTGGGGGATGGAGGAAGCTGGGGGATGGAGGAGGCTGTGAGATGGGGAGGCTTTGAGAATGGGGAGGCTTGAGGATGGAGGAGGCTGTGAGGATGGGGAGGCTGTGAGGATGGGGAGGCTGTGAGGATGGAGGAGGCTATGAGGATGCAGGAGGCTGTGAGGATGGGAGGCTGTGAGGATGGGGAGACTGAGGGGATGGAGGAGGCAGTGAGGAGCCCACACGCTGTGGGGACACTCACCGCCGCTCCATTCCGAAGTCTTCCTGGAGGGAATGATATCAGAATAGTGTCGCGCACCATGGTGCCATGTATGAAATACAATGTGCGCCATGGCGCGCGCCGCTATCCTGATTGGTCGGTGCTGAACGCGGCAACCAATCAGAATAGCGGCGCGCACCATGGCGCCATATTTCAAATACACTGAGTACAGTGCATTTAAAATATGGCGCCATGGCGCGCGTGGCTATTCTAATTGGTTGGTGCTGAACGCGTCGACCAATCAGAGAAGGGCGCGCGGTTTGAATTCCATGGCGCCATATTTAAAATCTGAAGTCATTGGTGGATTTTACACATGTCACTGTGGTGCGCACCGCTATGCTGATTGTCCGCCCTCGTTCAGCGCTGACCAATCAGAATAGTGGCGAGCTCCATGGCGCCATATTTCAAATACACTGTCCTCAGCGCGCGCCACTATTCTGATTGGTGGCGCTGAACGCAGGAACCTTTCAGAGGAGCAGCATTCAAACTGTGTGGTTTAATGCCGCTTCTCCGATTGGTCACCGCGGTCAGCGTGACCAATCAGAATAGCGGCGCTCGCCATGCCGCCATATTTGAAATACAATGTGTGCCATGGCAAGCGCCGCTATTTTGATTGGTTGGAGCTGAACGTGGCGACCAAACAGAGAAGCGGCATTCAAACCGTGCGCCGCTTCTCTGATTGGTCGCCGCGTTCAGCGCCGACCAATCAGAATAACGGCACTCACCATGCCACCATATTTGAAATACAATGTGCGCCATGGCGAGTGCTGCTATTCTGATTGGTCGGCGCTTGGCGCGTGAGCAATCAGAGGAGCAGCATTCAAACCGCGCGCCAAGCCGCGCTACGTCTCTGATTGGTCGCCGCGGTGACCAATCATAAGAGTACTGCAGCTTGGCACGCGGTTTGAATGCCGTGAAGGGCACCACCGCTGTGAGCAGCCGGTAGATGACCGGCTGACACCGGTCATCTCCCGGCTCGCTCGCCGCTGATCGGAGCTCCGTCGCGGCTACTGCTGCACAAAGGTCAGCGGCTCGCCAGCCGGGAGATGGCCGGCTGATGGAAGAAAGAAGGACAGACCTAACATGGGCATAGTTTTAGCACACACGCTACTGTCAATTGGTCCTGGGTAGATACTATTTTGAGAGCAAATAGATATAAGATGCAGTGTAGCATATTTCTGCTGTACAATGTAGTTATTTTGAGCAATTTACTTTGGTAAATTCATAAAGTGTTATTCCCATCTTGGACATTTACATCTTGGGATAAAAAGATGCTTATTTCATCTACAAAACTCTCACCTATGTTGAATTGTGGATCTGTCTACATGGTTTTGACTGAAGAGGTGGTCGCGCATGCACAGCTCTCTCAGTTAACCTTTAATGGAGTTTCAAAAAAGTAGTCAAGGATGCTTACGCAGTTATTTCTTAACAATGAAGAGATTCTCGTCCAGCCAACTCTGTGCTGTTAGCAGCACAAAAGAGACATCCTTTAGAAAGTTGAGTATGAGTTGATGAGTTAATATTCCTGGTGGCTCAGTAGTTAGCACTGAAGTCTTGCAGCATTGGGGTGCTGGCTTTGAATCCCACTAAGGACAACATCTACAAGGAATTTATATGTTCTCCCCGTGTTTGAATGGGTTACCTCTGAGTTGTTCGGTTTCCTCCCACTCTCCAAAAAAATAATGATAGGATGTTAAGATTGTCAGCCCTAATGAGGACAGTATTACTGATGTATGTTAAGCTCTGTGGAATTAATAGCGCTGTATAAGTAAATAAATATTATTAAAAATATAAAGATATACCCCATTAAGTTATTCAAAAGTGATTTTAGTGCCACCTTGGCAGCCAATATACCTTTAACTCATGTTGTTAAAAGCCTGTATATGTTACTTTAATGATGTTCAATATGAATTTCTAATAATTATTTAACATTAAGAGTTATCAGCTTTACAATCCTGTAAGAGCTTTCAATATTTCATACTTTATTAATAATTCCTTGACAGCTTTACATTGTGAAATGTGCCCAGTCAACCTGCACAAAGATTACCAGTCTGAAACAGATTGCTCTTATTTTAAACCCAGGCCACCTCTCAAACAAATCAAGGAGCACACTTTTGATATATTACTGAATAAGCTGGTATGAAACACTTAAGGATAAGAGAACACAGAGGAGATGGCATCCGATCTTTGCTATTTTTCAGAACATGAAATAACATCCTGTCAGCTACCTTTTACAGACCATTTTTATCAAGTCTCGAGCCAGAAAAAAAACCCGCCTGACCTCTATTTACAGCTATATTTCAGCTGATGTATTTGTTGAAGACACAAGTACAGTGATGGATGATAACCACATTGAATAGCGTTATTTGTAGCAATTACACAGAAATTGTAATAATGAATGCCTGAAATATTTAGAAAGAAAGAAAATTAGGCTAAGTGCCCATGATCAGGCGTCCTCGCGTTCTGGACGTAGCGTGTCTTCTCCTGCAGAAACACTATTGTTCTTTGCAGGAGAACGCTGCATGCATGCCCATGATCAGGATTCTGGGGGCAGCGTATTTTTGCTATGTTGCCCCACCTAAAATACTTGTGTCTCCACAAGCATAAATTGACATACTGCAGCTTGGGAAGCTGTTCCACATGTCAGTTTGTGCTGCAGAAACACAGTGGGCACTGGATTTCTATAAATCCTATCCAATTGCAGTGAAAACACACTGTGCTCAAAACGCTATCAATCCTGATCTTGGGACATTCACCCTTATAAATTGGTAAAGTAACTACAAAAGTAAACAGAAACACAACATTATAGTAGAAATACTTTTACTGTTGGAACTCCAACAGATCACTAGAACAGAAGTCCTGAGTCCTAAGAGCCGAATAAGAGAAGAAGAGTTTGACGTCAGTGGAGGAGACAATTAATTGGTGATTTTAGAAGGTCAGGAAACCTATTCTGGCCACGTCATGGGATGAGGACCTTGGCAAATAAACATTTCTCACTTATCAATTACATATGCCAACAAACAAATTACAAAGATGTTCCCCAAATCACAACATGGTCTTATCGTAATGTACACATATATTTATTAATTTGTGCCAATATGACTCCTTTTTATATCTGCTTTGTTTTGCACATCTCATCCCACCAAAGGATATTCCTCTACAGTACTCTACCTGACCAATTTTATCTTCTGTCATCTACATTAGTATAGATAGCTAGGTGGTTTTACATTATTGCTAGCTGGTTTCTCTCAGAGCTCAACTCCCCTGCATATCTCCATAATGAAGTTGGTAATTACTAGGCAATGTAACATTGAGCTGTGCTTTTTTCTTTTTCAAGATCACACTGTGAGCTCAGACAGGGATGATTAGGATACATAGTAACATAGTATTTATGGTTGAAGGAAGACCTTAAGCCCATCTAGTTCAACCCATAGCCTAACATGTTGATCCAGAGGAAGGCAAAAAAAATCCATGGGGCAACACTAAGCTCCACATTGGGGAAAAAAATTCCTTCCTGACTCCACATACGGCAATCAGACTAGTTCCCTGGATCAATGCCCTATCAAAGAAGCTAGTATATATAACCAATAATATTATATTTATATATATATAGGACTATGAAGCTGCAGGTACAGATAGTGATAGATGGGGGAGCATAAATAAGCTGAAAGGTTCCCTTTAAAGTTGTGGTCCACTACTAGGACAACCCTTTCTGATTTGACTTGTATTACCCAGTTAATATAAAAGACCTTGTGCTCACCTCCTGGTCCAGCAATGTCGATTATCGGGACATTGTGATGTCATGCAAGCCCTGGGTCCAATCACCACCAGCCTCCTTCTCCCACCTTCAGACCAAATTAGCTATCAACAGGACTTGACGCTGCTGCTGGTGCTCACTTCCTGTTGATAACTTGCTTGGTCCGAAGGTAGGGAGAAAGAAGCTGGCAGTAATTGGATACTACTTGCATGATAAACACAGTGTCATGCGAGCCCTGAATCATAAATAACCCCTGACATTGCTTGGAAGGGCAAACAGCAAGGGGGGGTGAGTTAGAGGCTCTTTTATTTTCACTGGAGGAAAACAAGTGGAATCAGTAAGAGTGTATCCTAGTAGTCACAACCCCTTTAAAGGGTGCCCTGCTTTCTTATTTGAGGACATATAGTACAGCTCAACCACCGTTTGGGTGCTCTGGGGAAAAAAGCTGCAAAGTCTGTAAATATAGCCCCGGCACACGAGAAAGATGAGGAGATTTTTGGTATCTTACTGTGTTCTTTATTTATAGGTTGACAGAACAAGTTGTATCACACAAACGTTTCGGCTCAAGGCGAGCCTTTCTCAAGTGAATCTTGTGGATGTGGTTAGAGTACGTGGGTAGGTTTCCACATGAGCATCCTCAGGCCAGTACCTCAGGGGATACTCAGCAGGTGACCCGTCCTAAATTCTTAGTATTCTTTGTATCTTTGTATGTCTTTTTATTTCAGCATCTGTTTGTTTAAAGACTGTGTCATGGAGTAAGTCTGACCAGGAAAACGGTTTCCTTGGCTAATTTCCTGGTAGTTGAGTTGTGGTGGGCTACAGAAGTGTGTTATCTTTGATGATGGCTTTTAGTTCCTTATTTGTTTTGTAAGCATCTGTAGTTTCGTTTTTTCATACTGAATAAATAGGTCAGACCTTGAAGGCTACAGTCACACAAGGCTCTAGCTGCCGACACATGATGTCTCGTGTCTTCTCTCCGTTCATCGATGACTGTTAATTCGATCCTCACTGGCAATGTGCAGACCCTTTATTTCTACTCCAAAAATCTCACCCTAATGAAGGGTTTCCAAGACACAAACTTAATTGCAGATTGTTCACATTCATGTGGAACCATGAACTTCAAGAAATTTGACTCAAATTTTCTCCTTGGCAGATCAACCCTCACTTTTCAATTGTTTATTATTTACCGTTTATGTTACTAAAAATGTTAAAACTCTGAAAAAGTAATGAAAATAATAATGCAGTATGGTCTTCCTGCAAATATCCAGAAAACAGCTGTAGTAATATCCAATCTACTTTATTTACAAGGGAATTTTGAAGCTCAGTTTGAAAAAAAATGCACATTACATTCCCTCACAAATAATTACATAAATGAGAACTAAAAGCCAGTGTATTTTGCCAATTAATTGCACATTATTATAACTCTAAAATGCCATGCCAAAAGGAACAGCTATTTTATGTTCACAATAAAACCCAGTAAATCACACTAACCTTTATCCGAACCACATGCAATCACTTCCCACCTTTTGTAGGAAACCTGATGACAACAAAATGATCTTTGAATACAAAAATGAAGGAGAAATGATTTGATTCTTCCAAAGCTTTCACTGCTGATGGCTTCTGTTCGGGGACGTACATCAAAAAAGAGATTTTGTGTTTCAAACTTACTTAAGTCTTTTTGTAGCATTAGAATATTTCCGGTGCCAATGTTTTCTCTTTCTTTCCATTGTGCGGCTTATCTATATCCACAAATAAGAGCAGTGAATAGCGGTGAAATCTGAGTGAAAGACATGGTGGAAATCGAGATCCATGTTGCTCTGTGATAACATACGCCAGAAAGCTGAGTACCTCCTATTCAGACATATGAAAAATGAAGGACCCCAAGGCTACGACCATACACTGCTCTTTCAATTAAAAACACATCATGATCATGAGCGTGCACCCCATCGAAACATGCCATGTGTTCTCTGGGGTATAAGTATCACAAGTTGAAAACCTAACATTGTATTTGTGTTAGTCCCGGTATAGACACAGCAATATGATATTCTTAACTCCTTCCCATATTGGCAGAACTATGTACCCAAAATGAAGGTGTGCTACTAAGAGATGTACGGTTACATTTAGTGATTGGTTTGGACACAAAAGGTGACCAATTGTACCATAAACAGTAGATGTTGACTTCATGAAACAGATGATATCCATCTGTAATGTGAGCATCAAAGAAAACTCTGATCTTATCTGTTTACCCGCTCAGGCTAGAGTCACGCTAGGCAAGAGACATATGAGATACTCATATTAGTCACGTATTCATCAATCGGCATGGTCACCGGCTGTCCGGATGGGAGCGTGCAGCTCCATAGAAATACATGCACCTATACACTCCCCTCAAGAGAGCTGGCAGCCATGCGGGTGATACATGGAGACTTACGCGAGTATCTCGCATTCTCTTGCCCAGTGTGACTCCAGCTTTATACTAAGTTCACATGTCCACTAATCATCCATTCAATGGATTCTGCACAGATCCATTTGCAAAAAAATTGTGCAAGCACAACTTTTTTGTCTGTTGTTAAGTAGCTCATTCCTGTAGGATGTTTTTTTTTAACATTGGAGCTATGGAGAATGGATCTGTTAACTACCGTATATACTCGTGTATAAGCCGAGTTTTTCAGCCAAAATTTGGCTGAAAAAGTCCCCCCTCGGTTATACACGGTCATATACGGGGGACTGTGTCCCGGGCTGTGGAGGCTGAGGAGCGGGGGGGCTGCTGTAGACGGCCCGTCAAGTGAGCCCTCATTATATCACTGCTTCCCTGTCAATCAGCGCAGGGGAAGCAGTGCATATGGCCCCCCAAAAGTGGCACTGTCCCCCCATTGTAAGGCCCCCCCCCCCGCAGCTTATAACATACCATCCTGGTGTTTGATCGGGCCGCTCCTCGGTGCTGCGTCTTCTTCTCCGTTGCGCTGGCTGCATCCGGGTTCTACGGCTGTCGCAGCGATATGACGTCATCGCGCGACCGCGAGATTCTGGATGCAGCCAGCGCGGACGGAAGGATTTAAGACGCAGCACAGAGAGCAGCGCCGATCAGACACCGGATGGTAATGTATAAGCAGCGGGGGGAGCCTACAAGGGGGACAGTGCCGCTTTTGGGGCTGTTGTACCCCAGGGGCTGCTGGTACCCCCAGGGGCTGCTGGTACCATGGGGTGTTGGTACCCCTGGGGGCTGTTGGTACCCCAGGGGCTGCTGGTACCCTGAGGGCTGTTGGTACCCTGGGGCTGTTGGTACCCAGGGGCTGCTGGTACCCTGGGCTAGTATAGTACCTGGGGCTGCTGTATACCCCTGGGCTGCTGTATATACCACTGGGCTGCTGGGCTCCTGTATACTACCATGGCTGGTATACACCACTGGGGATGCTGGGCTCCTGTATACTACCACTGGGCTGGGGCTCCTGTATACTACCCCTGGGCTGCTGGGGCTCCTGTATACTCCATGGGCTGCTGGGCTCTGTATACTACACTGGGTGTGGGGCTCCTATATACTACATGGGCTGCTGTATACTACCATGGGCTGCTGGGCTCTGTATACTACCACTGGCTGCTGGGCTCTGTATACTACACTGGGCTGCTGGGCTCCTGTATACTACCATGGGGTGCTGGGTCCTATATACTACCACTGGGCGCTGATACTACACTGGGCTGCTGGCTCCTGTATACTACCACTGGGCTGTGGGAATCTGTATACTACCACTGGGGCTGCTGGGTCCTGTATACTACCACTGGGGCTGCTGGGGAATCTGTATACTACACTGGGTGCTGGGGAATCTGTATACTACCACTGGCTGCTATACTACACTGGGCCTGTATACCACACTGTGGGCTGTATACCTGTGCTGGGGTCCACCTCTGCTTATACACGAGTCAATAGGTTTTTCAGATTTTGGGGCAAAGTAGGGGTCGGCTTTACACGGTGGCTTATACACGAGTATATGGTAATTGCTATTATCTTCTATTTGAACAGATCGTGTAAGAAAAACCAGATCTTACAATGAAGAAAAACAGTTGATAAATAGCAATCGCTAACAAATCATTCTCCATAGACTCCATTTAAAAAAGGGGCCTTCAAAAATCAGTAATTTAACAACAGAGAAAAAAGTTGTGTTTGCAGAACTTTTTTTGCAATGGCTCTCTGAAGGATCCTTCCAACAGATGATTATGATAATTAACTTAACCCTAATGCATCAGTCACTAAACATGTTGTCAGATGTAGGGGGTAGGGCACCTTTGTTACATGACAGGGAGGATCTGTAGTTGCCTTAGCATAAAGGAGATCTGTCAGCAGATTTTTGCTATGCAATCTGAAGACAGCAGGGGAGATAGGGTGATACACTGATTTTCAGTGATGTGTCACTTATTAGTTGAGTGCTGTTGTTTACTTACAATGATATTTTACATGAGGAGATTATCACTACCGACTACCCTCAGAAGTTTAGTTGGCCATAACCAGCACGATAAGCAGTTACTATCAGTGGAGAATGTGCACAATAAGTTGTCGTGTGGGTGAGTAGATTTTCTAGCTGTGCTACATATACATCTAATCCTCTGATGTGTCACAATTGCAGCACCAGTAAACAAGTGATACATATCAGGGTCTCTTATCTTTAAATTTACTGCCTCAGATATGTAGCAAAACATAGTGACAATCTCTTAAAGGGCCTATCATAGGATGCTAGAGCATGCTAAAAAATGTGTCTAATTGCAATATAGGCAGCAGATGCAGAAAGGGAGCATTTAAAAGCATCTGTCATGATGAGCTTTTTCCATTAATCTGAAAGAACAATGCAGAGAAGAGAACTTGATTCCAGCAACTATCATTTACTAGCTGCTTGTGATACAGGGCTCTGCATTTAGGGAACTGCTAGTAGATCTACAGCATATAAAACAGTGATTTTATCAAAACTACAGCAAATAGCTACTATTACATTGCTGGAATCACGGTCTCAGCCCCTACATAATGCTTCTTTCAGATAAGGTAGCAAAGGCCTGATGATAGATTCCATTTAAAGGGTTTGTAAAATGAATAAAGGATGTATTTCACATAAGAAATAAGGCAGATAAGGGGGGCTGCACCAGAATAATGTGAGGTGTACTGTACTGGCTCCCGCTGTTAAGACACTTGACTAGAAGGATGGCATGCTTGCTCCTCTACTCATAAAATCACAGTTTTATCAGCAGATTCTCAAAACTACAGCAAAGAGCCCAGTAAGTAACACATCACAGTGATCAGCATTGCTGCTCTCAGATTAGATGGCAAAATCTTGGTTACAGGTTAGTAATTTAACACTAGAAGTCCCGGGAATTTAAAGGATCCTTGGTTTTCAATGGTAAAAAGGTCAAATGACCCGTCTCTGGGACTTCTAGTGTTAAAGGGAATCTGTCATCAGGTCTTTGCTAACCTCATCTGACAGCAGCATGTTATAGACAGAGAGACTCTGAATCCAATGATGTATCACATATATTACTGGCTGCAGCAGTTATGAGACAATCAAATCATTTAGTTTTAACAACCGGTAAAGTCCAAAGAGCTGCTTCCCCCCTCACACCAGGCTCTTAATAGAGATTGTATATTGACAGTAAGGTGTCAATCATAAGAGGAGGCGTGTCATAATACTGTGCACGTGACAGTATATTCCAGTAATGGTAATCACCAAGTGATAAAGCCTTTAGTTTATATAAACAATAGCACACAGCCTGATAAGAGAGGCACAGTTGATCTTTGTTTCTTATCCCCTACAAGATGCTGTTCTCAGTTTACACAGTAAAAACCTGCTGACAGATTCCTTTTAAAGCTTTATAAATACTCCTTGAAATAACTGAATGTCAGATGTTAACATATTAAAACGATCTTCTACATTTGGGATAACTGAAAAACATCAATTCTAAAAAATCTATTCCAAACATAATGCAAACTTATATGACCGAATAGGGCAATGAGAATGTAACACGATTCTCTAAAAGGCTAAAAATCACTAGTGCAGAAGCGGCTCGAATGTAAAATGACTAAAAAACTGTATGAATAAGTTGAAGCATAAAATGATGGTTTTATGTACTGTAGCAAAGGTCATGCCAGACTAACCTTATTAGCTTCTTTGAAGAAGTGAGGAGGAATGTAGATCAAGGCAATGTAAAAGGAGTAACTGTAATCTACCGACCGTTCAAAGGCTTTCAATATGGTGCTCAACAAATTAACAGCAAAGGGTGTGAATGCAAATATTTGCACTTGAGCATAGAGCTGTTTAAAGGATGAATTAAATATGAGTGTTCTAAATGAAGTGGTTTTATGTTTAGTGAATATTATAGTCACTTTCTTATTTAAGGATAGTGAATTTCAATTTTGATATGACTGTATTAAATTAGAAGATAGAATTATGTGTATGTGTAAAGAGCAGTTTCCCTGGTGTCATGATCCCTTATAAACAATGTTAGGCCGGCCTCACACCACGGTTTAATCTGATCCGGAGCTGTCTGGTGTAAATTTCAGGACCACGGCTAGCTCCCTGCTAGCCGCGATCTTGAATAATCAGCAGCTGCGGCTGCAATTAGAGGGTTCCGGTTGCACACCGGACCGGAGGGCATATTTGCCTTCCGGTTCTGTGTACTGATCCGGCCCGGGCTGTAAGATTTATCCCTGACAGCCCCGGATCGGATTAAACCGTGGTGTGAAGGAAGAGTACTTGGTTGCATAAATTCTCTGCACTAAATTTGCATCTCCTGGCAGAAAAATGCACCAAAAACTGCAATGTATTTTACAGCATTTTGGGTGCAGTTTCCATGTGTATTACCATGAGTATTTAGTATGATCACCTGGAAGCAAAGAGAGAAAAGTGAAAGAAGAGAAAGAGAAGAGAAAGAGGTAGGAGAGAGAGAAAGAGAGAGAAAGAGGAGAGAGGAAAAAGAGGTGAGAGAAGGGAGAGGTAAGAGGGAGAGAGGGGGAGAGACAGAGGATAGAGAGGAGAGATAGAGTGGGAGAGAGAGAGGAGAGAGAGGGGGAGAGAGAGGGAGGATAGAGAAGAGAGAGGGAGAATAAAAGGAGAGAGAGAGGAAAAAGTGGTGAGAGGAGGGAGAGGTAAAAGGGAGAGAGGGAGAGAGACAGAGGATAGAGAGGAGAGAGAGAGTGGGAGAGAGAGGGAGGATAGAGGAGAGAGAGGGAGAATAAAAGGAGAGAGAGAGGAAAAAGTGGTGAGAGGAGGGAGAGGTAAAAGGGAGAGAGGGAGAGAGACAGAGGAGAGAGAGAGGGGGAGGGAGAAAGGGAAGAGAGAGAGGAGAGAGAGGTAGAATAAAATGAGCGAGGAGAAAGAGGAAAGAACAGAGAGAGGGAGAAGGGAGAGAGAGGATATAGAGGTAAGAGGAGAGAGAAGAGTGGAGAGAGAAAAATAGTGAGAGGAGAGAGAGAAGAGAGGGTAGAGAAAAGAGGAGAAAAAAGAGACAGGGAGAGAAATAGAGAAGAAAGAGAGGAGAGAAGAAAGAGTTAAAAGAAATAAGAGAACGGAGAGAGAGGGAGAGGAGTGAGGAGACAGGGAGAGAAGAAAGAGTGTGTAGAGGGAGGTAGAGAGAGGAGAGATCAGGAGAGTGAAGGGAGAGAGGAGAGAGAGAAAAGAGAGGGAGAGAAAGAGAGACGAAAGAGAGGAGAGGGAGGAAAAAGACTTAAGAGGAGAGAGAAAAAAGAGAGAGGAGAGGGAGGGAAATAGAGGAGATAGATGGGGAGAGAGACTCTGATGATAGCCAGAAATAATTTCAGAACATACAATAAAGCATGTGTTTTTATGGAAAACTGCACCAAATCCGCACAAAAAAAATGCATTATGTAAACACTCTTGCATTTTTGCAGCATTTTTTCTTCCTTACTTTGAGATCATAGGTGAAAAAACACTGAAACAACAGGCCAACAATTGACATGCTGCAGATTCTTTTTTTTTACATCAAATCTTCACCTAATCTGCAAGGTAAAAATAAACCACAGGTGCACAACTCTTCACAATGCTCATGTACTTTAATTAAAAAATGCTTTATCTTATATGAGATTATGCAAATATGGATGAAGAGGTTTTCTGGCCTGTTACAATAGGTTTCAGACAAAGGAGCATGTTTCAACTCCAAAAAGTAGAATCAAGGGTTGAACAGAAATGGTATGTAAATAAAATACTGTAGAATGGATAAATTAGTGTGTTGAAGACTATAATCTATTATATAAAACCCGAAGGCCACTTCCGCCCAAAATCCGCTTCCGCTTCCGTGATGGCCTCCCTCCTGTGTCAAACACCGGAAGCGGAAGCAGCAGACCCACGAGCGCTGAGCGCGCTCACAAGCGAGCCGCTGCGAACAGGGATCCCTCTTTGGCGCCTAAAAGAAAGGGAACACAGCCCGCTTCGGAATCCTGTGGTGCGGCGTCACCAGCCGCGCGATATATCCCACTTCCTCAGAAGCACGGGCCGCCAGACACAGGGGAAGACTCCTGCCAAGATGGCAGCCACCACTGCTGCTGAAGCCCGCTCAGACCCCTGTGACGCAGGAGATTCCCCTCATCAGACCCCGGAGACATGGAGGACGGACACAGCGATGGAGGAGAACGGAGGAACACTTAGTTACAGCCCTACCTCCAGGTACCATAGACTCCATTCAGTCCGCTCTGCCTGACACTGCTCCTCTGACACAGGCTGGAGCAGCATCGCTTACAACCCTGCTGCAGCCTCAGGGGACAGAGATATAGGGATGGCCTCTGCCTCCTCTGACCCCCCCAGCCTCTCCTCTGCCTCCTCTGACCCCCCAGCCTCTCCTCTGCCTCCTCTGACCCCCCAGCCTCTCCTCTGCCTCCTCTGACCCCCCCAGCCTCTCCTCTGCCTCCTCTGACCCCCCAGCCTCTCCTCTGCCTCCTCTCACCCCCCAGCCTCTCCTCTGCCTCCTCTCACCCCCCAGCCTCTCCTCTGCCTCCTCTCACCACCCCCAGCTCTCCTCTGCCTCCTCTGACCCCCCCAGCCTCCGCTCTCCTCTGACCCCCCCCAGCCTCCGCTCTCCTCTGACCCCCCCAGCCTCCTCTCTCCTCTGACCCCCCCCAGCCTCCGCCTCTCCTCTGACCCCCCCCAGCCTCCGCTCTCCTCTGACCCCCGCCAGCCTCCGCTCTCCTCTGACCCCCCCAGCCTCCGCTCTCCTCTGACCCCCCCAGCCTCCGCTCTCCTCTGACCCCCCACAGCCTCCGCTCTCCTCTGACCCCCCCCTAGCCTCCGCTCTCCTCTGACCCCCCCAGCCTCCGCTCTCCTCTGACCCCCCCAGCCTCCGCTCTCCTCTGACCCCCCCAGCCTCCGCTCTCCTCTGACCCCCCCAGCCTCCGCTCTCCTCTGACCCCCCCAGCCTCCGCTCTCCTCTGACCCCCCCAGCCTCCGCTCTCCTCTGACCCCCCAGCCTCCGCTCTCCTCTGACCCCCCAGCCTCCGCTCTCCTCTGACCCCCAGCCTCTCCTCTGCCTCCTCTGACCCCCAGCCTCTCCTCTGCCTCTCTGACCCCCCAGCCTCTCCTCTGCCTCCTCTGACCCCCCAGCCTCTCCTCTGCCTCCTCTGACCCCCCAGCCTCTCCTCTGCCTCCTCTGACCCCCCAGCCTCTCCTCTGCCTCTCTGACCCCCCAGCCTCTCCTCTGCCTCCTCTGACCCCCCCAGCCTCTCCTCTGCCTCCTCTGACCCCCCAGCCTCTCCTCTGCCTCCTCTGACCCCCCAGCCTCTCCTCTGCCTCCTCTGACCCCCCAGCCTCTCCTCTGCCTCCTCTGACCCCCCAGCCTCTCCTCTGCCTCCTCTGACCCCCCAGCCTCTCCTCTGCCTCCTCTGACCCCCCAGCCTCCTCCTCTGCCTCCTCTGACCCCCCAGCCCACTCCTCTGCCTCCTCTGACCCCCCAGCCTCTCCTCCTCCTCTGACCCCCCAGCCTCTCCTCTGCCTCCTCTCACCCCCCAGCCTCTCCTCTGCTCCTCTCTGCACCCCCCAGCCTCTCCTTCCTCCTCTCACCCCCCAGCCTCTCCTCTGCCTCCTCTGACCCCCCAGCCTCCGCTCTCCTCTGACCCCCCCAGCCTCCGCTCTCCTCTGACCCCCCCAGCCTCCGCTCTCCTCTGACCCCCCAGCCTCCGCTCTCCTCTGACCCCCAGCCTCCGCTCTCCTCTGACCCCCCCAGCCTCCGCTCTCCTCTGACCCCCCCAGCCTCCGCTCTCTCTGACCCCCCCAGCCTCGCTCTCCTCTGACCCCCCAGCCTCCGCTCTCCTGACCCCCCCAGCCTCCGCTCTCCTCTGACCCCCCCAGCCCGCTCTCCTCTGACCCCCAGCCTCCCTTCCTCTGACCCCCCCCCCCCTACCCCCACCTCCCTCTCCTCGACCCCCCAGCCTCCCTCTCCTCTGACCCCCCCAGCCTCCGCTCTCCTCTGACCCCCCCCCCACCCCAGCCCTCCGCTCCTCCTCTGACCCCCCCCAGCCTCCGCTCTCCTCTGACCCCCACCCCCCCCCGACCCCCAGCCTCCGCCTCCTCTACCCCCAGCCCTCCTCCTCCTCTGACCCCCCCAGCCTCCCTCCTCCTCTGACCCCCAGCCTCCGCCTCCTCTGACCCCCAGCCTCCCTCTCCTCTGACCCCCCAGCCTCTCCCGCTCTGCCTCTCTGACCCCCCAGCCCTCCTCGCCTCCTCTGACCCCCCAGCCTCTCCGCCTCCTCTGACCCCCCAGCCTCTCCTCGCCTCTCTACCTCAGCTCCTGACCCCCCAGCCCTCCCTGCCTCCTCTGACCCCCCCAGCCCTCCCTCTGCCTCCTCTGACCCCCCAGCCTCCTCCTCTGCCTCCCTCTGACCCCCCCAGCCTACCCCCTCTGCCTCCTCTGACCCCCCCAGCCTCCCGCCTCCTCTGACCCCCCAGCCTCCCTCCTCCTCTGACCCCCCCAGCCTCCCTCTGCCTCCTCGACCCCCACCCGCCTCTCCCCACCCTCCTCTGCCCCAGCCTCTCCTCCCTGACCCTCCTCTGACCCCCCAGCCTCCGCTCTCCTCTGACCCCCCAGCCTCTCCTCGCTCTCCTCTGACCCCCCAGCTCTCCTCTGCTCTCCTCTGACCCCCCAGCCCTCCTCTCCTCCTCTGACCCCCCAGCCTCTCCTCTGCCTCCTCTGACCCCCCAGCCTCCTTCCTCTGACCCCCCAGCCTCCCCTCCTCTGACCCCCCCTCTCCTCTCCTCTACCCCACTCCGCCTCCTCTGACCCCCCCAGCCTCCCTGCCTCCTCTGACCCCCCAGCCTCCCTCTCCTCTCTGACCCCCCAGCCTCCTCTCCCCTGACCCCTCGCCTCTACCCCCAGCTCCGCTCTCTACCCCAGCCTCGCTCTCCTCTGACCCCCCCAGCCTCCGCTCTCCTCTGACCCCCACCTCTCGCTCTCCTCTGACCCCCCAGCCTCTCCTCTGCCTCCTCTGACCCCCCCAGCCTCTCCTCTGCCTCCTCTGACCCCCCCAGCCTCCGCTCCTCTGACCCCCCAGCCTCCCTCTCTCTCTGACCCCCCCAGCCTCTCCCTGCCTCCTCTGACCCCCCAGCCTCCGCTCTCCTCTGACCCCCCCAGCCTCCCTCCCTCTGACCCCCCAGCCTCTCCTCTGCCTCCTCTGACCCCCCCAGCCTTCTCCTCTGCCCCTCTCGACCCCCCAGCCTCTCCTCTGCTCCTCTGACCCCCAGCCTCTCCTCTGCCTCCTCTGACCCCCCAGCCTCTCCTCTGCCTCCTCTGACCCCCCAGACTCTCCTCTGCCTCCTCTGACCCCCCAGACTCTCCTCTGCCTCCTCTGACCCCCCAGACTCTCCTCTGCCTCCTCTGACCCCCCAGACTCTCCTCTGCCTCCTCTGACCCCCCAGACTCTCCTCTGCCTCCTCTGACCCCCCAGACTCTCCTCTGCCTCCTCTGACCCCCCAGACTCTCCTCTGCCTCCTCTGACCCCCCAGACTCTCCTCTGCCTCCTCTGACCCCCCAGACTCTCCTCTGCCTCCTCTGACCCCCCAGACTCTCCTCTGCCTCCTCTGACCCCCCAGCCTCTCCTCTGCCTCCTCTGACCACCCCCAGCCTCTCCTCTGACTCCTCTGACCCCCCCAGCCTCCGCTCTCCTCTGACCCCCCAGCCTCCGCTCTCCTCTGACCCCCCCCAGCCTCTCCTCTGCCTCCTCTGACCCCCCAGCCTCTCCTCTGCCTCCTCTGACCCCCCAGCCTCTCCTCTGCCTCCTCTGACCCCCCCAGCCTCCGCTCTCCTCTGACCCCCCCAGCCTCCGCTCTCCTCTGACCCCCCCCCAGCCTCCGCTCTCCTCTGACCCCCCCCAGCCTCCGCTCTCCTCTGACCCCCCCAGCCTCCGCTCTCCTCTGACCCCCCCCAGCCTCCGCTCTCCTCTGACCCCCCCCAGCCTCCGCTCTCCTCTGACCCCCCCAGCCTCCGCTCTCCTCTGACCCCCCCCAGCCTCCGCTCTCCTCTGACCCCCCCAGCCTCCGCTCTCCTCTGACCCCCCCCAGCCTCCGCTCTCCTCTGACCCCCCCAGCCTCCGCTCTCCTCTGACCCCCCCAGCCTCCGCTCTCCTCTGACCCCCCCCAGCCTCCGCTCTCCTCTGACCCCCCCCAGCCTCCGCTCTCCTCTGACCCCCCCCAGCCTCCGCTCTCCTCTGACCCCCCCCCAGCCTCCGCTCTCCTCTGACCCCCCCCCAGCCTCCGCTTTCCTCTGACCCCCCCCCAGCCTCCGCTCTCCTCCTGACCCCCAGCCTGTGCCACCGCACTCACTGCTGACCGCTGAGCCACCGCACTCACTGCTGACCGCTGAGCCACCGCACTCACTGCTGACCGCTGAGCCACCGCACTCACTGCTGACCGCTGAGCCACCGCACTCACTGCTGACCGCTGAGCCACCGTATACTCTGCTGACCGCTGAGCCGCCTGTATACACATAATTAATTTCACAGCACTCCCCTATTACTAAATAAACTATATATAGATTCTAGACTACCCGATTCTTTAGAATCGGGCCACCATCTAGTTCCTTTATATTGAGATAGGGAAACATTGTTTACATAGTGGCTCAGGAGACCACATGTAGGCTGCTTGTCCGGTTTCTACTTTTTGGCAAAACTAACAGTAACGCCTGCCTCGTCTCCCCCTTGTTTTGCTAACAGAGAGGAAAAGATTCAGTGTACTTTGGATTTTTTTCATATAGGAATTTATCAGATCATTCTCCTCCCTCCTCCCAAACCAAATGTGTGTATGGTGTTTTAGGAATCTGTCAGCTCATTCTCCCCCACCCCCTAAAATAATATATTCAGCCATTTGCAGGTTGTAAAAGCATAATTAAATCCATAATTTTATTAAACAGAAATGCTGCTGTATTACAGAGTAATCCCATTAATAAGTTATATGGAAATGATGCTGAAAGTGCTCTGGGTTGGACGTAGCACTTCCACTGCCTGACTTCGCCCTCCAATGGACAGAATGTTAGCACTGTAACATGGCGTTTAACTGGAGGTTAAAAGTGGAGCTAGGAGCCAAGGGAGGGGAGGTGCTAAGATACAAGATCATTTCCATCATCATTTCAAAATCAGTTCTAAGGTGAATTTCTCTGCAATAGTGCAGTAATTTCTTTTAGTATGGTTATGGATTTACTTTTGTTTTCATAACCTACACGAGGGTGTTAGGAGATAGGCAACTTCCTTTAAGTTCTTGTTATTTTATAGTATGCTTCAGAATCCAGTAGGTCATCCTACTTAGTATATGAGATTCATACAGTGTGTTCTGTCATGCCCTGATTAGGACCCACTACTGGACTGCAAAGAATTAAAATAGCAACAGTATAAAGGGAAACAGATAAAGAGTTAATCTGAAGGAAATTAACTTTACTCCTCCCTACAGCCCCTGGCTTTTAGTCATTGAGTCATTGAGGTAAGACCTGGTGCTATATAGTGAGCATTGGTAAACCACTGAAAAAAACAGTATAACAAACGTGTAGAAGTACTCTGCTATAATAGGTAATAATTAATAGCTAGTGCTAGTAAAAAACATTGTCAAAAACAGGGTACTTAGTTAATATGTTTTTTGCAAAAAATGTACGAAGCCATTCTACCAATGCCAAGGTGACCCATATCAGAACGGTCTCTGTCTAACTAACTTAAAACCTGACCCTGTATAAATATACCTCATGGATGCAGGGTGAAGACAGGCCAGAATCCAATATGGACACAGTGCAGCAGACAGCACCTTATGTGCCTGGCTCAGAAAGGAAGGGGTGGGGAACTCCCTAACTTGCATAACAAGAGACTAAATGAAAACTTTCAACTGAACCAAAGCACAACGTCAACAGGTCTGTAGGACCATGTTCACACCACCGAATAACTAGACAACAGAAAAACAGGATATCAAACATGAAGAAGTACTCTGCAATAATATGTAATAATAAATTTCAAGTGCTAGTAAAAAACAGTGTCAAAAACAGGGTACTAAGTTAATACGTTTTTTGCAATAAATGTACGAAGCCTTTCTGCCAATGCCAAGGTGACCCATATTAGAACGGTCCCTATCTAACTAATTGAAAACCTAATCCTGTAAAGTATACCTCATGGATGCAGGATGAAGATGGGCCAGAGTTTAATATGGACACAGTGCAGCAGACAGCACCTTATGTGCTTGGCTCAGAATGGAAGGTATGGGACACTCCCTATCTTGCATAACAAAAGACTAAATGAAAACTTACAACTGAGCCAAAGTTCAGGATACTTAGTTGGGAGACGGCTTAGCACATTTTTTGCAAAAAATGTATTAACCAAGTACCCTTTTTTTGACACTTTTTTTTTACTAGCGCTTGCTATTTATTATTACCTATTATAGCAGAGTACTTCTACACGTTTGTTATACTTAGCAATACATCCATATATGGCTTTTTCAAATAATACCTGTGATGAATGATCTCACCCTTCTGGGGTGTTTTCCATACTCAATCAAATATTTATAAATAGGAGAACAAGTCAAGTATCTTTGCAATTTAAAAAGTCGCATTTATTAAATAGGATCCAAAACTTTTGACAGAACAGACAAAAGAACAGAAAGGTTAACATTAGAAAAAACAACGCTGTCCATATACAATAAAACAGATCTGTATCCAACAAGTGGTGGGGAAATAAAGTGCCAGTATACAGTAATATATACAGGTTTACTGTTAATAACCCTCTTAAATTATACCTTAAATGCAACAGAAACATCATCACTAGAGCATATGGGATTATATTTCTTATATCACACATCTAACCCATATCACCTTGTGGCAAAAAAGGATATATACATATATTTAGGCAACAGTTACCCTGTATACAGACAGTACCAATGTAGATATCCTTCTACACATTTGTTATACTGATTTTTTGTGTGGTCTAGTTATTCGGGGGGGTGAACACGACCCTACAGACCTGTTCACTTTGTGCTTTGGTTCAGTTGTAAGTTTTCATTTAGTCTCTTGTTATGCAAGACAAGGAGTTCCCCACCCCTTCCATTCTGAGCGAGGCACATCAGGTGCAGTCTGCTGCACTGTGTCCATATTGGACTCTAGCCCATCTTCATCCTGCATCCATGAGGTAGACTTTTTCAGGATCAGGTTTTAAATGAGTTAGATAGGACCGTTCTGGTAAGGGTTACCTTGGCGTTAGTAGAACGGTTTTGTACATTTTTTGGAAAAAATATATATAATTAAGCACCCTGTTTTTGACACTGCTTTGTACTAGCACTTGCTATTTATGATTACCTATTATAGCAGAGTACTTCTATACATTTGTTATACTGTTTTTCCTGTGGTCTAGTTTTTGGTGGTGTGATACCGGTCCTACAGACCTGTCCACTTTGTGCTTTGGCTCAGGTGTAATTTTCATAGTGAGCGTTGGCTGTAACCACACCCGGCACTGAGTGACTGACAGGTCTATACTGATCCAAGATAGAAGATTGCAGAAATGGGGTATAACACCATGCTGCCGTAGACCCCGAAACACATAGAAATAAAGATCACAATCAGATTTCCTTTCAATCGATTTTATTCTTAATGGCAGCACAGTGTTTATACCACATCTCTGCTATCTTATCCTGTTCAATCTTATTCCTTATATTATTCCTATTCAACCAGGGACTGCTGCAATCCATGGGTACTGGATATCAAGTTGAGATATCACAAGCGATGAATGTGGTTGTGACTTCTCACAACCCATTCAGGTGAGCAGTATCAGATCTATTGTTATGGATATTAATCACATATAAACCCTATTGTGTGCCTCTCTGTCTTTTCCACTTTTATTGAAAGCTCTATACTGATCAATGCTGGGCTGGCTGTCAGTCAGTATTGGGATAGTCACAGCCGCCATTAACTATGCACGGAGCAGTGACAGAGCCCCACCGTTACGGTATCACTGAAAGCTGAAGGCTGCCAGGAGGAATAATGTTAATTTCCCCTAGGTAGCTTTAAAACTCTACTATTAACCCCATATCTGCAGAATATTAGCGTTTGGGCTCATGACAGGTTCCCTTTAAGTGAATAAAATAAAAGTTATGCCAAATGCTTTCCCACAAAGCTACCATCAGTTTTTAGAGCTCCTTCTGTTCTATATTATTCTGCCGCATATGAGAAATCATGTTTGACACAATAGGTTCCCTTTAATATCACTGGCGTAGACCGATGTTCTCCAACTCCAGGGCCACCAACAGGTCATCTTTTCAGGATTTCCAGGTGATAATTTAATTATCTGCACTGGTGATGATTCTAACACCCAAATAATACAAAGGAAATCCAGAAACTTTGGACTGGTGGTGGCTTTTGAGGACTGGAGTTGGGGAACACTAGTTTAGACTATAATGACTATTACAACTCTCGCACATAGGAAAAAGAAAGTTTGTGAAAATGAGGGAATTAAATAAAAATATTCTAAATGTATATTACAAAAACAGAGTAAATGAAAAGTAAAATAATTTGCAGAATCATTGCTTGGACCCTTATTTAGTATTTCAAAGATATTGCCAACTTCAGCATTTGGTTGGCGATGCAAAGGGCAGAAGATAATGAGTGGAAGGAGGAGTTCCAGCTGCCCAAATGAATGTTACAAATATGGTTCTGGTAATGGGTCCATTTCAGACACACAATTTAGCATCCCAAACAATTTTCTGTACTGCCAATTACACTAATATTGTGATAAATTATGCAATTGATGGCCTGTGTTTTTCTAAATGCTCTGTTCTTCGTTCTACAAAGATGAAACAATAGATATCTTACCAAAATATAGAATTCTTGTAAAAACATTGTAATCAACCACTGTAAATGTCATGTACATTTAATAAGCAATTTAGTGAAATTATTATTTATTTCCTTTGTATCTATCTAGCCGGAGTTTGCCCAATCCTTATAATACTGATCATGAGCTAAGAATCTTCTTAACTGACACTGGCACTGCCCAGTGAACAGACGGGCAGACATAATTAAATATAATCAAGTCAGGGTGGCTTCTTTTACTGTCCCAGATATTCTGATTTACAGAAATACAGTAAACTCGCTTTTTATGCTCCTTCCTAAATTTCAAATTATGAAAATTGCTCACGTAAAATTGTAATCCCCAAATTTTTCAATAGTGTTTACTCGCACTTAATGCTGTCGAATGAAGGACATTTAATTTAGTATTTCTATGGCTCACTGAGCTTAGTTAATAAATACAATGCGAGAGTATTCCCACGATCCCATCAATATCTCTGTGCTGGTGACAATTTAGTTACTTATATTAAAAAGTTTTAAAAGTTGATCCTTTAAAAAGAACATATCTGAATCATGCAACAGCCGGAATGGGGCTGTAAATGTTAGGAGGTGGACAGACGGTCACATTCCCCCTGACAACACCAATCAACGTCTTTTATTATATTGTGAATTGTGTCAGGTATAGTGATAAAGTACAGGATTATTATGTAGGACATACGATAAAATACCGTATTTTTAGGATTATAAGACTCATTTTTTTTCCTTCAAAAAAGTGGGGAGAAATGGGGGTGCGTCTTGTAATTCGGGTATACATGGTGGTGGAGCTGGAGCACAGGAGGAAGGATTCTAACCAGGAGGATGGGATGTCCCGGCATTGGTGGCATAGTGGGGCAATGCAGTGGGGGTTTCCCGTCGGCAGCAGCATGGTGGGGCAATCCTGCAGGGGTCTCTCAGCAGCACACAGTTGGTGCCATTGATGTTCCAGCAGTACACATGATGGGCTGAAGGAATATACAGCAGAGATCTCAATCTGCATATGCTCCGCAGCTATTTTCCTGAAATCCACTGCAGCGCACGCACAGATTGACATTTCAGTCGTCCAAGATTTTCTTCTGTGCTTTCACTGCTGATGCAGCCATTTTGCATGAGCCTATCCCATCTACTGCAGGGAAAATCAATGGTGGTAACCATGCACTGCTGGGATGCCCACACAGCCTCACCCCATTGCTGCCACCAACCGTCAGCTATGAACCCACTCTACCTCATCCCTGGACCCTGGTAAGCTACACTGACTATATAAGACTTTATAAAACACACTTTCTTATAAAATACATCCTGTTTGTTTCTACTATTAAAGCTATGTGCTGACACTGCAGATTTCCCACATTTTTTCTACGTATTTTTGACAATTTCTTAGTACCGCACATACCCTGCAAAATGTATGGGAAATTAGAAGTATTGTGCCCATGCTGTGGACTTTCCTATTGCAGAAATGCTGCACATTTTACAGCGGAAAACTCTGCATGTCAATTCTCTCAGCTTATTTTGCCGTGATTTTCACCCATAGAGCTCAAGGTAAGCTCCAAAATACACAGTAGAAACGCAGCGCTGTTTACACAGTGAGTATTTGCTGCTGTATTTTTGGTCACCAGGGCATGTACAGCAGGCAGGTATGGGCTGCCACCCACCTCCAGCTGCCTAGTTTACCTGGCTGGTAATGAAAAATACAGGGAAGCCCCTATTTTAATTATGTTGGGCTTCACCATATTTTTGGTTCCAGCCAAGTAAAACTAGGCAGCTCGGGGCTGGAATTCTCAGCATAGGGTGGCCTAACCCTGCAGCTGCATTCATTGAAGTGCAGTATTCTGGTGCTGTACCTGACTCTCCCAGCTGCCCTGTGGGGTTATCAGACTGGATAATAAGGGGTTAATGCCAGGTATATATTGCCAGCTGGCACTAAGCCTAAGGTTCATAAAGTCGGGCCAATGTTAGGGCTAGGTCTCACATAACGATATTGGTAACGATATCGTCCTATTTGTGACGTAGGAACGATATCCTTACCGATATCGTTGCGTGTGACTGATAGCAGCGATCAGGCCCCTGCTGTGAGGTCGCTGATCGTTGCACAGGGCTCCTGACCATTTTTTGGTCGTTGGCCCCCCGCTGGTCACCACACATCGGTGTGTGTGACCGGCGGGGGCAGCGATCAGCGACCTGTCAGGATCCCCCGCCATGTCACAGCGCCGCACAGCAGCGCTGTAACATGGCATCCAGGGTGACAAGCGGGCTTAGAGACCCGCTTGTTTACCATGATTACCGGCACCCGCCCGCTTCCGAGTTGCGGGGAGCGAGCGGGTGCCGACCTCTCCTATCCTGTCCCTCACTATTCTCATCTCTCCCTGCTATTTCCCTGTTCCCTACTCTATCCCCTATCCTAAACCCTAATCCTATCCCTCTCCTTGTTCTAAATAAAGAAATCCCCCCCGAGGCTCACCGGCATCAGAGGCTCCCATACCGGCATCTCTGTAATGGAGATCTCAGGGGTAAAGGACCTGTGATGAGGTCACAGTCATGTGACCCGCCTATACTGTATAGTATAGGCCGGTCACATGACTGTGACCTCATCACAGGTCCTTTACCCTGAGATCTCCATTACAGAGATGCCGGTATGGGAGCCTCTGATGCCGGTGAGCCTCGGGGGGGATTTCTTTATTTAGAACAAGGAGAGGGATAGGATTAGGGTTTAGGATAGGGATAGAGTAGGGAACAGGGAAATAGCAGGGAGAGATGAGAATAGTGAGGGACAGGATAGGAGAGGTCGGCACCCGCTCGCTCCCTGCAACTCGGAAGCGGGCGGGTGCCGGTAACCATGGTAAACAAGCGGGTCTCTAAGTGCAGGAGAGACCGCTGTTACCATGGTTACCAGCGTCCGTCCGCTCCAGGATGCAGGGAACGAGCGGACGCTGGGTACCAACGATCTGGCTGCCCAGAGGTCGCTGGTGAAGTCTGTCAGTGTGACAGCTCACCAGCGACCTGATAACGATGTGTCAACGATGCATCAACGATGCTGATCGTTGTCGGCATCGCTGACACATCGTTATGTGAGACCGGGGCTTTAGACTCGGCCATTATGAACCCCTAAGTAAATAGTAAATAATACACATCATAATGAAAAATCATTTATTTGTAAAAAGAACACAATCACAAGCCCTTTTCCCATCTTTATTAAGGGTACTTCACACACTGCAACATTGCTACCGATATCGCTGAAACGTCACAGGTTTTGCGACGTGACAGCGACCTCTCCAGCGATGTTGCAGTGTGTGACACGCATCAGCAACCTGGCCCTGCTGTGAGGTCGCTAAGTGCTACAAATGGTTCAGGACCATTTTTTGGTCCTTAGTCTCCCTCTGGTCAGCACACATTGGCGTGTGTGACAGCAAGGGACCAACGATCAACGACTTCCAAGCCAATGCCCAGCGCCGCACATTAGATGCTGGGCACTGGTAACCAAAGTAAATATCGGGGTAGCTAAGCAGTGCGCTCTGCTTAGTTACCTATTGTTTACCCTGGTTACCAGCATCCTCCTGCATAGCCCAGCCTGTAAGCGGGAGGATGCTGGTAACCAGGGTAAACAATGGGTATCTAAGCAGAGCGCGCTGCTTAGACACTCCATGAGGCAGATGTCCTCAGTGACCAGGGACCAGGGAGCCACCTCCACATCGCTGGAAGCAGGAGGACGCTGGTAACTATGATAAACACTAGGTATCTAGGCAGCGTGCGCTGCCTAGATACCTGCTGTTTATCATAGTTACCAGCGTCCTCCCTGCTTAGCGCTGGTAATCATGATAAACACCGGGTATCTAGGCAGCGTGTGCTGCTTAGTTACCCGGTGTTTACCATGGCTACCAGCCTGTGAGGTCACTGGTCGCTGGTCTTTCGCTGTCACATGCAGCAATGCCTGCTGACCAGTGGGAGACCAAGGACCAAAAAATGGTCCTGAACCATGTGCAGCGATCAGCGACCTCACAGCAGGGGCCTGATCGCTGCTACGTGTCACACACTGCAACACCGCTGGAGAAGTCGCTGTTACATCACAAAACTTGTGACGTATCAGCATCTCGCTATGTGTGACAGGGGCTTTAGGCTGAGTTTAATTGTCCAATAGTTAGCTGTTAGAATGGATCCTGCAGAGATTTGTTGGCAGATAGTTGTGCAAACACAACTTTTTTGTCCATTGTTAAACAACTCATTTCTGAAGGATCTGTTTTTTTTCTTTTTTCAAATAGGAGTCTTTGGAGAACAGATCCTTTAACTAATTGCTATATATCTTCCACTTGAAACAGATCCTGTAAGTAAAAGATGGATTCTTTACAAATGAAAGAAAATCATATGGCTAAATAACAATCAATTGAAGGATCCATTCTTGATAGACTCCAATGTTAGAAGATCCTGCAGAAATCAATTACGGTTTAACAATGGACAAAAAAGCAGTGTTTGCAGAACTTTTTCTGACACGGTATCTCTGTAGTATCCATTCTAATGGATGATTACTGTAAATGTGAACACAAGCTATTTCTGAGCGCACAGGAAAACGCTCTAAGCCAAACCCTTCACCCTCCCTCACTATTTTCCCCTTTCTCCCTCCCTGTCATTATATACCCAGGCATATTACATCTGATATTGTGCATGGAGATAGATAGCCCAATGTCAGGCTTCTATGTGACCCAGACCATCACTCACTCTCTCCTGTTTCTCCGGCTTCTAGTTTTCACTGAATATTCTCTGGCTGTCTGATCACACAGTCACAGTGCAGGAAAAGGCCCTGCTCTCTCCAGTCTCTGCGCGTCTCACAGACAGAAGAAGCAGTGAGAACTAGAATCCGGAGACACAGGAGAGAGTGAGTGATGATCTGGGTCACATAGGAGCCGGACATTGGGCTATCTATCTCCATTCACAATGTCAGACATAATGTGTCTGGTTATAAAGAGACAGGGAGGGAGTAAGGAGGAGGGAGACAGGAAGGGGGTAGGAGTCAGAGTGGTAGGTGGAGGGTTTGGCTTAGAGCAAACAGGGGAGTAATACAAAGTAACCCAGCCCCTCTTAGGCTAATGTGCTGCACATATTTCCTGATGCTTGATAACACTTTTCTCTGCAATCATACATCTAATCATTGAAGTAAATGTATGATTATACGCAGTATCCCAGAGCCTGTAAGGCATCAGCTTCACTTTATAACCCTAAAACCTGCTGGTTGGTTCTCTTTAAAGTTTGAACTGAAAAACTTCCCATGTTCAGAAATACGTCTTTGCAGCATTGAGTCTTTACTACTGAAGGAAGATCATTGCCCCTCCAGCTGCTACTATAACTAGATAATTGTAAACTTGTCTCCCTGCTGCAAGAGGTCAGAGAACTCTATCAGATCAGCTTGATAAAGACGTACAGACACTTGTTTCATGTAATGCAAGCAAAACTACACACAGCATTCAGATGACTGGAAATTAAACCAGGTAATGCAGCTGGACAGGAGTGACAGGTGCCAATCAAAATCCTTATCACAGACGTTTCCTGGTACATTAAATGTGTAAATCAACAAATCCACAGTGATTACGCTGTATAAGGAGCATTAAGTGGTAGTCGCAAAGCGCACTGTGAGACAAGTGATGAGACTATAAAAAGGTTAGCTCTACTTCTACTTTTGATATCAGTCCCAGCATTCTCCATTCACTAAGCATTTTTATCTCACAGAAACGAGGGAAAATGCACTTTGAAGCAAAAGTACAATCTGGAAAATCAGCAGGACCGGAATTTGTTGATTGTGTCTTGTTCGCATACACGCTACATTACAGTAGAGCATCAGTACTAATTCTACATGGCAGCTCCACGGAATACCATCTGCTTCCCTAGTAACTGTTAATATAGTTGTAATTATCTACTTCTAAGCCCTTTATTGGAAATATCATTTGCAAATTAATCAACTGCAGACCAGTAAAACAGATGACATGCTACTATGAAAACAACAGAATTGGTACAGACTGTTTTCCTGAAGAGCCTGCAACAGAGGGCGAGAAGAGGATTTATCGGTTTATCTGCAAAGACATGACAAACAAATGAAGGGGATAAAGACAGGCTATGTAAAGGATGTACAAACAATGACATATCGGGATTTCACCGCAGTGCCAATCTGCACCCATCCTGTGCATTGCGCAAATATGCCCCTGTTTAGATGGAGTCAGTAGAAGAGTTGATCTGCAGGAGGTGAAGAGGGGTAAGGATGTGACCACCGCACTTTCCACATTGCTATTAGTTTATTTGTGGAAACACACAAAGATAAATGATGAAACTGAGGATGGAAAAGCAACAGAAGAAAGTAGGACGACGTTTCGACCTGTCCCAGGTCTTGGTCATGAAGTGACTGAATCCAACAGGCAATTGTTGGAAATGGACATTGAGCTTAAAGCGCTATAAAAAAAACTGCATCAAATGAAGTGTGGTATTACTATAGTGCAGTGTTTCTTAACCGGGGTTCGATCGAACCCTAGGGGTCATGCACGGTTCATTTTGTGTACCAGTAAAAAAACATATACAGGTATGTCTTGAATTTGGAAAAACATCATATTTGATTTATCACTAAAGAAGGGTTCGGTGAATGTGCATATGAAACTGGTGGGTTCGGTACCTCAAACAAGGTTAAAAACCACTGCTCTAGTGCTATCTTTCTTATGTCGCTTTTCAATTCTCCATTATCTTCGTGTGTGTACACAAATAAACGGAGAGTGCAGTGGATTCATATTTATTTGTTAGAAAGAGTGTCAAAATAGGTATTATATGGTTAATGGGATTTTTCATTTTCACAAAACCCATGCCTCTCAACCTTTACAGGAGAAAGATAGATAAAACATGCTGCCCACTTAGCACACTGCAGAAAATTTTGATCATGCCCCTAGCCACACCACAAACCACACCCATTTACCATTTCTTTTTACCCTAGCAGGAAGAGATGTCAGAGGTGTGATGGCAGTGAGGGACTCCCAATAGACACTCAAAACTACAGGGTGTAGACCTAGATCCGTGACTGTGCCTCTGTATCTGGCTGCCTAGCATTTGAAGGTTCAATATTGATCAGGAGTAGGGGGATAAGAGACAGGTTTAGACATTGTGCTCAAGAAGTCCTGCTAAATTTAGGAAACACACAGCAAAGAGACCCCAAGAAGAGTCTCAACATTTCAAAATTTAAGATCAGACATCACAAAAGTGGCATCAATTAAGCTGCAATAAAAATAGTAATATGGCGAAGCCAACACGCATTGCACAGGGTCTGGAACAGGACCTGGCCTAGCATTTGAAGGTTAAACATTGATCAGGAACAAAGGAATGAGGGACAGGTATAGACATTGTGGTCATAGAGCCCAGTGAAATATAGGAAGCACACAACAAGGAGACTTCAAGAAGAGTTTCCACCTTTCAAAAATTAGGGTCAGACACCACGAAAGTGGCATTAATTGACCCATAGTAGAAATTGTATAATGGTACAGCCTGCATACATTGGAAAGGATCAGGAATAGGACCTGGTCTAGCATTTGAAGGTTAAACATTTATCAGGAACAGGGGGATGAGTGACATGTGCAGGCATTGTATTTAGAGAGCCCTAGTAAATTTAGTAAACAGACAAGAAGGACACCCCAAGAAGAGTATCATATTTCAAAAAATAAGGGCTAGCACCACGAAAGTGGCATCAACTGACCCAGAATATAAATTGTATAATACAGCAGCCTGCATGCATGGGACTGGGTCTAGAATGGGACCTGGCCTAGCATTTGAAGGTTAAACATTGATAAGTACCTGAGGGGTGAGTGACAGGTGTAGGCATTGTGCTCAGAGAACCCTGTTAAATTCAGTAAACACACAAAAAGGAGACCGCAAAAAGAGTATCCACATTTCAAAAAATTACGTCCAAATACTATAAAAGTGGCATCAATTGACCCAGAAAAAAATTGTATAATGGCAAGATCAATGAAGCATATGGAAAAGTACACCATCGCCTAGCCTTCCAAGTCTGCGACTGGGGTGGAAACATCCTTGGAGATATATAACTTGTTTACTTTGATGAAAATTAGGCAGTCTGCACTTCCATGGTACAGCCGGATGCACTTATCTGTCAGAGCACCATCAGCAGCACTGAAGACATGTTCTGAGAAAACCCTGGCATGACAAAACCTCCAAGGCATGACTGGTGGGCTTACGTCACTTCTCCATTTTTGAAGTCCAAAATGAAAAAGGGTACAATCCCCTCAATGGCATGGATATTGAGCTCTAGATACTCCTGTATCATCATCTCTAGTCATTCACTATGTGTCAGCCTTGTAATTACTACATCTCTGATGATTGTTACTGTGTTAATCTCTGGGTGCTGGATTCTGTATCCCTTTTGAGTTTCGCTATAGCCCACAAGGACTCCTTGCTTTGCCTGTGATTTCCACTTGGAACGTTTTTCTTTGGGAACATACACAAATATTTTGCTTCAAAATATCCTGAGGTGCTTCAGGCTAGGCTTCTCGCAGTTCCACAGCTCATATGGAGTTTTATTTGTGGCTTTATCTGGAAGCCTGTTTTAAAGATAGCAAGCTGTCATGATTAGAGATGAGCGGTGTTCGATTCAAATTGTTTGCCAATCTCAAATTCGAGCTGTTTTGGGCGGTGTTCGAGTCATTCGCCGAATTCTAACAATTTGCTTCAAATTCAGCAGTTCTAGGTTATGTTCGATAACGCTTAGATCACTAAAAGTTTAACCCTAACCTTAACCCTAATCCTAACCCTGTAAGTGAATATCCAGTTTCTGTGTATAGTGTGCGGGTGGGTTTAAATCAGTGCTGCACAAATAATGGCGATCTCCATTTTTTTTTCTCCTAACTGCATATACAGTGGGGCGCTGCAGGCTGTCACCCAATCACACTCACATACAGCAAAGTGCATTTTTTGCACAAAAGCAAGGTCAGGCATCATTGGCTGTGTAAGTCACATGTCCTAGCCCTTTAAGACCCAGCCATTTTCCCCATCACCACCATTTGCTCATTGCTGCAGCTCTGTGTCAAATGGCAGCGCTGCTGCTGTGGGTGCTATGCAATGAAAATTGTCAATTCTCTTCTTATTCAGCTAGGGAGCGACTATAAAGTTAGACAGATAGGTTTAGGTAGGAGGGACTGGAGGGAGGGTGCGAATTGTAGGAATATCAGACCTTTTGAGGGCTACTTCATAGAAGTAGGGATTAGTTGTAATCTCAGCCCTTTTGAGGGCTAGGTTAGAGCAGTTCATAGCAGCTTTTGCCAGGCAGGTGTGTGCCAGTGCTGTGCAAGAGTTTTTCACAGCATCTGGCCACATCTAGCTCAGGGAACCCTTTAGGGCAGGTAGTGTAGCACTGCTATTAAGAAAGCTACACCGCCTGTCTTAAGTAGGCTTTTTTGCTGCAGCTAGTCCAGGCAATTTGTTTGGGCTAGTAGCAGTGTCACTTACACAGTGGTGTAGCCCACTTGTGAAAGAAGCTACACCACCTGTGTAGTTTCTTGTAATTTTTAACTGCACCTAGCCCAGGTCCCACTTCAGGTCTAGTAGCAGTGTCACAAAAAGCAGTAGTGTAGGCCACTTCTAATACAAGCAACTACACCACCTGTGTAACTCCTACTAATTTTTAACTGCACCTTACCCAGGTTTCACTTCGGGTCAGGTAGCAGTGTCACAAAAACCAGTAGTGTAGGCCACTTCTAATACAACCAACTACACCGCCTGTGTAGTTCCTACTAATTTTGAACTGCACCTTGCCCAGGTCTAATTTCTTGCTAAGTTGCAGTGTCACAAAAACCAGCAGTGTAGGACACTTCTAATACAACCAACTACACCGCCTGTGTAGTTCCTAGTAATTTTGAACTGCACCTTGCCCAGGTTTCACTTTGGGTCAAGTAACAGTGTCACAAAAATCAGCAGTGTAGGCCACTTCTAATACAAACAACTACACCGCCTGTGTAGTTCCTACTAATTTTTAACTGCACCTAGCCCAGTTCTCACTTTGGGCCTAGTAGCAGTGTTGGTTCAGTCACCTCTGCTCTATTTACATCCAATTTTTTTTGTCCAACAACTGCACAGTTGCCAATTTTGTCACATACAAAATGAGTGGCAAAAGGCCTGCTGCTGGTGGAAAGGGGAGTAGGCGTGGTGGAAAGGGAAAAAAATGTTTGTGTCCGTGGGGTAGATGCTAAAGCTACATTAACATCTGCCGAAGAAAGACAATCTTCCAGCCAAACTAAGATGTCTACTTCTATATGTGGCCAATCGGATACGATCCCCTTCTTACGGACACGACCATCGATACCACTTGTATATGAGGCACAAAAACAGCAGGTGCTTGAATGAATCGCAAGTGCTCCAACAAGTGGCCTCTCCTCCACCTCAACTTCTACATCACAAACCCTCCAGTCATCTTAGGTGTCAGGCTGTGGTTCCACATAGAAATCCGTTTTTGGAAGTGATTTTCATCACCAATCCGTTTTTTTCTGGGTGCTTTTTGAGCCTCCTGCACTCCTGAACGTTTTTGGACTTTTCATTAAAAAAACGCATGCGCGAACGCATGCGCAAACGCAAGTGCGCATATGCCATGCGTTCGCGCATGCGTTTCCCATAGGGCCCTATGTTAAAAAAAATGCATGAAAACGCATGCGTTTTTTAACTGATGCCAAAAACGTTGCATGCAACGTTTTTGACTCAAAAACGGACAGGGCAATGTTCTGAGCTCCAGAGAAAAACGGACAGGGTGTTTATTACATCCAATCCGTTTTTCTGTCAGTTTTTGGACTTAGAAAAAAAAAATGAGAAAACTGAAGCCAAAAACGGACTGAGGGCTTATGTGGAACCCCAGCCTCAGCCGTATCGCACTTTATTCCTCCCAGCTCCCAAGTCTTCAGCCGCCCTACTGAGGCTGTGGTTCCACGTAGAAATCCGTTTTTGGAAGTGATTTTCATCACCAATCCGTTTTTTTCTGGGTGCTTTTTGAGCCTCCTGCACTCCTGAACGTTTTTGGACTTTTAATAAAAAAAACGCATGCGCGAACGCATGCGCAAACGCAAGTGCGCATATGCCATGCGTTCGCGCATGCGTTTCCCATAGGGCCCCATGTTAAAAAAAACGCATGAAAACGCATGCGTTTTTTAACTGATGCCAAAAACGTTGCATGCAACGTTTTTGACTCAAAAACGGACAGGGCAATGTTCTGAGCTCCAGAGAAAAACGGACAGGGTGTTTATTACATCCAATCCGTTTTTCTGTCAGTTTTTGGACTTAGAAAAAAAAAATGAGAAAACTGAAGCCAAAAACGGACTGAGGGCTTATGTGGAACCCCAGCCTCAGTCTGGTGTAACAGACATGGTTGAGTCTGCAGAGCTGTTCAGTCACACAATAGCCTGGGAATCAGAGGTCTGCTCCAAAGCTGCAGTGAGTCCAGATGAGTTAATGATCTGCCCTGATGCCTAGAAGCTTTGTGATTCAGATCCAGGCCCAGATGAAGAAGGTTCTGACCTTCAGGTAGACCCTCATTCCCTAACAGTAGCTACTCTTGGTGGACACAAGGAGGATGATGCTGATGAGACTCAGATACCGGATTGGATTGACAAATTAAGTTTTCGGTCAAGGCAGGAAGAGGTTGTCTCTGAGGAAGAGGGGTGGGAGAACACTGAGGATTATGATGAGGTTGGAGATCACACTTACTGTCAACCCACAGTCAGCCAGTCGATGAGGTCAGCAGAGGAGGTGAAGGAGGATGCTACTGGCGACGAGGTTAGGTTGCGCCTTCCTGGACATAGACATAGAGTACTGGAAGCATGTCAACAACTGCATCCGCAGGCACAACTTTGCCTCTGAGTAGAATTCGTGGCAGCTCTGCAGCTCACATGGGCTCTAAGCCTTGCCTAGCCTGGGCCTTTTTTGTCATTGCCAAGGATCTCCCAACTCATGTCATCTGCAAGATTTGTCACCAATCTCTGAGTAGAGGCCAAAAACCCACTAGCTTGAGTACTTCATGTATGAACCGCCACATGGACATGAAGTACAATTCGCAGTGGGAAGCTCACTGTGCTAGAATGCGGGCTAGTGGGGCGGACCTACCACTGTCTGCCCCATCAAGTGCATCCGTGTGCTCTTCATAGTCTGTGACTGTGGGGACAGCTGTCACACATGCTTTTGGAAGCAGACCTTCCACCTCTTTACCTGCAACAGGCAGTGTGATTGGCAGGTCATCACTTGGTTTTCAAGTGGAAAATGCTGCTGGTGTTGAGCTCTCTAAGACATCGAGAGCACCACCTTTGAATGAAGGCAACATTACAACTTCACCTGCACCTCCCTCAAAGACCAGCAGTTTGCCGGGGACACCCTACCACAGAAATGCTGCCTTTCCGCCTGGTGGACATAGAGGATTTTCGAGACGTTATGTCCTTTGTAGTGCCCCAGTACCAGATGCCCAGTCACCACTACTTCTCCAAGAAAGGTGTGCCTGCGCTACACCAGCAGGTTGCAGACAACATCGCCGCTTCCTTGAGAAACTCTGTCTGTGACAGGGTGTATTTCACCACAGACACTTAGACCAGTAAGCATGGACAGGGGCATTACATGTTGCTGACTTGGCACTGGTTAACTATGGTGAGAGCTGGAGAAGGGTCTGCTGTCCAAGTCTTGTTGTCCCCACGAGTTGTGCGTCCATCCTGTGCAAGCAGAGGTTCCTCCACTGCTTCGGCCTCCTCAACCTCGTCTCAGTCCTCCACCTCCGCCCAAAGCCTGTCTGGTAATGCCCCACGCGTTGTAACTGCACAGAAGGAATCCTGCACACCTCCTAACTATGCTGGCAGCAGGGCTCAACGCCATCAGGCAGTCTTTACCTTGAAATGCCTGGGAAATGTGAGTCAAACAGCCGAGGAGTTATGGTCAGCTCTGGCGACCAAGTTTCAGCAATGGTTGTCTCTACTCCTGCAGCCATGGAAGGCCATGTGGGACAATACTGCAAACCTGGTGCGGTCCTTTGCCGGGGCAATATCACACACGTACCATGGCTCATATGTTGAATCTGGTTGTCCAGCAATTTTTGACACACTATCCCAGCATAGATGGGCTTCTGCAGAGGGCATGGTCACTGAGTACTCACTTCCGGCGTTCGCATCCTGCAGCTCAACGACTTACTTCGTTCCAGAAGTCTTTCGGCTTGCCCGTTGACCGGCTGAAATGCGATGTGCCGACATGCTGGAATTCTACTCTGCACATGTTAAAGCGCCTGTGGCAGCACCGCCAAGCCCTGCTGCAATACATTATGACGTATAGCCTGGGCCAACGAGATCCAGAGGTGGGGCAGATCACGCTGCAGGAGTGGTCTCAGATCAAGGACCTATGCACCCTTCTGCACAATTTTGAGATGGCGACAAAGATGTTTAGTGCTGACGATGCCATTATTAGCATGACTATTCCGGTCATCTTCATGCTGGAGCACACTCTAAACAATATTCGGAGTCAGGTGGTGGGACAAGAGGAGGTGGAGAAAATACAGGAGGAGTTCTATGCAGAAGGGATGAGAACATCTCCAAGGTCCTCACGGTCGGCAGCACCAAGATGGCAGGCATGGGAGGGTGGTGGAGAGGAATTAACGAGGGCGCATGGTAGCAACTAAACTCTTGAGGAAAGTGCAGGAGCCCAGGAAGAAATGGAGGACGAACTGGCGATGGGCATGGAAGAGTCAGAAGATGAGGGAGGCCTTGATGACATTTTTGTTGTGCAAGGTTGGGGGTAGAGGGCAGAAGGAGGAAGCATGGTTCTCACCTCCCCACCACCAACACAACAAGGACTTGGTCCTCCTTGATGCGCAAGACACATAATAATAATAATAATAATAATAATAATAATAATAATAAAGCTTTATTTATATAGCGCCAACATATTCCGCAGCGCTTTGCAATGTAGGGTTAGAGTACAGAAAATACAGTAAGTAATTACAGTAGAGAACAAATAAAGTACAATAATTGGATACAAAACAATAGGCATAGAATCAATGTGAAAAAAAATACAATAAATAAAGCAAGAAATGAAGGTGACCCTGCTCAAAAGAGCTTACAATCTACAAAGGGATAGGGGTTGCACAAGGTGCCGGGGCTTATTGCACTGATGGTCCAGGCATCTTGAGGAAATGGGGCATAGGGCTAAGCTTACATGGATGGTCATCAGACAGTCTGTGTAGACCTTTATGGTTTGGTGGAGTTTGTAGAAGAGTAATGTCCAGAGGATAGGCCATTTACTGTCTACAGACACATGATCGCCTTCTTGCTGCACTACCTGCAACATGACCCTCGGATTGTCCGAATTAGAAGTAATGCTGACTACTGGGTTGCCACATTCTTAGATCACCGGTACAAGACCAAATTTGCCGAAATAATTCCTGCCATACAAAGGGACGCACACATGCAGGAGTATCAGCAGAAGTTGACACATAATCTCAGATCGGCTTTTCCACAAAACACCAATGGTACACAGAGTGAATCTCACAGTTCTAACTTGTCAACCGTGGGACTGTCAAGTCATCATCACTCACACCGTACCAGTAACAATGTATCTGGTGGTGGTAACAGAAATTTTGTGGCCTCGTTTCACAATCTTTTTAAACCATCATTTGCAAGGCCTGAAGACACAAGAAGTCTGACACATAGTCAATACATGGAGCGGATGGTACACAAGTATCTCCAATTTAACATCGATGCCATGACTGGGGAAGTGGAGCCTTGCTCATTTTGTGCTTCCAATCTGGAAAAATGGCCTGAGCTCGCCACTCACGCCTTGGAGATCTTCTTGTGCCCCGCAGCCAGCGTTCTCTCAGAATGTGTCTTCACCGCTGCTGGTGGTGTGCTAACAGAAAAGCACATGCGTCTGTCCACCCAGAATGTGGACAGACTAATGTTCATAAAGATGAACAAGGCATGGATCCGCAAGGACTTTTCAATCCTTGTGTCATCCTGGGGAGAATAAAGCCTTGTGGATTTTTGCCTAAAAGTAACCATTTAAAGTTTGCAACTGTGGGGCAATTGATGCCACTTAAGTGGTGTCTGTGCCCATATTTTTGGAAAAAAATGGAGATTCTTCTTGTAGTCCCCTATCTGGACGAGGTTGTGAGCTGATTGTATTTTTGTGCAGCTCCAGACTCCCCGTCCAAAGAGGGAGAGGCCGTTCAGGGTCACTGCTCCAGTCTTTTCAGAGTCTCCTCAGTCAAACTCGGATGTAACTAGGAAAGTGTGACCAAGCCCTAAAGGTGACACAATACTCATCGTCTGCACAAGGCCTTACAGATACTGAGGAAAAATCTCACCAAATACTCATTGTCTGCACAAGTCCTTACAGATACTGAGGAAAAACATCACCAAATACTCATAGTCTGCACGAGGCCTTTAGGTACCGTCACACGCAGCAATATTGCTAGGCAAATTCACTGGCAATTTGCTGGTTGCAGTGAAATCATGGACACATTGTTCTATTTTGCTGCTGTGTACAAATGGAACAATGTGTCCGTGATTTCACTGCAACCAGCAAACTGCCAGTGAAATTGCCTAGCAATATTGCCGCGTGTGACGGTACTTTTACAGATACTGTAGTAAAACTCACCAAATACTCATTGTCTGCACAAGGCCTTACAAATAATGAGGAAAAACCTCCCCAAATACTCATCGTCTACACGAGGCCTTACAAATACTGAGGAAAAACCTCACCAAGTAGTCATTGTCTACACGAGGCCTTACAGATACTGAAGAAAAACATCACCAAATACTAATCATCTGCACGAGGCCTTATAAGTACTGAGGAAAAACCTCACCAAATAGTCATCGTCTGCATGAGGCCTTACAGATACTAAAGTAAAACTCACTAAATAGTCATCGTCTGCGCGTGTGTCCTTACAGATACTGAAGTAAAACTCTCCAAATACTCATCGTCTACACGAGGCCTTACAAATACTGAGGAAAAACCTCACCAAATACACATTGTCTGCACAAGGCGTTACAGATACTGAAGTAAAACTAACCAAATACTTATCGTCTGCATGAGTCCTGACAGATACTGAAGTAAAACTCACCAAATACTTATCGTGTGCACGTGGCCTTACAGATACTGAAGTAAAACTCACCAAATACTTATCGTCTGCATGTGGCCTTACAGATACTGAAGTTAAACTCACCAAATAGTCATCGTCTGCACGTGGCCTTACAAATACTGAAGTAAAACTCACGAAATACTCATTGTCTGCACGTGGCCTTACAGATACTGAAGTTAAACTCACCAAAGACTCATTGTCTGCACGAGGCCTTACAATTACTGAGGAAAAACATCACCAAATGCTCATCATCTGCACGAGGCCTTACAAATACTGAGGAAAAACCTCACCAAATAGTCATAGTCTGCACGAGGCCTTACAGATACTAAAGTAAAACTCACCGAATATTCATCGTCTGCACATGGCCTTACAGATACTGAAGTAAAACTCACCAAATACTCATCGTCTGCACGTGGCCTTACAAATACTGAGGAAAAACCTCACCAAATACTCATCGTCTGCACGAGGCCTTACAAATACTGAGGAAAAACCTCACCAAATAGTCATCATCTGCACGAGGCCTTACTGATACTGAGGAAAAACATCACCAAATACTAATCGTCTGCACGAGGCCTTACAGATACTAAAGTAAAACTCACCAAATACTCATCGTCTGCGCGAGGCCTTACAGATACTGAAGTAAAACTCACCAAATACTCATCATGTGCACGTGGCCTTACAAATACTGAAGTAAAACTCACCAAATAGTCATCGTCTGCACGAAGCCTTACAGACGCTGAGGTAAAAACCACACCAAATACTCATCGTATGCACGAGGCCTTACAAATACTGAATTAAAACTCACCATATAATCATCGTGTGCATGATGCCTTACCAATACTGGAGTAAAAACGGAAGGGCATGACATGCCTATATCTGTGTCTCCTCCTCCTTTTACTCGTCCATCTCTTTTCTTTTTGCAGTTTCATATGTACTAGACACTTTTCCATGTGTTTGTTGTATCTTCTGAGCAGTTTGTCACCTTTTGGACACCTTAGAAGAAGTTTTCTATGTGTTTTCTATGTGTTTGTATGTGTTTGTGTTTGCCTGCAATTGTTTTCAATGGAGTTCGACGGTGTTCGACAAACATTTGACGAACATTCGATGAACACACCCCCATTTCACCGAATCAAATCGAATTCGAACACTAGGGTGGTGGCTCATCTCTAGTCATGATGGCTTCTACCCAATACGTTGTAGGTAGATTTGCATCAAACAACATACATATTCCACTTTCACAGAAAGTGTAGTTCTTTCTCTTTGCAATGCCATTCTGTTCTGGATTGTATGGAATGGTAGTCTTGAACACAATTCCATTGTTTTGCAAAATGGTTTGCACCTTACCCCTTGTACATTCAGTCCCATTATCTGCACGCAGGACCTTTGGCATGTTTCCAAATTTGTTAAATGCTGCGGCAAGATATTTTTCAAGTTTCTGTGGAAGTTCATCCTTACTGTGAAGCAGGTAGGTAACTGTATATCTGGAGTAGTCATCAATATATATGAGGAAATATCTCTTCTTGCTTGGAGTTTGAACACTCATTGGACCGTAAACATCTGTGTGTATCAAATCCAGTGGCTGTGCATATCTAGTGGTGCTTACTTTAGGAAAATATTTTCTGAACATTTTCCCTTTAAGACAGCTAGTGCAGTTCATCATTTGACTACATTGCTTGATTTCCACACCATTTGCAAGTTGACTTAGCTTCCTTACAGCATCTGGGTCTCTGTGCCCAAGACATCTGTGCCATACATGGATGCAGTTCTTATGCACTTATGTCTAGCACTGTACACTCTTTCTTTGCATTTTAACTGATAAAGTTCATTTTGGATTTTTCCTTCTGCAAGAGTGTGACCCTCCTTTGATATAATGCAGCTATTGTCTTTAAAAGTAACTTATTTTTTGCGTAAGCTTCTTTACTGACAGAGGATTGCTTTCAAGACTAGGAACATAGAGAACATCCTTTACTGGGATCTTTCTGCTTTGTGCTGAGGAAACTGGACAGTGGAGGTAGCCGTCACCTACTCCTTCTGAAGTCATATAGTGACTAGGGATGAGCGAGTTTACTCGCTACTATTCGGAACTCGCCGAATAGTAGCGGTATTCGGGTACTCGCTACTCTCCGAGTATCTTATAAGTACTCGGGAGTAGCGAGTAGTCCGATTACTTTAGCAGTGTATCTATAGATACACTGCGAAAGTATCCTAAAAGTGAATAAAAGTTGTTAAAAATAATAAAATTACATACTCACCTGTCCGACGCCTGCACCGGGACCGTCCCAGAAGACCTACGATCACCGGACAAGGACCTGTGACTTCCAGCCAATTAGATGGCCGGTAGCAATCTGGCCAATCAGATGGCGACACGTCACAACCACGTGATCGCTAGCGGCCATATGATTGGCCAGATTGCAAGGTCCTGGCAGTATACCTATAACTTTCTGGAAGACCACTTAATAGTAGTGCAGCAACATGAAAGTCTTTAATTTCTTCTCCAATCCCCGATACGCTCCACAATCTCTAGGGTGTTTCTTATATAGTCCTGCATATTCTGCCCATCACTTAGCTTAGACTGGTACAACTTTCTTATGAGATAAAGCTTATTGCTGAGATTTGATCTTTCATGCACTTTCTGTAATTGATCCCACATCTCTTTTGCAGTTGCACACTTGCGTATGTGCACAATCTGATCATCATCTACACTGAGGGAGATAGTGCTTTGTGCTTTGTGATCCTTCTCAAGCCAACCATCTGGTAATGGATGAGGCACTTGGTCCTTCCTATATTTCCACATACCTTCTCTTATGAGCAGCATCTTCACCTTTAATTTCCAGGATTGATAATTCTGATTGGTGAGACTTTGCATTGGGAACTTGCAGTGATCCCTGCTTGTGGACATCTTCTCTGTTGCTCTGTGCTGCTTTTGCTTTGTGCTTCTGTTGCTGTATTACTCTTCTGTGTCACTCTGTGCTCTGTGTCATTCCTGGAGTTCTGTGTCACTCCTGGGGTTCTGTGTACGCTGAATCCTTAACCTGTTTGCAGTGGATCAATCAGGATACTCTCAAAACGTGTTGATAACAGAACAGAGCTTTAAATAGCAATAAACAGGTACAGATATGATAGGCTTTGTTGAATCAGGAATATACATATCTTAAGTGTCTTCGTGTAGCATCAACATGCTGCTTCTCCTCTCATGCACAGACACAGGAAACTGGTGAGCCTCTGGGAGGTTTTTTTCTATCTAACTTTATAGACAATACACAAACCTACCAATAGAACACTTACATACACAGGAATGGAGATGTTGCACTAAACATATTCCAACACTACATTTACTCTTGGACCGTCACTCACCCATCTGTGTTTCCTGTGTTTTTAGTTGGGCACGTGAGAGTGGTGACATGGGGCTAAACATAGCTAATTGGGGTATCACCTCTGAGTACTGTACTGTGTGTGATGTTGGAGTAAAGGAAGAGGACGAGAGACCACTTGATGCATCACTTGCCATCCACTGTAACAAATAATCTTTCTGGGTTTCATCTACACGTTGTACCACTGTGCTGGTGTAAAGGAAAGGGAGTCAAGAAGCCCATCCAGTAACAGAAGTTGACAGTTGTCTTTGGATAGGATGAGCAGGTGTTTGTTCAGTAGAGCCTTCAGTAACATTAGCACCTATCCCACGTACACCTCGAATACCAAGCCTATTCCCTCTTACACCACGTCCATTCCCATTTCCACCACAACCTCGGGATTTGCCTCTCATGTTTAATGCTCAACTGACTTGATAATTACTTGTTTAAGGTCCAAGAAAGTCTTTTAGAGAGCAAACAAAGATTTGGCCATCACTTGTTTGAGGCCAAAAAAAAAGCCTTATAAGGGAACTGTAAAGCTTTGGCAATCATTGCTTGAGGCCAAACAAAAGCCTTTTAGGGGAACTTAAAGATTTGGCAATCACTTTTTGAGGCTGCAAAAGGCCTTTTAGTGGAAGCACAAAGATTTTACAATCACATTTTCTTTGCAACAAAAGCACCTTTGACAATGCACACACATTTGCTAATGACTTCTTCTAAGCAAAAAATGCATATGTCCAGATGCACCCTCTCGACCTTCTATTTTATCTAAAAAGAGATCTAATATCTAGCTATCTTTCTTTGTAGCAGGGATGGAGCAGCACAGAGCAATGGCAATGGCACTATCCCTAGCAGTAACTCTCTCAAGATGGCAAAGATAGAAAGTGGCCACTTCTTATATGCCAAAGGACATGTGACTTAGGCAGCCAATGACATAATTTTGTGTCTGCAAACTGTGAATGGTTTATGCACCTGATTGGCTGTTGGCCTGGAATATCCACACAGTAAGTGCTGGGAACAATAAATGAAGTCTGATGCTCCTTTGACTTCTCCCTACCCTCTCCCCACTATCCTAGAAAGTCATAAGTTAGAAGCAAAGCATCACTGCAAACACACTAATACTTTTTTTCATCCGAACAGATATCGAAAAAGCTGAGCTCCACAATTTCCACAATTTCTTCTGGTTCCCAATCCCAGATCAGAATTGTCCACGTTTGTTCTGATTTTGAAATTGTTTGTGGAAAGTGTGCTCATCTATAGTCTGGATCTGTTCAAATAAGAGCTGTCTGGCTGTATAATCTGGACCTCTCCCTAAAACAGCCATTTGACTGTGTATTCTGACTTATACCACCCCCAAACAGCAGCCACTCTCAGCTGTGCATATGTGCAAGGAATCGATATGTTGGATTAGATCTCTAAGGCTAGTTTCACCCTAGCATGTGGGACGCATCCATCTGTGCGTAGAGATGCTGACGGATGCCAGAATGGATACAGAAGGATGTCAGCACTGATGTTTTCAGTGAATCTGCATGAATGTAATACTCATAGAAAATGATGGCCGGGGAGAGAGGGAGAGGGGGAAAGAGAGAGAGACCTTATCCATCTAGGCCCGTCCGTCTCCTCCTGCTGCCATCTGGATTATAATGCGCCACCATTCAAATCTATGTAGCGTTTAGGCACAGCAGGATGCATCTGTTGTTTTTATGCAACCTCAGAGGCCCAAAGATCGCAGCATGTAGCGTCCTGCAGCCACATAAAAAAACACGACGGGACGCAAGCGCAAGCAAACGGATGCCTACACATGCACCCTGCATCCTCATGTTAAACATAGGGATGCAGGGCGGATCCGTAGGCTTGCACACTGGGACTCATGCCGAAGCAACAGACCCATAGTCAGGGGCGTTGCTAGGGTCAAAAAACATCCGGGGCTCGGGCCCACTGAGCTGTATTTTTCGGAATAAATTTAAATAAAACCCAAGTAAAATGTACTTTAATAACCAGTGACACTCTACATATATAATATTAACAGCTTTAATGCTTTAAAACATTATAGAGATTGCCAACATACACTCAATAAATACACAAAATATAACAGTATTAGGCCAACATCCAAGTAATCCTAAGGCTTCTTTTACATGAGCGCTTTTCTGGCGTTAATACCGTGATTTTAAAGTGCATGAATTAGAACAACTTGTTCTGAACAAGTAAATAAAATAAAAAATGCAAACAATAATAAGAACTGATATAACATTACCACCTCTACACAGACATTTAGAAGTGATTACAATGCAGGTACCTCCAGTGATTATAGAGGACGTTGGCGGGTCCAGGAAGCGTGTCTGTGGTAGGTCCGGTGAGCGGCAGCGGGACCAAGGAGCGGCAGCGCCGTGGCAGGTCCAGTGAGCGGCAGCTGCAAGGGTGGGATTCATATTTTTAACAGGTTCCCGCCTGTCCTTACCACTAGAGGTGGTTGAGGGTCCGGTGGGTCCTTCCTGTGAGCCCTTGTGGCCAGTGTGCTCCTGGCTGGCCCCCTGCACTGCTGCCTGTGCCCCTGTGGCACGTCTGTGGCCACTGGCCCCTATGTCCTGCCCCAGGTGCCCCCTGTTCTTACCTCAATAAGGCAGGTCGGCAAGTCCCAGCAGGTTGCACTGAGCTGGGAGCCCCCCTCTTCCTAACTGGCAGCCAGCCCAGAGCACAACAATTAATTCTCCAGAGTCTGACTCTGCTGACCTAGCTGCAGGACTTGCACAGTCGTGAAGTCATCGGTCACGTGCAGCCAGGTCATGTGGGTGGCACTGGGCGGGACTCCAGCGGCGACGGCTCTCTGTGAGCTACGGTACTGTGTGTCTGTGTGAGAGCCTTGCCGCCGCACAGCGAGAGAGACCGCAGACACGTCGGGCATGTCTGCACTTTCTCCTCTGCCCTGACAGCGCGATTCAGGGATCTATGCAGGGGTGGCGACGGCTGAGCTACTGTGCGAGAGCCGTGCCGAGCAGACACGCTGACGCCGGGCATGTCTGCACTTTCTCCTCTGCCCTGACAGCCGGCGAGATTCGGGGCTCTATGCGTAAGAATCGGGGCTGCAGCCCCGATTCTTAATGCATAGCGACGTCCTTACCCATAGTCCAGAATAATGTAGTAATGTTTTTCAAAATATAGACTATATATTAAATAAACCTAATAAATATTTAAAGTTATGTTGATCCCTTACTAAATGGAACTATTATGACCAATATTTTGCACCTACCAGTTGATGATAAAACAAGTCTACTATGTACATTAAAGTCGATCGCCCTTCCATCGGGAGAAATAGCTGTCGGGGGAACAAACTTTTGTCTGACAAGTATCTAAGGAGTATGGACGCCTTAAGTCTTCCCATCAACTGTCTGATAAAGCAACTAAATATGTGACTTGCAGAAACTGTTCCAGCTCTTATACAGTATTATTCTGTGATATTACATTTTCTAGCACTTTGAAGAATTACATGAAAAGGAACCTTTTTTAAAGTTAGAAATTGATTTAAGTCTCACATTGCCAAGCTATTTAAATATTTATTTTAGTAATTAAAACCATCATCTTCGGTTTACTTTTTTCTCTAAAAAGTGCTGCTTCCTGTCATCTTTTTATGTCTTACATGGTGCCACGTTTTCATTGAAGCAAAATAACGTGCAGCAGTTATTAATTCTTTAAAGGGCTATTAAAGCCATAATTTATGGTATATATTAAAGCTTGCTGTATGTATCACTAAGTAAGTAACTTACAATATCTGAGCCAGAGCAGGTATTACAGCATGTTGAATTTTCAATGAACGATGGCTTAATGGGGACCTCACTGATAGTGATGGGCGAACCAGACTGTAAAGTTCGGGGTCCGTTCCAAACACCTAGTGTTCGGCCACAGATCTCAAACACAGACTTTCCTGGGAAGACTGTGTTACAGTTCGGGTTTGGGTTTGGGGCAGTGAAGCTGTAAAAAATAAAGAAAATAGATATTAAACAGCATTATACTTATCACATTCCAACGCCCCGCTGCATTTACTTCTGGTACTGCTAATTAATTACCTAGATATTCACTGCAGAGAGGCCCAACAGTCAATCACAGACGTTGTCACAGAAAATGGGCTTCTGCTCACAGTGATTTGCAGCAGAGCTGAAGATGTTCCCTGTGGATTATGTCGGAGGGAGGTTTTTTTTGTTAAAGATGGGAAACAGGGTTGTCTCGTGTTTTGTTTCGACATGTTTTTTTTTGGTGTTGTGATTTTTTACTACTTAGTAGAAATTCATAGTGGGTGAGTCTAATATTGGCTTGACACTATGAATTTCAGGCTTAGTGCCAGCTGCCAATATAATGCTGGCATTTACCCTTTATTACCCAGCATGCCACTGCTACCAGGGTCACTGGAAAAGTCAGGGTACAGCACCAGAAAGTAGTGCTTCTATGAATGTGCCATTTTCTGGGGCAGATGCCGGCTGCAATTGCCCGTAGGGGGCCCAAGAAAGCTTGGGCCATCCTGTGCTGAGGATTCAAGCCCCCAGCTGATAAGTTGTACTTGTCTTGAAACCAAAAATATGCCGACGCCCCATGACATTTTTTTAAATTTCATGAAATTCATGAAATAATTAAAAAAAGGGCAACCCTATATTTTTGGTTTCCAGCCAGGTAAAAATAGGCTGCTGGAGGTAGGGGGCAGACCGTACCTGCCTGCTGTACCTGACTGGCGTACAAAAATATGGCAAAGCCTCACGTCATTTTTTAAAAATAATTTTAAAGAATAATTTTATTAAAAGGGCTCGACTGTGTTGTGGTTCAGGAGAACCAGGAGATTCAGATGAACACACTGAACACAATGCACCAAAAAATCATGAAATCTGCATCAAAAAATTATGTCGCAGTTTTGGTGCTTTTTTTTGGCCAGGAGATGCAGATGAACACATTGAACACAATGCATGCAGTTATGTCCCAAAAGTGCACCAAAAGAGCATGAAATCCATGTCAAAAACCACATCATGGTTTTGGTATGCTAATTGTCTGTAACAGCATCTGTGATTGGCTGTTAGGTCCCTCTGCAATGAATATCCAGGAAGTTATTGAGGAGCCCCAGAAGTACAAGTGCGTGGATCACGGAAAGTATAATGCCGTTTAATAAATATCTTCTTTCTTTTGCAGCTTCCTAGCCCCCATCCCATAACTTTACAGTCTGAGTTCAGAGTTTGGACTCAAGTTTGAGCCACTTTTGGCCCGAACCCGAACTTTAATAAAAGTCCAGGTGAGTTCACCGAACCCGAATATCGGCAGGTCCACCAATCACTACTCACTGACATCTAAGAAAAAAGGAAACCATAGGTGATGTGGAATTAAATGTACAGTATTCAGCAACCACTGATGGACCTACCATGGAGGAAATATACAGAGGGTACTGAATGGCCTGCTTCTCCTCACACTGTCATGGCACTCTCACTTCCAGCCACCACTATTGGGAGCACACTGCATACAGATATGTGCAGTTACTATTAAGTCAAATTCATTGGCAGTGAGCTCCCTCTAGTGGTGGCAGCATAAAGCAAGAACTTGATTATGCATCACAGTGTGCAATGAATAAAGGAATTTGGAATTAATTGTAACGGAATTAAGTAAAAATGCAAAAAACTTTAATTTGGCTGACATTGCAGTGGGTATGATATACATTCAAAGTTTGTATTTATACATAAGCCCTGACCAGAGTAATTCACAACATATCAATTCATATGACTCTGAGAACCATCACCGGTCCCTTTGTATAGGAGTTGACTATGAGAACAGACCCTCAGTGTTAGGCTGGAGTCACACGAGGGTATGAATAATCTGACCGATTTTCATCCAAGAGAATAAGACAGGTGAAATCCATATGGGATACCGTATGTCATGCTAGAACTATGCGAGTGTGCAATTATTTTTCTCGACCAGCTTCCATGAGACATCACTGAGCTCTCGGTATACTATGCATTTTTTTCTAAGCAGCTATTATTCTACATTCATTTACAGGACCATTTACCATGTTCTGTGTTACAGAATGATAATGTATCTAAAAAATAGATGCCACTACGATGGTCAGTGTGCTGTTCGTTTTTCTTTTGCACCCATTGACTTATATTGGCAATCATGTTGCTCTAACTCATTGACTAACATTGGTCCGAGTGCAATGAGAGATTTTCTGTCATTGCACTCGTCTGATTCCTACTCTGAAGTGAGCGAGGTCTTAGGCTATTTCACAGGTCTGTGGTTCTGGTATATATGGCATACCCTTTTTTTCAAGGATACCCCATGTAACCATTATAACCTATGGTGCTGCTCACATGTCCAATTTTTTCCAGCAGTAAGAGCCAATGTACTGTAAGTATATTTGTAAAAAACATGTACAGCACATGCTTGATATCCATGTTTAACATTGAAAATATAAGAGAAGCTTTGTATTATAGTTATTTCTTTAGCCATAATGGAAAAACATGGGTGACACATTTATGGCACAGATATGGAAATCGCTGATGACACGTACATGTTCTATATGAATGTGTAAAGGGGTCATAATGTGGAGGGGGGGGAATGTAATCCTGAACCCTCTTCATCATTTTCAATAGCTGAGTTTCTTTGAAAAATGGGATGAGTTCTATAAATTGACATCCAAACATATGAGGATGGGGCATTGATATTTTACAGCAGGGTCACTGGTCCTAAATCTGCATTTAAAAAAACAACATTTTTACAATTTCCGAATGATTAGTCCTGCTCCAGCTATCAAGTAGGAACATGATGGGCTCACGTCTCTCAGAGACTTGATATAACAGAGTACCCCTAATCGAAGGGGATGCATACTAGAGATGAGTACTGATAGTTATTTGTAAATATAAATTTGCCGACTTTTAGAAAGTTCTCTAAAAAAGCTTACATTCTACAGGAGAGGATGGATCGTGCTGATCATAAGAGCTTACACTCCACAGGAGGGATGGACCGTGCTGATCGGCAGAGCTTACACACTACAGGAGAGGATGGATCGTGCTGATCATAAGAGCCTATACTCTACAGGAGAGGATGGATCGTGCTGATCATAAGAGCCTATACTCTACAGGAGAGGATGAATCATGCTAATCATAACAGCTTACACACTACAAGAGAGGATGGACTGTGCTGATCATAAAAGTTTGCATTACAGCAGAGGATGGACTGTGCTGATCATAAGAGCTTACATTCTACAGGAGAGAATGGACCGTGCTGATCATAACAGCTTACACTCCACAGGAGGGGATGGACCGTGCTGATCGTGAGAGCTTACATTCTAGAGGAGAGGATGAATCATGCTAATCATAACAGCTTACACACTACAGGAGAGGATGGACCGTGCTGATCGTGAGAGCTTACATTCTATAGGAGAGGATGAATCATGCTAATCATAACAGCTTACGCACTACAGGAGAGGATGGACCGTGCTGATCATAAGCGCCTATACTCTACAAGAGAGGATGGACCGTGCTGATCAGAAGAGCTTACATTCTACAGGAGAGAATGGACCATGCTGATCATAAGAGCTTACATTCTACAGGAGCGGATGGACCATGCTGATCATAACCGCTTACACACTACAGGATCAGACCATGCTGATCATAAGAGCTTACATTCTACAGGAGAGGATGGTCCATGCTGATCATAACAGCTTAAATTATACAGGAGAGAATGGACCGTGCTGATCATAAGAGCTTACATTTTACAGGAGAGGATGTACCATGATGATCATACCAGCTTACACACTACAGGAGAGGATGGACCATGCTGATCATAAGAGCTTACATTCTACAGGAGAGGACCATGCTGATCATAAGAGCTTACACACTACAGGAGAAGATAGACCGAGCTGATCATAAGAGCTTACATTCTACAGGAGAGGATGGACCATGCTGATCAAAACAGCTTACACACCACAGGAGAGGATGGAAGTGCTGATCATATGAGTTCACATTACAGCAGAGGATGGACTGTGCTGATCATAAGAGCTTACATTCTACAGGAGAGACTGGACCGTGCTGATCATAAGAGCTTACATTCTACAGGATAGGATGGACGATGCTGATCATAACAACTTACACACTACAGGAGTGGATGGACCGTGCTGATCATAAGAGCTTATACACTATAGGAGAGGATGGACCGTGCTGATCATAAGCACCTATATTCTACAAGAGAGGATGGACCGTGCTGATCATAAGAGCCTATACTCTACAAGAGAGGATGGACCGTGCTGATCACAAGAGCTTATACTTTACAGGAGAGGATGGTCCATGCTGATCATAACAGCTTACATTATACAGGAGAGAATGGACCGTGCTGATCATAAGAGCTTACATTTTACAGGAGAGGATGGACCATGCTGATCATAACAGCTTACACACCACAGGAAAGGATGGACCGTACTGTTCATAAGAGCTCACACTGCAGCAGAGGATGGCCTGTGCTGATCATAAGAGCTTACATTCTACAGGAGAGAATGGACCATGCTGATCATAAGAGCTTACATTTTACAGGAGAGGATGAACCGTGCTGATCATAAGAGCTTATACTCTACAGGAGAGGATGAACCGTGCTGATCATAAGAGCCTATACTCTACAAGAGAGGATGGACCGTGCTGATCACAAGAGCTTATACTTTACAGGAGAGGATGGACCATGCTGATCTTAAGAGCTTATACTCTACTGGAGAGGATGGACTGTGCTGATCATAAGAGCTTATACACTACAGGAGAGGATGGACCGTGCTGATCATAAGCGCCTATACTCTACAAGAGAGGATGGACTGTGCTGATCATAAGAGCCTATACTCTACAAGAGAGGATAGACCGTGCTGATCACAAGAGCTTATACTTTACAGGAGAGGATGGACCATGCTGATCATAAGAGCTTACACACTACAAGAGAGGATGGACCATGCTGATCATAACAGCTTACACTCTACAGTAGAGGATGGACTTTGCTGATCATAAGAGCTTACATTCTACAGGAGAGGATGGACCGTGCTGATCATAAGAGCTCACACTACAGCAGAGGATGGAATGTGCTGATCATAAGAGCTTACATTCTACAGGAGAGAATGAACCATGCTGATCATAAGAGCTTACATTTTACAGGAGAGAATGGACCATGCTGATCATAACAGCTTACACACTACAGGAGAGTATGAACCGAGCTGATCATAATAGCTTACACACTACAGGAGAGGATGAACCGTGCTGATCATAAGAGCTTACATTCTACAGGAGCGGATGGACCATGCTGATCATAACCGCTTACACACTACAGGATCAGACCATGCTGATCATAAGAGCTTACATTCTACAGGAGAGGATGGTCCATGCTGATCATAACAGCTTAAATTATACAGGAGAGAATGGACCGTGCTGATCATAAGAGCTTACATTTTACAGGAGAGGATGTACCATGATGATCATACCAGCTTACACACTACAGGAGAGGATGGACCATGCTGATCATAAGAGCTTACATTCTACAGGAGAGGACCATGCTGATCATAAGAGCTTACACACTACAGGAGAAGATAGACCGAGCTGATCATAAGAGCTTACATTCTACAGGAGAGGATGGACCATGCTGATCAAAACAGCTTACACACCACAGGAGAGGATGGAAGTGCTGATCATATGAGTTCACATTACAGCAGAGGATGGACTGTGCTGATCATAAGAGCTTACATTCTACAGGAGAGACTGGACCGTGCTGATCATAAGAGCTTACATTCTACAGGATAGGATGGACGATGCTGATCATAACAACTTACACACTACAGGAGTGGATGGACCGTGCTGATCATAAGAGCTTATACACTATAGGAGAGAATGGACCGTGCTGATCATAAGAGCTTACATTTTACAGGAGAGGATGGACCATGCTGATCATAACAGCTACACACAGGAAGGATGGACCGTACTGTCATAAGAGCTCACACTGCAGAGAGGATGGACCGTGCTGATCATAAGAGCTCATTCTACAGAGAGATGGACCGTGCTGATCATAAGAGCTTACATTCTACGGGAGAGGATGGACCGTGCTGATCATAAGAGCTCTACACTAACAGAGAGGATGGAACGTGCTGATCATAAGAGCTTACATCTACAGAGAGGAATGAACCGTGCTGATCATAAGAGCTTACATTTTACAGGAGAGAATGGACCATGCTGATCATAACAGCTTACACACTACAGGAGAGATGACCTGCTGATCATAACAGTTACAACTACGGAGATAACCGTGCATCATAATAGCTTACACACTACAGGAGAGGATGAACCGTGCTGATCATAAGAGCTTATACTCTACAGGAGAGGATGGGCTGTGCTGATCAAAAGAGCTTACATTCTACAGGAGAGGATGGACCGTGCTGATCATAAGAGCCTATACTCTACAAGAGAGGATGGACCGTGCTGATCATAAGAGCTTATACTCTACAAGGAGAGGATGGACCATGCTGATTATAAGAGCTTACACTCTACAGGAGAGGATGGACCGTACTGATCATAAGAGATCACACTGCAGCAGAGGATGGCCTGTGCTGATCATAAAAGCTTACATTCTACAGGAGAGAATGGACCATGCTGATCATAAGAGCTTACATTTTACAGGAGAGGATGAACCGTGCTGATCATAAGAGCTTATACTCTACAGGAGAGGATGAACCGTGCTGATCATAAGAGCCTATACTCTACAAGAGAGGATGGACCGTGCTGATCTTAAGAGCTTATACTCTACAGGAGAGGATGGACTGTGCTGATCATAAGACCTTACATTCTACAGGAGAGGATGGGCTTTGCTGATCATAAGAGCTTACATTCTATAGGAGAGGATGGGCCGTGCTGATCATAAGAGCTAACACTCTACAGGAGAGAGAAAGGACTGGCCTGACCATACAAGTTTACATACTACCAGAAAGAGACAGAGAAAAGACCCGGGTGACCCTAAGAACTTATACTATACAGGAAAGTGAAAGGACCTTGCTTACCAGAAGAGCTTATATTATGCTAAAGATAAGCGAACTGAGCATCCCAGTATTGAGCAAGCCTGTTCGGGTGCTTTATGTTTGAAAAGCATTAGAGCGGTCATCGCTGTGGTCAGGTATAGTTGGTGCTTGGCCCAGTGCGAGCCACATGCAGGGTTTGATCAGTGCACCAAAAAGATCGGCTGCACCGCCTGAACCCAAACTTCAAAAGGTTCGCTCATCACTATACCCTGTAGGAGAGAGAGACTTACTCTGGAGGCTCAAAAATAACTCTGCCGTACAAACTGTGTTCCACTGGGTTCACCTAGGTACTAATTACCAATGTACAAGGTATGATAATCCGTAAGATGTCATAACTGAAGGGCATTATGGTGCAACAACATAAAATGACTTTAGCCTCATCTGTGTTGCTTCAGCAGTGTGGGAAATACTGCCGGGCACGTTTATTTTCTTGTGATCTGCGAATATCTCAATATGTTGATATTTGAGTGAAACTGACAACTTCAGGAAATATGACTCAAAATTGATCCTCCATGGATCAATCATCTTACTGTATCTGTAATGGGGTCAACTAAAAGAATTTTAATTGTAGTATATAAAAAATACACTGGTGTCTGTTGCAGTTCTGTAGTTGGGATAAAACAAAATGATGAAATATAATATTTCAAATAAAAGAAAAGAAAACACAAAAATTCCTTTTTTTCCAAATAAAGATATAAAAATATATAGAATAAAGTTCCCATATTTGGTATGACTATGTATGTCCACAGTGCCCCAAACCATAAAATTGTTATAAAATTAATTAGCACAGTGAACAGAGTAAGGCCGAGTTCACACTGGCATATGGCATCATGCAAGAGAATAGGATGCTGTATATATTGACTCTCAGCCAAGGTTCTGCTGTGAGAGCGAACCAAGGCCAATCCACTGTAATCTGATCCTGAGATTGGATCACAGCTGTGAAAGAGAGGAAAAGATTAGCCTCTCCATCATCTTTATTGCCGGCCTTGGTGTATATCGCTCGGCACCCGGGTGTCATCAGAGTACAGTGCAATGTTTCACTCGCACACATGGACTTTTATGGGCGTGTGTGATCCGAGACTCGCTAACAGCATGCTGCAATGTTTTCCTCATGCTGATTAGGGCTGATTAAATACTCACAGATAGACACTGCCTCATTGTTTAGCAATGGTATGAGTGCAATCTGATGTTTTATCAGATTGCAATCATCTGTTGTAAATGCTAGTGGAGTTCTAAAAATAAACTGAAAAAGAGGCAGGATTGTAATTTTTTTTCCATCCTGCCTTCCGACACGGTAATAAGCAGTGATACCAATGAAAAATATAAACTTACCTAAAAAAAAAATCTCATACAGCTCAAAACACAGCTAAGTTGAGACTTTCAGAATGCAGCACCATAACAATAAATTATTTTATTTAAAGTGTGTTCATTGTGCAAAAATATTTGAAATTAGCATAATCGTAAATATTACTGAGATACAAAACTAAAAAAAGATTAAAATTTTTTTTTTTTTCTAATACATATCTAAAATGATTAATTTAATAATGCAAACCTTTAGGCTAGGGTCACACATCAGTTTTTTTTTTAAACCTGATCCGGTTTTGAGCTTTTAAAAAGCTCAAAACTGGATCAGGAAACGCTCCTCATAGGAGCCTATGCTCAAAACCGGATAGCTTCACAAGCAATCCGGTTTCCGTCTCCGGCTCTGCAGCCTGCGTGAAAAATCATGCAGGCTGCAGTTTTCGGAGCGGTTCTGTTATCTGCAATGCGGGAACCGGATTGCTCAGGAAGTGTTATCCTGAGCAATCCGGTTCCCGCATATACATTGCTTATCCTGGCTGCTGCCAGGATAAGTAAAGTGTTCTGTGTTTTGTAAAATGTTTAATTTGATAAATAAATGTTTCTATAATGTCTCTAGGGGGTGCCCACTCCCCCTAGAGACCTTCCACCCACTCAGGTGGGCATATAATGTTATAATCACCTCTGTACAGCAGCTGCCTCCTGAAAGCTGCTGTACAGTTTTATGAATGAAAGCGCCAGGCTCCTCAGAACAGCGCGCATACTATAGCTATTGCTATAGCATGTGCGCCGCTGTCTGAGGTCCTGAAGCCATTTACAGTAAGATCTATGTGCAGTGCTGCCCATAGATCTTACTGTATCTATGGGCCATCCTCACTATGCTTAACCCGCCTGCAGCGTGTTTGGAGCTGCGGTAAGGGTTGCCAGCAGTCCGCTCCTCCGCAGCATGTTTATTTCATGCTGCGGAGTTGGAAGTGGCTCCCATCGGGTGACTGCAGGAGAAGCCACCCTGCACCCACCGCACATTGTGAGTACAGGGCGGCTGTCATCCAACACGCAGCTCCTCTGGACCGTGAGTATGCAGCCTAACACTGCAGTTTTTCCCTGATCAGGGTTCATCAGGTTTTGTGTGCCAAAACCAGGAGTGTATCCAAAACTCAGAACAGGTCTCAATCTTTCAATTATACTTTTTCTCTGCAAGTTTCACTCCTGGTTTTGGCACACAAAACCTGATGAACCCTGATCAGGAATAAACTGCAGTGTGAAACCAGAAACAGTACTGACCCAGGTGAAGATGAACTTATAATTGGTAACTGTATCGAGGAAGCTATAGTGTAATGCTCTGCCAAAGGCTCTCAAATCGGGTTTTCCAGTTTAAATCTACAAATCTGCAATCCCTCTATGTGTAACGCTATGTGACTGCAGACTTGTGTAACCTCAGATTGTGTATACTGTTGCTGGTAAAGGCGATCACGTGGCTGCGAGTTTAGAACATGCAGACTCCCAGACAAAATCTGACTAGATGGGCACAGCCTCACTCAATACTCTTGTATTGAGCAAGGCCACACCTATCTAGTTACCTATCACACCTAGTTGGATTGTGTTTAGGACTATTGACCTGATTGTGTCAGGATTCACAAGCCTGCAGTCACATAGAGTAACTGCAGAATCCTTGGCCTCCCACCTCTCCTACTCCTCCCTTTTGACTGCTTGCTATCTGGCTTCCGACCACATCACTCCACTGAAACAGCCTTAACCAAAGTTACCAAAGACCTATTAACCACCAATAGCAAACAACACTACTCTATCCTCCTCCTCCTCGACCTATCTTCCGCCTTCAACACTGTCGACCATTTCCTCCTGCTACAGATTCTGAAATCTCTTGATAACACAGACTTGGCCCTATCCTGGATTTCCTCATATCTAACAGACCAGACATTCAGCATTACCCTCTTCCACATGACCTCTTCACCTAACCCCCTATCTGTCAGTGTCCCCCAAGGCTTGGTTCTTGGAACCCTTCTTTTCTCCATCTACACCCTCAGTTTGGGACAACTCATTGAGTCTCTTGGTCTTCAGTATCATCTCTATGCTGATGACACTAAGATCTACATCTTTGTGGGTCCGACATCACCTCCTTGCCATCCATAGTTCCGCAATGTCTGTCTGCTATCTCATCTTTCTTTTCTGCTCACTTTCTGAAACTGAACATGGATAAAACAGAATTCATAATTTTTCCCCCTACCCACTCTCCCCCCACTTGACCTTTCCATCAATGTCAACGGCTGCTCACTTTCCCTATCCCCCACGCTCGGTGCCTTAGGGTAATCCTCGACCCCACCCTCTCCTATAAGCCACATATACAAGCCTGTGTCACCTCCTGCAGACTCCAACTCAAAAACATTTCCGGATCTGTTCATTCCTTGACCTCGACACTGCAAAAACACTTGTCCATGCCCTCATCATCTCCTGCTTCGATTATTGAAATCTCCTCCTCGCTGGCCTCCCTCTAGCACTCTTGAAGCACTCCAATCTATCCTAAACTCTGCTGCCTGACTAATCCACCTGTCTCCCCGCTAATCCACCTGTCTCAACCTCTCCACTCTACCCTTCACTGGCTCCCCATTTCTCAGAGGCCTCGGTTTATAACCCTAACTATGACCTACAAAGCCGTTCACAATCTGTCTCCTCTGTACATCTGTGACATGGTCACCCGACACCTACCCTCACGCTACCACGTTCCTCTCACAATCTCCTCCTCTGCTCCCCCCTTATCTCTTCCTCTCAAAACGCATACAAGACTTCTCCCGTGCTTCTACTATACTTTGGAACTCTCTGCCCCAACATATCAGTCTTTCACCTACTCCGGAAACCTTTAAAAGGAACCTGAAGACTCACCTCTTCCAACAAGCCTACAACCTACTGTGAGCCTCGGTCACCAAACCACCCCACAAACAACTCTACCCTCTTCTAATGTTTCTTCACCCATCCCCTCATAGATTGTGAGCCCTCATGGACAGCGTCCTCTCTCCTTCTGTACTTGTGTGCCATATGTTGTCCATCTCCCTTGTACCTGTCTTTGTATACTATTTCCACATGTAAAGAGCCATGGAATTAATGGCGCTATAATAATAAATAATAATAATAGTAATTACTGAAAAAAATTAACTTTTTGATGATATTGTAATTCATTTAGGTGCACCTGTATCTATGATCCCATGCTGTAATATCTGTGTACAGTCTTTTGCATCCACCTTGCCAGAGATGTGGTATGTTCAGACCATGTCCCTGTATGTTCAGACACAGCTATTACACAGCACATAGAAGGGACACATATATAAGATTATCTCAGCACAGGAGATGTGGTATAATTAGACTATGTGCCTGTACAGTCAGACACAGCCATTACACATTACATAGCAGGGACACATATATAAGATTATCTCACCACAGGAGATATGGTATGATCAGACCATGTCCATGTATGGTCAGACACATCCATTACACAGTACATAGCAGTGACACATACAGTATATAACATTATTTAATTACAGGAACATTTTCTTTTAACACATTCAATTGGGAAATGATTAATATTTCAAGATCTATTGATCTATTGTACTTAGTTTGTGGAACTACCCCTATATTTATGGTATACGATTAAGGAACTATGATTAAGGGCATGTATATGTGTGAAATGCATTCTTTTATGCAATAAACTAGCTGGGTGCCCGATGCAGATGCATCGGGATTCTAGCAGAGCGAGTCTCTGACTCGCAATGGCCGCTTCGCGGCCAATGCTTCGCGCTGCTAAGGCGACTCGCCATGCCCGCTGCGCGGGCATAGCGAGTCGCCTTAGAACTGCTCGCAATGGCCGCTGCGCGGCCAATGCTTCGGTCGTATCCACATGACGACACTGACTCGCAGCGCGAGCGGACTCAAAAGGGGCAAAAAACCCATTCGTGATTATATAATAGATATGTTTGCAACTCTTTTTATATACCGTAGTATATTCTTTGAAACATCCATTTCTCTACAGAATATAAGTGATATTGCAGGGGACAGTGAAAAGATCACAGTGGCACAGGGCTGTTACGTTTTTCTCCTACATCATGATGAACTCTGGTTATGATTGCAGCCTTAGCAGTTAGTTGAATATTAATACAATTGTAATGTACAATAATTAGATCTGCCTCTTTAGGAAAACTAGGTCTGTTGTATGAGGGGTAAGGAGAAGAAGGAGGTGAGGAATTAAGTTTTGGTTTCACTTTGGAGCATGCAGCTGAAAAGACTGTTCTGCGATATGATGGAGAAAGATAGAAGACAAGAATAAAGTACAGTTAAAGTTTACTCTTGTGAATGCCTCATATCGTGTGAATATTACAACCGGCGACGAGAATGGGATGATATAACCACTGGCTGCTGTGAGTACTGATCACTGTTTACTGCTTCACACACCAGCATCACTGAGAGACTCTATCATGGCTGAATACTTACACAGCTTTCCACAGTTTGATATGACTGATGCTACTAATCTCTCCCATAACTGGAGAAAATGGCTAAACAGATTTGAGAACTTTCTAGAAGCCGTGGACATAAAAGAGGAGAAACAAAGGAAGGCTGTACTCTTACATTGTGCAGGTTCAGGAGTCTATGATGTATACAGCACATTGCCTGCAGCCGAGACAGACACATACAAGAATTGCACCAAAGCTCTCACTGACTACTTCAATCCCAAACAAAATATCAGATATGAAAGATTCAAATTCAGAATTGCTAAGCAGCTCCCAGAAGAATCCATACACACCTATGTCACCCAGCTGAGAGAGCTGGCACATGGATGTGCATTCACAGATGTAGATGATGAAATTCTAACCCAAGTATTGTCACCTGCTCATCCAATACCATAAGGCGCAAAGCTCTGCAGCGGGATCTCTCTCTACATGATTTACTCAAAATGGCCCGTGCTATAGAAACAGCAGATCATCAGGCTACTGCAATGGAGAGTGGGGATCATTTACATGTGCATAATCTCGAGCATAAGAATGCCCAAGACAAGCAAACCCCAAAACAGAGGAAATGCTATAGATGTGGACAGGATTTCCCTTACCACCTGAACAAATGTCCAGCTATAGGACAGACATGCAGTAAATGCGGAAAAGGGAATCATTTTGCAGCTGTCTGCAGGTCAGCACAATACAAGTCTTCTCTGACAAAGCCCGCAAATATAAAAATGATAAATCAGGACACAGAAGAAATGTCTGGGACGGAAAACTATGTGTTCACCACTTCTGCCACTGGCTCCGTACAGTCTCCCTGCATCACACTCCCAATCTGCAACACCAATATCACCTTTACAATAGATACGGGTGCTTCAGTGGATAATATAGACAGAACTGCATATGAACAATTGAAAAATAAGCCAGTTATACAGCAAGTGAACACAAAAATCTTCCCATATGGATCTACAACACCTCTAGCCACAAGAGGACAATTTGACACGGAAATCAGCTATAAAGAAAACAGGCATAAAACCACTTTTCACAATTACAAGGATCGGGAGGCTGTCTTCTCAGCTATCACACTGCATTGAAGCTAGGTCTCATCCAGATTATTCATACCATAACTGACCCGGCAGATATGGATGTACAGGCCATGGTAAACAGTTTTCCCTCCTTATTTAGTGGTTTGGGGAAATTAAAGGACTCTCAAATACATCTTCATGTGGACGACAGCGTTCGTCCGGTAGCCCAACCACATAGACGCATTCCTTTTCACCTGAGAAAGAAGGTGGAAAAAGAATTTCAATTCCTCATGGATGAGGACGTCATTGAAACTGTTACTGGTCCCACTCCGTGGGTCTCTCCACTTGTGGTAGTTCCAAAACCAAAGACTCCAGAGCAGGTGAGACTGTGTGTTGACATGCGCTTACCCAACACCGCTATCCAGAGAGAAAGACATATCTCACCCACAATTGATGACATCATTCATTTATTAAATGGAGCGACCGTCTTTTCAAAGCTCGACCTCAATAAAGGCTATCACCAATTAGAACTGAGTCCAGAATCCAGATACTTAACAACATTTTCCACACATGTGGGCCTCAGAAGAAATAAAAGATTGACTTTTGGAGTCTGCTCAGCAGCAGAAATGTTTCAGGATGCGATAAGGAGCGTCATTCAACACGTTCCAAATGCCTTTAATTACAGTGATGACATACTGGTGTTTGGTAAAACTCAAGCTGAACATAATCGTGCTTTATACAACATCTTTGAATGCCTGCTCTCTGCTGGACTCACTTTAAACAAAGAAAAGTGTGAATTTGATAGAAGTTCATTAGAGTTCTATGGTCACATCTTCTCGGCAAAAGGAGTACAACCTGACCCTAAGAAAGTAGAATCCATCAAGACAGCCTCAATTCCACAAACTGCCAGTGAAGTACGCTCTTTTCTTGGAATGGCAAGCTACTGTGCTAGATATATTACAAATTTTTCAACTATCAGCAGTCCATTAAGAGAACTTACAAAGCAAAATTGTGTCTTTCAATGGTCCCAAGACTGTCAGACCTCTTTTGAAGCAATTAAAAATGAACCTTGCTCAACCACTACCATGGCTTATTTTGATCCGGCACTTCAAACCGAATTAATATATACAATATAAGGATAATAATCAAGATCCTCACATCATTTCTTATGCAAGTAAAAGTTTAACAAGCACTGAAAAGAAATATTCAAACCTGAAAAAGAAAGCTTGGCAGTTGTCTGGGGATGTGAACACTTTCACTTATTTCTCTATGGAGCTCCCTTCACCATTGTCACTGACCATCAAGCCCTCCTTACGATCTTTGGAAATCCCAGAGCTAAAATGCCTGCACGCATTGAAAGATGGGGTCTACGTCTACAGGACTATAACTACAAAATTGTTCACAAACCTGGAAAATACAGCAATCCGGCTGACTATCTTTCAAGACATCCTATGAATGATGCCTCACCTGAGCGATCCTCCATTGAAGAATACATAAGCTTCATTACAGCTCATGCTGTGCCTAAAGCACTCTCCATTGATCACTTTGTGAATGCAACAACGAGTGACAAGACGCTATGTGCTTTAATAGAAATCATACAAAATCGAAGGTGGCATGAAATTCAAAAAGAAAAATTTCCCGAGTCTGAGATTGATCTGAAGGAATTAAAACTATTCTCAAGTGTACGGGACGAATTATCAGTCACTGAAGAACACCTCATTCTTCGAGGTACCAAACTGGTTGTACCTAAGACTTTGCGCAACTTAGTCATACAGATCGCACATGAAGGTCATCTGGGAATTGTTGGTACTAAAAAATTACTTAGAGAAAAAGTGTGGTTCCCAAACATGGATCAATTGGTGGAAGAGAAGATTAGACATTGCTCCACCTGTCAATTCATTACTTCATCATCAAACTTAGAACCACTGCAAATGTCTCCGCTACCCACTGCTGTCTAGGAGGAAGTGGCAGTCGACATATATGGACCATTACCCAATGGCCAGTACATTCTAGTAACAATTGATGAATATTCTAGATACCCTGTCATTTCTTTCATATCTTCAACATCTGCCACTAGTGTCATACCAGAACTGGATGACATATTCTCTGCATATGGCATTCCAAGAGTCGTTAAAACAGACAATGGACCTCCGTTCAATGGACATGTGTTTACACAATTTTCTGAATACTTGGGGTTCAGTCACAGGAAAATCACACCTTGCTGGCCACAAGCCAATGGTATAGTAGAATGTTTCATGCGCACTATGGGGAAAAGAGTCAAGGCAGCGAGTCTGGAGCACACCCCGCTGAAACAGTCATTATACAAATTCATGCACAATTTTCGTAATACGCCACATTCTACTACTAATGCTGCTCCAGCTCATCTAATGTTCAACAGAACTCCACGGATACGTATCCCTGATGTGACCAGTCATCCCTTACCAAGTGACTCTTCTGTGCGATCAGCAGACTCTTCTAACAAATAAGCTATGAAACGTTATGCAGACAGAAGGTGAAGGGCACAGCCAAGTGCCATCAAAAAAGGGGATGTTGTCGTCGTGCGTCAAAAACCAACCAACAAAACCTCAGCTACTTATAATCCTGCACAATACAATGTTACTGATAAGAAAGGCAGCATGGTCACAGTTGAGCAAAATGGACACTTCATAACTCAAATTCTTCACATTTTAAAATCATACCGCAAAATGATGGTAATGATCTTCCTCTGGTGGAAGACTTGGTACTCGATGGTGGAGAGGACCACCCGGAAGTGAACAATTCTTCAATAATGGACACACTCACTGAGCCCAGACGCTATCCAACACGAGAAAGGAGGGCTCCATCGCGGCTTATTGAAGAAGTATAAAAGAGAAAAGAACAGAAAACATACAGAGTTCTTTTTGGTTTTTGTTTTTTTTGTTGTCTTTCGTGTTTTTTTTTTTTTTTGGTGCCTGATTTGAATAGACTAAATAGGCCAAAATCGACATATATATTTATTGGACATTTTCACATGGTGATATTGTCAGTGTATTTCTTCTAAGTTGTAAAAAAAAAAAAAAAATAGGGGATGATGAAATGTACAATAATTAGATCTGCCTCTTTAGGAAAACTAGATCTGTTGTATAAGGGGTAAGGAGAAGAAGGAGGTGAGGAATTAAGTTTTGGTTTCACTTTGGAGCATGCTGCTGGAAAGACTGTTCTGCAATATGATGGAGAAAGATAGAAGACAAGAATAAAGTACAGTTAAAGTTTACTCTTGTGAATGCCTCATATCGTGTGAATATTACAACAATTACTTTCAGTTCTAGTCTTATCAGACTTTTGCATTTTACTTTTTCTAAACAAAAAAACAATTCTTCTGATATGTCAGGTAGAACACCAAGTACTGAGGATTTAAAAGTAATAAGGCAGTAAACATTATTAAGCCTATAATAATTACTCTCAGGATTTTACCCAGCATAAACATGTTTTTGCATTGTGTAAAATTAAATTCAAGAATAAATCAGAATCGAACATGATAAATACAAAAACAAGAAAATCCAATTAGTTTCATGGAAATAATTAGTGCGTCTTTGAAACTCTTACAAATCCAAATAATTAACGTTTACTTTTGAATTAAGGAGACAAAGGGACGTTTACTTCAAGACTTTCAGATCTTAGGAAATAAAGATGGATATAGACTGTAATATTTGATTCACGATAGCAGAACCATATGAGCTGTTCTATCCTCTGATCTTTTTCCAGATCTTTTTAATCAGTCACAAAACATGGAAATGAACTGGATATAAAACCCGGAAAGTGCTATATCCAATATGTTCTTAGTCGGATATGAAAATTAGTTCCGCATTCTTGTTTCTGAAGTAGCAACAACGTCTTAGTGAGAAATTATTTCTCAGCATTTGCCGTTCCTCTTGGCCTTGCTGTACAAGAGGAAGTACAAACCATGGCAAAAGGAATTGAATTCCATTTTTTATCCTAAAGCACAAACTGGGGGATTTACAGAATGCATAAAAAGTAGAGGTGAGTAATCGATTTTGCCTTGAATTTTACAAAAAAACATCTCAGACTCACTGAATTGCCGGCTGCCATTTTTCTGGATCGTAGAGGGCAACAGACGAATCATCAATCATCTTATATACACAGATTATACAACATTGATAGAAACAAGTATTGATGGAATGATGGACTTATTACGGAGTGTCAAGATGGAAAGCTCGATCATGGGACTGCTACTTCACACAAAGAAGACAAAGATTTTGACTACAGCCAGGTATTTACGAGGCCACATTAGGGAAGGAAGGCAATGAACGGGAAGTTGTAAAGGACTTCAACTTACTGGGATCAATGATCATTCAAGCTGCAGTGATGATACCAAAAAACTGAGAGGAGACGTAATAGCTGTCTACAAATATCTCAAGGGCTGTCACACTGTAGAGGGCTCAGCTTTATTCTCATTTGTATAGGGAAACACTAGAAATAATGGGATGAAACTGAATAGGATGACACACAGATTAGATATTACAAAAAACCTTTTGACAGTGAGGGTGATCAATGAGTGGACCAAGCTGCCACAGGAGGTGGTGAGTTCTCCTTCAATGGAAGTCTTCACACAGAGGCTGGACACACAACTGTCTGGGATGATTTAGTGAATCCTGCTTTGAGCAGATGACCCAGGAGATCTCTTCCAACTCTACCATTTTGTGATTCCATGAACAAGGCAAAGAGTAAGGCTGCGGTCTGATTGCGACAGCCCTCAGCTTGCCAGATCCGCTTAAAACTTAGTCTCCTACCAACTTAGCGCATAGCGGCTCCACCTGCCTATACATTGCTGTGCCAACATGATGCTTACCGCAGCCACGGGCTCCACAGAGAATCCCCGGATATTTGCTATTGCAGAGCACACAGGAAACATGGTTTGCAGCATTTTCCTGTGCGCTCTGCCATAGCTCATATCCGCAGATTCTCTGTGGAGCCGGCGGCTGCGGTAAGCACCATGTTGCCATAGCAATGTGTAGGCAGGCGGCGCATAGTGTTGCATGCTGGTAACACTATGCGCTAAACCTGCCAGAGACTAGGTTTTAAGTGGATCCGGCAGGCTGAGGGCTGACACAAGTCAGACCCTAGCCTAAGGCCAGCAAGCGATGACTTGACCACATGCAGTACTAGGCAAATCAATAAAGTGATATACTGACAAGTAAATGGAAGACCTGGATGAAAAAAGTTGGGAGAAATAAAAAACTTAAGATATATGATAAAAGAGAAAAATGGTGGACCTTTCACAAACATTAATTGGCAAGGCAAAGGAGAGGTGTATATCAGATTTTTTTTTATCTTATTCTGGACAATTCAATTTGCACGTGATTTGTATTATGCAGATCACATTTCCATCATGGATTGAGCATATCTGACTGAATTAAATCTGCTGAACTCTAATAAAAAAGTAGAAGACTGTCATTACCAGTTACCTTAATGAGAGACTGCCACCAGGTTTCCACTGTGTAATCTGAGCAGCATGATGTAGCGGCAGAGACCCTGATTCCATTGATGTGTGATTTAGTTTATTGGATGCAGCAGTGCATCACAGTTTTTCTATTGCAAATCTAAACGCAGGTTTAGGTTAGCCTACATTATCATAAAACCATGATAAAATGCAGCACAAAATGCCACAAAATGCTGTAAAATCGCACTGCATGAACATAGCATTAAATGGGTTGTCCGCTTTCAGTGTCTTTTTTTATTCCAAAATGTCTGAATTTGTGGTTAAAAATTAATTTTCCAATTGACTCTTATTTCAATGTATGTACAGTTTGCCTTCTATAGCTTCTGGGTTACACTGTCTATTGCTAGCTACAGAAATAAATACCGTATATACTCGTGTATAAGCCGAGTTTTTCAGCACAAAAAATGTGCTGAAAAGTCCCCCCTCGGCTTATACACGAGTATATACGGTAGCCCAGCTGTATACAGCAGCCCCAGCTGTATACAGCCCCCCCGTGGTATCCAGGGCCCCCTTGCTGCACACCTGTAAAGGAAGATGTCAGTATACTTATCGTTGCCGCCGCCGCTCCGCTGCTTGGTCACCGCGCTGCTCCGGGTCTTCATGCTTCCTGTTCTTTCTACGGCGCTCAGGAAATGACGTCATTGTTCAAGCGCCGGAGAAGGAACAGGAAGCATGAAGACCCGGAGCAGCGCCGTGACCGAGCAGCGGAGCGGCGGCGGCAGCGATAAGTATACTGACATCTTCCTTTACAGGTGTGCAGCAAGGGGGCCCTGGATACCACGGGGGGCTGTATACAGCTGGGGCTGCTGTATACAGCTGGGGCCCCTGTATACTACTTATGGGGGGGTCTGTATACCTCTGGGGCTGCTGCTGTATATACCCCTGGGGCTGCTGCTGTATATACCCCTGGGGCTGCTGCTGTATATACCCCCTGAGGCTGCTGCTGTATATACCCCCTGGGGCTGCTGCTGTATATACCCCCTGGGGCTGCTGCTGTATATACCCCCTGGGCTGCTGCTGTAATAACCCCCTGAGGCTGCTGCTGTATATACCCCTGGGGCTGCTGCTGTATATACCCCCTGGGGCTGCTGCTGTATATACCCTGGGGCTGCTGTATACTACTACTGGGGCTGCTGTATACTACTACTGGGGCTGCTGTATACTACCACTGGGGCTTCTGTATACTACTACTGGGGCTGCTGCTGTATATACCACTGAGGCTGCTGTATACTACTACTGGGGCTGCTGTATACTACCTCTGGGGCTTCTGTATACTACCACTGGGCTGCTGTATATACCTCTGGGCTGCTGTATACTACCACTGGGGCTGCTGTATATATCTCTGGGGCTGCTGTATACTACCACTGGGGCTGCTGTATATATCTCTGGGGCTGCTGTATACTACCACTGGGGCTGCTGCTGTATATACCACTGGGGAGGCTGCTGTAACACTGCTGGGGCCTGTATGTACCACTGGGGAGGCTGCTGTATACACACTTCTGGGGGCTGTATACTACCACTGGGGAGGCCTGTACACCACTGCGGGGGCCTGTATACCACACTGCTGGGAGCTGTATGCCTGTGCTGGGGTCCACCCTCGGCTTATACACGAGTCAATAGGTTTTCCCAGATTTTGGGGGCAAAAGTAGGGGGGTCGGCTTATACACGGGTCAGCTTATACACGAGTATATACGGTAACTGAAAATCCGTAACTGAGCTCATTCTGACAGTCAGATGAGAGGGTTTGTATCTCCTTTATTGCTCTTTTTGGAGCCCGAAATGTGATTTATAGCTAGAGACCACAACAAAGTTGACTGTAAGAGTAATCAAAGAGCTTATTGCTATTTTATTGATCAACTTTCAGCTCGATCTTGAGCCATGGCGACTTGATGGATAAACACTCTGTAGGAACATCGAACTTGCGTGAGCCTAGATAGGTCCACCAGGGTCTTCTCTGCCATTATGTTGACTGTATCAAGCCATTGGGTTGCTGGTCTTCCTCTTCACCTTGTTCCTTCTATTCTTCCTACCATAATGTCCTCTTCTGTCCAAAGTAGGCAAGTCGTAGCTTCGTGATCCTTGCTTTAAGTGAAATGCCTGGCTTGATTTGTTCCATAATGGATTTGTTAGTTCTTCTAGCCATCCATGATATTGATAACAACATGAAGCAGCACATTTCGAAGATGTTGATTCTTCTTCTGTCTTGTTTCTTTATCGTCTATTTTTTACTTCTGTATTTTACTACAGAAATGACCAGACTATGTATGAGCTGTGTGTTCCAGTGAAATATCGCTTGATTTTAAGACCTTGCTTAGTGACTTCATTGATGAGAACATCCAAGATCCAAGCAATGGAAAATTTTTAGTGAAACAAAATTCCAAAAATTACTTTTAGCTCTAAAACCTTTTGTGCAAAAAAAAATGCCACCAAAGGAAGACAGCCCCTTCAAGAATGATTTTTTGGAATTCGTGTTTAGCAGGGACAGCAGCTTTGAATTCATCAGACCTATCTCTCTATGGAGACCAATTTTCAAAATAGTTTTCCATGAAAAAAAAAGAATGTCAAGGGCAACATTGCAAATTTTGTTATCCCAAAGTGACAATAAAAATAATTTAAAATAAGAAAAAAAAATATTTTTTTGCATATACGGTAGGTATACTCTATAATTGATGTTATTGCATGTTCCTCATTGTGAGTCTCCAACCATGAGTTTACAAACAGCAACTGGGCCAGAAGCTGTTAACCCACTTGCCTAGGTTCGAGGACCACTTAATCTTCCAATCTTGTATCTTACAATTAATTTTAAAGTTCTGGCTAGAGACTCAACCGGAGGCACAATTATCAGCTGAGATAAGATTTGCTCTTCAACATCTTTGTATCCTCAGTAGAAAGGAAAGGTCAGAACAGTCCTGTGGAGTAGAGGCCAACATGATGATGGGTTGGAGGCTTTTACCTGAAGCACCACGGTGTACATTACACAAGCGTCATCTCTTGCCAATGTGAATTCTTGCTGCCTACACTGAACCGAAAGTAGCAAAGAGACAAGAATTATTGTCACTTGTGAAAGCCGGAGTGCCGAAACGTGTGCTTTAATTCTGTCCACACCTTTTTTGCTACTAAATAGAAAATTCAAGCATCAATTTTTTGTGCCAAGTTATTTTTGATATATACAATGGGCTGGAATCCCTACTTGAGCACTGCACCTTTTGTGTTACCAGTATTCTATTAAAAAATGATGATTGGTTGGAGCGAGGTGAGGTCAGCTTTATGGGTAGGGTAGGTCAGAGTCAAGGGGGGGGGCGTTTAAGTGGTAGTAGGGGTTTATGCATTAATCTTGCTCTCTGGGTTGCGCTTTTCCCACTCACCTTCCCGATTGGGATATTGGAGATAAGGTTGCGTAAAATGGCTTTTGAGTCATAGTGGGTAATGAGGTAGTTGGGGGGGGTCCTTTGAAGTTGGCTCTCAGTTGACCTGGGGGATTGATTAGAATATGAGTTCCTCAATATGCTACGAGTCTGCTGGTTGGTCTGATTATTTTTGTGGGGACTTGCAGAAATGGAATGTTGAGTCCTTGGAATTTTGGTTATTTTAAAGGAACCCTCAGGTTATTGTATTCCCAAACCTGTAGAGTTATGGCTGGGAGTAATAATGGTTTATGGTCTTATTTTTTAAATCAACAGATTTTTGTAGCTTCAAGGACCCTACCAATCTTTTATACAGTTTAAACCAGAAGCTTACATATACTATATAAAAAGACACACATGCATGTTTTTCTCACTATCTGACATAAAATCAGCATAAACCTGTTTAGGTCAATTAGGATTACCAAAATTATTTATATTTGCCAAATGGCAGAACAATGAGAGAGAGAATGTTTTAATGCATTTTAATTATTTTCTGCAAAGTCACAAGTTTACATATATTTTATTAGTATTTGGTACTATAAACTTTTAAATTATATGACTAGAGTCAAACATTTTGGATATCCTTCCACAAGGTTGTCACAATAGTTGGTAAGATTTTGGGCTCATTCGTCTTAACAGAACAGGTGTAACTGAGCCATATTTGTAGGTAGACTTGCTTGCATCTTTTGCTTTTGTTCTTAGATTGATATGCACATGTCGGAGCAAAGCACGTTCACATCTGGGACACAGAACCCGTCTCCTTCCTGAGGAGTATGATGGCTGGACATTCCCATCTTTTTTATACTTGCTTATAATTGTTTGTACAGATAAACAAGGCACCTTCAGTTATCTGGAAGTTGCACCCAAGGATGAATCAGACTTGTGCAAGTGCAAGTCCACAATTCTTGTCCTGATATATAGTCTGATTTCTTTTGGCTTTCCCATGACGCTACACAAAGATGCAGTGTGTTTCGGGTGTGCATTAAAATACATCCACAGGTGTGTCTCCAATTAACTCTGATGCTGCCAATAAACTTATCAGAAGCTTGCAAATACCCATCATCCCATCAGTCCATCATCATATGGGCTGTCCCAAATTATTTGAAGGCATAGTAATCTTACTTTGCAGAAAGTAATAAAAATGCCTTAAAACATTAATTAATTCATTATAATTGATATAAAACAGGAAAGGTTTATTCTGATTTTATGTCAGATAGAGATAAAAACGTGCATATGTGTCTTTTTCTATAGTGAATGCAAACTTCTGGTTTCAACTGTATATAAATGTTAATATGTTTTTGCATTATGTTGTTATAACAAGAGGCTGCCATGGTCAAATGATCCAAAACTATGTGGCAGCATGTTCTTTGGGGTTCCACCGGGGTGGGCTGCTTTAGAGATTATTATGGTATAGATAGACAAGGCATCGCACCGGAATGTCGTATATGGCAAGTCAAGGTGTCCCACAATGGAATCTAAGCATTGTTTTAAATAGACCACAGCAGATAATCGTAGCATAAGAACAATGTTTTTATCACTCATTATTTTATTACTGTAAAAAAAAAAAAATAATTTTCAGTTTTTTAATATATTTTAGCTGCATGTGGGCTACTGACCCTCCCTGACAACATTGCATAATGTCTACATACATTTTTCATTCATTTGATGACATGCTGATTTTAATGAACTCATTGTACATTTTATTGAATAGTTGTAAGGGGGAATAGTTTAATCTTCAAACCATTTTTATTTCCAGTTTTCTGGCTCAACTGACTTTTAAATGAAGTGCAGTCTGTAGCTCTTAGACAGATTTGAGCTATTATCATTTCAAGATTATTGATTCTATGCCACACACATGAGGGTTTTGCCATCATAATTCATTCCTGCTGGGATGTACTTATTATAGAGAAATATTGATGAATACCCCTAGTGTAGATTATGAAGAAGCCTTTATCATTGCTATTGGTCCTAAGGATGAATAGTCAAAGCACAACAATAAACCTTATGCTACAGGTATGAATAGTAGCGCTTAAAGATAAAGTATTAGATTACACCAGCTGGCTTTCCCAGATAATAAAAAAAACTTGTATTAAGCTATCCCAAGCATGCATTTATCTATCTATTCATTCATTCATTTATATTTGATCCCACAGTTTACAAAAAATAACAATGTGTCTTCAAAGTCCATATTAAATAGGGTTTTCATCTGCGGGACATTTGAGGCTCATTAGTGTGTCACTCGTATTCTTGTTGACCCCTTTGGATCTGTTGATAGATCTTTATGGAACTATAAAATCAAATGGGCAGATTTATCAACACTGGTTAATTTTTAGGCAAGGCATAATTAGGACCCATGTAGATAAGCAAATATTTAGGGAATTAGGAACCAGTGGCATACATAGAAATTCCAAGGTCCTATAGAAAAGGTTTCAATGCTTCCAGCCCAATGTCCCTAAGATGTACAGGGTGGGCCATTTATATGGATGCACCTAAATAAAATGGGAAGGGTTGGTGATATCAACTTCCTGTTAGTGGCGCATTAGTATATGGGAGGGGGAAAACATTTCCAGATGGGTGGTGACCATGGCGGCCATTTTGAAATTGGCCATTTTGGATCCAACTTTATTTTTTACAAATGGAAGAGGGTCATGTGACACATCAAACCTGTTGAGAATTTCATAAGAAAAGCAATGGTGTGCTCGGTTTTAACTTAACTTTATTCTTTCATGAGTTATTTACAAGTTTATGACCACTTATAAAATGTGATCAAAGTGCTGCTCATTGTGTTGGATTGTCAATGCAACCCTCTTCTCCCACTCTTGACACACTGATAGCAACACCGCAGAAGAAATGCTAGCACAGGCCTCGAGTATCCGTTGTGTCAGATGCTGCACATCTCATGTCTTCACAACATAGACAATCGCCTTCACACTTTTTTCACTGCAGCACCACCACAAAAAAACTCTCCTCTATTTTAAACTAGAATACTCTTTTACAGTACATCTCACATCTCTCATCTGATTTCACAGTATAAACTATAAACATTATTAAATAGATTTCCTACACTTGATAAGGTTTAGGTACTTACTTTGAATAATTTGAAAATCTATGTCAAAGTGGCTGCATTGTTCTCATATTACAATGAGTATTTTGTTAGTCTAGTAACAGGGTGATATAGCTCATGAATATGAGTATTTAGTCTCCACCCACCAGAATGATCAACAGCTTTTACTGAGCAGTGCGAGATCTCACCAGGTAGGAGGAACATTGAGGAGCTGTCAATCAGGCACTGTGGGTGGAGATTGAGATTAAACTTTCCTAAAGAATTATACAATACAGATGATTCAATCTTTTGAAATTTGAATCTACCAGATTTACAAATTTTTTTCCCAAACATTGATTTATTTACCACATATTGCAGGCACTCGAATTGACCTGAAAATATATGCATAACATTTCAATTTTGTAGGACTGTACGTAACCCTTTTCAGTCTCTTTAGCAAAAACACTACCTTAGTATTGCCAATGTGATTTTACCATAGAGTGAATTGTAATCCAGTTGTAACCAACAGCCTAATGTAATAATAACAGTGCATTGACAAATCTTGCTTTTTTTTTATTAATAAAAATTGTCTAAAAATTACCCCTCTTTATCATTTGATCAGGCAGACCACCCTGTGCCCAACACTGACTCAAACTGATGGTGTCACAGCTCGAGCAACATCATTATGCTGTAAATGAGACGCGTTATGTGCCATATATTCCATATTGCCCTCCACATATTCGACACTAACATGCTTCCTGGAGGCAATTAAAATCTATTGCCGCATTTATTTGGTAGTAATATCCAGAGGGCTAGTGCCTGTGGTTGTGGTGAATCTGCTGCCACATATCTTTACCGACTAAATGTATTTTTTTTTTTTTTTGCACTATCCTGTCTATTGATAACTTTACTTCTACAAATTTTATATAATACTGTAATTAACTTTTGACAATTTTTCAGTCACAACAATTTAATCCTTGCCAACAAAGGCAAAATAAGTAGCGCTAAGTAAGTGGGTACACGTACAGAAAATAAAATGTGTCAGCAGGCTGAGCTATAAGTATGGCATGTGCAATTGTCAAGTTAGATTACAAAATGTTTGCTTTTTCAAACAAATTCTATATCTTTCTCAAAAAAGGACAAAATAAAACATGCTACATGCCAGGGTCACACAACGGGGTCGGCTGGTTTTAGCGGGACTCCGCTAAATACTTAGATTTTCTCAGTGAAGCGGAGAGCCGTCATCCCCGCCACTTCCTGGTGACGCAGCCCCTGGTTACCCGATGTTGATCGTGGTAACCAGTTCACACATCAGGCTGCCTAGTGTCCGCTTAAGCCGAGTGGACAGGTAACGAGTAGTTTTTAATACTCGCATATTCATAGCGAGTCTAATGTTAGTAAATTAGTGACTGGCTCCACCCACACATTTTTGGCTATAAAACAAGTCTTTACGGGACAGGGTGAGAGGGTGAGCTTTTCAATGCTTTGAATGCCTAAAACACCTTGCTGTGCCCCCCAGAGAGAGCCTAACATTCAATCTGTTCTCCCTGAGGTGCAGCTCACTTTGTGTAGTGAAGGGAGCTGTCAATTTGTGTCAGATCGATAACCACACATCACTCATGAGCACCAGCGATACTCGCTGAGTAACGAGTATTGAGAATACCGTACTATCCGTGCGAGCAGCGAATAGTAAGAATTATCCTTGCTCATCAATAGTCACCTCCTAAAGCTCACCTGAGGCTGCACCCTGTGCGTCTTAAAGGGACTCTGTCAGGCCATTTTTCAGTATCATACTAATAGTATCCTTGAATAGTTATATAAAGAAAGAGGCAGCACTCTCAAGTATTGTGCAGCAGTGGTCTCTTTAATCCAGCGTGTTTAGGGATTCATGACAGGGTGCAGGGAGGTGACCACGGAGGGCGGACGATGACGCCGTTTCGCAAAAAATTGCTTCTACGGGTCCGGTGTGCGGCAGTGTGCAGGTCTCCATGTTAAATACACATGGCCATGCACATCACTTCCGCCTGCCGACTTCCTGTTTGAACCAGCCAAATTTATCAAAACATCTACACCATTCAAGTAATGTGCAAAAAACTGTGAATTAAAAGCATACAGATAACACAGGCACTAGGAACAATATACAATATAGAAAAACATGATATAATACCTAAGGAGGAACTATTGTTAGAGCACAGGGCAGGAAATCTGTTAAAAACATTCGGTGATCAGTTACTCAGGGCTGGATGGTGCCATGGAGACACAGAGGACAGAACTCTGCACCAATCACGGTCGCTCCCAGCCTCGCAGACAATAGCAATCGACCACAGAGTCAGATAGAATAAAACACCAGTATTAGGCCCCTTTCACATCAGCGTTTTTTTGAAATCGCGGCAGATGCGGTGAAAAAAACGCATCTGACGTGATTACCGCATACCGGCTGCACTTGCGGACCGGTTGCGGCAAGCCCCATACAATGTATAGGCGTGCTTGCGGCAGGTGCGGCAAGTGCGGTTTTGGCACTTGCGACAGGTGCGGCCGCGAAAAAAAACCCGGTGCTTTGTGTAAGAGAATTCTATCTGTCTATATTAACGTTGGTTTTTCTGTATACATGTAATGTGTGTACCTGCTGAAAAAAAAAGGATCAAATGTTTGTAAAGACAAAGAAATATCTCAGATATCACACACTACACGTATCCCTCAGCGCATCCCTCAGCTACACACAATGAAGATGTCAGAAATGCAGCTGCTAAGAGCACATACCTCCTTCCCCCTCCTTTCTCTTCTGCAGTGAGTGAGTACCTGTGCCCAGAAAACCGCACACACAAGATACAGATCCAGAGGAGGGCACTGCAGTGATGTCACTAAATGAATATTCATTTCCTGGAGAGTGGGCTGCAGAGAATTAAGTGATCACTCACTTTGATTGACAGATGTAATGAATCTTTTATTTTGCAGTTTAGACAGGATAGGGGGTGAGTATAAGTAAAAGAAATACATAAATAGAAAGAGCTTCACCAGAGGAATTTGAAATTATATCAGTTAGATATGGACTTTTGACCTGACAGATTCCCTTTAACGTCCCTATATAGGCCCTTCCCTCCCCCCTCATTGCCGTCACATGCCTAGTCCCTCGCTTATAAACTAAGAGCTAAAAAGGAAAGAAAGTGCAAATAGGGTCTTATCTCTTAAAACCGAAGCTATGCAGGCAAATTGTCACTGCTCACCTGGAATGGTTGTCACCCACAACTGGTATATGGGTATGGTAAAGCTGTTAAAGGATCCAATACTCCACTCGTGCTAGTGGTGGTCAAATGGAGAATTATAGGAGGACAGTGCTTCCAGGATCTGTCCTGCTTATCGGATAGGAAAGGACTTGATATGATTTAGCGTGTAAACGATGGCTTGTTATTATATCCTACTCGTTTCGGAGTCATATCTCGATACCTTCCTCAGGGAGCATGACTTTCACATAATAAAGAGCTTTGGAAATCTACATGGCGGAGAAGAGAGAGAAGGAGGACCCTAAGAGCTTACACTCTTCAAGTGAGAGAAAGGAAAACCTGCTAACCAAAAGATCTTACACAGTGAACTAGAACCCTGCTCAGTGGCGGACCTTCAGCCTGGCGGACCCTGGTGCAGCTGTAGGTGAGGAGCTGGGGGGGAAAGGTGCCAGCAGCTTTGGGTGAGGAGCGGGTGGGTGGGGGGTGTTAGCAGGGGTGGTTTGCGCCGAGCCGCGCATTGCAGGTCTGGGAGCTGGGGCTGCAGAGGAGAGGCGAGGCGCCGAGGGAAGCAGGAAGCTTTCCTCAGTTAACCTCCTCTCCTCTGACACAGGGTCACGGGGGGGCCCCCTACGGGTCACTGAACCAGCTGCACCACCGTAGGTCCGCCCCTGACCCTGCTGACAATAAGAGTTTACACTCCACAGGACAGATTAGAAATAGTCTTTAACCCCTACATCAGTAAAAATGAGGCTAATTTAATCACAAGTAGTAAACCTTATGATCCCAGCCTTGCCAGAGGTCTCCACAGGGTGGGACACACTTGTGACAGATCAACTAGGTCCTCTCAATCTAGCTCATGGACATAATAAGCTCTTATGATCAGCAGGGTCCTCTTCCTCTCACTGTCCTGTAGAGCGTAAGCTATTATTGTCAGCATGGGTCTCTTTCTCTCACTCTCCTCTACAGTGTAAGCTCTTAAGGTCAGCAGGGTTTGCTTTTTCTCACTTGAAGAATGTAAGCTCTTAGGGTCCTCCCTCCCTCTCCTCTCCCCCATGTACATTTCCCAAGTTTACCATTATGTGAAAGTCATGTAAAATTATTTCCCCCATAAGAAGCGAAGTGCGAAACGATCGTAGGGGAGGAGGGACCATGAGCACAGCCCAGCACTAATATCAGATATTAACTTTAAGATCTTTTCGGTTTGTTGGCTTGCAAATTGGATATATTGGTGTCCTGAGTGACCCCTTATTGGTAAACCACTTACAGAATCAGGGTGAGAGATACAAAATACGGTTGTCATGGGTATGTACATGATAAAGGGAATTTGTTATACACTAAGATTATTGTGTACAGTGGTGCAGAGGTATACAGGATATCTAGCTGGCCTTGTAAATCTTGGATTTTTGTATGATTACTGTTGTAATATGATAATAATGCAAAAGTATCCTGTTGATATGAGGATGTTAATTGAAGATATACTATGAGTAATACAGCTTGAGCTGTTGAAATTTTAATGTACTTTGAATCATTCCTGAAAGAGAGGGTGGTATTATCCTCTTTTGGTAAAATGTAAATTTATTTGCCACAAAATGAATTTGGCAATGTTGAATGTCTAAAGATCTGCTAAACTCTAGTTTATAGATACCGTATATACTCGTGTATAAGCCGACCCGTGTATAAGCCGACCCCCCTACTTTTGCCCCCAAAACCTGGGAAAATCTATTGACTCGCGTATAAGCCGAGGGTGGACTCCAGCACAGGTATACAACCCCCAGCAGTGAGGTATACAGCAGCCTCCCCAGTGGTAGTATACAGCAGCCTCCCCAGTGGTAGTATACAGCAGCAGCCCCAGTGGTAGTATACAGCAGCCCCAGAGGTATATGCAGCCCCAGAGGTGTATACAGCAGCCCCAATATACAGCAGCCCCAGTGGTATTGCAGCCCCTATATACAGCAGCCCCAGTGGTATTGAAGCCCCTATATACAGCAGCCCCAGTGGTATTGCAGCCCCAGTGGTGTATACAGCAGCCCCTATATACAGCAGCCCCAGTGGTATTGCAGCCCCTATATACAGCAGCCCCAGTGGTATTGCAGCCCCAGTGGTATTGCAGCCCCTATATACAGCAGCCCCAGTGGTATTGCAGCCCCAGTAATGCAGGGCCGATATATATACAGCAGTCCCAGTGGTAGTATACAGGCAGCCTCAGTAATGCAGGGCCCCCCCCTCATGCTCCGGTCTCCTGTAAAGCAAGTTATACTTATCAGTGCCCGCTGCCGTCCGCGCCCGCCGCTGCCGACATCCCGATCCTCCGTCTTCATGCATCTTCTTCCTGTTTCCTGTGCGCGTCGCCGGTAATGACGTCACTGCCTGCGACGCGCACAGAGCAGGAAGAAGATGAATGAAGATGGAGGATCGCATGTCGGCAGCGGCGGGCGCGGACGGCAGCGGGCACTGATAAGTATAACTTGCTTTACAGGTGACCGGAGCATGAGGGGGGGGGCCCTGCATTACTGGGGATGCGGGGGCTGCTGTATACCGCTGTATACAGCAGCCCCCGCACTGACTCGCGTATAAGCCGAGGGGGGTACTTTTCAGCCCAATTTTTGGGCTGAAAAACTCGGCTTATACGCGAGTATATACGGTAATTAGAAATGATAACAACTCTCTGCCAATGGTAACGTGAGACCATACTTTGCTGTTGCCCAGGGCGCCATTGGTTTTAAAACCGGCCTCCTCACCATATGGCTTTACATGCAGCCCATTACCCTTACCTCAGCCCTCATTATGACTATTCTTGGACCCTTGCTGGATGCCTTTGTTGCTTTTGCTGCTAATCCAGCATTATGTTTTGCACACAACCAGATGCCAGATTGCAATACATCACAACTCTGCATATTCACATATATAGCTTCATTAATCACGTCTGAGCATTATCCCTGAAATGTAAAATGCTTGCGATTCCATCACAAAGTCAAATTATAATAATTAATTCAAATTTGTTATCTTCCAGTCCATGCAAAATATGTGAGCAGAAAGCTTTCCTTAATTAGCTGGAAGAGAAAAACAATTTTGTTTTGTTTTTAACATTATACTTACAGCTTTCACCATTAATAATTTCACAAGAATCTCCATGTGATTGGATTAAACTATCATTGGTTCAGTATAACTTTCTGAGTGCTTACTTGGATGAGAAGCAATTTCAAATTAACTGCTAGCGCTTAGATTTTGGACAAAATGAATTTGCTTTGTATTATGATACACTAGTGAGATGAGTAGTTACATGAAATGGAATTGTTTTCAGTATTAATCTGTTTTTACATTGAAAATATGTTCTCTATATCAGATTCCAAGAAAATGTTTCATTATAAAAGTAATAGCGGCAATTAAAGCACTAGTCCACTGCTAGGACAACCCCTTCTCATTCCACCTGTTTCCCCCAGGTAACATAAAAAAGCTTTACTCACCTCTGGTGCTGGCGCCGTTGCAGCAGTATCGGTACTCTTGTTCAAGGTGATCACATGAAACTGTGATGTTACACGAGCTCCTCGACCAATCACCGCCGGATTCCCTCTCCTTGTCTTCGGGCAAATGAGTTGTTCAGCAGGAAGTGAGCGCTGCTATTGCCCGTCACTTCCTGTTGATTGCTCCTGTCTAAAGGTTTGGAGAAAGAAGCTGGCGGAGATTGGCCGCAGGACTCGCATGATGTCACAGCCCCGGGAAAACAAGTATCGACAATGCTGCAATGGCGCCAGCACCGGAGGTGAAAAAAGGCTTGTTTTTTTATGTGGGGAAAACATGAGGAATCAGAAGGAGTTATCCTAGTGGTGGACAACCCTTTAAAGTTTTGAAGTGTTACTCCTTTTTACGCCTGTGTCCTTGATAGGCATGTTAGGCCCATCTTCATCATATATGTGGTGGAGGTAATGTATGAAAATCTCTTAATTTTATGCTACTGCAACTAGAGATGGGCAAATATATTAAAGTAGAAATTAATTCTACCTGAATTTTACATAAATATAAATGCAGATTTTTTGTAGCATGCAGCTGAAACCAACATCTTGCTGAATATTAGAGGATTTGCAAAAGATTGAAAGGAAAGAAAAACAATACTCCGCTATCTGGCCAACTCTGTTGCTCCTTGCCTGCTGTCCAGTCCACCAGACGTTTGTCCTTTGATTCTCCAATGTGGTGTTCACTCTAGGGCAGGGCTTCTGGCTGGGAGCCGTTCCCAAAGTTTACTGCGCATGATCTGGGGAATACTCTGGAAACCACAGCCTAGAGTGAACACCAGTTTGGAGAAGAGTTGCAATGGAGGCATGTAGGACGAGACAGGCAAGGAGCGGAAGGGGCGGCCGAAACGGGTCAGCAGCGATGTGTTTTTTTTAAAGCATTAGCACTGTTTTGATTTTTATTTCAGAAATGAATAGTACATATGAAAATAAGCAATGTTTGTCTTCACTGAATATAAATTTTATTCAGGAATTAAGAATTCTGAGAATGAAAGATTAGTGCAGGAGGAGCAAGAAGTACATTTGTCCGATAAGATATATTACAAAGTTGCTTAATACAAACAACGGTTATGCTTTAAATCTTACATTTATGGGATCTTGTCTAGGAGAAAAGGGATTATTGGCCGCGTTCCCGTTCCAATGAATCCAGTATATTTGAGGTTATTAGAATTCAGATGGTGGTTTTTATTTACACGTTTCGGGGTTAATACCCCTTCCTCAGAAACACCACACAACAAGATTCCATATATTTATGGGATCTTGTGAGACCCAAGACCATTCTAAAGGACATTACATTTGTGGACAATGCTTTTTCTCTGCGAATTGAATTTACCAGTAAAATCAACACAGGCAAATTGCGAATTTTGGCAGATCTTGTTTCTTTCTACCTGCATTCCAAGCTGACATCCCAAAGATTCACAATTAAAGAGCGTCATCATGTACTATTTTAGGAATTTGCTGGTCTTCATCCTTGATTTTGTGGTTTGTATCTCAAGCTTTTTCCCTTAAGCAGAACTTAGGTAGTTAACATAGATATATGGTAAAACAATATATAGCTGTTACAAAGATTAAATGGACGACAAAGTACAATATCACAACACAAAAGTGTATTTTGAGACCTAACTTGACATCAATCAGTGGCTTGTGCAAAATTAAATTTTCTTAATCCTATTAAATTGAGATAACCAGAAAACCTATGGGTACCATCACACTTGGCGACGCTCCAGCGATCCCGACAATGATACGACCTGGTAAGGATCGCTGGAGCATCGCTACATGGTCGCTGGTGAAATGTCAGGCAGTCAGATCTCACCAGCAATGCTGCAACGATACGGCGGTCATTGGGACCTTGTCACTCTAGGGTGTAGTAATGAGATCATTGGTCGTTATCCCCATCAAACACATCGATGCACGCTGCTCAGCGGGAGCCCGACAACCAAAGAATGGTCCAGAATGGTTTGACACGATCAGCGGTCTCACAGCGGGGGCCTGGTTGCTGCTAAGTGTCACACAAAGCGAGATCGCTGGCGAGGTAATTGTTGCGTCACAAAACTCATGACTCAGTAGCGATCTTGCTAGCAATCTCGCTTAGTGTGACGGGGGATTATCTCCTGTAACCTAGTCCAATTATACCCTCACCATGGATCTCAATGTTTTGCTTTGTTTTTTATTTTTATAATAAATTGGTGAACCAGGGTTGTAGGCATATTGCAGTTGTGCTGCCATGTTACTGTACATGCAGAACTCACAGATAGTGAGTGGAAGACATTTTCCATAATCGACTACAAGGTTGAACCATAACGAGGGCTGTGCCAGGAGAAATGTTGATTACTGAAATGACAGACAAAATGTAACATTTGTCAATGACAAAATAAAAACAATGCACCAAAGGTCATCTAATTTTGGCAATAATTGGCAGTCTATGATATTATCATATTTCCGTATGTTAAACAGGACAGATTTTTTCAGAGACTCCTCTGATATATGATATTTTGTGAAGAGTACAGCATGATGTAGACAACTGCATCTTGTCAATAAGGGTTTCCATTTCTAAGATAACTTCCCAGAACACCCAGCACAGTCTGAGACTTTAACGTCTAGCTGTGGAGTCAGAAGTATGTGGCCTGATATAGCTGATATCTACAGTAATTGGCTCAGGTTATAAAGTTTGGTTTTAGGAATAAGCTTAGAATCCTCCTATAGTAGGTGAAATGATCAAACCTCTACTGATTACTTTTTAAAAATTACATGGTAAGGCTATGTTCACACATTGCGTTTCTGCTACAGTCAAAACCTACTCTCTTGGCAGTAAATAAGCTGCTTCCAAAAAACAGGTTCTGCTGAGTTTTTAGTGTGTCATTTGTCTACAGTACATGATTAATAAAGTTAGTTTCATTCACCTCAAAAGCCCTGAGTTTTTGAACTTGTCATTTCATTCAATGGTGAAAAAATGCTGAAAAACACTGAAAGAATTTCAAATGCTTCTTCTTTCAAAAATGCAAATGCAAAGGTTTTCCATTTCAGTCAAGAAATAAAAAGTTATCTAGATTTCTGGAACTCAAAGCTTTTGCTGGTAATGTAAAAAACAGCTTTAAATTTCATAAAATTCATGAAAAAACACAACAAAAACACAATGTGTGAACACAGCCACAGGCTAGGGTTAGACTCACGTTTTAGTGTTGCTCATGGGGGTCGCGTTTAAAACTTAGATTTTGGCAGCATAAGCGCGGTGCTACCACCATGGTAGTGTAAGAGTGTGTAAAAATTTACTTCCTGAATAAAAAGGTGGGGGCTGTCAGCTGAGGAGGTTGTCACGGAGACAGGGAGGACTTTATGACAGTTTGGGCTGAGGTAAACTGGTCTCCAGAGGTGCTGTGAGGAGAGTGGCTGTGGAGAAGTCTGAGCCAGATAAAGCTGAGACCGGACACTGATCCACTGGACAGCAGAGCCCCTGGAGGGGACCAAAGACTTATTCCCTGCTAAGAAGCGAGTATACTACTGCCAGGAGAGGAGTGCTTTAGAGGATACGGGTCGGCCATACTGTGAGAGGAAAAGACTGAATCTCTGCTGTGAGACTGCAGGCCTCGGTGTGGTGTCTCTAGGTGAACACACTTGGCCTCCCAAAAAGCTACAGAGACTAAGACCCCCCTTCAGACAAGAGAACACAATATCCCTATTTACTACAGTTGTGTTTTATTTATTTTTCATTTTTGGCGCTGAAGACCATTGGAAGTGACTGCGTTAACAGTACTTCCCCAGGCCTGTACAGACTTTAACTGGACTAAACTTTACTATTAGATAAGGTACCCGGGTATCCAACAGATCAGATATATAAATATATATGTACATATATGTACACTGGGTTTATATGTATTGTATGTATAGAGTTGATAAGATTGTAAATCGGTGTGTTATTTCAGTGATCCTCACTAAACTGCATCCATCTGATTTACACCTGTCCTGCTGCTGTGTGTAGTAAATCGCTTATTTTTCTGTATAGATTTTAGGTAAATTTATTTTTGGCATTGTCTCCTCACACTGAGGAGAACATTAAGGTAACACACCGACCCCTAGCTTGATGCTGGGTGTATGTAAATAATTTATCTATTTCTGGGGAAATAACATATCTGTGCATCTTACTCTAAACTTTCCATCTGTTTCCCCAAGTAAAAGCAAGTATTTTATGTTGCTTCTGCCTCCGTCTCTGTTTCTGTGACTCACTGGATCTAGTACGGACCTCTGGTCATTACAGTAGCACTGCATTAAGGCTGCCCATACAAACCTATGGAGGCAACCCCTAACGCGACGTCAACACCGGCATCTGATGCAAATCTTGCGGTATTACCTAACGCGAGAAAAGACGCTTTCTGCAACGTCTTTTCTCGTGTTAGGTGCGGGGCCTCTATGGGTTAGTAAGGGCAGTGTTAACGCGTCACTACCATGGGGGTAAGTTTTAAGCACGACTCCCATGAGCAACACTAAAACATGAGTCTGACCCTAAGAGATGCATTTTTGCTGCGGAACCGGTTTACAGACATCTACTATTTCAGTGTCTGAATCACTTAGGCTATGTTCACATTTCCTTTTGTGATCCAGGTAAATGTAGGAACAGAAATTAACAAAAATGGATGCAAACAGATATGAAATGAATATAAAGCAGATACCAAATTCCAAAGACTTCGTTCAGATGTTTGTGATTTTTGTTGTGGCCCTTGTATCATTAGTGTTTTCCATCCATTATTTTTTATCAATGTTTAGTCCATGTTTCAGCTTTTACCACCATTGTTTCATCAGTGATTTTCATATATGAAAAAATAAATAAATTGCCAAGCTTAAACACTAAATGGTTGGTTAGAGGTTACATGGTACCTGAGCTGTGTTCTCAGGTGACCTCACTGACTCATGACTGACATGGCCACAGCTCTCGATTCCATCATTCTGTTCTCGGAGGATGCAATTACAGGATGCTTCTTCTTCACTGTGGCCTCTGATGCAGAAGAGATGAGATGCAACATGGGACATTGCTGTGGATTATCGTCGGAGGGTATGTTTTGGGGTTAATAAATGGGATAATGAGGGTTGTCAGTGTGTTTTATTTCTAATAAATAATTTTTTCTCTATGTGTTTGTGTTTATTAACTCTTCACTTACTGAATTAGTAATGGGCAGGTATCATAAGATGCCTTACATTACCAACCAAGGGCTTAATGACAAGCTGTCAATATTCAACTGTCATTAACCCCTTCTACCACCACATTGACACGGTACCAGGGCAACGGGAGGAAGCGGATAAAGTTCTAGGATTTGGCAATTATAATGAATGCACAAATTCTGGGGAAGCTACGAGCTGCTATTATTACCCTTGGGGGCAATAATTATATGCCTACCAGGGTGAGAAGAACAACCCATAGCCGTGTGCTTTATCTTGGCTGAGTGTCAAATTGGGGGGATACCACACAGCTGTTTTCTTAAATGTTTTATTTAGTTAAAAATTTAAGCTTGGGGAACCCGTATTTGATATTCATCCAAGATAAAGTGCATATCTAGGGGCTGCAGCCTGCAGCTGTCTGCTTTAACTGTGCTGAAAATTAAAAATATGGGGTACCCCTGTGCACTTCTTTTTTCCATTATTTATTTAACACACATACGACGGCAGGTTGGTTGCCAAATACCAATGTGTATGGCAGCCAAGCAGAGACACCAGTAGAGATTTTGGGGGCACACTGTGAGTGCAACAGACAATCACAAATGCTGTCAGAGAGTGAGTGTCTGTGACTGACCATTGCTAGTCAGTGCAATAAATATGCATGACCCTTAATCCGCGGTCCCAGAAGCGAGCAGTGGGTGACTGGTAAGATTAACTTATCCTACCAGCTATCTATTCTAACTTTATATAGCAGGGAAAGACCATGCTAAAAATGCCATCTGTGGGCTGTGCGATTTTTTTTTATTGCAACAATTTACTTGCGTTGGGGGAATATTGGTGAGAGAGGCTGCAATACGCAGCATGCTGGGAATTTTCTCTTCAGCAAGTTTCTCGCTAAGGAAAACTCACAGATGGGCATTGTACAATAGTTTACGCTTGTTGCAATTTCAACCTGATGCTTTATCGGATTGCACTCGCTGAGTTTAAATGCTGATGTGAGTGTAAGCACACAAAATGCACACAATAAAAAGCATACTTTAAACAGATGACATTATGGATGACGAAGGGTTATATCCTTAGACTTTAATGTAAAAAGAAATTTGAAAGGATTTGTTCTGTGTATTCTTCTACAGAAAATAGTTTCATTGTCAAATAAAAACTATAGCAGACGGAACAGTTGTAAACTTCATATGAAGGGGTCCTGCAAATTAACTTTATATTTACATTTTTATGAATAGGTAATAAAAATGAACTAATAAATGAAAATGTGAAAACATGAAATTCATCCAACAGCGGCAATGCCAGGCCGGCTGATAATTGGGCTGGTAAACTGCAAATACGATTCATGCTGGCACCCTAGGAAATGTTAAAATTATAGCTCAGACATGTAATTGTATGATATATTTTATAGAGGTTTATGAGAAGTCTACTGTACACTGTCTCCAATCTTATAAGTATTTTTTCTCTACTTTGCAGAATCAGAGCTGACTGTCAGTCAGTGCTGGGGGTGCGGTTACAGCTGCCATTCACTATGCAGTGAGTGGGGACTGAAACCACATAGGCCCACCCCTAAGACTGAATGACTGAAAGCACAAACCTTCTGTAAGGAATAAACTTTATTTTTCCTGGCAGTGGGGCTCTCGGTGTGGGTACAGGGCACGTCAAAATGCTTTTAACCTGAAACCCAATATCTGCTAGTTAATAGCATTTTTTTCATGATACATTCCTTTTAAGGGTTTTTTATCCCTGTGCCTTGCCACACACGCTCAGTATACAGGGCTGGCATGACTTTGTTAGTTTGACGGGGGAGGTATCAAATTAAGTCTTTGCACTGGGCAGACAAAAGTCTAAATTCACTTCCAACTTTTCTTTGTGGGCTACTTTTAGGAAAGCCAAATGTAAAAAAAGAAGTACTATAAAAAGATAAGATAAACCGCCACCACAACAGAGCCATGTATATATATATATATATATATATATATATATATATATATATAATTTTTGTAGATTCTAAATATGTCACACTGTGTATCTGGTTGTGAAAAAGGGATTTTTTTATTCTTTTATCTGCCTTGTGCTTGAGATGCCAAGTCCACGTTCATTTTACAGTCCAACATTTCAGTCTTTTGAAATTGAAAGCCAAGAACACATAAAAGCCAGTATGAACATTCAGTGCTTTTTGGAAAACACCTCCAGTTTGGAGTCACAGGGAAGCTGCATCCCGAGCCCTGCGACAGGGGCTGCGGCTCACAGCAGGCGTTGTAACCACTGAATGTTTATTCCATTTTAGATCTATCTTGGCAGGCATCTCTCTTGGATTCGACGCAGAATTTCTTGGCTTTCCAAACTCTTTATTAGGAAATAAATACTGCCGACTGGTTGGTCTACCAGAAGTCACATTTGAAAGCAGAGTATCAGGTATTTTTCTGATATAAAAATATTCAGGTGACGGGAAAATCAGTTCACATGTTCTTCTGCGCCAAGAATTAGGTATTAGCAACCACACATGTGCTGCTGCAAACCTACCGCAGAGTATAGACATGACCGTGGTTTTAGACTAACAACATGGACCGGGTTTAATTCCAGAGGATATATTTACAGGATGCTGTCAACAAGAACTAATCTGATTGGTCGAAGTTCAAAACAGTGGAATTTTTATTGGAAAATGTGTTAACATGATCTAACAGAGGAAATGTTATCCCTACTGTTAGTTCTTGAGACCTAAGAATAGCTTCATTTTTGTGTTGGCAATTTTGGAAACTTTTCTCATGTGAAACAGTTGATGTCAATCTTTCCCCAATTGAAAAGTAAAATTTCAATTTATTTCTGAAAAAATTCTGTTAACATGAAGTAAATTGAAACCTGCACTTGTTTTTAGATTTCACATGTGTGATTTTTGAATAATTTTTATTTTTGGTAAAAATAAAGTGATACATATACATTTTTGATAAATTAATGTGGTGATCCCATTTTTATGGCATACTTCTTTCTTTCTTTAATATTGTAAATTGAAAATTACCCATGGATGAAATCAAGTCAATTTTTTTAAGATATCCATGTTTTTTATTGTAATTGTTTGGTGTTTTTAATATATATATTTTTTTTAAATCATTAAAGAGGTTTCCACTACTAGTGCCAGCCCCTTTCATTTGTCCTAAGACTTTTCCCAATATACTCCTACTATCTATTCTGCTCCTTGTAAGCTTATCTCTCCGAGGCTGTGATATACTATCTAACAATTGGCACATTGCAGCGCTTGTCAGATGAAAGCATCACACTATATACTTTTGCTGAGAGAAGAGTGAAGACTTATCTAGGCATGTGTGTCTAGAATGCTGTCATTCACAGAGGTAGCTCCGCCCAAACCAGTGACATGCCCTGCTCTGTTTGTCCAATTCAGGTTCCCACACCGGAAGGATCGAAATTGGAAAACCAAGAAAGGTATCCTCAGGAAGATGAGCTTACAGGAGTGTGGCACCCTGCAACGAGTGCGTCACAGGAGGGTATTGCATCCTTGACCGAAGATGCAGGCAAGTCGTTTATTGCTGCTCAGCAAACAGAAGTGGAGGACTGCTTTCTAGGAGCACCTCACTGCAGCCGCAACTAGAGCTGTCTAGCCAGCGGAGTACCCACCATAAGGAATCTGGCTCCCCTCACACTGGGCTGTATACACCGGCAGGGAAATTCAAGTAGCCCCCTTTGTACCCGAACTGGCGCACCAAGGCGACATCGGCAACCTGTTAGAGAAAGTTAAGGACGGAGGAACACCGCGGAGCTCTGAGACAACACCGGTCATTGCTGAGACCACCTGGTCCGTTACCTGTTAACTGTATACCCTGTATCATCTGCCTGGTTACAGTAAAAGACCTGTTACAGAGAACACTGGTGTCTGTACTTCTTCAGAACTGTTTCACTCCGTATGCTAAGAACCACTGAGCTGCCATACACCACCAAGTGCAGCTCCTGGCCCGGGGACTCCCGCTCATCCTGTGGGGAGGGTCCCATCTTGCTGCCGAACGTCCCCGGAGGCCCAAGCAGCGCCGGTGAAATCACCGGAATTCCCGCAGGTGGCGTCACGACAAGAATAATAAGCCCTTATCTGTTCAGCCAAACCCTTTTGATCTGGACCACTGGGCCCCACAGCCGCAGGCGCGGAACCGTGGCAGGAGAAAGCAACGCCTGCGACGTGAAGACCCGGCCACAGTGAGTCAGGAGCAGTGTAGGTAATAGAAATATTTTGGGAAAGTGTAAGTGTGCATGCACACGATCCGGAATAACGTCTTAGCTCTGTATCCAAAACGCTGCGATGTTACAGTACAAGCACAGTGGATATGAGTTCTAGAAATCCCATGCTCACTGTGTTTTCCCCACCACAGTGATATTTTAGCTGCGGTGCAGGTTGCCGTGCTTCCTCATCTTCACAGCATGTTATTTAATGCTGCAGAATCAGAAGCGGGCCCCAGTGGGTGAATGTAGGAAAAAGCTGCCCTGCACCCAACGCAGATCGTGATCACAGGATGGCTGTATTCTCCCTGTATTCACCCATGACTTCCCGCAGGTCTGTAGTTCCATATGTGCACATATCCTAGCTATTCCTAACTAAGGGTAAGTGAAAGGGGGTGACATTAGTAGTGGAAAACCTCTTTAATACTTACAATTTTCACTCTGGCCACTACAACTATACTTAGGATGATGCTTTCTGTTCTGCAAAGATCAATTTTGCACAGGTCAAGTCTTGGTAAAATATCATTTCAAAATGTTCAATTCCATTTAAAAAAAATTGAGATTGTAATAATCCAAAAACCTATCAACTAAATGACACTATGTAGCACATGTATAAAGGGGTTGTCTGAGGTTTGTAAAAAAGGTCTGCTTTTATTATAGATCAGCACTATGTTTGTCTATGGGTTGTATCCGGTATTGCAGCCCAACTTTGTATACTTGTACAGACCTAAAGGGAAATACGGAATACAGTCCATTGACAAAAGTGCTTCTGTTTTGGGAATAAAAGCTGACCCCTTTATTAATCCTACACAACCTCATTAATACATGATTATTTATTACTTTTCTAGAAAATGTACACATTTTCAGATAAAAAGAAAATAATTTTTTCACAATAACCAAATACGATCTTTGGGAAAATGTGATATTCTTCTTGTTATTATTTTTGATTATAGTATTATTGCCTTTTAATAAATTGTATAATCAGCCATTTAAGAATCTGATTGTAATTTATTTTTATTTGCTAGTAAAGAAACCTAAATTCTTTATTTCCTACTGATCTGCCACAGCTACTCCTGCCAGGTTATAATCGCAAGTAACTGCTGTGATGAAAATGTTGCATCAGTTTAAGTGGTTGACAGATCTTTCAAGCAACTGTTATAATCTGCTTTCTACAACTTGGGGAAAATAAGCTTGTGCCCAATAATATTTTTAAAACATAGGAACTGAAATAGAACTCAATTATCAACTTTACAGTTAAGAAAGTTCAAAGATTTTATCAATAAATTGGCTATTATTGCAGATTAAGCAACTTATCTCCTTTGTTTATTGAAGACATTTTCTTCGACATTGATATCAATGGCCTTACCTTTGGACTGGTCATTGATAGCAGATTACTTTAAGCTATCCAAAGGATCGGTTGATGAGGAGCTGCCATACAGTAGGTTCTGGAGATTGCAGTAGCCCCTAGAGATGCACGAACCTTTAGAAGCTCAAATTCGGTTCAGTTCATCAAACTTGCAATGTTCGACGAACAGTTCACCGAACCTCCGAGCCCCATTCAAATCAATAAAAGGCGAGATCAAGGGTCGAGAAAACAACTTAAAAGAGGCCCAAAAGCTGCCAGACACAGCTCAAACTGTATTACATTAGAGACCTGATGTTTTGGCACAGGCATTGCTGATGTTTTGGCACAGGCATTGGCTTCCTACACTATTACTTAGGCTAGGTTCACATCGCGTTTAGCATTGCGTCTGGACACATGCGTTTTACAGCTGCATCAACGCAATGAAATGCAAGCTTTTCATTGCATTAATGCAGCCAAAGACTTCTATTGGTAAATGCAATGCAAAATATGGTTGCATTTGAAACACTGCGTTTATCCATAGTGCACAGGGAACGTTGCCAGTAGAGTTCCCTGTGCGCTCGGGATAACGCAGCGTTTCAAATGCAACCATAATTTGCATTGCGTTTGCAATGCATTTGACTGTGTTTACCAATAGAAGTCTATGGCTGTGTTAACGCAATCAAACGCTTGCCTTTCATTGTGTTAATGCAGCTGCAAAACGCATTGCATTCAAACGCAATGTTAAACACGATGTGAACCTAACCTTCGCAAGCTTCAGTGCCACTGTCACATGCAGGATGCTTGCAGGCTTGCTCAAGAACCTCAGACATCCTCATCATGAGTTCTCTGAGGTTGTGTCAGGAGGGCATCACACAGCCGGCAAAGCCGATGTGGCCCTGGCATGTTGTTTGATGCTTTTTTAAGCAGATTTTGAGAGTCTGTGTGTCTATCCTGAAGCCAGCAAAGTCTATGAGAGTTCAGAAGTGCTGTGCCAACATGTTTTTTTTTCCTTACAGATTTTGGGGCAGAAAAAATTAATCTGAAGCACATGTGCAAGGAAACAAAAAAGCAATGTGGGCACAGCATAGCACTTCTGACCTGTCATAGACTTTGCTAGTCTGAGGATGAACATGCAGATTTTGATGCAGATTCTTAAAATCTGTGTGAAAAAAAAGCATCAAACAGCACACTGTGGGCACAGTGCCTAAGGGGGTCCAGGGAGAGCCAAAGTTGTGGTGAAAGAGCTGGCTACTTTCACAGAGACTCCTAGGGCAAAGATGGCCAACTACAGTTCTTAATGTCTAAAAATAGTGCAAATTTTCAGAATTACCTTAGAATTGCCCAGGTGCTAATTTCATCACCTACAGAGTGGATGATTCCAGCACCTTGTGCAATGCTAAGGAAATCTTTATAACATTCACTGTTTGCGACCCCTGAGAACTGCACTTGGCCAGCCCTATTCTACTAAAGTAGGTGTAGTATCTTGCATTTTCAGACCTTCAGGCCAGAGGTTTGCAGCTTTTTCACCAGTCTCTATAGGGCAGTATCCAATCACCGGTTTGCAGAAACAGTCCAGCACACAATAAGTAAACTAAAAAAACATTTTACTATCACATAGACTCTAAAGCCCCCGTCACATTTAAAGAGATCGTTAGCGAGATCGATGTAACGTCACAGGTTTTGTGACGTAACAGCGATCATAATAACAATCTAGCTATGTGTGACACTTAACAGCGATCAGGCCCCTGCTGTGAGATCGCTGTTCGTTACAAAGTGCTCTGGGTCATTTGTTGTTCGTTGCACTCCCGCTGGGAATGCTGCATCGTGGGTTTGAAAGGGACAACGACCAATGATTCTCAATACTACGCCCGAGAGTGACAATTCCCAATGACCTCTGTATAATTCCGGATCGTTGCTGAAGTCGCTGGTGAGATCTGACTGTTTGACATTTGACATCTCACCAGCGACCCCAAAGTGACGTACCAGCGATCCCTACCAGGTCGTATCATTGTCGGGATCACTGGCGTGTCGCTGTTTGTGATGGGAGCTTAAAGAGGACATGCCTTAAAGAGGACGTCACTGCCTTTCCCCGCCCTGCTCCATGGTTAACATGGACCAGGGCGGGTATAAGCGGTGATGTCACAGCAGGAGGCAGCGTGGCCAGCCTCCTGCTGTAACATCACCGACTTTCCCCGCCCTGCTCCATGTTAACCATGAAGCAGGGCGGGCAAAGGCGGTGATGTCACCGCAGGAGGCGGGGTAAAGTGGCCAGCACTGCAATAAGCTCTGTGTACTATGCAGCAGGCGAGGGAGACAATGATTGGCATCAGGGAGGCGGCGGTGGGCGGATTGAACATACAGGGGGTGTGAAACTGCCCTTTGGCTCCAGCCACAAGCCACCTCCTATTTGGCTTCACTATGTAAGTTTTCAAAGTGTATTATCTTGGGGTACAGGGGGCCTCAGGGGCTGGGGGACCCCTTGCCTGAATGCATCAGACATGCTGCATTCAGTGCTGTAATTAGATCACCATGTATGGTTGGTGACAGGTCATCTTTAAGTCTCAAACACAAAGATAACAATATACATAGTATATAAGTTTAAAAAAGTCCCACAGGGATCAGGAGCAGCACACACACTGTTAAAGTTGTGGAAAGGTCATGAAGGGCAGAGTTCATTAAGGTCTTCAGTTGGACCAAAAAGGCTTCACGCATGATCAGTAGGGGGAAGCAAAAACAGTGCAAAATGTTGGAAGGGGAAATGTAGCTTTAACAAAAACACAGGCCTTGTTCAAGGAAGAACTGAAAATAAAAACTTCTCTAGCCAAAATGCCAACTAAGGGAGTAGTAATTATCTGACTGACCCACCAACATGCCTTTATGAAGGTCCACTGACATGGTCTATGATCATTTTCATCCATACCCTGGATGGTTATTGCAGTTTTTCCTAGTACTCTGCTGCCAGATGGTCTTGGGAGGCCGCAGGGGCTACTCCTGTAGGGGCATTCTCTGCCACCACCTGCCCCCATCACACTCCATCATGGCCACCGCTGGAGAGGACAATGGAGGAACTAGGGGACTACCATGTCCTATAGGACAGACAGAACCAGCTTGGGGAACACTGACAGGCCCTCTGGGATTGGGTGCATCTGGCTGGCCATCCAAGAGACACCGAGGCCACACACGATGCCAACTTCTCTCTACATCGGCCTCCTCCTGCCACATCTCGAATTGGTCAGCGGTGGCAAACTGACATCCGCCAACTGCATACCACCCATTGCTGCCCCATAACTTTACGAATGTGACCCTCTCCCAGATAAAGATGGTACCTATACTTTGGGGAAGATTGTTAGGCAACAGAGTGAAACGGTTTATGTAGCACCAATGCTTAGTGCCATGTTCTACTAAGAAATCATACTCCTTATCCTGCAGGAATGCCACCATCTTGCCTTGGGTGCATTGTTCGAGGAAGTCATTAGCCTTAGGCCTATGCAACCAGTCCCAGGCAATGGCATCTGCTTGTTGAATCGCTTCAACAAAGGACACAGGAGGATGGAGTGGTTTATACCTTGACGGATAGTTTCTTGGAGGGGATAGGGGGTCTGACATAGCATTATCCCAGTAGGATGCCTCTGGAGGTGGTGAGGGTGATCCACACAGCTGGGAAACAGTGCCTTCTAAGTCCTCTTCATAATGTTCCTGGTCCTGGTGGTATTGAGGAATGGGATCCAGTAGCTCCAACACCTGCTGGAGGTGGAATCTAGCCAGACATGCTTCAAGATTTTATGCAGTCTGACATGTGGTGCTCCCAGTCCTGGATGCCATAGGGAAAATGTCACCTGACTTCTGTGAGTTGCTCCAACATCTGCATCTGGCATCGGAGTCCATGATTTGATCTTCACCTTATTGCAGTTAAGGCCCAAAGTGGGTTGTGCCGTGGAGCTCTAGCTCACATATGCCTCCATCTCCTCTGCATGATGCTACTCTGGGTCTAGTTCGGCCAAGTCCAACCCACCTTCTGCCCCTGGGGGGGTTAGGAAGATGACTTCTTCTGAGTCCAGGTCAGCCATGACTTGCAGGGGATCCATCTCCAAAGTACTGCATAATTCCATCATAGTACAAAGTTGAACTGTAGTAGCAGACAGTGTACCTATGTGGCACTGGAAATGCAGAAGTTAGATGGGGGTGAGATGCTGACACTGTTCCTGGGTTTTAGGTGTGTTTACTTTCCCTAAGAGGCACGCCTCTTCCACTGTGTGGCAAGATACAGACCTGAGCAATCAAAACCATAGTTGAATGTTTGCACACTCTTGTTGACTAGCTGCTAATTGACCCAGCTATGTGATACTCTAACATCACTGTCACAAGTCCACTTCCCCAGGTCACAATGTATAACAACTAGACTGTGGTTAGGTGCAGTCATTATTGAAGAGGGACATGTTTGTAGGAGACTTAATGAAGATGAAAACAAATAAGTTTATTTTTGTCACCATTTACGACTCAATTCATCTGGAATGCTGAATAAGGCTAATGGACACTGAGCACTACAGGAATGCAAGGACTACTATAATATGAATTACCATATTTTTCAGACTATAAGACACACCAGATCATAAGACGCATCTAGGTTTTAGAGGTTGAAAATAGGGAAAAAAAGATGTGAATCAAAACTTTGGTAAAAGCTATGAGGCAGATGGTGCTGTAGGACCTGAGCAGTGTTGATAAAGTACCGTATAAAAATGCCAGAAGGTGAGTTTAAGAACTGGGTGAGGGTGCTTACATTTAAAGGTTTGCTCTCCAAAAAAAATAATAATAAAAAATATAATATTCCAAAAAATTCCCTCCAAATATATTAATCTCTCTTAAACAGATGTTTAAGGACATTGTAAGCTTCCTGGACTTCCCAGCTGCTGTCACATCTGGCACTGTTTCTAAAATTAACATCCTACAGGTGTCAAAAAGACCTGCAAAATACAGGAAGCTTAAAAAAATAATTTAAAGCTCAGAAAAATTCTACACCTTGATACAGACCAGTAGACTCGATGGCTTGGTACACTCCTAACCTGTGATTAGGTCTAGTCCCCAGCCAGCAGGTCTTTCAGCAAACATTTTGGTCTCAACTAAAAAGGTAAAGTGTTTGTTAGATTCATGGTTTCTACCCGTGTTATACTCCTCTCTGATGAGATGAGATTAAGTCGGCCAACAGGAAGGACAAAATAAATCTATGGTTTTATAATTAGCTTTTCTCTCATTGGTCTAGATCAGGGTTGGGGAACCTTTTTCTTGCTGGGGACCATTTGTAAATTTCTACTATTATTCAGGGGCTGCACAAAATTACTCTTCTATATTTGGTCAAACAAGTAACTCATTCCTCATGTGGTGGCTGGAGCTGCTTCTATTTGGTGTGACTGTGATGTTCAGTGGGATTGATAATGTTGCTTTCCACTACTGCTTTTATAGGTTTGTGTCGGCCTGGGGTGCAGTCAAGTCTTTGGTTATAACTTTTGTAAATCATATACATCACATAGGAGATGTAGTGACTACTGTATATATATCCATAGGAGACTCTGGGACTGCTATATGTACATTACATAGAGGACATTGGGACTGCTATATACACATCACATAGGAGACACAGAAAATCCTGTTTATACATCACTGAAGATCCTGGGACTGCTGTATATACATCACAAAAGAGACACAGAGACTGCTCTTTATATATAAAATAGGAGACTCCAGGACTGCTGAATATACATCACGATCACTGGGACCTGGATGCAAGACTGTGACCTCGTGACGGCCTGCCCCTGTACCTGTACGTCCTGATGCCTGATTTAGTGTACTTGTCTGTTCCATCCTCATTAAAGCATGGAACTAATGGCGCAAAATATAAATATAATCATAATATATATGCATCCACAGGAGATGCTGATGCTGTATAGACATCACTGGAGAGATGAGAGCTACAGTATATACATCACAGGAGACACTGGGGTATATACATCAAAGGAGATGCTGGGGCCATATACATCACAGAGAAAGCTGGGGCATGAACATCACATGAGGTCCTGGGGCATAGATATCATTGGGAGGCATAGACATTACTAAGGGATATAAACATTACTGGGGGGTATAAACATCACTAAGACACACAGACAGCACGGGGGGCCAGACGTGACTAGGGAGCATGGACATCACTGCAGGCATGGACATCACTGGGGACAGACATAAATGGGGGTTATATGCATCACTGTGGGGCACATACATCACTGGAGGGCACATACATCACTGAAGGGTACATACATCACTGGGGCATATACAGTGCCTTGTGAAAGTATTTGGCCCCCTTGAACTTTTCAACCTTTTGCCACATTTCAGGCTTCAAATATAAAGATATAATATCTAATATTTTTGTGAAGAATCAACAACAGTAGGACACAATCGTGAAGTGGAACGAAATTTATTGGATATTTTAAACTTTTTTAACAAGCAAAAAACTGAAAAGTGGGGCGTGCAATATTAATCGGCCCCTTTACTTTCAGTGCAGCAAACTCACTCCAGAAGTTCAGTGAGGATTTCTGAATGATCCAATGTTGTCCTAAATGATGGTAATGATAAATAGAATCCACCTGTGTGTAATCAAGTCTCCGTATAAATGACCTGCTCTGTGATAGTCTCAGGCTCTGTTTCAAGTGCAGAGAGCATCATGAAGACCAAGGAACACACTAGGCAGGTCCGAGATACTGTTGTGGCGAAGTTTAAAGCCGGATTTGGATGCAAAAAGATTTCCAAGTTTTAAACTTCTCAATGAGCACTGTGCAAGTGATCATATTGAAATAGAAGGAGTATCAGACCACTGCAAATCTACCAAGACCCGGCCGTCCCGCTAAACTTTCATCTCGAACAAGGAGAAGACTGATCAGAGATGCAGCCAAAATGCCTATGATCACTGTGGATGAACTGCAGAGATTTACAGCTGAGGTGGGAGAGTCTGTTCATAGGATAACAATCAGTCGTGCACTGCACAAATCTGGCCTTTATGGAAGAGTGGCAAGAAGAAAGCCATTTCTCAAAGATATCCATAAAAAGTCTCGTTTGAAGTTTGCCACGAGCCACCTGGGAGACACACCAAACGTGGAATAAGGTGCTCTGGTCAGATCAAACCAAAATCAAACTTTTTGGCCACAATGCAAAACGATATGTTTGGCGTCAAAGCAACACAGCTCATCACCCTCAAAACACCATCCCCACCGTCAAACATGGTGGTGGCAGCAGGGACAGGGAAGATGGTTAAAATTGATGGGAAGATGGACGGAGCCAAATACAGGACCATTCTGTAAGAAAACCTGTTGGAGTCTGCAAAAGACCTGAGACTGAGACGTAGATTTATCTTCCAACAAGACAATGATCCCAAACATAAAGCAAAATCTGTAATGGATTGGTTCAAAAATAAACGTATCCAGGTGTTAGAATGGCCAAGTCACATCCAGACCTGAATCTGTGGAAAGAGCTGAAAACTACTGTTCATAAACGCTCTCCATCCAACCTCCCTGAGCTCCAGCTGTTTTTCAAGGAAGAATGGGCAAGAATTTCAGTCTCTTGATGTGCAAAACTGATAGAGACAAACCCCAAGCGACTTGCAGCTGTAATCGCAGCAAAAGGTGGTGCTACAAAATATTAAATCAAGAGGGCCGAGTAATATTGCATGCCTCAATTTTCAGCTTTTTATTTATTAAAAAAGTTTAAAATATGCAATATTAAAATATCCACTTCACGATTGTGTCCCACGTGTTGTTGATTCTTCACAAAAAACTTTGAATTTATATCTTTATGTTTGAAGCCTGAAATGTGGCAAAAGGTTGAAAAGTTCAAGGGGGCCAAATACTGTCACAAGGCACTGTATACAGCACTGGGGAGTATATACAGAACAGGGGGTATATTCAGTACTGGGGGATATATATAGCAATGGGAGTATATACAGCCCAGATTTGTGCAGGCATCACCAGGAGCACATATTAATTGAGGGCACAGGCATCACTGGGAGGGCTTTGTACAGGGGCACATGCATCACTGGGGGGCACATAGTATTGGGGATACAGATGTCACCAGGGAGCACATAGTTCTGGGGGGCACAGAGATAAACAGGGGGCCCGTAATCCTGGGGGTTCACAGAGAGCCCTGTGGACGCTAGAGCAGCTGCGCTTGTTCCGGATCGCATTGTGCGTTAACCCCACAAAGTGTGTCCTCATGATGGCATAATCTTTCATGAACGCAAATGCAGCATTTAGTAGTGGATGCTGCATGCACATATTAGTTATAGGGCCGGAAGTGTGTCCAGCAGCTTGAGCACTGCAAAGTCTCAGATGCTAGGAATCTGCCCACGTTCTGGAGGTTCCACACCCCTGGTCTAGATATTAGCGGAACTAGAAGTCAGAAATTAGCTGTTCTGAAAGGAGAAGCAAAACAGAAAAAAAATTTGCAACTCACTACGATGTATGCGGTTTTATTTCAGAATTGAGAAGCTGGGTGTCTGCCCGCTGGCACAGCAATCACCCGGGGTACAATGAAAAAGTGGAGATGATTGGCACAGCTATATGGAGCAATGAGGTTAAAGTTGAAAAATTTTGTATGTAAAACATAAAAACAACAAAAAAAAAAACTATAACATGCTCAAAACCTGACACATTTCTGGCATGTTACCAACGTCCTTAGTCATAGGAAGCTGCTTCCTATGACTAAGGGCATCTGTAACTTGTCAGAAACATGTCATGTTTTAAGTATGTTATAGCTTTTTTTTCTCTATGTATCACCCATAGAGTTTTTTTTTTATTTTAACCCCATTGCTCCATATGGATGTGATGATCATCTTCACTTTAGCTGTATTGAAAGTAAATGTCACAACTGGTCATAATGTCATAGAGAATATGACTCAAACTGCCACTGCAATAGCGACATCTGTAGATCAGAAGGAGGAACTGCAAATCAATACAATATAAGATGAGGTGACTATGGATCATGCATAAGTTTTGCATCACCAGTTCAAGGTGATTTTATATATATGTATGGCGGCCGTCACATGCTTCAATTTAATGCACGATATCGCTTAAGTGATCTGCTTTTTGATCGCTTAAGCGATATCGTTTGTGCATCGCTGCGTGCAATCAAGAGATTTTACAATGTAAAATCGCTTGATCGTTAGATCGCAGATTGGTGAGCCGGAGCTCATATCAAGCGATAAACGCTTGATCAATCTGCTTCATCGTGGTGTGTGACACCACGATGAACGATCTCCCAGCGGCAGAGCCTATGCTGGGAGATGGTATCTATGGTAAACGTCGGGTTACTAAGCGCCGCGCGGCGCCTAGTAACCCGATGTGTACCATGGTTACCAGCGATCTCGCTGGCCCACATCGCTGGTGAGTCTGTCTGTGTGACATCTCACCAGCGATGTGAACGATATTGTTAGCGATCGCGCGTGCACGCCTATCATCTACCCTCAAGAGTTTGATAAGAGCCTGATCCAATTTCTCGGATGTGGAGAATAAAAAGTAAAATAAAAAATATGTCTCCATCTTCCCCATTCTGTCAGTCTGTGAAGACCAAACTGCATTTGGACGTCATCCGAGTATGGTCTGACTTGTTTCCACGGACCATGGACATGAATGTACGAGTGAGATCCAAGAATGGGAGGAAAACTGTGCGTGTTATGCTTTTTTTTTTGGACATGTGCACGGCAGCATATCAACATATTAACATGACATATTATAACAAAGAGACAGTTGCACTCTAAAAAGCTAAATCATGTAAATTATGACTGTAACAATATAGACATGTATTACTGCTAAGGATTTATTAAAAATTGAGACACTTAGCATACAAAAATGCCCATTTCTATATCTGCCCAGTGTGTCATATTACTGGGTTCCTTTGCTAAGATAAAGCCTCCCTCTGGACCCTCTAAAAAATCAATGCTAATGGAGGACAGTCAATGCGGAACACATCTATAAGAAAGAAACTGAGGACTCCTAACATGCAAGGAACGGACATAACCGAGCATGACATATTATAACAAAGAGACATTACACTCTAAAATGCTAAAGTATGTAAACCATGAATGTAAGGCTGGGTTCACATTTGCGGACCCCTCGCAGGTTCTGCAGAGGGATCCGCAATGTGACCGCAGCGGTCGCAAGCTCGTATCTTTATAATGGAGCGACCGTACGCAACGAGTGCTGACGCATCACTGGACTGCGCAAGACCGTGAGCACCCATTCACTCGGATGCGCGTGCGCAGCAGCAGTCCACGATCAATTACGAGTGAATGGGTGCGCACGTTCTTGCGCAGTCAAGCGCAGCACCGTGCGCTCCCATTATAAAGATAGGAGCTTGCGGCGCTGCAGTCACATTGCGGATCCCTCCGCAGAACGCTGCGGAGGGGTCCACAAATGTGAACCCAGCCTAAGGCTGCATGCACAGGTTCAGTGTTGGAAGCATTATGCATACAGCTGTTTTCACTGCATCCATAATGCTGCTTTGTGCAGTACAAGCACAGTGGATGGGTTTTCCAGAAATCCTATGCCCACTATGCTTCTTTCCTCTGCAGCGTTAACTGACGTGGGGCAGCTTTCTACACCGCTGCCTGTCCACAAAATGTAAAATTAGCGAAGCACGGTGAGAGGCCACCTCGGCAGGTGAACACATGGAAAAGCCACCCATGGCTAATGGGGGAGGGGAGCACAGTCAAAATGCAGGAAACCATCATCTAAATAAGGAAAGAAACCTGACGGGACTCCCTAACATGCAATGTGAACGGGGACATAACCGAGCATGACATATTATAACAAAGAGACAGTTACACTCTAAAATGCTAAAGCATGTAAACCATTAATGTAAGGCTGGGTTCACATTTGCGGACCCCTCCGCAGCGTTCTGCAGAGGGGATCCGCAATGTGACCGCAGCGGTCCGCAAGCTCGTATCTTTATAATGGGAGCGCACGGTGCTGCGCTTGACTGCGCAAGACTGTGCGCACCCATTCACTCCTATATGTGATCTGTGCGCAGGCAGATGCCTGCGCACAAATCACACAGTCTCGTCCGCACCAGGAATGCAACATGTCGCGTCCCTGGTGAGGACGAGACTGTTTTGATTTGTGCGCAGGCATCCGCCTGCGCACAGATCACGTATACGAGTGAATGGGTGCGCACGTTCTTGCGCAGTCAAGCGCAGCACCGTGCGCTCCCATTATAAAGATAGGAGCTTGCGGCTTCTGCGGTCACATTGCGGATCCCCTCCGCAGAACGCTGCGGAGGGGTCCACAAATGTGAACCCAGCTTAAGGCTGCATGCACAGGTTCAGTGTTGGAAGCATTATGCATACAGCGTGTTTTCACTGCATCCATAATGCTGCTTTGTGCAGTACAAGCACAGTGGATGGGTTTTCCAGAAATCCTATGCCCACTATGCTTCTTCCTCTGCAGCATTAACTGACGTGGGGCAGCTTTCTACACCGCTGCCTGTCCACAAAATGTAAAATTAGCGAAGCACGGTGAGAGGCCACCTCGGCAGGTGAACACATGGAAAAGCCACCATGCCCCGAATGTTGACCATGGACGGGCTGGCTAGCCCAGGGGGCAGGGGGGAAGGTGCCCCCCAGGCCAGTGGTCAAGCAGCAGTTTTGGGCCGCCCGACCATCTTCATATTGGTCTGGGAGGCTGCTCTGCCCCTGAACTCACTGCTCATGGGCCTCTGCTGTGCACTTTCCCCCAGGCCAAAATTTGCCAGCCCCAGACTGTGGACGCATTTCTCCGGACTTGTCTGCACCTACCCTAAGAATATAATGAAGGTTTTTCTAAACCCAGAGGGAGGCTTAATCTTAGCGTGGAACCCAGTAGTGAAATGTGCCGTGACTTGGCTTCTGGGAAGATATATGAAATGGCCATTTTTGTATGCTGTGTATCTCAATTTTTCATACACTGTATTTCCTTAGCAGTAATACATGTCTATGTTCTTACATTCATGGTTTGCATGGTTTGCATTTCAGAGTGCACTGCCTCTTTGTTATAATAGGCCATGTTCAGTTATGCACTTGTTCACACTGCATGTTAGGTAGTGCTGTCAGGCTTCAAGTCTTCAATAGAACAACATGTCAAAATGACGGAGAGCACTCATCCCATTTTTATCATCTTGTGCAAGATCCCCGAGACTCTAGGCTCACAACCCTTACTGGTAACGTCCAGTTATCAATTTATTATTAATTTCCAATAGGAATAACAGAACAGCCCTATAGACAGTATAACAAAGAAAGACGCTCGAGAATTGTTACATTGCGGGAAATGCAATAATTTACTAAAACAGACATGTCCGGAGAGAGGATGGGTGATCTTTAACTGTAGATAGAGAAAACAGAGAAGTAGTGAACTGGTAGAAGTTAATGAGCTGATGGAGACTGTAACAAGAATCCTGTCTGCTATGTGTCGCGGGGACTGACACAATGATGAAGTTTTCCCATCCACTTGTATCCAGGTATTTAACTAGAAATGAAGTGATCAAGTGGCAGCGATCCCAAGGTTACTTACATCACAGCGAGCTTATAAATAACCCGCGGAGCGTCTTATTTTAGTTACTGGGAGATAAACAAGCCTTGCATCATGTGAGCATAGACTGTAGTGTGATTTGATTCTACAAGTAATTCCATGACCCCTTGGAACGTGACATTTCGCTCCCAGCACACGGAGTTCATTCTCGGTGGACAGCTCATGATCCTGTCTCTGGTCATTTTTTTCCATCTCTTGACTCAGCTGTTGCAGGGAAACATGTGGTCGTATTGGATTACAAATTATGCAAAGGCAGTTCCCATCTGCATAAAAAGTTTCCTTGGGCTTATGTAGCGGCTCTTATTTATATCGACATTTCAAGCCTTGACCTTATTCTTTTGACATCATCACCAATTGGCAGGTGACATGTAACGATATGGACAACGCTGTAGGGCCCTCAAATGTTATTTAAGTCTTATGGTAATGCCGCGTGCTTTGTATATTAATCTATTTTTGTATCTGTTTCTATGCTGTGATGTGTTTCACTGTTTTTCTAATTATTATTATTAATAATAATAATAATATTTATTCATTTATATAGCGCTATTAATTCCATAGCACTTTACATACATCAGTAATGCTGTCTCTCTTGGAGCTCACAATCTAAATATCATATCAGTATTAAAAATGGTTGTAAAGAAGTGGCCAGCCCCCAAAACGTTCACATGAAACGCATATATTATATAGAGTCATTACACACATGTTTCTGTTAATGTTGATGATTATGGCTTAAAGCCATTTTACAAAATTAAAGTAAGGAGGATGAAGGGTTAAAAACGGTGCTGCCATATTGGGGTGAATATAATATTGACGTATTAGTCAATGTGTTTCAGGGCTCCCAGAAATGCCCTGAAACATGACAACATGTCCTGGGGTAGAGGCCAGGGAGCTCTGAAACCCATGGACTGAGAAGTCAATATTATATTTACCCTTTGATGACTCGTGTAATACGGCAGTGCGGTTTTTAACTCTTCATCCTCCCTACTTTAATTTTCTGAGATAATGACCTGTGGGTTTTCATTGGCTGTAAGCCATAATCATCAACATTAACAGAAATAAACACTTGAAATAGATCACTCTGTTTGTAATGACTCTATATGATATATGCGTTTCACTTTATGTATTGAATTACTGAAATAAACTTACCTTTTGATGATATTCTAATTCATTGAGATGCACCTGTATATAACAAAAAGATTTCTGTATTTAACATGAGCGGACAAGGGAGGGATTCACATTTTTCCCTGTTGTATGTGCTAAATCATCACCTTGTCAGATCATGCTCTTTTTTTATACCAAACCTTTTTTACACTCTCCTTTCTAACTCAGAAAATAAAAGCAATATTCCTCTTTAATAATCCCCCCGGAGCCACCAAAAGGGATAGCAGCTTCCTTTGTGTCTCCATATGGTAATAGTGCGTCCTCTCTGCCCCGCAAAGTCAGGATGTCACAAATTTAGGAACAGACAGATTATGAGTACATTTTTTTTACCACGCCCCTAGCCACACCCCAAGCCACACCCACTTGGCAGTGAAGGACATTTAGGAGATGCCCAGGACTGTTCATTTATTTTTAGTGGTGGCAGCCAGAACTTTCTCATTTTGATGTAGCCTCACATTATGACATATGACTTTTTGTGTCTGTAGGGCTGTGTTCACACGTCGTATAAATACTGTGTATTTTGTTTTTCTGTAGGTGTCCACACCAAACTACACAACATTAATCTTCTCTTGTTATTGCAATTTTGCTGCATTTAATTTCCTTTTTTGCTTTATTTGGTGCAGATGTGAATTGCGTTTTTAATGGGGCTTTTAGGGTGTGATAACATCTGTGTATATAAAATCACCCAGATTCTCCAGTAAAACAGTTGTTGAATGGCGGGAGAGTGTCATATTTTTTTTTCATTATCTACTATCTGTATGTCGTGTGAGTGTGCGCTTTTTGCTGCCTATGAAAGGCAGTAATTCTGGTATTATTTAGGAGCGTTCAGTAAAGAGAAGCAGATACCAATAATTAAAGTAGACCTGTTTATTCTGGTTTGTCCACTACGCACGTTTCAACAGCGGCCTGCTGTCTTCCTCAGGTGGGGAAGACAGCAGGCCGCTGTTGAAACGCGCGTAGTGGACAAACCAGAATAATCAGGTCTACTTTAATTATTGGTATCTGCTTCTCTTTACTGAACGCTCCTAAATAATACCAGAATTACTGCCTTTCATTACCATTATCCCTTATGGGATCTGGCTGGAGCTGCACAGTAGTGAGGAAGCTTAGTTAGAGAACTAAAGAACCTGCCCTGATGTCAGAGAAATCCCTGGTTAGAAGACCTAGGCGGAACACGTGACCTGAGGAGGCGGCTGGGAGCGGCGACGCTTGGAGCGATACATAGGAATCAGCAGCTACACGCTGACAACGTGGTTGTGCATGGAGAGCACAACCAGTCCAGGTGAGTGGTGATTACCGCCACTAACAATATATCCCCATTAGACCACCGGGTATTATTCAAGATTGCGCCTCTCATTTTTGTAATTTAATGCTTTTTGCTGCCTATGATACCCAGATGACAGGTGAGATAAATAAAAAACACATGACATGATTTGGCTAACTGTTGATTCAGAGCCTGCAATGCAGCTTCAAGTGTACATCACTAGATCCTGTGACTTTCAGCTTTAGCTGTTTTCTTTTAATGATGAAAGTTGTTAGTTCGAATCTCAGGGGGCTGGGAAATAAATAAAATATTTTTTTGTCATTATTTTTAACAGTATTATGAAACAAAAACATCTGAATTTTTCTTCACCTCTAGAATACAGATACATAGAGATACACTGCTATGTACAGAAGCATCTCTATATACCTTTATACTATGCTCATGGATTCACAGCCTGTAATACAGTTCAGAATGATCAAATTCTGTCATCTCTCTCAGTGTAGGCAGTGGTTCAATGTTAGAGGTGCTGCCTACATATATGAAGGTTGCGAGTTTGAGACTCATGGAGATGACATGCTGTCTCTGCTCCCAAGTAGGAAGAGCAAGAGAATGTAAGGATAAAAGCCCTGATATGTCATTACAGTCCCCTACTTTGTGCCCATGCATGGAAATAGTGCCGCTTCTAAGCTCACACATGGTAATACTGCCCTCTCTGTACTTATACATGTTAATAGTGCCTCTTCTGTACCTACACATTGGAATAATATGTACCCATTACTGGTATAATGCACTACTTGTGGTCGTAGTTCCCTGCCCTCTACCTTCCCACTGGTGGTGAAACTGCCCAAGTAGCCACACATGAAAGTACCCATGTGCCCACTCATGATAAGTGTGCATTCCATGGTACAAGTGCCCTCACTGTGTCCTTTCCAGTGCTTCAGACCGTCTCATCCTTCCACACTCCTGCATATCAATGCAAGTGGTGTGATGACATCATGAGGTCACTGGCAGGATTGCCAACCGTCTAGAATTCCTGGACTGTCTATAAAAATGAGGCACTTTTTTGCTCTTTCTGTCAAAAAAAATTGTGGCATCTCTGAATTGTTTTGAAGCTGAAGACGTTTAGGCTGCGTTCACACATTTGTGTATTTTGCTGCGCTTTTTTGCGCGCGCTTTTTGCTGCGTTTTTCGGCCGCGCAAAAAAGCGCAACAAAATGCGCAGGGGCTTTCACACACTGCGCTTTCTTTACCCTAGAAAGCGCAGTGATGTCACAGAGGGCAGGAAGAATCCTGCTTGCTCCTCCCCTCTGTGACAGCCCCATTAGATTTCAGAGTGTATTAATATACACTGCGAAATCTAAATTAAACAAAAGCAAGTGTATGAAAAATAAAAAAGAATGAATACTTCACCTGTCCGACGCCTTTTCCCGGTGTTCGGTGTCCGGTTCCAAGTGAGATGTCTTCTGCCAGGACCTGCGGTGACGTCAGAGGAGCGTTCCCGGGCACTCGCGGTCATGTGATACATATCACATGACCGCGAGCAGCCAATCAGCGCCGGGAACGCCCCTCTGACGTCACCACAGGTCCTGGCAGAAGACATATCACTTGGAACCGGACACCGAACACCGGGAAAAGGCATCGGACAGGTGAAGTATTCATCCTTTTTTATTTTTCATTCACTTGCTTTTGTTTAATTTAGATTTCGCAGTGTATATTAATACACTGTGAAATCTAATGGGCGGTCACAGATGTCACAGAGGGGAGGAGGAACCAAATTCTTCCTCCCCTCTGTGACATCACAGGGAGAAAACGCAGGAGCAGCTGCGTAAAGAATGGACATCTCAATTCTTTACCCAGCTGCGCTTTCTCCCTGAACACGCACTGCGTATTTTTACGCACTGTCTGCACTGCAAAGTGAATTTCCCATTCACTTTGCTGGCAGACACAAAACACATTGCGTATTTTGAAAAGCGCGCGTAAAAAAGCGCGGCAAAATACGCAATGTGTGAAAGCAGCCTTATACTGGTTATTTGGAATGTAATTATCATCATTTTACAGTTTACAATAAATGCAGCTGATATCTTCATATCAGAATTATGGGCTGTAGACATTGCAGATATTGATATATTATGCTTTTCTAATGTGTTATTAAAAAATGTTGTTTGAAATTTTTTTATAAGCTTTCCAGAAAAAATAAAAAGTCCGGAAAAAATGAAAAGTCAAGTTGGCAACCCTGATCACTGGAAGGCTCACCATGTTAGGTCAGGATGCTGAGTGGAGCGTCACTGCACCAATGAGCTCCTTTAACATGTTAAGAAGCACCAACACCACCCTGTGTTCATCATCGAAAGCTCAATTATCACTAGTCACATTCAATCTGTAGCGCGTACACAGGCTGTCAGTCATCAGTAACTTCTAAAATGAAAAGATGATGCACAAAAAGGACCTTCAGTTTTAGAATAGCTGAAGGGTCAAAGGTCAGAGATCACTGCACTAAAACGTTTATTGTCATCACTGGGGAACATTGTTTCCGGCCATATATTTCTTCTGCATTGGTTGCTGAAATACATATTTCTTGAAATTGGCTGTCCGAAACATGGCTGGCGATGTTAGTGGATATATCTATTTTTCTTTCAATATATATTTTTTTTTTTTTCATTTCTCAGTCTTCGAAAAATACCTCCAAACTCAAAATAAAAATAATACAAAAACTTGTTTCATTATTAAAAGGGGTTTTATATGAGCTTGAACAAGCGGCGGCAAAACGGACATAGGGGCGTGCTACGTGGCGGGACTCAGGTTGGGTGACCGAGACTGATACCGTTGTGCCTGATATGGGTGAGTGATATGTGCCTTGCGGTACTTCCTGATTATAAGTCCCATTTTCTTGCACTTTTTATTACCACTAGGTTTTTTGACCCTATGCCTAATGTGTCTACTCACTGAGTGATTACCTTCCTGTAGCCTTTTGTTGGAATCTCCCAACTGTACTTCATTTTGTAAAACGTTTATGTGTCTGCTTTTATATTTGTAATAAAATAAAGGTGATATTTTAAGTAACCATAACTCCTTAGTGGTTTCCACTTGTTTAATAATTCGTTGGAGAGTTACCAATAATGTCCTATAACAATACACACCAAATATGGTAAACTATCAGTGACCGTGAGAGGAAATATTATTTTGTGGTGTGATACGTTTTTGAAAATTCTCATTATGAGTATAGCGGTTACGAATATTTCACTACTCGCTCATCACTAGTGAAGATGTTATAAGGTGAGAAAATGACCAGGGGCAGGGGGCATACATTTAAAGTGCCTCTCCCGTGCTGAAAAATATATTGCTTGATTGATGCTTTAGGGCCACTGTAAGGTCTGTTTCACATCTAAGGCTTCTTTCACATCAGCGGTAAACACTGATCGCGGCAGTTGTGGTGAAAAAAACGCAACTGCCACGGTTACCGCATAATGGCCGCACACACGGATCGCGGCACACTTGCGGCAAGCCCCGTGCAATGTCTATGGGGCTTGCGGTAAATGTGCAGCAGGTGTAGTTTTGGCACTTGCGGCAGGTATGGCCGCGAAAACACCGTGGTACGCCGAAACTGCACTTGCCGCACCTGCTGCACACTTACCGCAAGCCCCATAGACATTGTATGGGGCTTGCCGCAAGTGTGCCGCGATCGTGGCCGTTAGTCGGTAATCGCGGCAGTTGCAGTTTTTTTAGATTGGTCTGCGTTTTGAGTTTTTTTTAGATTGGTGTGCATTTTGCTTAATTTGCGTTTCTAGGCGTTTTTACCGCTAAAAACGGTTTTGGCTTCATTGATTTGAATGGAAACACATGTAAAAACGCATGCAAAAACGCATGAGCATTTTCAAAAGCGCAAAACGCATGCGTTTTTGCCAACGCTGCCCAAAACATCGGGAAATGTGTCTAGCGCGGCATTACCATTTTTATGCGTTTTTAGCTGTAAAAATGCCTAGAAACGCAAATTAAGCAAAACGCACACCAATCTTAGAGGTTTAAACACCCTAACACAGATATCTTTTTGTTTTCATATTTTGACCACAAATCCATCTCTAGAAAATTAATATTAGTTATTATCAGTATAAGGAAATGTTCATGTTAAAATATTAGTGTATAAGTCGAAACAACGCACAACAACATATGATACTAATGCGTCTAACACTCTAGTACTTTGCTGACTCTATGAATTGCATGTTCTGTCTCTTCCCGAATCAAAGGCTCACTCCTAGGATTAGCACATGCCTTTACTGAAGAGCTGCCAGGTAATGAGAATGGCTTGGAGTTCTGCCATGCATGCCCAACTTTCAGATAATTAGGTCCCTATGTACAGGGTGCAAAGATCTTAGCAATTTATCTTTACAGAAAATATGTCCAAGGCTATAAAAATGTGTGATCGAAGATCAGTGCGAAGCTTATTAGGTGCATGGCCTTGTTAAAAAAATACTACAAAATTAGCATACCCACGACTGAATGAAATCTGTGGAACCTGGTGCTATAAAAGCAGCAAAAAAAGAACATGAGCCTATTAGCACAAAATTACACACACATATGGATGTAACAATCCTAGTCGCAAAGGGAATGACCGGGCATCTGTGGGAGGGAGCCCTTTGACGCCAGCACCTATTTCAGGGGGTTTGAATTTGAGGGTGCACATTTGATGAAATGCATTGCATGACAATACATACCATCGGCCAATCAGAGGCTGGCAGCTGCCATCAGCAGGCGCATAGAAGTGACGTCATATGTTGCCCAAACCAAGCACGCCGATGTCAGCTGCTAGCCTTTGCGCTGGCTACAGAAGAGGACACCACACATTGTGGGAGTGGGGAAAGGTGCATTAGAGAACAGAAACAGAATGAAGGACATATATACCAGGAGAAGGCCCAGGATGAGGGACATATATCAGAAAGGGGCCCAGAATGAGGGACATATATATCAGAAAGGGGTCTGGGAAGGTGCCCAGAGAAGGTGACATCATGCCATGATTGAGGACATATATTTCAAGAAAAGGGCCCAGGATAAGAGTCATATATATGCTGGAGCGGATTTAGACATCCCTCTGTGTATGTAAAGTGGCAGCTGTAGCCACACACCCCTCACTGATTGATAGCTGCACAGCATTTGTAAGAGAGTAAACTAATAAGCTGCTAAAACCAAGCAGACTGCCATTTTGTAGTGGCCCAGGAAAGTGAAAAAGTCTCTGGTTGCCATGGTGACTGCTCTGTGTCTAGGAAAGTGAAAGCACAATCTCTGGTTGCTTTGGTGACGGCTCTGTCAGTTGCTCCTGTTGTTGTTGATCGCTCACTGCGGTGGCCATTACTAGTGTAAGGATTACAGCAGAGCCAGTGCAAGCTATATGGGCCTTTAAAGTTGTTTGCAAGCCCTGTTGTGTGGACTAAAGACTTTATCTTGAACTGAGAAAGTGTCCAGCATCCGAGGAGGCTGAGGAGATGTTCCCCCTGATGGAGAGAGTGATTGGCGTCCAGGAAGGCCGTGAGTGACTGCGAAAGGAGAGCCGGCGTCCGGTGCCATCCACATTGGGAGGATCCTGACAAGGTCCTGACAAGCCCTGGAAAAGAGTGCTCCACAGATTGCACCCCAAGCTGGACATGTGAATACTGTAAAGTAAAGTAATGTAAAGTACTGGACATGTGAATCTGGCATTGGCTGGTAAGCTGCCAAATTTTGCTGTTTTTTTACAAGACTTTTTTTGGCGCCAAAGGTTTTTCTTTTCTTTTTCTTTTTCTGCACTTGCTGCAGCCCACGTGGAATATACACCGGTGTAAAGCTACATTTGAGGTTGATGGTACCATAGTTTTGAGATACCCGGGTATCCCTGTGCTAAGTGTATAGCCAGCATTGATATAGTGTATTGTATTGTTATTAGCTGTGATAAGTTATACTCAGTGTGCCATCTCAGAGGTCCCATCAGACCGCCCACAGTTGATGTACATAGCCTTTAGTTAAGTTAAATCCTTGATAAGTCTAACGTGTAGGTAAATTTGTTCCTGGTTCTGAGTGTGATTTACATACCCTGGGAACTCTGAGATCGGTGCATTTATGTCGGCTAACGCTGAGTGTGTGAAACTGTTATTGGTAATATTTTAAGGGGATTTTGAGACTTTTACATTCCTTACTGAACCATACTTTGATCCCCATATCAGTAAAAATACTGTTGTTTATTTCTGCCTCTGTCTCAGTCTGTGACTCACTGGATCTTAATAGGACCTCCGGTCATTACACATTAGAGGAATCTGTCAGTGTTTACAGCTGACACTCTCCATACACAGAGTGGTGACTGAACCTGTGACAGCACCATCCTCATGACTTAGGGTGCATACTCACGATCAGGAGACGCAGCATATTGGATGCAGCGTCTTTGCGCTGCATCCAAAACGCTGCATTGTACAGTACTAGCATAGTGGATGGGATTTCAAGAAAGCCCATCCTCACTATGCGTAACCCGCCCGCAGTGTCTTTGGAGCTGCGGTGCGGGTTGCCGGGAGTCCGCTCCTCCTCCGCATGTTCATTTCATGCTGCGGAGTTGGAAGCAGCTCCCATCGGGTGACTACAGGGAGAAGCCACCCTGCACCCGCTGCACACGGTGAGTACAGGGCGGCTGCGGTCTCCCTGCGGCCATCCGCGGATTCCCTCAGGTCCGGAGGAGCTGCGTCCAACATGCAGCTCCTCCGGACCGTGTGCATGCACCCTAAACTGGAACACTGCCGGCAGTGGAGTTTAATGTGCAGGTTCAGAATGCTATTAACCTGCAGATTAATCCAATATCTACAGGTTAATAGCATTTTTCCATGTGATAGGGTCCCTTTAAGCAGCAGGCAAGGACTGGATAGATCAGCTACATTGCTGACATCATCCTGTACTCCAACAAGCTGCTGAAACTTATCTCTGCTTTGCACCGAGTCTCATAGCGCCATCAGGTGGTAGTCATTCAATTAATTTCAGAATATATCTAAAAATGCTTACATGGGAAAGACGAAAAACAAAAATATTGTAAAAACAATAATGCACTTGATACAAATGGATTTGCTTGGAACTACTAAACAGAACAGTAAAGGGTACTTCACACGCTACGATATCGGTAACGATATCGCTGATACGTCACGGTTTTTTGTTCGTTCAAACAACATCGTTTGTGTGTCGTTGCGTGTAAATATACAATGTTGAAACGAGAAATCGTTGGATCGTTCATCAGAAATTTGAGATCCTGACCTCAAATCTGTTGTTTGTCGACCAATTAACGTTCTGTTAACCTGCAACATCGTTAAGCGTGACACCTTTTTGAACAATGTTGTTCAAAATTCTCCTATTCCTGCCGCTTTGTAAAATCGTTCACTAAGTTGTTGGCGAAGTAGCTGGCGTGTTGCCAAATTTGACATTGTTAACGATATCCATGCGTGTGACACCACACTAAAGATGTCAAAACTACATCGGTCACGTGACATCGTTAGCGATGTCGTTCACTAGATTGGAGCGTGTGACGGTACCTTAAGCACTAAGACATCCCTTAAGGGCTTCATTAAGTCAAACTTTCCTAATAATATATTAGAGTACGTGCTTCCGTCACCAGACAGCCTCTATGTGCTTTTCATTTTCAGACCAGTACGTTTCTACACACAGAATGACTCCCGCCTCCTAACCATAAAAGACTGACTACAGAGATAAATACAGTGAACGCCGCTACCCAAAGACCTTGCTTTCTCTAACATTTGACTATTAAAATGCTGAGATATGATTGTGATTTGACCATAGCGCCAGTTATTTGTCCAGTGCTTTGTTCTCCTGTCTGTATTGTGCCTTTAGATACAAATTCTAATTTTAACTCTCAGAAATGCTAACACTGTACATTAGGCTTTGCACATTATCCATGGAGGCAAACTTGCTAATGCTGGCGGAATTTTCTCTGACTTCAGATAAATTATCCTATCTCTGCTGATTTAATGCATGATTACTGAACCCATATATTTACAGATGTAAGCTGTGCTATTCCGTGCTATCATATCACAACATACCACGGCACAAGCCAACCATCTGTGTTGTCCAGAGACGACATGGACGTGTTCACGAGATGCCCTCCATTATTCTAGGCAAGATGTCATAGATTTCAGACGTACCTGGGCAGATGGTGTGATGTGTCACATAATGACATGTTACTCTCCAATGTATTTTTCAATCAGTTATTGCGAAAAGCTGTACTGACTGATATCTGTATATATGCTTACAGCAATTCAAAGAATCATAGAATGGTAGAGTTGGAGGGGACCTCCTGGGTTATCTGGTCCAGGCCTCTGCTCAAAGCAGGATTCACTAAATCATCCCTGACAGATGTCTGTGCAGCCTCTGTGTTAAGACTTCAATTGAAGGAGAACTCACCAGCTCTCGTCGCCGCCTGTTCCACTTGTTGATCCTCCTCACTGTCAAAAAGTATTTTATAATATCTAATCTGTGTCTCCTCCCATTCAGTTTTATCCCATTGGTTCTAGTCTTTCCTTTGCAATTGAGAATAAAGCTAATCCTTCTACAGTGTGACAGCCCTTGAGATATTTGTGGACAGCTAATAAGTCTTCTCTCAGTCTTCCTTTTGGCAAGCTAAACTTTCCCAAATCCTTAAGGGCCCCTTTACACGCCACTACAGGAGGTAGCAACAGGCAGGAAACGCACGTGCATGCACACGTTTTTAACGGTGGATACCGATCCCTGATGCCGCATATACACGCCACCACAACGTGCTCCACAGAAGGTATTTGCATTCCCCGGAAGTGCCGACAGCTCCTGCGGCTTACACACCGCTACCACACAGGAATATGGGCGTACATATTTCGCGCCTCAAGTACATAGGCGTGACAGAGTTGTGTATTACGTGACTCTCGGTGATTGGACAACGCAATAGCATCATGATTGGCCAGCCTGCGCAGGAAGGCTGGCTAATACATGATGCCATTGCAATTGTGGACTGTGAATGGATAACTCTTTAAATATGGCGCTCTGTAAAGGGACAACCAATCGTAACGCAGGATCCTCCACCAATGATCGCTGATGGAGCGTGGTATCCATGACGCCGTGGCACGCCCCAGGGATTTCGTAGGCCACGCAAATACCTTGCCTGTGCCCCGATTACACGCCCCCACCATAGGAATTGTTCCTTCCTGTTTTTGAGCATGGCTCAGAAACAGGTATCAGAAGGAACTGCGGGACACAGGAAGGAACTTCCCGATTTACACGCCGCCATTTCGTAGTGATTTCATGGAAACAGGCACAATTGTCCCCGATGCCCGTCGGTTTTTTCCTTCCTGTGGCGGCGTGTAAAGGGGCCCTTAATGTTCCTCATAGGACATGGTTTGTAGTCCGGTCACCATTCTGGGCGCTCTTCTCTGAACTTGCTCCAGTTTGTTCATTTTTTTTAAATGTGCCTAGAACTGGACACAGTATCCCAGATGAGGTCTGACCAAAGAGTCCTTCATTCACCAAACCACCTTGGGTACTGAAATATGTCCCTGTATTGTTCATGACCACTAAGTGTTCTGATATTGACCCATCCGCTGCACTTGACCACCTTGGATACTGGAATTAGCCACTTCACTGACCATGACAACTAAGTATGTGGATATAAATCACTCCATTTATCTCAACCACCAGGGATACTGACTAGAGTTGAATAAAATTATTTGCAGTACCATTGGTAGTGTGACCCTAGACCAGGGAACCTATTTCTAGCTGACAGCTTTCCTGGCTCTTTTTCTGATTAGAAGATCAATGCAATGCCATGACATGGAGTGAGACGTTCTAATCAGAAGACATTCACTGCCCTAGACCAGCAGGGATACTGAACGTATCTCATTTACTACCCTAGACCACCAGGACAGTAACATGAATCCATTCATTGCATTAGACAACCAGGAATAATGACATTTACCCCTATTAATATTAACTCCTTACTACTCTAGACTACAGGAAACTGACATTAACCTATTCCGTGCATTAGCCATCTGGGAATAATGACATTTACCCCTTCACTGCTCTAGACCACATAGATCACAAGGGACATGAACATTACCTTCTTCACTACTCTAGACCACAGGAGAGATACTGTAATTTTGTACTTAACTACACTAGATAACCAGGGGCACTGATATTAATGCATTCACTGTTCTAGATCACAACAAATAATGACATTAGGGTTCACCTCCATAAACGTGAAAATCATAAGAGTTCAATCTGATAAAAAAAAAGGCATTGCACTCAGTCCAATGTTATTCAATGAGGCAGAGCAGATCTGCATTTTTTCTCAGCTGTATTCGGCAAGAGACTCACAACATTTTCTAAAATGAATTTTTAAAATAATTGCAATAAGCAGTGTATAGGTCCCCCGTATTTTGCAACCCAGCCAAGATGAAGCATGCGGCCGGGGGCTGCAGCCTCCATCAGTTGGCTTTATCTATGCTGGCTGGGTGCAAAAATATACTTTTTTTAATTTTTTTTTTTTACTTTTATACTAGTGGGGGGCAACCAATCACAGATGCTGGCACAGATGGTGGAGCGCAGTAAATATAATTGCCTTCCATTTTGCTTTTGCAGCCCCCTAGCCCTTACCTTTTTATAACACAGACGTTTAGTCACTATAGACTTATATGGGGTTCGGGTTTAAGTTCCAGTCAAGTCCTGTCCCAAACCCGGACTTTTTTTTATTTTATATTTTTAAGTCCAGCGAACCCGAACATCTGTGGGTTCGTCCATCTTTGCCAGGGATATGAAATTCTACACTTTCCTTGACAATCAGTAAAAATTGCCTTTTTGAAAGACCCAGATAACCAGTAATACTGACACTAAGGGTGCACTCACATCTTCTTTTTTCTGGCTGCGGATATTAGCGAGAAGAGTATCGGCATTTTTATGCGGGTGTCATGCGGATATCATGCATTTTGACACCCGTATGACATGCATATGACATACAAGTGTTCGGTTTCCCCGCACCTAGCATCCATATGACATGCACATGTGATAGGTATGACATGCATGTAACATGCTTTTCTAATATGGTCAATCCCAATCTGTTAAAAGTTAGAATAGATATAGATAGATAGATAGATAGATAGATAGATAATCTAATAGATAAATAAATAGATAGAATAGATAGATGATAGGAATAGCTAGATAGGGTTACCAGATTCCAGCTGCTGCTTTTGGGGCTGCCCATTAAACGTCATGCATATTCACTGCACTGACCAGCAAACAGCCAATCACAAACGCTTAAACACTGTGTGAGCCTCTGTGATTGGCTGTTGCAATCAGAATGCATTTTTACAATCTGGACAGCAATTGTGCTTGGCTGCCATACACATTAGTATATTGCAACCAACCTGCCATCATAGGGTGTTAAATAAATAAACAATTAAAAAAAAAACAAGTGGAGCTTCACAGTATTTTTAAGTGTAGCTCGATGAAAGTTGATAGCTGTGAGCTGCCGCCCTCAGCTGCCAAATTTTACTTTGGCTGGCAAAAAAAGTGTGGGTTCCTTTTTATTTTTAATTATCAGCCAAGGTAAAACTAGGCAGCCGAGGGCTGGTATTCTCAGCAGGGTGAGGGTCCGTAGTTTTAGGGCCCCCTCCATGCTAAAGAATATCAGCCCACATCCGCGCCTGAAAATGGCGCATTCATAAGAAGCACCATTTCCAGGGACTTTACCAGGCATTTCCAGCAACCCTGGTGGGAGGTGGCACACTGAGTAACAAGGGATTTATACCAGTTAGTGTTTTACCAGCTGGTATTAAGCCCTGAGATTCTTAAAATCAGTCCAAGTTAAACCCAGCCATTAAGAGTCTCAAATAAATGATTAATACATTAATACATTAATTAATTAATTAGAAACAAAAACTGTGAATTTGCTGCGGGGATAGTGGCTGGTAATCAGGGAGTAACTGAGTTCACTCCATGACTCCATTGTCATAGTAACCGCTCGCTCGTTACTAAGGCAACAGTGTCCTTGGTAACATCACCGCTTACCACGCTGCAGGTCTCTGCTCACACATTCAGTGATCAGAGACCAAGGGGAGCAGGAGTGTTCTTCCTCCCCATGATCTCTGATGTAGCAGAGCTGCATCTGTTCAGGAAGACAGAAGATGAGGATCGTGAAGAGGTACAAGGGTGGGAGTAATAAAGGCATCTCTAATTGTCTTTTGTGTTTTTATTCCTAATAAGTAATTTTTTTTCTGTTTTGTGTCTTTTTAAGCATTTATTTGAGATTCTTAATGGCCGGGTCTAATTTGGCCTGACATTAAGAAGCTCAGAGCTTAATATCAGTTGATAAAACAAAGCTGGTATTAACCCCTTATTACCCAGCGTGCCACCCCCCACCAGGGCTACTGGAAGGGTCTGGTAAACCTCCTAAAAATGGTTCTTATTAGGAATGCATAATTTTTAGGGGCAGCTGTGGGCTGCTATTGTTTAGCATTGGGGGAGGAGGCTAAAACAATGGGCCCTCACCATGCTGAGAATATCAGCCCTCAGCTGCCTAGTTTTACCATGGCTGGCAATTAAAAATAGGGCAGAGCCCATGCATTTTTTTTGCCAGCCAAGGTTAAATAAGGCAGCAGAGGGTGGCAGCTCACAGCTGTTTGCTTTCACCGGGCTAAACTTAAAAACACTACGAAACACCTCGTATTTTTTAAAATTATTTATTTATTTAACACCCTATAATGGCGGGCTGGGTTGCCATACATTAATGTGTATGGCAACCAAGAACAATCTCCGTCCAGATTGAGGAAATGCAGTCTAACTGCAACAGCCAATCACAAACGCTCTCACAGAGTGTGAGCGTCTGTGATTGGCTGTTTACCGATCAGTGCAGTAAATGTGCAAGAAACTTAATGGGCGGCCCCAAAAATAGAAGCGGGAGTCTGGTAAGCCCGATCTACTTATTCTACCATCTACCTATTCTCAAATATCTGAAAGTAAGAGACAAACAGAGCGCAATAGGTCTTATTGTTTAGGGACAATTAGTACCCTACAATGGCATGTGCTCATCTGGGTCAGTTGTGTAAACCCACACCTGGTGTATGCGCTTGTAAAGCTGCTGCTGAATCAGCACTCCCATGTCCAAAGTGGCATGTATACAGAATTCCAAGGAATAGTGCTTCAATGATCCGCACTGCTGTTGAGGAAAAGAGGACCACACGAGATCTTGATGTAATGGTGTTAATTCCCAACGCCTTTCAGGGCCGTTCCAACTCCTTCATCAGGGTACAAGAAGATCTTGTGTGGTCCTCTTTTCCTCAACAGAAGTGCAGATCGTTGAAGCACTATTCTTTCGATTTCTATCTACCTATCCTATCTATCATCTATTATCTAGCTATCTTTTCTTACATTTTACTGCATGGATATCTCCATGCTAAAGTTACGGTCCCAGTGCTCTGTGTTTAGTGTGCAATGTTTTCATCATACCTATACACTTCCATTGGCAGAATCAGCTTAATTATGCAGCATGCTGCAAATTTATCTCGCAATGGAAAAAATCGCAGATATGCTTTGCACTATAGGTTAACATGGTAAGCGAATGCAATCTAATGTTTTATCACATTGCACTCGCATACCATTTCCTAGAGTCTTAACTACAGTCATTGTGTCCTGGATCACTTATACCTCTAAGCATAATGTGTAGGTAAACCACTTTAGTCAAAATTACAGGGACACAGATCCACTACAATGTAAGAAAACACTAGGAATCCAAATTTCAGCACTGTAGATACGTAACAAGTGTTTTTGTTTTTGTATTGGTTTTTATGAATTTAAGTAAATGCTACATTTTCCTTGAATAACAACTTAATCTAAATATTTGCTCCTTACTATTTAGGTGCTCTAATTCAGCATGTTCTTTGGAGTACTTCAATGTGATTAAACAAGACATGACACTTTAGAGAGAAAGCTCCGCTCTACTTTAAATGTGTCTATTTTGTTTCCAGGCTGTAATTCCAGGGCTATTATTGTTATACACTCTTTCTAACCACAGAAAGGTCAGAGTTATTCCTGACTTACAGAAAACAGCTGTGAGAAAAAAAAATGACATTTAAAAAATACCATAATGATAGATAAACCTAAGTTTGTGTTAGCCGTAACCAGAAGTTTAACTTCACTGCACATCCTACAACATTTCATCTTCTATTTGTATATACAGGATAACTATGGTAGTGCGGGTTCTATTGTTTATAATTAAAGTGATTGTCCACACTTGTGGTATTGATTTAGGGTTGGTAATAAATATCAGATCACTGGGATCCAACACCCGTCACTCCTACTGATGATCTGTTATCAGCTGTGCCGATGACCATAACGACACAGCTCTGTAAATTATTTCTGTTGTCCGCTGCCAACAACTGCAACTCAGCTCATAATCAATTAAAATGGACCATAGGAAACAGCAGCCTGGAGCTATTTCTTGGCTTTCATTGAAGTGTTGTGGTATACCCTATGATTTTTGCCGAGGTCAATCTGCATGGAGGGTGGAAGAGATGAGCTGTGACATTATCAATTATGAAAGATGGATCTGGAATTACCAATTATCGCGGAAACCTCCTTTCGTATGAGAGCTAATTTTGGATGAGATACAATGATCGTCCAGTGTTGGTCCTACTTATAGCAATGAGTAACAACCAGTGTGGAGAGCTCAGGAATCTAATGGCGTGGGCAGAGACACAGCTGAGGTATTAGGCTGAAGGCAAACTGTGCAACTGACTCGCGTGAGTGCAATACGAAGGGAAACTCACATTGCAGTCGGACCAGTGTTGCTGTGGCGCCCCTGCGTCCAGGAGGCCACAAAAGGGAACTGCAGCCAGGCAGGTAGGACATTGTTGCACACCAACACCCTCACAGCCCACACAACCCACGTGTCAGAGGAGGTAACATCCAGCCCTGAGATTAGAACTCTATGGGTACCTTTACACGCGGCTACATTTCTAGGGTGGCTACAGGTAACTTACTGGTTGCAGTGAAATCATGGAGAGATTATTCCATTTGTACACAGCAACAAGATAGAACCTTGTCTCCATGATTTCACTGCAACCAGTAAGTTACCTGTAGCCACCCTAGAAATGTAGCGCTGTGTAAAGGTACCCTATGAGATTGAGGGGTGGTGGATCAGAGGAGTGGGTTGGGCACACCAGAAGTCAGGTGACTTGACAGTATATAGGAAGGGGGAGGAGTGAAGGAGTTCAGTAGGCCGTAGTGTGCTGAGATGCAAAGATCAAGAGCAGCAGAATGAGCTGAGATGAAAAGGCCAGAGAACAGCAGCAGGTTGAGCTGAAGCTGAGCAGTAGAGAGCCACACTGCCTGGAAGAGTGAAGACAGACGGAGCGCAGAATCTGTACTGAGCCAGTGCGAGCCAGAGGAGAGAGAAAGCCCATCCAGAGTCAGATCCCCAGGAGTTTGAGAGAGCCGAGAGGGACGGTGTAACCCGGGGCCCTAGAACTACAGCTAAAGCAACTGACTGCAGGCGGAGTAGCCCTCCTATATACAGAGAGGAACAGAGAGAAGGAGCCTGGTAGAGCCTCAGGCTTGAGGACTGCTGGAGGCTGGGCTGAAGTAGAGTGTCGGCTCTAGAGGGGACCTTAGTTTATCCGGTATCCCCAAACAACACGACGGGGGGTCTGAGTTTCAGATTGAGACCCCTACCCTAAAGGACAGGCAGCTAAGTGACACACTAGGACTCACAGAAGCCCGAGTCACCGCCATACTGTCCAGTGTCGTACAACACGCAGCAAAGAGAATGTAATAGCCCGGAAAGGACACTACAGACTGTGTGAGGGGTCACAGAGAGAGAGGCCTGGCTGCAGAGCAAAGGGAACCCGGAGAGGGAGAATGTGCCCGTGTACTGTAACTTGTAAAAACTGCAAATGACTTGTAAAGTAACTGAAAGAACTTGGAGTAAAGCTTTGGAAAACCCTGGAACAGCTTTTCTTGTGTCTCTGCATGAAAGCGATTCTCTCCTAACAGGATTGCATCGGAAAGACGTCCACCTGCAGAGCCACAGCTCCAGCCTGTCAGCCCCAAGCTGAGGAGAGATCCCCGCAGCGTCTGCAAGTAAGTGTGCTACAACTTCACCATAACTTAACCCTTACTGCCCCGTGGGATACAGTTCTTCCCACTGGAACTACACCATCCCGTTGCCATCACATCACCCCCGGAGGTTCTGCAGCAGCGGCGGCCCCCATCACTGGCCGCATCAAGTGGGTGGCGTCACGAGTGACATCTCCTGTAAATATCCCTCTTTAATTGCCAGGGCCCGGGACACGGTCCGGACCAGGACCACCCGTGACTTCCCCAGTAAAGACCCGGTCCGGTACCGAGTACCCTCGTCCCAGTGGGCTCGACATTGCCATATCACTGGTGCGTGTCCCCTGCGCTGAACTCACACTGCGAGTCAGATGCGACTTCATTCACAGCATGCTGCGACTGAACGCGTATTCGGATTGCAAGTGGCTAATGAAAGTCTATGGGTGCGAGGAAACATCGCAACCAGACAGCACACTGTATGAGTCACTCGCATGTGTGCTATTTTCCTGACACAGGAAAGCCCGATAGCTATATATCTTCAGATAAAGATCTGTAGATATAATAGCTATGTCGGGCTTTCTGCTGCATTGACAGCAGCATTTTTTTAAATTTCCTGGGGATAACCAGCATATTAACCCCATCTGCAACTTCTGTGCTGCATGTCAATCGGAGCCGGCCAATGCAGTTAATAAGTCGGTTATGTCTGCTTAACCCCATGCTTCCGTCATGCCAGGTTGTGTCTGGTTTTGTCCAGATTCCCTGGACACAAACTGACAGGACAAAATGTGTCTGAAGGTGTTAATTATTTATTTATTTAAAAGCCGGCAATTTCAGCACTTCTGTGCTGAGCTGAAATTCACTGGCGACTTGGAGTTTAGGACTCAGGAGCTCTCCATGGTCTTGAACGTTAAAGCTAGGTGCTGAAGCTGTTCAGATTGCTTGCTGTGGAGCTTCACAATCATGGTCAGCACCCAGCTTTAATGTTCAGGACCATGGAGAGCTCCTGAGTCCTGAACTCCAAGCCGTCAGTGATTTCAGCTAAGCACAGAAGTGCTGAAATTGCCGGCTTTTAACTATATAAATAATTAACACCTTTGGACACATTCTGTCCTGTCAGTTTGCATCCAGGGAGTCTGGACAAAACCGACACAATCCGGCAGGACAGAAGCATGGAGTAAAGCCGACATAACCGGTTTATTAACCGCATCTGCTGGCTCCTGGCTGACATGCAGCACAGAAGCTGCAGATGGGGTTATATTAACAACATTTTGCACTCCAAATAAGATTTTGTTACATTTTTCTTTTAACACTAGAAGTCCCAGAGAGGGGTCATTTAATATTTCCACCTTTGGAACCCAGAGACGGGTCGAATGACCTGAAGGAGTTTAGGCCACATTTACAAATGAAAGGATGCTAATTTGACCCTCTTTCGGGACTTCAGGGGGGAGCTCAAAATTCCTGGGACTTCTAGTGTTAATACAAGTGGTCATACAAAAATAAAAAATAAATCAATGTTTAAAAAAATAAATAAATAAAAAAAAACTTGATTAAAATTAGATAATACATTTCCTTTAAGTTTGGGACTTTGGGGTCTGATATGAAGGTGTCCTGGGCTTTAAATGATTTAGGGATTCATGGGTCTGATATTATTACAGAGGTATGATCTGTGGTGTGATGTTAATAAGGGTGGTCTGAACAGATTTATTGGGTCGGATCGGAGGTCAAAGGTTAATATACAAGCTATAGACGTATTTAGTTACAGCCTTTGTGTACCAATTGTCCCTTTCATTTTAACTGCTATCCAAAAAGGGCTATCCCAGGTTGAAATCTGTGACAAGTTTCACTGTAAACCTTTATAATTTTATTATTTATTTTGGGTCCGACTTTGGGATTTTGATTACTTTTCTGTTACCTTAGGCTGGTTTCACACTACGATTTTTTGTAATCCGACGCTGTCCGATAGAAATCGCGGTAACCGGTCATGTGACTGTAACATCACGCGAGGTCCTAGAATCAGAAGATACAGCTGGAGACGCCTGGGGACTCGTGGACAGGTGAGAATAGATGGTTTATTATTTTTTATTCCGGAGGAGAGGGAAACACAGGGGAGAAGCGGGAGTACCAGGGGAGAAGAGGGGAGCACCAGGGGAGAAGCGGGGAGCACCAGAGGAGAAGCGGGAGCACCAGAGGAGAAGAGGGGAGCACCAGGGGAGAAGTGGGGAGCACCAGGGGAGAAGAGGGGAGCACCAGGGGAGAAGCAGGGAGCACCAGGGGAGAAGCAGGAATCACCAGGGGAGAAGAGGGGAGCACCAGGGGAGAAGCAGGGAGCACCAGAGGAGAAGAGGAGAGCACCAGGGGAGAAGAGAGGAGCACCAGGGGAGAAGAGGGGAGCACCAGGGAGAAGCAGGGAGCACCAGGGGAGAAGCAGGAATCACCAGGGGAGAAGAGGGGAGCACCAGGGGAGAAGCAGGGAGCACCAGAGGAGAAGAGGAGAGCACCAGGGGAGAAGAGAGGAGCACCAGGGGAGAAGAGGGGAGAGCAGGTGAGAACAGCTGACAGGTGACAGGAGGCAGAGAGGAGCAGATGACAGGAGGAGCCGGGCAAACTGATCCTGCAAAATGTTGTAATCGGATGCCTATTTGGCATCCGATTGCAGGCATCAGTTTGGATCCAATGCTGTCCGATTTCTATCGGACAGCGTCGGATTGCAAAAAATCATAGTGTGAAACCAGCCTTAGGGGAATCAACCAGTGGGATTTAGGGCTGTAAAGTGAAGCCTTACAGGCACTGGGATACTGAATGCAATCATACCTTTACTTCGATGATTCCATGCTTGATTGCAGAAAAGTGTTAGAAATCTCCTAGAAAACAGGGCAGCAGATGATTGATGTGTGCAGCACAGCATCGCTATTTGGGGTTGGTTTTTTTCCCCTTCCCAGTGAGCATGGCATTTGGCTGTAAGCCAAAATTTCCCCCTCTCTCTTATCTCTTTCAGTTTCTGGCTCCTGCACACTGTCACTATACTCCAGCCACAAGGCGCCTGAGAAAACTGAAAGTTGAGATGATGAGGGGAGGGTTTGACTTACAGGCAAAAGCCATGTGCACGGGAGAGAAACAATCCCAAATAGTGACGCAGTGCTGCACACATAAATCATCTGCTGCCCTGTTTTCCAGGAGTTTTCCGTTTTCTGACACTTTTCTCTGCCATCAAACATGGAATCATTGAAGTAAAGGTATGATTGCACCCAGTATCCCAGAGACTGTAAGGCTCTGTCTTCACTTTATAGCGCTTAATCTTGCTGGTTGGCTTCCTTTAAAGAGGACCTGTCATCCCCCGGGTGTATGACAAACTAAATGCAGCACTGAATGCAGCATGTCTGCTGCATTCAGGGAAGGGGTCATCCATGTCTCTAGCGCCCCTGTAAGTTTTAAAAAATACTTTAGAAACCTTACAGTTAAGAGGTCGTCTGGGTAGGATTTTATTAAGAGGTCCTGGCTGCTGGCACAGTCCTCCCTGCCTCCTTCTTGTGTGTTCCGCCCCCTCTATGTGTCTGCCACCGCCTCTTCTTCTGCTGGGTCTGCCCTCCTCATCTGCTCCTGATGTCACACAGAGCAGGAGCAGAAGAGGAGGGCAGACCTAGAACAAGAGGAGGCGGCGGCATACACATAGAGGGGGCGGAACACACAAGGAGAAGGCAGGAAGATTGTGCCAGCGGCGAGGACATCTTGATAAGATCCCACCCAGTCGATCTCTTAACTGTAAGGTTACTAAAGTCTTTTTTAAAGCTTACAGGGGGGCTAGAGCCATGGGGGACCCCTTCCCTGAAAGCAGCAGACATGCTGCATTCAGTGCTGCATTTAGTTTAGTATGCACCAGGGGGGTGACAGGTCCTCTTTAAAATGCCTCTATTTTTCAGGGTGTTAGAAGGAGCAGGAGCATTGTGCAGACAATGGGAACGTGCAGTGTCAAGATGGATTTTATTAATAAATACCTAGGCATTCTCACTGGCAGGAGTAATGTCACAGGTCTTACCCTCTTGCAAGAAAAATGCCAGGGGCATAATTTTATTGTATGCATAGCCAACTGGGAAATTATATTATATGCCTGAAGTGCCATTGATAACAGCAGACAGGTGTGTGCAGAGGGGGATCACTTTAAGTCTAGGTTCACATTTGCGTTCGGCACCGCAGCGTATGGAGAGCATAAGCATATGCGGTGCCGAATGCAGACATTTTCATGTGAACACAGCGGTGGTTGTCTGCATGTGTTCACATAAAAATCTCATTGTGAGGTGCCCGGCCACCAATCAGCGGTCTCGGTGGCCGGGAGGTGGAGATCTCCTCCTCCCGGCCACCGCCGCTGACCTCCTTCTTCGCCGCCACTGATGTCATCCTCCAGCTGCCTCTGCTGGAGATTATAAATTATAAGCAGCCGAAAGCAAACGCAACTGAACACAGCCACAACCAGGCACTATGCCTTCCCATGTTAAACAAAGGAGCGAATAGTGTCTGCTTTTTTCTGCCGTCGAGGATGCTGCGTTCACAGCGCAAATGGTGCGCAAATGTGAATCCAGCCTAAGTGGCTTGTATGTCAGCCTTTATGGGGTCTATAGCAGCAAATCTGATCTTGACTGAGATAGCAGCATTGGAAATCCATTGAGAAAAGAAGTCTGTGGGCATGCATGCCAAATTCTAAAGCCTCCAAAGGATCAGGACTACAGCTAAAATTTTGGTATTAAGAATGGGATTCCTACAGGTTGATATATAGCCTATTGAGGAGACCAACCCTTTTGTCAAAAACTCCCCAATATTCCAGAGTACTTTTAAGCGCAGGGTTTTTAGTATGTTCCCACATACTGGCATCTGATGGCTCAAATGAGAATTGCAGAAAAACTCAAACCTTCAACTTCACTTCTGGTGTTAAGTGAAAGTTTTGGAGCCCCCACATAACCATAACAAGTCTATCTAAATCTGTAGCTTAACACTTGTCAAATGCATCTTGGCTTTGCCTGGGCGTCCCATGGAGATGATTTCAGGGATGAGTAAAGGCCACGTCACACCCTTCAATATCGTTTACGATATCGTTGCAACATCACCATTTTGGTGACATTGCAGCGAGGTCGTGAACAACATCGTTGCGTGTCACACCTGTCAACAATCAACGATCAGTTGTTGATCGTTGATCGCAGATTTGTGAACATGTTCATAAATCTATCGATGGTCGCCCGCTGAATGCACAGCATCACTGCGTGTGGCGTGTGACAGCGGGAGACCAGCGATCAGCGAGCTCCCAGCACCTCACAGCAAGCGCTGGGAGCTGGTTTCCAAGGTAATGTGTGCGGCACTTAGTTACCCGCTGTTTACCTTGGATACCAGCGTCCTCGCTGGTCCGGATAGCTGGTGAGTCTGCCTGTGTGACAGCTCACCAGCGATCTGAACGATGTAGATAGCGATCGCGTGTGCAGTTGTGGAGCCAATGGGACAGGGTACTCAGTACCGGACCAGGGTATATGCTGGGGATGTCTTGGTCTGGACCGTGTCCCGAGCCCACAAGTAATGGGGGGAATATTTACAGGGGAGTTTGTCGTGACGCCGCCCACGGGTTGTGGTCAGGGTGACCACCGCTGCTGCAGAACCTCCGGGGTTGATGTTTAGTAGCCGGTGATGTAACGGCTCTCTGCGGGTAGAGCCTGCCTCCCCAGGGCAGTAGTAGTAATAGTCTATGAATGATGCTATGGATGTTGCAGTATAGGGATGGTAGTAGAGGCGATGGCAGTTTGTGAGGGAAAGTAGGACTTGAGCACAAGGATCACACAGACTCACGGTTTTGTCATTTTCCAAGTCTTTACTGCAGATGTTGCATAGTACTGTCCACGGAGTCTGTACCGGGGCCGGGTTGCTCCCACCCTGACTGGGTCATCAGCTTCCCACTCCTGCACTTTATGTGTGGCCCTTCTGCTGCTTTAGCTGATCTGCTGGCCCTGTCTCTCCTCACAGGTACCCCCTTTGCTAGGCAACTTGAGTCTTTCCTTGTGCTTCAGACCCTGCCGTGTTGCTTCACTGAGGTACAGTGTAGATCTATAACCTCCACTATCCCGGTGTTTACTGTGCTGCGTGTTTCAATCACAGTTTCGGATCCGTGTCTGGTCTGTGCGCTCCTCCGGGGTGAGTTATGAGGTAACTCAATCTCCCAGATGTGTTCCTTTGCTTCTTGTACTCCTCTCCTCAGACCCTGGCTGGCCTGGAATCGAGTAGCCGACTGTGGAGAAGCCTAATGCAGCCTCTTTACACCACAGCCTCTCCCTCAGTTCTCCCAGGAATTGAACTAACTACTTCCTCTTGACACCAGAATATATAAGGGAGCTGTTTTAGTTCCCCCCTTCTGGCCTAGAGGTGCTAGTGCAGTGTAAGGTGTTGTGTGGGGAGTTAACCTTTGGTGTTGCTACTGCGGCACTTAACCCCTGGGGTGCCACACATGTGATCGCTAACAACATCGTTCATGAGATTGAAGCATCTGATGTGGCCTTTAGACCCCTTGTGGTCAGGACTGCAATTAAAATCAATGGGCCATGGTCATGAAGACAATCCAGAAATAAGGACCATACCAGATGCATCATTAGGGCAGAGACAAACTATGAAAGCTGCACGCGAGTATCTCACATGCATCTTGCATGAGTCACCCAGCCCAACTTCTGCCTTTCTGAATGGGAGCGTCGAGCTCCATAGAGACACAATCAGCTCCGCACTCCCGTTCAGACAGGCAGGAGTTGGGCTGGGTGACTCATGTGAGATGCATCTTGCATGTTGTGTTTCCACCCTTAGGTGTCTATTTGCTAACATGCTACAATGCATAGATATGGGATGTCCATACCTGATAATTAATTTAGAAAGTTCATTTAGGGAGGTGGGTTTCTAAGATAATGGGTAGAGATGAGCCACCACCCTAGTGTTCAAACTCGATTTTATTATTCGAATTGGCAGTGAGTTCGTTGAATGTTCTTTGAACACCGTCGATCACCATTGAAAACAATGGCAGGCAAACACAAACACATACATTTGGACTGGGGATCTAAGAGTGTGGCAACCCTGTAGTTGGCATTACTTCAAATTCTGACAATTCGAGGGTCATGTTGCAGGTAGTGCAGCAAGAAGGTACTCAAGTGTCTTGTGCATCCAGGAGGACCAAGTTCTTGTTGTGTTGGTGGCAGCGAGGTGAGAATCATGCTTCCTTCCTCTGCCCTCTCCCCCCAACCTCACAAAACAGAAATTTGATCAAGGTCTCCTTCATCTGATGAGTCTTCCATGCTCATCGCCACTTCGTCCTCCACTTCTTCCTCGGCTCCTGCACCTTCCTCAACAGTTTGGCTGTTACCATGCACCCTCGTTAATCTCTCTCCCCCACCCTCCCATGCCTGCCGCCTTGGTACTGCCGACCGTCTGGACCTTGGAGATCTTGTTATCCCTTCCGCATATGACTCCTCCTGTACTTCCTCCCCCTCCTCTTGTCCCACCACCTGATTCCGAATACTGTTTTGAGTGTGCTCCAGCACGTAGATGACTGGAATAGTCATGCTGATAATGGCATCGTCAGCGCTAAACATCTTCGTTGCCATTTCAAAACTGTGCAGAAGGGTGCATAGGTCCTTGATCTGAAACTACTCCTGCAGCGTGATCTGCCCCACCTCTGGATCTCGCTGGCCCAGGCTATACGTTATAACATATTGCACCAGGGCTCGGTGCAGTTCAGACGGTGAACCGGCAGGCTGAAAGACTTCTGGAGCGATGCAAGTCGTTGAGCTGCGGGATGCGAATGGCGGAAGTGAGCACACAGCGAACGTGCCCTCTGCAGAAGCCTATCTAGGCCAGGATAGTGGGATAGAAATTGCTGGACAACCAGGTTCAAGACGTGAGCAATACAAGGCACGTTTGTCACATTGCCCTGGCGAAGGGCCGCACCCAGGTTTGCAGCATTGTCGCACACGGCCTTCCCTGGCTGCAGGTTGAGTGGAGACAACCAATGATGAAACTCGGTCTCCAGGGCTGACCACAACTCTTCAGCTGTGTGACTCACATTTCCAAGACATTTCAAGGTAAAGACTGCCTGATGCCGTTGAGCCATGCTGCCAGCATAGTAAGGAGGTGTGCAGGATTCCTTGTGCGCAGTTACAATGCGGGTGGCATTACCAGACAGTCTTAGGGTGGAGGTGGAGGACAGAGAAGAGGTTGAGGAGGCAGAAGCAGTGGAGGAACTTCTACATACAGAGTATTGACGCACAACTCAGTGGGACGGCAAGACCCTTCTCCAGCTCTCACCATAGTTACCTAGTGCCCAGTCAGCAACATGTAATGCCCCTCTCCATGCTTACAGGTCCAAGTGTCTGTGGTGAAATACACTCTGTCACACACAGAGTTTCTCAAGGAAGCGATGATGTTGTGTGCGACATGCGGGTGTAGCGCAGGCACACCTTTCTTGGAGAAGTAGTGGCGACTAGGCATCTGGTACTGGGGCACTGTGATGGACATAAGGTCTTGAAAATCCTCTGTGTCCACCAGCCAAAAAAGGCAGTATTTCTGTAGCCAACAGCTTGCAGATGGTGAAAGTCAACCTCTTAGCTTCGTCATGGCTAGGAGGAAATGGTCTTTTACTTGTCTAGGGTTGAGTAGGGTGTCCCCGGCAAACTGCTGGTCTGTGAGGAAGGTGCAGGCAGAGATATAATGTTGCCTTCATCCACAAGTGGTGCTCTCGATGTCTGAGAGAGCTCAACACCAGCAGGTGTGTCCGCTTCCTAAAGAACTGATTACCTGTCAATCACACTACTTGTTGCGGGTAAAGAGGTGGAAGGTCTGCGTCCGAAAGCATGTGTGACTGCTGTCCCCACAGTCACAGAGGATGAAGAGCACGCGGATTCACTTGATGGGGCAGACGGTGGTTGGCCCACCCCGCTAGGCCGCATTTTTGCACAGTGAGCTTCCCACTGCGACTTATGCTTCATATCCATGTGACGGTTCATGCATGAAGTACTCAAACTATTGAGTTTTTGGCCTCTACTTAAAGATTACAACAAATCTTACAGGTGACATGAGTTGGGTGATCCTTTGCGATGTCAAGAAAGGCCCAGGCTAGACAAGGCTTAGAGCCCATGCGACCTGAAGAAGAGCCACCACAACTTCTGCTCAGAGGCAGAGTTGTGGCTGAGGATGCAGTTGTTGACGTGATTTCAGTACTCCGTCTCTGTCCAGGAAGGCGCAACCTAACCTTGTCGTCACTATCATCCTTCTCCACCTCCTCTGTTGACCTCATCAACTGGCTGACTGTGGGTTGACAGTAAATGGGATCTCCAACCTCATCATCACCCTGTGTGTTCTCACACCCTTCGTCCTCAGAGACAACCTCTTCCTGCCCTGACCGAAAAGTCAAGTTGTCGTTCCAATCAGGTATCTGAGTCTCATCATCTTCTTCCTCATTGTTTCCACCAAGAGGAGCTACAGTTTGGGAAGGAGGGTCAACATTATGCTCAGAATCTTGTTCATAAAGGCCTGGATCGAACTCACAAAGCTTATGGGCATCAGTGCAGATCATTTCCTCATCTGGACTCACTGCAGCTTTGCAGAAGACCTCTGATTCCCAGGCTATAGTGTGACTGAACAGCTCTGCAGACTCAACCATCTGTGTAATCTCATACTCAGTAGGGCGACTGGAGACTTGGGAGCCGGGAGGAAGCAAGTGCGATTGGGGTGACACCTCAGAGGACTGAAGTATTTGGGATTTTGAAGTTGAGGTGGAGGAGAGGCCACTTGATGGAGCACTTGAGATCCATTCAAGCACCTGCTCTTTCTGTGCATCATCTACAATTGGTAGCTATGGTCATGTCTGTACGAAAGGGATCATATCAGATTGTCCACGGAAATAAGTAGACATCTTACTTTGGCTGAAAGATGGTCTTTCTTCAGCAGATGTTACTGTTGCTTTACCACCTACCCCACGGACCCAAACTTTTTTTCCCTTTACACCACACCTATTCCCCTTTCCACCAGCAGCAGGCCTTTTGCCACTTATTTTGTATGTGAACAAAGTGGCAACTCTGCAGTTGTTGGCAAAAAAAAAATTCGGATGAAAATCGAGCAGAGATGAGTGGCCAAACAGTGCTACTATGCCCAAACTATTACCTGGGCTAGATGCAGTTAAAAATTAGTATGAAATAGACAGGCAGTGTAGCTTGGTTCAAAGGTTCAAAAGTGGGCTATACCACTGACTTAAGGGTACTTTCACATCAGAGGTTTTTGCTGAATAACGCATAACCGCTGCACTTGCGGCACAGTTGCGGCAAGCCCCATGCAATGTCTATGGGGCTTGTGGTAAGTGTGCGGCAGGTGTGGCAAGTGCGGTTTCGGCAATTGCAGCAGGTGCGGGCACGAAAAAAAACGCGGTCAGCCGCGGTTTTTTTGCAGCAGCACCTGCCGCAAGTGCCGATACTGCACTTGCACCACCTGCCGCAAGCCCCTATAGACATTGTATGGGGCTTGCCGCAACTGTGCCGCAAGTGCAGCGGTTATGCGTTAATCGCGGCAGATGCGGTTTTTTCACCGCATCTGCCGCGAACGGCAAAAACCGCTGATGTGAAAGCAGCCTAACAGACACTGCTACTAGGCCCAAACTATTACCTGGGCTAGATGCAGTTAAAAATTAGTATGAAATAGACAGGTGGTGTAGCTTGGTTCACAAGTGGGCTACACCACTGACCTAACAGACACTGCTACTAGCCTAAAATGATTGTCTGGGCTAGCTGCAGTAAAAAATTGGCTACTGGATAGACAGGCAGTGTAGCTTAGTTTACAGCTGGGCTACACTGCTGACTACCAGACACTGCTACTAGCCCAAAAGGATTGCCTGGGCTAGCTGCAGTAAAAAATTGGCTACTGAAGACAGGTGGTGTAGCTTTCTTCACAGCAGGCTACACTATCCCAAAAGGATTCCCTGAGCTAGATTTGGCTAGATTCTGTGAAAAACACTTGCCCAACACTGGCACACACCTGCCTGGTAAAAACTGCTAGGAACTTCTCTAACCTAGCCCTCAAAAGGGCTGATATTCCAACTAGTCCCTACTCCCTACTTGTCTGAGGTAACCCTCAAAAGGGTGGATATTCCAACTAGTCCCTACTCCCTAAACTTATCTCTAAGGGTACCTTTACACACGGCTACATTTGTAGCTTGTCACCAGGTAACTTACTGGTTGCAGTGAAATCATGGATACATGATTCCATTTGTACACAGCAACAAGATAGAACCATGTATCCATGATTTCACTGCAACCAGTAAGTTACCTGGTGACAAGCTACAAATGTAGCCGTGTGTAAAGGTACCCTAAGGGTACCTTTACACACGGCTACATTTGTAGCTTGTCACCAGGTAACTTACTGGTTGCAGTGAAATCATGGATACATGGTTCTATCTTGTTGCTGTGTACAAATGGAATCATGTATCCATGATTTCACTGCAACCTGTAAGTTACCTGGTGACAAGCTACAAATGTAGCCGTGTGTAAAGGGGCCCTCATGGTACCTTTACACGCCGCCACAACAGGATGGATACAACCCGCTACAGGCTACAAATGTAGCTTGTCGCGCCAATATCGCCCGTAGTAGCGGCGTCTGAAGACGGGACGACACAGCCGGCTACAGATACCTCTGTATCCGTGCACTGCCCATAAACATATGGCTACATCGCCGATGTGTAGCGAGCTGTATCGGCGTGTAAAGACGTTACGGAAGGGAACTCGGGACAGCCTGCAATGTAGCTAAGGCGTGACCCTGGCTCCGTGTTACCGCGCCCCATGTGCGATCATTGGTGGAAGCTGCTGCATGACGATTGGTAGTCGCTGCATAGGGAGGCATATTTAAGGAGCTGACGAGTCACACTACACAATCGCTCGAGCGTGCTGTATTACTCAGCCTCCTGCGATGCCTGGCCAATCAGGATGTTATTGCTTTGTCCTATCAGCGTACGGACGGCTCGTACTCTCAATTGTGGCACGCCTATGTGCTGTCCCTGCTGCACCAGGTCCGCCCATAGTAGCTGGTTATAGCGGTGTGTAATTGAGCTACAGATGGCTACTTGCGACACCCGGCGATGTAGCTAGCTGTAGATGTAGCGTGGCGTAGCGCACCTTGTGGCGGCGTGTAAAGAGGGTGCGGTTCCCGTTGGTAACCGTTCGGCTGTGCTCGTGCACGTGAAGTTGCCGTTGGTATCCATCCTGCTGTGGCGGCGTGTAAAGGTACCATAAGTCACACTTTATAGCGCCCAAAGCAGCAGTAGCGGTGCCGGACTGACACACAACTGCAGCACTGAGGTAATGTCGGCGATGGGGAAAATGGCCGGATCTTATAGGGCTAGGACGTGTGACATACACAGCCAATGACACATACCCTTGCTTGTGTGCAAAAAATGCACTTTGCTCTGTGTGTGCTGACAGCCTGCACCGCCCCTCTGTATATGCGGTTAGGAGAAAAAAATGGAAGTCGGCATTATTTCTGCAGCACTGATCTAAACCTCGCCTCCCCCCCGCACACCATACACTGAAACTGGATATTAACATTCATTAACAGTATTACTGTGAAAAGCCAGTTATGCTTTTGGTGAACGAACCGCTATCGGACATAATCTCGAACTGCCGAATTTGAAGCTACCGTATATACTCGTGTATAAGCCGAGTTTTTCAGCCCAAAATTTGGGCTGAAAAGTCTCCCCCTCGGCTTATACACGAGTCAATACGGGGGGGGCTGTGTCCGGGGCTGTGGAGGCTTCAGGAGGCGGGGGGGGGGGAGGGCTGCTGTATGAGCGGCCCCGTCACGTGGGGCCGCTCATTAAATATGCACTGCTTTCCCCTGTCAATCAGCGGCAGGGGAAGCAGTGCATAACTAAATAAATCCCCCCCCAAGTGCTGGCACCTGTCCCCCCTTGTAAGGGCCCCCCCCCCCCCGATGGTTATATTACCATTCCGGACTTCTGATCCGCGCCGCTCCTCGCTGCTCCTCGCTGCTCCCTCCGTCCGTCTTCTACATCCCGGATCTCCGGCCGTCGCAGGCATGTGACGTCATCGCGCGGCCGGGGATCCCGGATGTAGAAGACGGACGGACGGAGCAGCGAGGAGCAGCGAGGAGCGGCGCGGATCAGAAGTCCGGAATGGTAAGAGAAGCGGGGGGGGGCCCTTGCAAGGGGGGGCGAGTGACAGCATTTGGGGGCTGCTGGGGACCCCCAGGGGGCTGCTGGGGACCCCTTGGGGGCCGCTGTGTACCCCCAGGGGCTGCTGGGGACCCCCAGGGGGCTGCTGGGTACCCCCTGGGGGCTGCTGGGGACCCCCTGGGGGCTGCTGGGGACCCCCTGGGGGCTATTGGTACCCCCAGGGGGCTGTTGGTACCCCCTGGGGGCTGTTGGTACCCCCAGGGGGCTGTTGGTACCCCCAGGGGGCTGTTGGTACCCCCTGGGGGCTGTTGGTACCCCCTGGGGGCTGCTGGTACCCCCTGGGGGCTGTTGGTACCCCCAGGGGGCTGTTGGTACCCCCAGGGGCTGTTGGTACCCCCCAGGGGGCTGCTGGTACCCCCTGGGGGCTGTTGGTACCCCCTGGGGGCTGTTGGTACCCCCTGGGGGCTATTGGTACCCCCAGGGGGCTGTTGGTACCCCCTGGGGGCTATTGGTACCCCCAGGGGGCTGTTGGTACCCCCTGGGGGCTGTTGGTACCCCCAGGGGGCTGTTGGTACCCCCAGGGGGCTGTTGGTACCCCCTGGGGGCTGCTGGGGACCCCCTGGGGGCTATTGGTACCCCCAGGGGGCTGTTGGTACCCCCTGGGGGCTGTTGGTACCCCCAGGGGGCTGTTGGTACCCCCAGGGGGCTGCTGGTACCCCCTGGGGGCTGTTGGTACCCCCTGGGGGCTGCTATATGTACCCCTGGGGGCCTGCTGTATACCACTGGGGCTGCTGTATACTACCACTGGGGCTGCTGGGGCTCCTGTATACTACCACTGGGGCTGCTGGGGCTCCTGTATACTACCACTGGGGCTGATGGGGCTCCTGTATACTACCACTGGGGCTGCTGGGGCTCCTGTATACTACCACTGGGGCTGCTGGGGAATTTGTATACTACCACTGGGGCTCCTGTATACTACCACTGGGGCTGCTGGGGCTCCTGTATACTACCACTGGGGCTGCTGGGGCTCCTGTATACTACCACTGGGGCTGCTGGGGCTCCTGTATACTACCACTGGGGCTGCTAGGGCTCCTGTATACTACCACTGGGGCTGCTGGGGCTCCTGTATACTACCACTGGGGCTGCTGGGGCTCCTGTATACTACCACTGGGGCTGCTGGGGAATCTGTATACTACCACTGGGCTGCTGGGGAATCTGTATACTACCACTGGGGCTGCTGTATACTACCACTGGGGAGGCCTGTATACCACACTGCTGGGGTCTGTATACCTGTGCTGGGGTCCACCCTCGGCTTATACACGAGTCAATAGGTTTTTCCAGATTTTTGGGGCAAAAGTAGGGGGGTCGGCTTATACACGGGTCGGCTTATACACGAGTATATACGGTAATTTTTTGCATTCGCCCAATGACTCGAACATCGCCCAAATCAGGTCGAATTTGAGATTGGCGAACATTTCAAATCAAACATCACTCATCTCTAATAATGGGCACATCTATCCCTCCCAAACAGTGGACAGGGCCCATGGTTTGGAGTCGGGGCGCTCTCGAACAATCAATTTACGGCTTCAATATTGTTTAGACAAATTTAAAAATGATCTGAGCAACAAGGAGACATTCAGTGGGCGCTGATGTTCTTCTCATTCTGGGGGTCTTATCCGCCCTCTGTTTGATACCCTTTAAGGTATAAATAAGTTTGATGTTTTAGGCTTTAGATGATTAAGTATTCACAGCAGTATAAGCCGGCTTCATCACATGAAATTTAGGTTAGATAATACAAGGAACACTCTGGCCTGGAATTAATAAGAGCAGTGAAGATATTACCGAGAAAAGGATAGGAGAACATTGTGATTTGTGTTTTAATTATAAAGAACTTGTTAGCAGGTCAAAGGTCCGAATAGAAGTTCTGCAAAGTATTACAAGAACACAGATTGTACTGTTAAGTTATAGTTTTATTGAAATCAATTCATTGCTGCTAATATAATACAGATAAAAAAGAGGATATAGAAAAGAGCAGTAAAAAGTATAATAAAAGCAAAATGGCTTAATGTCAAACTGGTCACAGCCAGATTCTGATCTAGGAAAGCAGCAGCTGTGTGAATATGGTCAATGGGGTTTCTCTGAATAGTGGAATGAGTGGAATGAGGACTTGTTCACACATACCAATCCGTTTTTTAAGCCCTTAGAAAAACAGATCTGTTTTTCTAAGGGTGCCATTAGTGTCCCCTGAGGTTCTGAACATTTTTTGGAACTTTTGGAAAGCATGCGTTAATGCATGGTGCCTATATGTGCCATACAAAAACGCATGCGTTTCCAATAGGGCCCCATGTTAAAAAAACGCATGCGTTTTTTAAAAAACTTATGTGTTTTTTTACTGCACCCAAAAAAGCTGCATGCAGTGTTTATTGAGATGCTGAACAAAACCGCATGTGTTGTTAAAAAACGCAAAGTGCACCATGCGTTAATGCATATGTGTTTTTGGACTTTGAAAAAAAAAAGTCCAATATGTTCCCAAAAATGGATTTAAGGCAAAAACGGATGGCATGTGTGAACAAGGCCTGAGTATGACTCAATCTTTGAGGACCTCTGGGAGGCTGGGATCAGAAGATTTGCAACTTGTGTTTACATTAATCTACTTATTTTTGGCTCTGCAGGGTCTCCTTGCTGGCTGTTTTTTGTGGCCTTTTAATCTCAGGTGTAGTTCTTTTGTGACCACTCCCCTCCACTATAAATATTCACATGTTTTACCATCTGGTGTCAATTATATATTCTCTTTCTATACTGACCACTTTAGAAATAGACTGTCTCTGGAAGAAGCTTAGAAGTCATGACAATTGTAGCTGTGGAATTTAGATGCATTGGAGGAGTTGTAGTGATTTCCCTTTGTGTCTATTTTCCATACCTTGTATTATATTATTACAGTGGTGTCCTCGCCAGACTACAATTTAGTTAGGGTGAGTGCAAGTGCATGCAAGGACCTAGGCATATGATGGCGACATGGGGGGGACCAATATAGAGACTTTAGGGAGCAAAGGCTAAAGACTCAGATGAGTGTCAGGAAGTGACTTCTCTCCCCTATCCCTATTTTCAGGGCCTTCCTTCAATTCACTTCTTATGGTCCCCTTTGTGTTGCACCACACGCTGGACATCCGTACACCTCAGCGTGACAATACACAAACACTAGAAATACATCATGCACCAGGACACCTGTTCTAATGAACAGAATATACCAGTTCCACTAAGCTTGTGAAACGGAGTCAATCTGTAACCCATAGATAATGAGCCTCTATCCAATATAAAATGCAAATATACTATGTCAATCGCTGTCCAATGTTATGCCAATGTCTTAGCAATGTCTTAGCATGAACTGCTTCCATATGATGTTAGTTTAAAAACAAAAATAATGTACTGACTGTAGAAAGCAGCTATCACCTGCACCCAATGTTCACTCTACTGTTTATCCTGGAAGTGTTCCTGCTACTGTTGAGGAGAGCCATAGGATCAAATACTTAATTAACCTTAAGACATAAGGGCATGGGAGAAACAATCTATAGAGTGTATTATTTTACATTGTATAAGTTGTGATTTAAACATGGCTGCCATTTCCTGCCACATCACACCATGCTCTGAGAGCAAGATGGAGTCCAGGGAAGACTGACCAATCACAGAATGCCATATCACCTGGACATACTCGATCAAGACCACACCCCCTGATGACCTCATGGATCCGCCCATGGACTAACCCACTGACCAATGAATACATCTGAGTAGGACTGGCCGAGCCCCTTATTGAACAAAACCTGAGGTCTCTTATAATAAACAGACACTTGGAGCTTGGGTCTGACCAAGGAAGGGTGTACATCTGACTCTGTGTGTCTGGTGTCATACTTTTCAATGCCGGTGTTTGGTCTATATAAATTAGGACAGGAGCAGCAACTTGTTGTTAATATTATTATGAAATATTAACCATATCACTAATACCTCCAATTAATAAAAAAAAGTCTACTATTGTTTCCATGGAAATACAAGGAAATGTGTGGTTCATAATAGTAATTAGAAGACACGATATAGGCTAGAGTCACATTTGTGGTCGGGAGTGCAGATTCTGATCCGGTTTTGAGCTGTAAAAATGCTAAAAACCGGATCACAATCCACAGCCCATCGGCGCCCACTATAAAACCGGATTGCATTCCGGTTTTGTTGCCTGCGTGAAAAATCATGCAGGTGACGTTTTTCGGAGCGGTATCAAAACCACAGCAGGGCTGCTATAATGAAGGCTTATGGGAGCCCATCTGGCTACTGCAAGGCACATGTGAATGCCTGCGGTTGCCGGATGCTTTGTTCATCCTTGCTGCTGCGGGGATGAACAAAAGCTTAATCTGTTAAATATATGTGGGCAACAAGTCTCCAGGGAGTGTCCACCCTCCTTAGAGACATGTTGTCCAAAAACTGTGGCATGTCAATAGTTAATGTCTATTATTACATTATCGCTGCTATTGTCGGCTTTATAAACTTCTCAATGAAAGCCGGCGGCTCCTCGCTGTAAGGAGGATTATCAGTACGTAATGTGCGTAATGTTTTTAGACCAATTTAAATAATTGTAAGAAAATAACAATAGACAATATTATCCTAGGTGCACATAAGAGGTTTGAAGGTCAAAACCAGCAAGTGAAATCTTTCCAGTTAATCAAACCCACATTTTTGTGAAATTTTGACCCTCAGTAAGAGGAAGGTGTGTATGCAACCAAATAGTCTCCCAAGAAATCGTTTATTAGAGTTTACACAAAAGATCTTCTAAAGCATTATCCTTACTTTCCTTATATACCAAGCATCAATTCTGGCACAGCTAAACACCTGCAGAGGACTTTTTTCCACAAAAGAGAGTTATTTCAAGCCAGAATTCGATACACAGAAAATACTAAAGCCTACATCAACCAACCCCTCAAATTTGGGGATTTTTTAAATGAAATTATATATTTTTAAAATGTATTCTCCCCCCCCCCTTTTTTCCCCCTCCATACTCTGAATTTTATATATTGTACTTTTTATAAAGAATATTGTTTTTACATGTATATGATAGGTTATCAATAAAATCTTTTTTACCACTACTATTTTGCGTGATTAGAGCATTCACTAACGGTGACCTATAATAGTTGTGCTGAGTCCTACAATTGTAAATCATTTTAAGTTCCTAGAACACTAGAGCAAGGGCCGTTACACTGGTAATTTGCAGGACCTACAAGCAGCAACAGGGAGCCCAAAAGTAGCTAATCCTTAGCTAGCCTACAAATAGCCAGCTCCAAAAATTGAAATTAATCTAACCCTTATTCATTCTTGCCTGCATTAGTGCAATTCTCTACTTATCGGTCTCTCTCTTACTAAACTCTCCCCTATCCAATCCATCTTCAATGCAGCTGCCAGGATCATATTCGTCTCCAACCACTTCACCGATGCCTCTATCCTGTGCCAGTCATTGCATTGGTTGCCAATCGCTATAGATAAAATAGAAAATTATCACTTTGACCCACAAAGCCATCCACAGTTCTGCACCGCCCTACATCTCCTCCCTCATCTCTGTCTTTCGCCCTCCATTCCGCAAAACACCTAAGACTGACAACAGCTACAATCCGAACTTCCCACTCCCGTCTCCAAGACTTCTCACAAGCTGCACCAATTCTCTGGAACGGGTTACCATAAAAAATTCAATTAATTCCCACTACCAATAGTTTTAAGCTAGCCTTAAAAACACATTTCTTTAGACTGGCCTATCACCTCACCTCACTTGTCTAACTATCTTCTCTTTTTCAAATCTGGCCTCTTGTGTCATCTGTCTGCATATGCAGACTGTCTGTCTGCATAATATAGCTCTTTATCGGTACTCGTACAGATCCAGACCAGTGACTGGTTCATGCAGGGTTACGTGAATCCCCTATTTATTATATTGATGACTGGACCATATATGATGGCACTTTTTACCATTTACCTTTTGTGCCCCCACTATTTCCTCATTGATTGTAAGCTTGTGAGCAGGGACCTCACTCCTCATGGTTTTTAAATTTTTGTCACTCTGTATTGTCTCATATTGTTTGTATATGTCCCCTCTGAATTATAAAGTGTTGCTTAATATGTTGGCTCTATATAAATAAAATTAAAAATATGATATTATTATCATTATTATTATTATTTGCATTAGTGAATGTGTCCAAATGACCCGAGATTACAAATTTGTCTGTCTGTTGTCAGGTTGCAATTAAACATTTGGTTATATCATAAAACCTGAAAATATAATTATTTTATCAGATTTAAAGTAAAGATTGGGAAACGTACAAAGCTGAACTGATTTTCTATGAATGCGACCTATCAGAACTTAAAGGGTAAATATACTTTCAAGTAAGTTTTCAGAATAAATACTCATGTGTATGTATAAGGAATACTGCCATCTCTAGCTATAACATCTTGTAACCTGAGTTTTCATCAGTTTTCCCATCTGCAGCCTCTATCTCTTCATTTGCAATTGACTCTGAGCTGGTGGGAGGAGATTAACTGCTGTGATCACAACTATACACAGCACACAGAGAAATGGTCCTGTAATTTATTCCATAGTTCCATATTCCCTGTAACCTTCAGCTGGCAGTCATCTATCGCTCCCCTGGATCCATCCCCACCTTCCTCGACCACTTCACCACCTGGCTACTTCATTTCCTCCCTGCTGACATCCCCCACCATCATTATGGGCGACTTCAATATCCCCATCGACACCGCCCACCCAACTGCCTCTCAACGTCTCTCACTTACCTCCTCCTTTGGGCTCTCCCAATGGTCCTCCTCTGCCACCCACAAAGATGGCCACACGCTGGACCTCATCTTTACCCATCTTTGCTCCCTCACTAACCTCACAAATTCAACACTCCCTCTGTCCGACCACAATCTGCTGACCATCTCCTCCCTCACCTCCCCTACTACCCCACCCCCTCTCTGCAAACTCGATCACCCCCGCCAAAACCTAAAACACATCGATCTACACTGACTCTCAGAATCCCTTTTCCCTCTCGCCGCCATAACATCCATACACAATACAGACACTTCCACCACCTCATACAACACCACATTAACCAAGGCCCTCGACCTAGCCCCCCCTCACACACCACATTCCACGCACTAACAGGCAACCCTGGCACACCACCCTCACTAAATACTTGAGATGGACATCCAGGGTTTCTGAGAGGAGATGGAAAAAGTCACACTCCACTGAGCACTATGCGCTGTTCAAACAGTCCCTCACCACCTTCCAGGCTGCACTTGCTGCCGCCAAACAAACCATCTTCTCATCCCTAATAACCTCCCTGCCCCACAATCCCAAACAGCTTTTCAAAACCTTCAATTCCTTACTCCGCCCATCCGTCCCTCTCCCTCTCTCCTTATCTCCGCTGATGACTTTGCCTCCTTTTTGCAAAGAAAAGCTTGACAGAATCATAGACAGCTTTTACCAACTGTCCCCACAGCCTCCCCTCTCGCCTATACTGCCCTCTCCTTCCACCAGCTGCTTCCCCCCCATAACTGAGGATCAGCTCTCCTCCCTCTTGTCAAAATCACACCTCACCACCAGTGCCCACGACCCGCTCCCATCCCACCTCATTCCCAACCTCACCTCTGTTATCATCCCAGCCCTAACTCATCTTTTTAACCTATCGCTTACCACTGGCACCTTCCCCTCAGCCTTCAAACATGCCCTGATCACACCTATCCTCAAAAAACCCTCCATTGACACCACATCTGTCTCCAACTATCACCCCATATCTTTCTTCCCTTTCACCTCTAAACTACTTGAACAGCATGTAAACTCACAGCTGTCCTCTCACCTGTCCTCCTGCTCCCTCTTTGACCGCCTGCAATCTGGCTTCTGATACCTACACTCCACTGAAACTGGCCTGACCAATGTGACCAATGACCTACTGACAGTCAAAAGTATACGTCACTACTCTGTCCTCCTTCTCGACCTATCCACCGCCTTCGACACTGTTGACCACCTTCTAATTCAGATCCTTGAATGTCTTGGCATCACGGACCTTGCCCTCTCTTGGATCTCCTCATACTTAATGCACTGGACCTTCAGTGTCACCCACTCCCACACCTCCTCTTCACCCTACCTCCTATCTGTCGGGGCAACTCATTGAGTCCCACGGCCTCCAGTACCACCTCTACGCCGACGACACCCAAATCTACCTGTCTGGACCTGACATCGCCTCCCTACTATCCAAAATTCTACAATGCCTGTCCGCCATCTCATCCTTCTTCTCTGCTCACTTCCTTAAGCTGAACGTGGACAAAACCGAGTACATCGTCTTCCCTCCAAGCCACTTCCCCTCACTACCCGACCTATCCATCGTCGTCAATGACTGCTCTCTCTCCCCAGTCCCTCACACCAAGTGCCTCGGGGTTATCCTCGACTCTTCCCTCTCCTTCAAGCCCCACATCCAGGCCCTCGCCACCTCCTGCCGTCTTGAGCTGAAAAACATCTCCCGGATCCTCACTTTTCTTGACCACGACACTGCTAAAACCCTTATTCACGCTCTAATCATCTCATGCCTTGACTATTGCAACCTCCTGCTCTCCGGCCTCCCTGCTACCTCCCTTGCACCTCTCCAATCTATCCTAAACTCCGCTGCCCGTCTAATCCATCTGTCCTCCTGCTACTCCACTGTCTCCCCCCTCTGCCAAGCCCTTCATTGGCTCCCTGCTTCCCAGAGATCCTGGTTTAAAACATTAACCATGACATTCAAAGCCATCTACAACCTGTCCGCTCCATACACTTCCGACATGGTCTCCCAATACCTACCCCTTTTACATTTACTTGTATTATTGATTTATGCAAAATTAGTATAATTCCTATTTACCTATTGAGCGTCATAAGGGAAAGGGAGCAGTGTGAGTGTATTCTTTGTATTGAATATTAGAGTTGATTTTTTAAGATTTTCCAATAAGGTCAGGTCATCATAGTTCACATATCTACAAAGTCCACTGTTTCCTGAGGATTAATACATGAAGACAAGACACATGTGCTGCCCAAAGTAATGATATATTGCATTACATTTTCTTCTTAGATGACGCGTACTCTGCATGACTGCACCACAACCTGTCAACAGCAGATTAATAATGAAGATCCACTACACAAGTGTACAACCTATTCATTGATGCTATGTACTGGATTGTCAAAGTGAAGGTTAAATACCAAGGCTTCATTTATTTTGGGATTATAAAGAGTGTTAAAATTTGAAGTGAAAGGAAACCACTGTATTGCCTTAAGTGACTATAATATGACATTTCATTCATTTATTAACTAAGTTGCTGGTCATATAATAGAAATGTAGCAAAGATAATACTCCCTATTGTATTATTGAGGGTGATCTCATACAACATCGAATAAATTGAACAGATGTCTTTTCACCTGCTGCATGTGACCTATGGGCTTCAACACCATTTCAGGTATGCCACAGAGCCAATCTTCCTCATCTGCTCATCACTCCAACAAAACAAATCCAAGTCAACCAAAGGAGAAAATATGGATAAAAAAATCCATAAATGCACAAGAGATGACTGTAGTGGGCACAAGAGCGAGATGTTCAACCGGAGCACTAAATACTATTTAGTTCTCTGGTTGGCCTTACTGGTTTGATGTCCACTACAGGGCGAGCTCTAGTGCCGCACCTCAAGCAGGCGCAATGATGACAGCTGGGCTCCCCGCACTCTGGCTGAGCTATGTGCGCCTGCGTGAATTCAGAGGATTATGCACAGGCACTGAACAAAAGGGGACAGACACAGAAGAGGGGGCAGCAGATACATGGAGGGGGCGGGGAGGACTGACCCGGTGGCGATGGAAGTTAGCAAAGATAAGACCCATCAGACTATCAATTTAAATAAAGGGTGTGAAACTTTAGAAAGTGTTTTTCTCAGGGTACGGGGGGGGGGGGTTAGAGACATTGTACACATCTTCACAGAATGCCGCACACACGCTGCTGAAGGTGCTGCTTTCACTTTCACTGCTTTCACTGGGGGGTGACAGGTTCTATTTAAACAGCAGAGCACCACTTAGGCTAGGGTCACACAGCCCAGCCATTTTTGGGGAAACAAAAATCTTTTTTTTTCTAAGTCCCAAAAACGGATCCGTTGATGGATGGTGTGCACCTACGTTATTCAAAAACGGCCATCCGGTTTTCCGGGGCACAAAAAAATGTTGCTAACAACATTTTTTGGTCAGTTTTTACAATAAACTTTTCTGAAAAACGAAGTCCAAAAAACGTGGAGGTGCACAGGAGGCTCAAAACCACCCTTAAAAAAACATATATGTTATTTTACCAATAAAAAATGCGGATTCCTCTGTGTGACCTTGCCTTAGGGTAATATTTTAAGGGCATTTCAAAGTAATTAGGAAAAAGGTTCTCACCACATTGAGTTGTGATAATTCACATCTACTTTGTTTGCTCGGTTAGACCAAATTAGGATCAAGGAGTAAGTCCTTCAGACAAGTGGGTTCTAGTGTTAAAAAATATATTCAAGTAGTGGCAATTAATTGAATAAGTGGACAAATACGGTAGCCTAAAATAAGGAGGTCAAGCCCTTACTTTTAAGAAACAGGGGTGTCCCAAGTCAACGCATTTCGGCTAAAAACGAGCCTTAATTTTAACGCTTTTAGCCGAACCGATTCAATTTGGGACACCTCCTGTGTGTGTTATTTTTTATCTCTGTCATCAGTTTTCTCTTCGCTGGATACCTCAGATTTTTGCTTCTCTATATTTGATTTTGCAAACTTGCCTATTTTAATCGTTGCAGAAGTGGGAACCGAAGTGGTGGACTATAGGTAAGCGGATACATCTTTATGCATTATTATAGTGGCACATCCGGAGGCTTGATAGAATATAATTATGCCCCATTAGTTTACATATTGAGAGATATAGCAGCAGAATGTTGTACCAGACGGCCACACATGAGAACCAGCAGGTACATATCGGATCTCATATGTACTAGTCGAGTATCAACTATGTACTGTATAATTCAATATTCATATAGAATACTCAGACAGACTCAGTTTACTCAGACATTTTTTTTCTATATTTACTCTTCTACTCCACCATGTATAATGCTCTCCCATTCCTATATAGAAAGCCCATGTATTAGTATTGCACAAAAGACAATATGAATAAGCATGTAGGAGTGTAAATGTGACAGGCACGGCCTAAAATGCTTTGTTATGGCCTATTCATTAGAAACCGAACTGTCACTGAAAAGCCATCAATCTGATCACGCTATTCAGATGCACAACACAGACCAAATGTAATGGAACAATTGGTTGTTTTAAGAAAATTGATTCTTTATTCTATTTTTTAATTGCAATCAAATAGTAGATGATATTTATTTAGGATCAAGAAGACAGACACTGTAGGCATGCCAGGTAGGTAAAAACTAAAGGAATGAGCCGGAGCATAAGTTGGTATACATGTAACTTGTAGGAGCATTTTCACACTGTGCCCATATAGCACACAGGACCAAAAAAAGAAACAAAATGAGAATATACCCTTCAGTAATTAACTAGTAATAGTGTATATAACTATAGTATAGAATACTTGGTATATACTATTTGTAATCAAGAAAGCGTAAACGACTTACCAGTAACCACTGCAACAACATCTCCTATCCTCTAGTATTAAAACCTCAACTGCATTTATATGTACTATTACATTTTACTTACTGCTTATATGCTTATATGCTTATTTTGTTTCTAAGGCTAGGGTCACATTTAAAACATGAATTGCATTCACCGCATCCGGATCCGGATGCGGTGAATGGCAATGCCGGTCACACACATTTTCCTCTGAAAATGTGTGCTGAATACCGCACTGCAGTTGCCGGATGGCTCAGGATGTGTAATCCTGAGCCATCCGGCAACTGCATAGTTTGCGGATCAGCAAACTGTAGTATGTGTAGTAAATAATTAAAATAACTAACTAAAGTAATGTTTCAGGTCTATAGGGGGGTCTTAGACCCCCCTATAGACCGGCCGCCCACTCCAGTGGGCTTCTACTACAATATCCCCGATGGCACGGGCTCCTCGGAGCTCCGTGCAAGTTCCCACAACTCCCGCCCCCCGTATCTGTACAGAGGGGTGCCTGCACCCCTCTGTTAGAATTATCCCTAAATGTGGCATCCACAGATTACAGTAATAAATGACTATAGTTATGGCATTCTTCTCGTTCTGTAAAGATCCATCTATGGGCGGGGCTTTGTTCTTCTGCCACCGCCCATGGAATGATGATGGCCGCCTCCTCTGGCCTTCTCCCTGTCTTTTCAGGGCGGCCGTGTCATGAAAGGGGCGGGGCTACGGTCGCATCATACTGTAGCCCCGCCCCTTTCATGACGCGGCCGCCCTGAAAAGACAGGGAGAAGGCCAGAGGAGGCGGCCATCATCATTCCATGGGCGGTGGCAGAAGAACAAAGCCCCGCCCATAGATGGATCTTTACAGAACGAGAAGAATGCCGTAACTATAGTCATTTATTACTGTAATCTGTGGATGCCACATTTAGGGATAATTCTAACATAACAGAGGGGTGCAGGCACCCCTCTGTACAGATACGGGGGGCGGGAGTTGTGGGAACTTGCACGGAGCTCCGAGGAGCCCGTGCCATCGGGGATATTGTAGTAGAAGCCCACTGGAGTGGGCGGCCGGTCTATAGGGGGGTCTAAGACCCCCCTATAGACCTGAAACATTACTTTAGTTAGTTATTTTAACTATTTACTACACATACTACAGTTTGCTGATCCCGGCAATAGCCGGGATCCGCAAACTATGCAGTTACCGGATGGCTCAGGATTACACATCCTGAGCCATCCGGTTACTGCACAGTGGTACAGGGAACCGCTGCGAAAACTGCTGCCTGCATGATTTTTAAAGCAGGCAGCAGTGCCGGATACGGCCACCGGATGGCTTGTGAAGCCATCCGGTGTTTTGCATTGGCTCCTATGAGGAGCGTTTCCTGGTCCGGTTTTGAGCTTTTTGAAAGCTCAAAACCGGATCAGGATTTAAAAAAAAAAACGGGAATGTGACCCTAGCCTATAATAGATTTTGAATATGTAGATTGATTGGTAATAGGTAGAAAAATAATGTATAAATATATAAATAGTAGGAAGGTAGAAAATTTATCAAGAATTTTATGCTTTAGAAAAATAAAATATACCCCATGTGTTGGAGGAACTGTGACAATTTAGGAACTCTAGAGCACATGCTATGGAGTTGCCCCTCACTTGAAGAATACTGGGGGAAAATTCAATTACTTATTAACGAAATTCTTGAAGAAGAAATCTATTTGACACCGGAATTAACCCTACTCTTATTAGACATAAACAAAATTTCTACACAATCAAGAGCACTAGTAGTTCACATTTTATTAGTTGCCAAAAATCTAATAACACAAAAATGGAAGGAAACTACTCCCCCTTCATTTAACATGCTGATTAACACTATTGCGACACACAACGCTTATGAATGGACACATGCCGCAAGAAATAATCAACTGAAGAAATATGCAAAAAAAATGGACACTATGGAATAAAATCTTTCCTACGAACAAACATTATCTTGAAGTGGAACACGAACAGCATTAATGTCTGAATTGGAACATTCCCCCTTCCCCCCTCCATTACCTCATTTCTCCCCCCCCTCTTCTACCTTTGGCTCTCTTCCTTTGAATTTGTTTGTTTATTAGAACTTTACTGTTTACTAAAGTTTATCAACTTATATACTGAAATGTAAATCCTTATTGAAAATGTTATTGTTAATCAAATGTTAACTGATGTTCATCTAATTAAACCCAATAAAAAAATATTTGAACAAGAAAAATAAAATATAGACAAAATACTATACCCAAATATTATACATGTACCCAAAATCATTTAACCATCCTTAACCATGGAATGTCCAAAACTCAAAAATGTTTTGGTTGTTTTTACGCAAGAGAAAAAGGAGGAAGAAGCTTCAACGATGGAAAAGGAATAGACTCTAAGATGTATGAAACTTCATATTTATTGTACAAAAATTAAACTAGCACCATGATCATATAATAAAAACCAAACACCATTAAAGCCTGAAATCTATGAGTTTCGGCAAAGCTTTAATCATGGTTCAGGGTCAGGGCGTCTCCATGCTGAGGATCAGGACTACGCAGGATACACGGTGAGCTGACTCGTTTCCTTTTTTTTTAGTATATGGCCTTGTTCACACTCACCTGCGTTTTTGGCACTCTCTGTGTTTTTTTGCAGTTTTTCAAAAACGCAGGTGCGTTAACGCAGGGTGCATTTGAGTGTACATGCGTTTTTCAGCTCCACTTGCGTTTTTTTCCCCCAGTCCAAAAAACGCTGTATGCAGCGTTTTTTGGGTGCTGGAAAAAAACGCAGGGGTTGTTTCCAAAAACACATGCGTTTTTTTAACATGGGGCCCTATGGGAAACGCATGCGTTTTTAAATGGCACATTTATGCACCCTGCGTTAACGCTTGCGTTTTTGCCTGCGTTTTTGAGTAAAAAGTCCAAAAAGGATTCTAATCCTTTCAGACACACAAGGGACATTTTTTAGCACTCTTAAAAAAACGTATGTGGTTTTAGGAGTGCTAAAAAAAAAACGCAAATTGTGTGTGAACAATGCCTATGTCTTTTTAGACAAGCCCCACCATTATTCTGTTCAGGACATCCTATCCTGAGTTTGACAAAAATTGTTTTTGAAAGTGTGGGGAATTCACAACAGCGCCCTTGGGGCGCTGTTCATCCAGTGGTGCCGATGCATCGTGCTGGGCGGCCCGTTTGTTCAGGTGGCAGGGCTAATGGGTAGCTATCAGACACTCCGCATCATGTGTATCAGTGTGAATAGCATCTTATGCAAGCTCAATGGCAAGTCACCTTCCACATGTGTTGTAGGTAGAGGTGACTTTATCTGCCTGCACCTGGGCTTGCTCCACATAAGGGGGTCTGACTGCAACCTGCTAAGTGCAGTGTTGGTTTTGTATTTGGCTACTGATGGTACGTTTTTGAATTCACAACATTATCAACTATATAATCACTGCCGCCCCTATATCAATGTATAACCAGTGAATTTGGACTGTTGGCATTTATTTCACAGGTAACCATACATAATCTTTATTATGGAACAACATTTACTGGTAATCAATCAAACACTCAAAGAATTATTTGTCATTTGTTTCAGTGGCGGACCTTGCGACCGGGGGGCCCTGGTGCAGCAGCCGAAGGTTGAGGAGCGGGGTGAGGGTGGGTTCTGCTCTCGGCCATCGGCGAGGACGGGGTGGGTGCTATCGGCCGTCGGCAAGGACCGGGGGGCCCATATGTGCTGCTGCTCCTACCTGCATCGAGCGAGCCGCACAGTCCTGGGAGCCGGGGCAGCAGAGGAGAGGAAGGTGCGGGCTCAGCCAGGGGAAGCAGGAAGCTTTCCTCGGTTAACCCCCTCTCCTCTGCCACACTGGCACAGGGTCATGGGGGTCGGCTGGGGGCCCCCCTGCAGGCTTCAGGGGCCCCCTAGCCAGTCGGGGCCCTGGTGCAGCTGCACCAGCTGCACCACAGTAGGTCCGACCCTGATTTGTTTGTACCAAAAACTTAGAGAGGTATAAAACAACCCAATTTCCAGCTGCTACATCCCCGCCTGCATGTTTCAACATATAGGGATTTGATCTTTTCACCGGAGACAAAAACAACTGCAGGCTCCGATTTTGGAGACGGTGAAAAACCTGACAAAACCGAATCAGGCACAGAATACACAAAACCTGATGGCTAAATATGACCAATCTGGCACCATAGGGATACATGGAAGGCAAAACCGCATCCGATTCTGTCCGGTTTAACACGGACAGAGCCTGATGCCAAAAACCGTGGTGTGAAGCCAGCCTTATGGTCTATAGGGTTGATCAAGACCATGTTTTTTGTGGAGTAGGTGGTCTACACCAAAACATGGAGATATGTCAGATATTGATCCAGATCATGGATCAATGTTGACATGCAATTCTAGAGGTCCATAAAAAAGAATTGGACAGCACGTGACTGCCACATCTGATATCACCTGTGTACTGTCCATCTTCCAATGACTCTTCCACTGACTCTTTGATAGGAAAAGCTTGAGAAACCTCCATCACTTATATTTTAATACAAAAAAAGGTGGTATTTCATGCTGTTTTGATCAAAATAGTCATAACTAAGGGCTCTGTTATTTACATAGTAACATAGTTTTTAAAGAGGATCTGTCACCCCCCTGCTGCATGGCAATCTAAATGCAGCACTGAATGCAGCATGTCTGCTGCATGCAAGGAGGGGGTCCCCCATGTGTCTGTGTGCTGTGTACCCCGAGATATAGCCTTTGTAAAACTTACAGTTAGAAGCCAAGGAGGCAATCACTGTGCCTAGGAGGAGCTTGATTGACTGGGGCCATTCCCTCCCCCTCTGCCTCTGTGTGCCACCTTCTACTGTGCTGGCTCTGCCCTCCTCCTCTCCTCCTCTCTGTCACTCACAGCATGCAAATCATTTGTCCTGGGTCAGACGTCAGCTTCAGATTCCTGTCCTGACAAAGCATACACAGCACAGTAGGAGGCGGCACACAGAGGCAGTGGGGGATGGATTGGCCACAGTCAATCATGCTCCCTACAGCCACAGTGACCCCAGTCTTACACAGCTGCATTTCTGTCTATGAGGTTGTTGAGTTCAGGTCTAGGGACTAGAGATGAGCCACCACTCTAGTGTTCGTGTTCGATTCGATTCGTCGAATCGGCGGGGTGTTCGACGAATGTTCGTCGAACACCGTCGAGCACCCCGAAACACTAAATAAACAGCTATGTGGGGCTGTTTCACTTCCGCAATGTATATACATTTCAGAAGTGAAATTAAGTAAAATAAAGTGTTAAAAATAAAAAAATGTATGCTCACCTGTCCATCGATGGCTCCGGCAAGGTCCCGTTGCTGATAGGATCTGTGGTGACGTCACAAAACCGGTTATCGCGGGAACTCCGGTCACGTGACCGGTTTTGTGACCAGTTTTCTGACATCACCACAAATCCTATCAGCAACAGGACCTTGCAGGGGCCATCGCTGGACCGCCGGACAGGGGAGCATACATTTTTTTTTTAACAATTTATTTTAGTTAATAGCTGCTTATTTTGGCTCAAAATGCGGCAGATGCAGTTTTCTGACCGCATCGGCCGCATTTTCAAATCAAAATCTAACAGCTTCTAGAACTGCCGAATTTGAACCAAATTGTTCGAATTTGGAGAATGACTCGAACACCGCCAAAAACAACTCGAATTTGAGATTGGCGAACAATTTGAGTCAAACACCACTCATCTCTACTAGGGGCCCCCCACCAGTTTAACTGCAATGGTGCATGTTGGATACAGATAAATTCCACTTAAGTATTGCTTTGGATGCAGTGTTCATGAGTTACACAAATGCATCATACGCTGGGTTTACGAAAGTATAAGCAACACAGCTAAATGCCAAAGGGATCTCCAAACCACACTTCAAAAAATTACAAGAATAAGCGCCAAGAGAAGCAGGTGTGTACAAAATGAGGGATCACCCAAAATGATAGTAAATGAGCAATTTTTATTTAACAAGACAGGAACACAGCAAACATTAAAAACAATTAAAATACATAAAATACCATAATATGTAACCACATCCCCACTCACCTCTCAGAAACCATTACATAGTAAAGTACAAACAAGTAAAAAAATATATTTAGATTTCAGTATATCTAAATATTAATAGGCTAAACAGCTAAACCTCTAGTGGTCCCATAGCATAATGTCTAAAGGGAGAGAAATACCCATAGTGGTAACCTGTTAGGAACCTGCTACTGGAGCATGGAGGGGGGGACGTGGGAGGACCCCACGCATATGGCTGCTGCACATGCAGCTTCCTCAGGGAAAGTAAGTACTGTCTACCTCTTTGTACTTTACTCTACTGGGGTCTGTGAGGTGTATGGGGATGTGCTTACATATATTTGGCACTTTGTATTTTAATTGTTTTTAATGTTTGCTGTGTTCCTTATTTGTTAAATAAAAATTGCTCATTTACTATCATTTTGGGTGATCCCACTTTTTTTTACACTTCGGCTTCTCTTGATGCTCATACGCTGGGTTTCCGAGCAACAATGTCCTAATCGATCATGGGTCTTCTCATCAGCACTAATGGTCTTATATACTGTACGCCTATTAAGATTTTAGTTTTGGTCAGGAAATCTGCTGTAGGTCCCAACTTTGTGGCCTGTACATCCAGCATATTTTGTGTTTGTGTGAACTTAGGTTATTAGGTTATGAGTTACCACATCATTGCATTACATGGTTATTATTGTTACTATTATTTATTATCATAGCTCCATTTATTCCATGATGCTTTACATGTGAAAAAAGGGTTATACATATAAAAACAAGTACCATAATTATGAACATACAAGGCCCAGAGAGGAGGAGATAGGACCCTGCCCCAAGGGCTCACAGTCTACAAGGGTGGGTGAGGATAGAGGACCCTGCCAGCAAGGGCTCCAGTCTACAAGGAGTGGGTGAGGATACATTAGGTAAAGGGAGAGGACCGTCTGCTATGAGGGCTCGCAGTCTACAAGGAATGGGTGAGGATTACGTAGGAGAGGCAGAGTGATTGGTCATGGTATGTGACTAAGGGTTACTGCAGTTGTAGGCTTGTCGGAAGGTGGGTCTTCAGGTTCCTTTTGAAGGTTTCCATGGTAGGAGAAAGTCTAATGTGTTGGGGCAGAGAGTTTCAAAGTATGGGGGATGTTAGGATGAAATCTTGTTTGTGATTGAGGGAAGAGGAGATAAGATAGGAGGAGGAAGGATATCTTGAGTTGTTACTTGCAGGTATGTACTGGGATACTATCTCACAGATGAAAGTAGGAGACAGGCTGTGGATGGCTTTGTATGTCATGGTTAAGGTTTGGAACTGGAGTATTTTGGCAATGGGAAGTCAGTGAATGGATTGGCAGAGAGGAGAGGCTAGATAAGAGCAAGGAAACAGTGCATTGTTCAGGCAGCAGAGACAAGGATAGATTGTAGAGGTGCAAGAATGTTTGAAGAGAGACCATATAGCATGAGGTTACAGTACATGAGTGGGAGATGATGAGACATGTACTAGTGTTTTTTCAGATACTTGGTTAAAGAATGTACGGATCTGGAAATATATTTGAGTTGGAGTTGGCAGGAAGTGGAAAGGGCTTGTATATGTGGTTTGAAGGAGAGAGCAGAGTCAAAGGTTACCATGAGGCAGTGAGCAAGTGGGACTTTCGAGAGTGAGTGGTTGGTAACTTTTTCTCCATGTATACATTTGAGAAGTCCTACCCAGAACTGAGAAATCCAGTATAGACCCAGAAACTGTGGTGTATCTACACTAGGTACAGGGCTTGCAATCGCACCCGAACTCTGGAGTCTGGTGGTTATACAAAAAGTCACTTTGTCATATATGAAAAGACTATTAATATTAAAGACCTGTAATAGTTGAGTGGTCCTGCTAGAGATTTTGCATTGTGGCCCAGAAGCTTAAAGTTATGCCACTGGATGGAAATACTGTACACCCTTTGTTTGCATGGAATGTTGCTCACCTCATATTCAGTTCTTATACTTGTATTTCTTCATAGATGGCCAGCTAGAAGAGTTAGGTACCGCTCAAGCTGAAGCGCTTTTCCTTTTGATAATTTATTTTACTTTTTAAACTGTGTTAACTCCAAAGAGATTTGAAAGCAATTAACATTCACCAGTTAGAGAGCAATCAGTGCAGGGATACAGAATGACACTGGACAGAATCCAAACACACATATTAAGATAATTGAGAGCCACTGACATAGGTTATTTGAAGTTAATGCAGGAATATGAGCAAAGAAGTGTTTTTCCGATATTGCTGTTCTCTGGATCCATCTCTGTTGCATTAACATGATTATTTCTGCTGTCACTTAAATTCTATTAGGTCATCCAAAGAATGTGAAGACACGTGCATACAGCTATTTTATGTGTGTATAGGGCCTTGTATTGTCAGTCTACTGAGTCTGTTATAAGCATCTAAATGGCTGTAAATAAAAAGAGTAAGATCAACTCCCATGAAATCCCTAAAGAGTCACACTAACAACAAATGAACTACATAGGATCAGTGGAAGGGTTATCATACACCCATTATATGTGAACATACAGAACCATTCTAATATGTCCAGAAAGTGATCTGATTCTCATACTCTGTAACTTGCCATCCACTCTTTTTAAATTAGGTTTTCCACTTCATCAACATTACATTATGCCAGCTCAATAGGTGCTCAAACTTTAATTCCTGTTCATGTAAGTATCGGTAAGAATGTTAGTTGTGCACACAAGCTTATTGTTTACTTATTAGTGGTATACCATTAATGGAGGTAAACCCAATGTAGCTATAGGGCCCACCCACGCACAGACCCACCCACCCACAGACCCACCCACAGACCCACCCACCCACAGACCAACAAGACCTACCCACCCACAGACCCACCCACTTGCATCTGCCAACTTCTCCTGACATCCACTGTTGATTGTAGGAGAATTTGTAAGGAACAGGCTCACACATTGACCTGGGAATTGCTGGAACATGACAAGCAAACACCTATTATTAATTGCTATGACTGGATTTAAAGCTGTTTATAGCAATTTAAATTTAGACCCATTGGGTCCCTGTGAAGCTACCATCGGAATCTAATAAGTTGTTAATTGGCAGGCCCGAATATTATTTCAGATCTTCCCAATAAGGCCAACAGATATTTATAATGTTGCTATTACTCAACCATATATTGAATTTGAAATTAAGCAAAAATATTCCAGCTGCCATTCAATCTGGTCCTACATGGCAGATGAGTCAGGGCAATATTTAGTATTGTGACTGGCATCCTTGGTCACATTGGTTAAGTCTGGCCTGGTCCAGTTGCCAAGAAAGATTGGATTAGATACCGAATCACAGCAGCATCAATATCTTGCTCATGTAGGGTGGCATGGGCGGTACCACAAGCAAGAGATTGACTCCTAACGCCCCAGTATGCTATAAGAAAACCATGGTCCTGGATGGGTTTGTGGACTTGTGTGGTGCAGGTCATACCTTGAAGTAGGCCACTTGTGTTGGCCAACCTTTTGGCATCCTTGTAAGCATAGAATGTCTGCTTCATGTTATACTCTTTTTATGGTTGCATTCCTGAAGAAGCAGCGAGGATAGCTCTGAAGCACGTAGAAATAACGCACCATTATCCGCAGACGGTCATTGTCCATATACAGTTAGTGTGGATCGCAAGAGCACCGCCCATTGGATTTAAATAAAAACAAAAGGGTTTTCAGCTTCTGAATGTGAAAAAAGAAAGTTTATATTCACTGACAGCAGCAATTCAAAATGTTAAAGAGTTGAAATATAAGGCATAGTAGATAACTTCTCAGTTTAGAATAATTAAACTCGCTTTACATAAGACTGGAGAAATCCTTTAAGCTTTGTGTATAATGCTGGGGCTAGACAAAGGCTTGTCACATGGCAGCTGAAACAGCAACTGTCCAGAGGAATGCACAAAGTCTAATCCTGGTGAAAGTCTCATGTGAAAAAGGAAAGTTTCTATTCGCTGACGAGATGTTGCAGAATTGATATACAAAGTATAGTGGATAAACTACATAACGTCCGAGTTTAGAATCATTAAACTGGCTTGCTGTACTTAAGACTCGCCAAATCCTTTCGGCTTTGTATCTAATGTTGGGGCTAAACAGCAACCATCCAGAGGAACGGGTAACGTTAAACCCTGGTGAAAGACTCATGACTCTTTGAAATGTATATAGTTTATAGGGTTCTAAAAAAAAAGTAAATAAATGCAAAATCAATTAGCAAACAAGCAGATTCCAGATTGTTACTTGCTATCCATCACTGGCAGTTTACGTAGTTTGAAATTGGTGAACATGTTCAGGGAAAGTTCGCTCATTCTATTTAAGGATCCTAATTTCTAAAAGTGAACGTTTCAACATTTTTTTTCTTTTACAACTATAAGGTTTTTGTACTTTTTTTAATTTATTTTTTGTTTGCTGTCTGCCAACATTGATGTGAATTCATCCTAAAAAGACTATTAAGGGATTAGAGAAAACTCAGCTATTTTTCCTCCTTACCAGCATGGAAAGCCCATTCTACAAACCTCACAGTGTGCTGTCTGGGTGCAAGTTTCTCACACCTATAGATTTTCATTGGCCTCACGCGTGTGAAACTCGAATACAATCTCATCATGCTGCGATTGCACTCACATTTGACTCACAATGCGAGTTCAGCGCTGTAAAACACAGCAGTCTGTCCTGGCAGATTGTTTAACATTGGTCCGAGTGCAATGCGAGTTCAGTGTGCCTTCACTATTAGGCTGAAGGAAAACTGTCGTGCATCAAACACGGAGCTTGTTTGATGCATGACAGTGATGTGAGTTATATGCGTGTTTTTAGATGAGTGTGGTGCGAGTGTGGTGCGTGTGGTGAGTATGCATGTGAGTGTGCTGCGAGTGTGAGGTGTGCGTGCATGTGTGCTGCGTGTGAGTGTGATGCTGTCCATGGTGCTGAAGAACTGCGGACAGCATTTGTCAGGGAAATTTTAACTCTGCAGCTGTCAAAGCCCCTGAGTTTGAATTTCCCACTGTGCTGTACATTAACCAATCATCTTGTACCGCTGTGACAGCAGCGGTACAAGATGTTTAGTGAAAACACTGATGAATAGTTAAATGTGAGGAATCCCGGGGTTTCTGTGGTTATTAACCCTATCAGCAGCCTCTGCGCGGCATGTCTGCACAGTGGCTGCCGAAGGGTTAATAGGATGCTGGTGTGGTGGAAGCATGTGTCTAGAGAGTGTCCTCACTCTCTGGACACATGGTGTCATCACACCATGTGTCTGCTGGGGTTAATTCCTATGTATAATAATAGCCGCTAATTGTCGGGTTTGTAACTTATGTGTTAACGCTGGCGGCGGATTAGTACGCAATTTGCATAATGTACAGAGCCAGCATTTCGTAGCATGAGCTGTCCGAGGTCCTTTAAGCTCATTCATTACAGTCACAGCCGCTTTGTTGAATGTAAATGCGGAGATGTCCCCCGCGTAAGGATTCAGCACCACGGCAGCAGGGACAGCTCCGCATTTACATTCAGCAAAGCAGCTGTGGCTCGCACCACACTGGCAAGACAACACAGAAAGCACTCGCATGACTGTCATGCATCAAAAACGCTTCAATTTTCACGCTTCTAGTGTGCCTCCACCCTAACAGTGCCAAAACAGTGCCAATCTTGACAATAGACTGTGACTGGTATAGCAATGAATCCCTAGTTACTTCATTGTGATTGAGTTGCAATACCTCACAAAGCAGGTGAACAGGAATGGTCCTCTACCTAGCAAGATATAGAAAAATGTTTGTTCTCCCCATGTTTGTGTGGGTTTCCTCCAGGATCTTCAGTTTCCTCTCACACTACAAAGATATAGTGATAGGGAATATAGATTGTAAGCCTCACAGCGATTATGTCTAAAAAGCACTGTAGAATTAATGGCACTATCTAAGTGAATAAATATTATTAAATTCTCCCTAATTTCATATAACTTCTTCACACCTACAAGCCACAGCTCTGTGTCTATTCTGCCTCCAGAATGTTATCTGTTTCTCTGTATTGTGGCACTGCAGTATTAATATGTTTCTTGACTAGGTTGTTTAGAGTACTTTAGCTGCCTCAGGGTGCTGAACTTATAATCAGCATCAGTTTTCAAATTTTTTTGTCCCTGTTTCTCTTTCTCTCTGCAATGCATTATGGGTAGTCCAGCCTTCTTTTCTCTTCAGGCATCAAACAGAAAGACATTCTCCATTTTATTCCTCTTGTGATAGCATCGCTGGTAAGGAGTTTATGTTGTCTGTAGGCATTAATTGCTCCAAATTACACTCTAGTCTACTCAGTTGAATTCTAGGTTATGCTCAGGCTTAGTAGGTGTTGAATAAATATTGTATAGCTACTTGTGATGTATATTTTTTCTGTTGCATTCATTCATGCACTGATTGTATGTATCCCAGTTGTCCCCAGTTTCTCTGAATCATACTACTATGTTCAATAAAGTACACAGACTTCAGTCTCTTATTGGACTCATCATAGCGGTATAGCTGTCGGTCTAGATTCATTTGCCCATGGCCCAAGTAGTAAGGACAGATCAGAGTTATTAAAATGGTAATCATTATATGCCTATGACTTTAAATGTAAATTCACACAAGCATTTTTATTAGTAAAATGACAGAATAATCTAAAGTGAAAACTGCATTAAAAAAAAAATATTATTATTTAACTGAATGGCAATGTGTAAAAAACGTCTTTTTCACGTAGTTTCTTCTGTAGATGACTCAACCAGGCAGGGGAACTCAGATCTCGGGCATAGATTTGGGGTGTTGTCACAGGTGGTTGGTGCCCGAGTCTGTGGTCCTGGTGGTCACTGAAAAAGTGTTGAAATAAAATAATAAAATTGATTGTTCGTGACGCCACCTGCAGTATTGGTGATACACCAGCGCTGCTGTCAGACCTCCAGAGATGATGGTATTGCAGCCATTTGGTCTTGCTCCCTGCAGGTGGAGCAGGATCCCCAGGGCAGAGTTGCTTCTGTGCTGCTTGTCGCGGTAGCAGCACTGTAGTTTAACAGTAATAAGACAAGGGAGGCTTTCTTTGCTCTGCACTGGTGACTTTACTGGTCACTTGATAAACACAGTTCAATAACAGGTTAACAGTCACACAGTCACGGGTAGCTGGCCTGGGTAGTGACCAATGAATTGAGTGTCTCTATGTGGCTTACGAGCATGTCCCTCTAAACTTATCTTTCTCTGTCCTGTTGTAGTGAAGCCTGGCTGGCTTGAAACCTGGCCTGGCCTCCTTGTTCCTTTTCTGCTTATCTTAACGTGGGTAAGAACCCTCTCCGAATTACCGCTGTGGCTTTACTTGGGTCCTGGCTCTTAGCGTTAGTAATTTTTGTTGCAGGTGGCCCAGAGGCTAAACTCTCCTGGGTCCGACCGGTGTTGGTGGTTCGGAGTTGAACTTGCCGTACCGCTCCCGGAGCCAGTTCTCCACTGTGGACTAGGATTCCGCCAGAGCTGTTACCGAAAAATCTGGCACTGGGTCTCCTCCTTCTGCCTAGGTCAACATTCTTTCTGGGTGCCCTTTCTGTGCATGCTCCTGAAGGGTCCTCCTCTGTCTCTCTCCTCCGACATTCTGTTCTAACTTCTTCCCACTCTCACACTGCTCTGCCCTGAACTCCTCCACCGGGACTGGGTCTCTTAGCAGAGGATTTAACCCTGTAGTCCCCTACTCTAGAGTGTAGGATGAAAGGCACATATAAACCTCCCTTTCACTGGCCACAGGGATACCGTACACTCTGGTCTGGGTGCAGTACCCCTTAGTGGCGCACCAACCAGTGGGGCGCCACATTGAGTTTACAAAACAAGGCAAAAGAAAAGGTCAACAGTTACCCGGAAGACAACACACCAATTGTTTGGAGCGTTTTGATGCTGTTTTTGCTTAAAAAAGTTAGCAGTTTTTTTTATTATATAATGGAGTAAAAAAAAAATAATTGGAAAACAAAAGTAGAAAGACTTCACAAAAAACGGAAAACCCTGTAAAAACTCATTATTGGAAAAGAAAACTGAAAAATGCTCAGGAAAAAAAACTCCAGAGTTTCCTGAAGAGTATTCTGCTTGAAGACCTCAGTGGGATTTCCTAAGTTTAAAAGACGTGATGTGTACATAGCCATTAATAGTTTTCAATGTGGGGTTGGCAGCCAAGAGATATTTGGCTCATATTCCATTGTACAGGAAGATGGCTGGGATGGGGGACATTATTACTAGAATGGATCATGATAGAAGAAATTATACTAGAAAGCGACCCAGGATAGAAAACATTATGATAGGAAGGGGCCAGGATGGAGTACATCATTACATGTAGGGTGTATACATTTGTCTTTATAGTATCTGGAATGTTTCAGGGACATATATCTGACCAACATGCAAGTGGGGGCCCAGGTCCAAAATTTGCTAAGTACCTCAGTACTTAGCTCAGGCCATGACCGCGACCCCTGCAGTCACAGCCCGAACGCGCCAAACGCCAGTCAGACAAAGCCGGGCGCAGACAGTGCAGTGAATGATTCCGGAGGTTAATGACCAGCCCCGGAAGTAGAACCGGCTACGATAGGAGACGGGAAGATGCATTGCTGGAAAGGTGAGTATAATTATGTTTTTTATTTTATTGTTTTACAGCCCCTTGTTGAACTGGCCTGAACTGTAACTGGGGTTTCCCATGGAAACCTGTGTTCGGGACCTTGTCACCGAATAGTATGTATTCGGAACGGGTCCAGAACTTTACAGCTCGGGCTCGCCCTCCCTACTCAGGGGTGCAATGTGGGGGATTTTTTATTTGGGAGACAAATTAATACATGCAATATTTGCAGCCTTGTTAAATTCAAGACAGCGTGACAAAATGGCTGGAAGATGTTGACATGAAGGTCTGATCAGATGGAGAAGAAACAACAGAAAACGACTAATCAGACAAGATATCAGCAGGCACGGGATGTAAATATTATTCTGCGTCTGTAATATATGACTTTGTAGTGATTTTGTTGTTTGTAAAACAACCTTCGTAGGCCACATTCACACATTCATTTGAATTTTTTTTATCAGACGTCACACAGATTCAAATAGTTTCATGGATCTTTTCTCATATCTGTGAAAATCATGGATTTAAGAATGAGATCTGCAAGACTCTGAGCATGTGCTGTTGTGATCTGAATTTGAAGCTGAGAATAGGATATACCCAATGGGTCTGTGCGCTGTGCAAGAAAAAAATGCAGCCCACCATTACTTCACGTGGATACAGGAATGTAGACTTATTATATATAGTACAGATCCTTAGTATATAGTGTACTTTCTTGTTATATCTAGCACCATCGTTAATCACATAGGCCTGTTTCACATCTAAGGGTGGTGTGCAGTTTGCTTAATTTGCGTTTCTAGTCATTTTTACTGCTGAAAACGCATAAAAACGCTAGCGTTTTTGGCCCCATTGATTTTAATGGAAACGCATGTAAAAACGTATGCAGAAAGCATGAGCTTTTTCAAAAACGTCGGGGAAGGCGTCTTGTGCTGTCTTGACAAAACGCATGCATTTTGCGTTTTTGAAAACGCTCATGCGTTTTTGCATGGAAATCAATTTCCATTCAAATCAAAGGGCCAAAAACGCTAGTGTTTTTATGAGTTTTTAGCGGAAAAACGCCTAGAAACGCAAATTAAGCAAATCGCACACCAACCTTAGATGTGAAACTCCGATAGTTTTCTCTTTTATTATGACACCGTTCCATTATTACATCTTATCATCTCTGTTATGCTAGCATCATCATTTACATAGTTGTTTCTCTTATCTTTGTTAATCGCCCTCTCTTTATGACTTAGACCCTTTCACATGAGCGTTTTCACTGATTTGTGGCGGATCTGGCATATTTACGCAGTGCTGCGTAACGGCTGACTTGCGGCAAGCCCATTCATTCTCAATGGGACTTGCGGAAGGGGCGGCAAGTGTGGTTTTGCTGCGTTTTGGCAAATCCAGCAGTTGCGCCAAGTCAAAAAAATGCAGCCAATCGTGGTTTTTTGCCTGCCACAACTGCAAGTCAGCCGTTACGTGGCAGATGCAGCAGATGTGGTGAATCTGCTGGATCTCCCGAAAATCAGCAAAAACTCTGATGTGGAAGGGGCCTTAGCCCTCTCTTCTTGGATAGAAAATAGCTGCTGATGGAGCAACATCTGACCAGAAGTTCAGTCCATCAGCTCCTTTATTAGAAAGAAGCTTACCATATTTCAGCAGTAATTATTTCAATTTATATCCGTATATACTCGTGTATAAGCCGAGTTTTTCAGCACAAAAATTGTGCTGAAAAGTGCCCCCTCGGCTTATACACGAGTCAGTGACGGCTCCCCCCCCCTGTGGTAGTATACAGCAGCCCGCCCCCCCCCCTGTGCTATATACAGGCCCCCGTTGCTGCCGCCGCACACCTGTAAAAGAAGAGCTTTCATACTTACCCTCCTGTGACCGCGCGCATCCCCGCTCTCCTTCCTGGTTCTACCCGCGTCCATCCACGTGACCGCGCCTATAATGACGTCATTATTTGTGCGCGCTCATATGGGTGGACGCCGAGTACAAGCAGGAAGGAGAGCAGGGATGCGTGCGCGGTCACAGGAGGGTAAGTATGAAAGCTCTTCTTTTACAGGTGAGCGGCGGCAGCAATGGGGGCCCTGTATATAGCACAGGGGGGGGGGGCGGGCTGCTGTATACTACCACAGGGGGGCCTGTATATACCACAGGGGGGAGGGCTGCTGTATACTACCACTGGGGGCCTGTATATACCACAGGGGGGAGGGCTGCTGTATACTACCACAGGGTGCCTGTATATACCACAGGGGAGGGCTGCAGTAATTCTACCACAGGGGGCCTGCATATACCACAGGGGGGAGGCTGCTGTATACTACCACAGGGGGCCTGCATATACCACAGGGGGGAGGGCAGCTGTATACTACCACAGGGGGCCTGTATATACCACAGGGGGAGGCTGCTGTATACTACCACAGGGGGCCTGTATATACCACAGGGGGAGGGCTGCTGTATACTACCACAGGGGGCCTGTATATGCCACAGGGGGAGGGCTGCTGTATACTACCACAGGGGGCCTGTATATACCACAGGGGGAGGGCTGCTGTATACTACCACAGGGGGCCTGTATATACCACAGGGGGGAGGCTGCTGTATACTACCACAGGGGGCCTGTATATACCACAGGGGGGGACTGCTGTATACTACCACAGGGGAGACTGCTGTATACTACCACTGGGAGACTGCTGTATACTACCACTGCGGAGGCTGCTGTATACTACCAATGGGGAACTGCTCTATACTACACTGGGGAGGCTGCTGTATACTACCAATGGGGAGGCCTGTATACCACTGGAGGGGCCTGTATACCTGTGCAGGGTCCACCCTCGCTTATACACGAGTCAATAGGTTTTTCCAGGTTTTGGGGCAAAGTAGGGGGTTGGCTTATACACGGTCGGCTTATACACGAGTATATACGGTATATGGTTATTTTGCCCAGCAACATGCGCTCCTGAAGGATGCTGATTGCACTCGATGTTCAGGTTCAAGGATGATTTTATTTCAAACAACACAATGCGTTTCGACTTCTATGAGTCTTCCTTGGTACAATGTCAAGACCTTGAACCTGAACATTGAGTGCAATCATCGTCACATATTGCCGGCAAAATAACCATACAGTGGTATCACCTATGAAAGTACTGCCAGTGCTCTCACAAGAGCCCAGGATTGTTCAGCAGACTGAATTAGGAATCAATAGAGTGATCCAGAAGTTGGATCTATATGCAACATCACAAGACACCAAAAAGTGAATGGATCCACATGAGTGTGTACCCCTGGATCCTATTTTCTACACTTAGAGGAGTCTGCACTACTATTTCCTCTCTATAATCCCCTTTTGCTTCATTTTATACCTAATTAGTGAGGATGTATGAAATATAAACAGGCGCCATAAAACAAATAATTAGAGAAGCTAATATCTAAGGAACGGTGCTAAACATAACAACGTAGTTTTGTCTCATAAACGGAAGGGAGCTCAGACACATTTCTGCACAGGGACCAATCGTTTAGTGTCACCAATGTTACTGACACCAGATTCCCTTTAAACTTAATGGGATTGGTGTGCTTGGTTTAAAAAGGCCAAGATGGCTGGATATTCTAGTTTAAAAGTTTTTGTACCTGATATTAACATGAACATTGTATGAGTCCAGCTGAACTAAAAAAGTGCTCATCCAATATCAAGATTATACAGCCATTCTGATCTAGATAATCTACTATATAATTGCCTAATCGTGTCTGTTTGTCCAGAAAATCGCGCAGCAGCGCTCATTGGTCTCTGCCAGACACGGCAACCAATGAATGTATTCAAAACAGCCGCACGCATTCAAAACTCGCGCCAAGCTGGAACCTGGCGACAGTGATGCATCTGCGTTGCTATCGCCCGGATACATGCGTCGGCCGTTGCTATCGTCAGGAGCTCAGCCACTGATCCGTGGGTCATCTACTGCTGCACAGAGGTCCGCGGCAAGCTAGCCGGGAGATGACTGGCGTCAGCTCGCAGCGGTAGTACCCCAACCGCCATATTGGAATACCCACATTAAGTGTATTCCTATATGTGGCCAGGATTCAAATCCTCCGCCAAGTCACGCTACTTCTTTGATTGATCGCCACTGCCGGCTGCAACTAATCAGTGAAGCGGCGCTACTTGGCGGGAAATATGAATCTCGCGCTGCTGATTGGTCGCCGCTCTCAGCGGCGACCAATCAGCAGCCCGGGATTCAAAATCCCTGCCAATCCATGCTCCGCTTCGCTGATTGGTCACCGCCGGCGTGTTTTAAAACACGCGCCAAGTGCAGAGCATGGCTTGGTATATTGGTGCACAATTTGAACTGCCGCTCATAGTGTGATGCACTTCACTCCTGTTTACAAGGCTGCCGCTCATAGTGTAACACACTTCACTCCACTCCTGTTTACAAAGCTGTCAGTCATAGTGTGACGCACTTCACTCCTGTTTACAAAATCTGTCAGTCATAGTGTGACGCACTTCACACCTGTTTACAAGGTCTGCCACTCATAGTGTGACGCACTTCACTCCTGTTTACAAGGCTGTCAGTCATAGTGTGACGCACTTCACTCCTATTTACAAGCCTGTCAGTAATAGTGTGATGCCCTTCGCTCCTGTTTACAAGGCTGTCAGTCATAGTGTGATGCACGTCACTCCTGTTTACAAGGCTGTCAGTCATAGTGTGACGCACTTCACTCCTGTTTGCAAGGTCTGCCACTCATAGTGTGATGCACTTCACTCCTGTTTACAAGGCTGTCAGTCATAGTGTGACGCACTTCACTCCTGTTTACAAGCCTGTCAGTAATAGTCTGATGTCCTTCGCTCCTGTTTACAAGGCTGTCAGTCATAGTGTGACGCACTTCACTCCTGTTTACAAGGTCTGCCACTCATAGTGTGACACACTTCACTCCTGTTTACAAGGCTGTCAGTCATAGTGTGATGCACGTCACTCCTGTTTACAAGGCTGTCAGTCATAGTGTGACGCACTTCACTCCTGTTTACAAGGCTGTCAATCATACTGTGACGCACTTCACTCCAGTTTACAAGGTCTGTCATCCATATTGTGCTGTTTTCCAGTCACATTTACTTCACACGTTGTGTCAGGGACAGTCTGAACTACTTCAGTAACGTTTATTCAATGGGTTTAATTGGTAGTAAGCGCAAATACGCCAATGACGACAACAGAAAAGCTGCAGAAGCAGCAAGGCGACGACAATGTCGACACCAAGAGACACCACAACAAACTGTCGTGAGACAAGCCCAGGATGCGGCATCTCACAGACGTCATTGGCAACAGGAGACACCACAACAAACTGCTGCCAGGCAAGCCCAAGATGCCGAATCTCATAGACAGTGTCGGCTGAATGAATCTCCAGAAGACAGGGCAAACAGACAACAACATGTTCACGCCATTCATACAACACAAATGCTCTACCAACTAAGGCAAGCCCATGAGAATATTCAATAGACACGATAGACACATAGGTAGGTGATAAATAGATATCATGTATTCATTGCATTATTCTTAAATCTTCATAAATAAACTACATACATATTCTAGAATACCTGATGTGTTATAATCAGGCCACCATCTAGTTAATATATATCTATCAGCCTCATCAGGACTAACAGATCTATGTATTAGTGTATGTAGTTTGCATACTAAATCTGGTGACAGATCCGCTCTAATTAATATGTTTGACAATAGTCGTGTGGCACTGGTTTTATCTCTGCTCATAATATTTTGCAGGAAATCAATAGAAATATCCACATGTTCTATCCGCCTTACCTTTTGGTATGCTTACACCGCACATTTTTATACATAGTAGTTAATTAATTATATTACTGGTAATTTATGTCTCTCCGTGTGTGCTGCTTTCATTTTAATTACAAATTCAATGGTTGTTTGCCAGACCTGTTTGAACCGGAGCTGTTCAACTGACGTGTAATTAGATTAATCAGGAAGCTAATTAGATACGGTGCTCAAACATTAATACAAGGGATAGAAAGTTATATATCACCAAAATACTACTGGAGTTTGGGATGTGGAAGTTTCTGGACATAGTGGGAGAAGGAGGTACAAAGGACTGAAGACAGTCAACTGCTCGGGACCACTGCCAACATTCCCGAGTCACACATGGTGGCCCGTCTCAACTGTGTACCTTCTATCTTTGGCATCAGCTGGTGTGTCTGTGCCATTGAAAACTTTTCTTAAAGTTTAATTTTCCTTTAATTATCTTTTTTCATGCAACTCAGTCCACAAGAAGGAGCCAGCTATGGAATATTGGCGCTTGAGGTGAAGCTTGAAGCTCCTAGTAGAGATGAGCAAATGTATTCAAGTGGGAATGTAGAAATTAACTCTAGTCAAATATAAAAAAAAAATCAGCATTTTTGAGAATTTACTTGACAATGAATTAGAATAATATTAAAAATAAATATTATATTGCCATGTTTCAGGGCGTTTTTGGCAGCCCTGAAACACGTTGACTAATAAATCAATATTACATTCACCCTTTGATGTTTGGTGGAATATGGCAGCGGGGTTTAAACCCTTCATCCTTCCTACTTTAATTTTCTGAAGTAATGACCTTTTGGATTTTCATTGGCTGTAAGCTATAATCATCAACATGTACAGAAAAAATGATCATGAGTATAGCTACAAGCTAGCCAAAGCATGTTGCCTGAAGACATGATAAACTGACCTGTGTGTTTTTACATGTTAAGAAACCTGTTTTTACCTGAATACCAATAAATGGAAATTTTATAAAGAACTCAAGGTGCAATTTTACTCAGCTCGCTGGACAATTCCTGGAAGTGATTTGAATACAGCTACAGGCCCGCTGGAGTCCGTGCTGAGAGGGAGGAACACTGGAGAGAGAAGTCAAGTGAGTGGATCCCTTTTTTCTTAATGTAATGTAAAATTACAAAGGCCCCTACCATGGTGAGAATACCAGCTCTCAGCTGCCTAGTTTTACTTTAATTGGCAACTACAAATAGGGCGGAGCCCACACATTTTTTTTTGCCAGCCAAGGTAAAACTAGACTACACTATAAAATTATCACTCTCCCCCCACAAAGTAATTCACAGTTCTGCACTGCCATAAATCTCATTCCACACATCTGTCTATCGCCCTACATGTGCACTCCATTCCACCAATGCCCTAAGACTGACACCCTCAATAATCAAAACTTCCCACGCCCATCTCCAAGATTTCTCTCAAGATGCGCCAATCCTCTGGAACGTATTGCCAAGAACAATTCGATTAATTCCCAATACCCACAGATTTAATTGAACCCTAAAAACACATTTCTTTAAACTAGCTTATCTTCTCACTTATCTAACTATTCCCATTCTGTCCTTTCAAATATCTTCTCCTAAATCTGGCCTATTGTATCATTTGTTTACAACCTCCACACACTTGATAGCACTTTATCTGTATTTGTACAGATCTTGGCTGGTGACTTGTGTGACGACATGGACTCTTTTAATGTATAACATAGGATGGTTTCTTATGTAGCCAGACAATATTTGTATTTTGTTTGCTACCTTGTGATAAGCCACTCATTGTTCCTACAAGACTTATACAGTGTTGGACAAAAGTATTGACATCCCTGCAATTCTGTCAGATAATACTCAGTTTCTTCCTGAAAATGATTGCAATCACAAATTCGTTGGTATTATTATCTTCATTTAATTTGTCTTCAATGAAAAAAACACAAAAAGAATTGTCCTAAAGCCAAATTGGATATAATTCCACACCAATCATAAAAAAGGGGGTGGACAAAAGTATTGACACCCTTAGAAATATCATGTGATGCTTCTCTAATTTGTGTAATTAACAGCACCTGTAACTTACCTGAGGCACCTAACAGGTGTTGGCAATAACTAAATCACACTTGCAGCCAGTTGACATGGATTAAAGTTGACTCAACCTTTGTCCTGTGTCCTTGTGTGTACCACATTGAGCATAGAGAAAAGAAAGAAGACCAAAGAACTGTCTGAGTACTTGAGAAACCAAATTGTGAGGAAGCATGAGCAATCTCAAGGTTACAAGTCCATCTCCAAAGACCTGAATGTTCCTGTGTCTACCGTGCGCAGTGTCATCAAGAAATTTAAAGCCCATGGCACTGTGGCTAACTTCGCCAGATGTGGACGGAAAAGAAAAATTGACGAGAGATTTAAACGCAAGATTGTGCGGATGGTGGATGAAGAACCTCGATTAACATCCAAACAAGTTCAAGCTGCCCTGCAGTCCGAGGGTACAACAGTGTCAACCCATACTATCCGTCTGCGTCTGAATGAAAAGGGACTGTATGGTAGGACACCCAGGAAGACCCCACTTCTTACCCCAAGACATAAAAAAGCCAGGCTGGAGTTTGCCAAAACTTACCTGAGAAAGCCTAAAACGTTTTGGAAGAATATTCTCTCTTTTTGGGCAAAGGCATCAACATAGAGTTTACAGGAGAAAAAAAGAGGCATTCAAAGAAAATAACACGGTCCCTACAGTCAAACATGGCAGAGGTTCCCTGATGTTTTGTGGTTGCTTTGCTGCCTCTGGCACTGGACTGATTGACCGTGTGCATGGCATTATGAAGTCTAAAGACTACCAACAAATTTTGCAGCATAATGTAGGGCCCAGTGTGAGAAAGCTGGGTCTCCCTCAGAGGTCATGGGTCTTCCAGCAGGACAATGACCCAAAACACATTTCAAAAAGCACTAGAAAATGGTTTTAGAGAAAGCACTGGAGACTTCTAAGGTGGCCAGCAATGAGTCCAGACCTGAATCCCATAGAACACCTGTGGAGAGATCTAAATATGGCGGTTTGGAGAAGGCACCCTTCAAATATCAGGGACCTGGAGCAGTTTGCCAAAGAAGAATGGTCTAAAATTCCAGCAAAGCATTGTAAGACACTCATTGATGGTTACCGGAAGCGGTTGATCGCAGTTATTTTGGCTAAAGGTTGTGCAACCAAGTATTAGGCTGAGGGTGCCAATACTTTTGTCCGGCCCATTTTTGGAGTTTTGTGTGAAATGATCAATGTTTTGCTTTTTGCTTCATTCTCTTTTGTGTTTTTTCATTGAAGACAAATTAAATGAAGATAATAATACCAAAGAATTTGTGATTGCAATCATTTTCAGGAAGAAACTGAGTATTATCTGACAGAATTGCAGGGGTATCAATACTTTTGGCCAACACTGTAGATGCCTGCTAGTGTTTAAGGTTTGTAATGTAATAATCTCACCCCTTTGTCAGAGGTCAGAGGCTCAGAGAACTTAATTATGTAAATCTTCCATTGTATTACTATGTGTACCTTTAGATTCTAGGTAAATTATGTCTTTGAGTCTCCCCTGCCAGCAATGCAATACTACGAGAGATATTATGTATGTAGCTTGAAATCTAGCCAATGAGAGCACAGTCTTAGTAAACCAATTGTGAAGTTCCCAATGTTTGAATTGAGTGGTTAGGGGGGATATAAGCAGACCTGTTCATTAACCAGAGTGATTTTGTTTTGAGGTCTCAGTCTAGGGATTTTGGTCCCGAGTAGAGATGCACATGACTTGTTACAAGCTGCTAATCTAGGATCTACGGATCCAATTTTCAGGCCATAACACCAGGCCTAGGCACTTTAGTGCCGACCAAGGGGATCAGAACCTGGATTATAATACTACATGGACTTCAGCATCGAATGCTAGGTTTTGGCTGGGATATCAAAGACTACATAAGAAAGCAACACAGTTTGGGACAATCCAGTCACCTGACTACAGACTTTGCTGTGATAGCTCAGTTTTCTAAATCTTGCATTGTTCCTTTCTCGGTGGGTGCCCATGAAAAGCAGGGTGCTGCTGGTTTGGAGTAAGAAACCCTGAAGCTCGAAGGCACAAATATTCTAATCTCTGATGAGCCAGCGGAAAGGTGAGAAACCGTTGCCTATTATATTTTCTGTTTTGCTTGTTATATGTTATATGCTGTTAACTGTTTGGGGATCCAATAAAGCCTCAATATTGTGGTTCCCTCAAACTGTGTTGTCTGAGTAGTGTTCCGCCCACGGGTAAGGAGCTCGGGCGTTCAGTTGGGATGTCTACTACTTTTCATTTTTTGACATCTTTGGTTATCATTCCTTCGGTTTAATATCCTAATTGTCATTCATGTTGTCTTTCTAAAGGCGGCTGGGCAAGCGGACGAGAGCACCCACTGCCCCTTGTGTCTCCAAAACTGGTTCATGCAGGGTTATGTGAATCTCCTATTTATTATATTGATGGCTGGACCATATATGATGACACTTTTTACCATCTACCTTTCGTGACTCCCCTATTTCCTCATAGATTGTAAGCTTGCGAGCAGGGACTTCACTCCTCATGATATCTGTTGAATTTTTTGAAACTATGTATTGTCTCAAATTATCTTTAACTTCTGATTATGTGCAGCACGCTTCTCTGAAGCTGGAACACATACAGAGGTGTCAGAGAAGCTCATTGCTGAGGGGTACAATGCTGTGCTCATGCACAGCTTAGTATAACGGTGCCGATGACGCTGGCTGTGTAAAGCATGTTATCATACTCACAGGTGAGTGATAACATGCTACGTGGGCTAGCTACTCGGGGAACTAATGCCCCTAAACCAGTCAAAGCCCTAATTAACATCTCAGAAATGGTATTTACAAATGTTTTTTCTATAGATCTGTATATGTGGGCATCAAGATGAAGGGACTATTAGGCAGGGATTACAGGTATGTGCAAAGAACTGATCATTGCTCTGGATGCCCAGGGGACCTGACAGGTTCCATTTAATGACTTATCATTTATGATAATGCTATAGTTATAAGCAATCAGCACAGGAAAGGGTGAACACATATGCCTTCCATAACCATTACTGATCTCTGCTACCAATAATGCATTACAGATGATTTAGAGCAGCTGTCATCTGAAGCGTTCACACAAAGCTCCCATTGCCAGTTCTACCTCCATGCGATTCAAAATATAGGACCATCTGGCGAAACACAATCAAAGTATTTAGGAAAGTTACATGTGTTGTCGTAGGAAAAAGAATTGCCATTTTATTTTTTCAAATATTCCTCTGGAGTAAAACAATTTTTAGTGCCTGTTTATACGAATGGAAAAGTTAAAACAGCTAATCCTGAGCTTGCTGCCTGCCTGGCACTGCATTAATCAGCAACAACTTTTATAGATCTTACCCCATGGCTATATACTGTTTCATTACTGCTGTAAGTGCAAACACTCTATCAATGATTACATTGATTACTGGATTATTTTAAATTGTGCTTTAAAAAAGGCCGAAAGCTTTTCCCATGAACTGCTACATGCACAAACTCTCATTTAAGCACCAAAATGAGCTCCTGAAAATTATTTCCACAAAAGACTGATCTGTTTCACCGGAGGGGCATTCCTATATTTGCAGCAGAGAACACTAGTATACCCAGCAGACATGGCAGAAAGCAGCAGACTGTTGATGATCAACCACAATCTGATCATACATCGTGTTGGGAATTCAAGTTTTCTTTTTGGATATAGCATTTCACATGGATGAATAGGAAATAGGAGCCTGTGATGTTGTACCATTGACTTTTAAGGCTGGCTTCACACCACAGTGAAATCCGATCCGGGGCTGTCTGGTGTAAACCAATAGTATCCTATGGGGCCGGATGGACCTGGATGGCAGCTCTCTGCCATCCGGTTTCCATGTGTCCAGGAGAATCCGGGAGGAATCGGAATCAGAGCATGCAGTATTTTTGTGTCCTGTGAGAAAAATCTCCCGAAATCAGATCCTCCCGAGCATGGGAGTCTATTTGGCCGGATTGCCCCGACAACCAGACACTGGCGGCTGCATGCTGCTGTAATTTCAGGACCGCGGCTAGCTCCCTGCAAGCCGCAATCTTGAATCATCAGCAGCTGCGCCTGCAATTGAGGCATCCGGCTGCACACCGGACCAGAGGGCATATTTGGCCCTCCGGTTCTATGTCCAGATCTGGTCCGGGGCTGTCAGGTTCACCCCTGACAGCCCCATATCGGATCTAGTTGTGGTGTGAAGACTGCCTAAGCATATGAGAAGCCTAGTCTTTGGCCTCTTTCACATGTATGTGTCTCTCGTAAGGCTGGCTTCACACCGTGGCAAGATCCGATCCGGGGCTGTCTGATGTAAACCAGACAGCCCCGGACCGGATTTTGGCCCCATAGCCGCCTATGGGGCTGGATGGAGCCGGATGGCAGCTCTCTGCCATCCGGTTTCCATGTTTCCGGAAGAATCCGGGAGAATTCAGACTTTTCTCACCGGAGACAAAAACGTTGCCTGCAACGTTTTTGTGTCCAGGGAGACAAATCTCCCCAAATTGCCGTATCCCCTCTAGCGTTTTTTTAACATGGGAGTCTATGGGAAACGCTTGCGTTAACGCCTGGTACATATATGTACAAGGCATTAACGCTAGCGCTAAAAATGAAAAAAAATGGCTTAAAAATGGCAAGGGAAAAAACGGCATCCTTTACAGCATCCTTCCAATGAATGCAAGCTCCCAAATGTGACCCTAGCCTAACAGGGTGCCGATGTGTTCCCAAGACAGTGAAGGGTCAGATGATGTGACCCCTATCATAACTCACTACCTGTGAACGCTAGCAGAGCGCAGGCTAAGCACGGCTCTTTAGTACATAAGTAATAGCACTGTGCAGTGCTGAGATGTCCTAAGGGGCTAAGTAAAATAAAGAAAAAGTGAAAAAAAAAGTTTTTTAAAATAAAAAAAACATAAAAAGTTCACCCCTCTTTTCCCCCATTGAAAATAAAACATTTTAAAAAATACACATATTTAATATCAGCAAATTCAGAAATTTCAGATGTATCACAATATAAATCCTTTAATTTGATTGGTAAACTTCATAATGGAAAAAAAGTCAAAATGCCAACATTGAAATGAAATGCAAAACAGGTGATCAATTCTTGTTATTTACTCAAAAATGGCATACCTAAAAATGTCAGCTTAAAACACAAAAAATAATCCATCACAGCCCCAGATCCCAAAAAATTTAAATGTTACGTGTTTCTATTTTTACAAACTTCTGAATTGTTTTCACCAATTAGACAAAAATAAAAGTATACATGTTTGGTATCTACAAATTCGTACCAACCAGGGGAATCAGACTGATATGTCAGTTTTACCTTATATTGAACATGGTAAATAAAAAGAAAAAAAAACATTGTGGAATTTCACTTTTTTTTTTGCAATTTCACTGCACTTGGAATTAGGGATGGGCGAATCTACTCGCTAGGACTCGTTACTCGGCGAGTAGTAAGGGACTCGCAGGACTCGGTACTCTGCGAGTTTCCCAGTGATTACTCGCACGAGTCCAATGCAAATCAATATCAATCCTAGTTTTGTCAGAAACGCTGACAAAACTAGGATTGCCATTGTTTGCATTAGACTCCTGCGAGTAATCACTGGCTACTGTGCCAGTGATAGCAGGGAAACTCGCAGATAACTGCTGTTTCTTTGCGAGCCAGTCCAGCTGTCTTCTCTGTGCAGCTCCAGGGTCCTAGAGCCCGCCTGCTGCCTGATGTAGCAGTGCTGAGATTGTTCTCAGTCTGCTCATTCCCTGTGTACAGACATGAATGTCTGTGCACAGAGATGATGTAGCAGAGCTGAGATTGTTCTCAGTCTGCTCATTCCCTGTGTACAGACATGAATGTCTGTGCACAGAGATGATGTAGCAGTGCTGAGATTGTTCTCAGTCTGCTCATTCCCTGTGTACAGACATGAATGTCTGTGCACAGAGATGATGTAGCAGTGCTGAGATTGTTCTCAGTCTGCTCATTCCCTGTGTACAGACATGAATGTCTGTGCACAGAGATGATGTAGCAGTGCTGAGATTGTTCTCAGTCTGCTCATTCCCTGTGTACAGACATGAATGTCTGTGCACAGAGATGATGTAGCAGAGCTGAGATTGTTCTCAGTCTGCTCATTCCCTGTGTACAGACATGAATGTCTGTGCACAGAGATGATGTAGCAGAGCTGAGATTGTTCTCAGTCTGCTTATTCCCTGTGCATAGACATCTATATTTATGCACAGGGGATGTAGCAGAGAGGACATCGCGTTTTGGACTGCGTCGGACGGAAGAGGATTTTTTTAATTAAAGATGGAGTCCCTAATGGCTTTTTTTTTTATTTCTAATAAAAAATTTTCCTTGTGTTGTGTTTTTTTTAAAACAATTTAATAGAAATTCATGGCGGTCATGTCTAATATTGGCGTGACCGCCATAAATTTCGGGCTTAGGGCCAGCTGATAATACAAAGCTGGCCCTAACCTCTTTATTACCCAGCGTGCCACCGCCACCAGGGCCGCTGGAAGAGCGGGGTTCAGCGCCAGAGGATGGCGCTTCAATGAACGCGCCATCTTCTGGGGCGGCTGTGGGCTGCAATTTGCAGCGGGGGGTGCCCAGAAAGCTTGGGCATCCCTGCGCTGCGGATTCCAGGCCCCAGCTGCTTAGCTGTACCTGGCTAGACATAGAAATTGCGCGGAGCCCCACGCATTTTTTTTTAATTATTTCATGAATTTCAGAGTCAGAGTCTCAGAGTCAGAGTCTCAGAGTCAGAATCTCAGAATTTCATGAAATAATTAAAAAAAAAATGCGTGGGGCTCCGCGCAATTTCTATGTCTAGCCAGGTACAGCTAAGCAGCTGGGGGCTGGAATCCGCAGCGCAGGGATGCCCAAGCTTTCTGGGCACCCCCCGCTGCAAATTGCAGCCCGCAGCCGCCCCAGAAGATGGCGCGTTCATTGAAGCGCCATCCTCTGGCGCTGAACCCCGCTCTTCCAGCGGCCCTGGTAGCGGTGGCACGCTGGGTAATAAAGAGGTTAGGGCCAGCTTTGTATTATCAGCTGGCCCTAAGCCCGAAATTTATGGCGGTCACGCCAATATTAGACATGACCGCCTTGAATTTCTATTAAATTGTTTTAAAAAAAACACAACACAAGGAAAAATTTTTATTAGAAATAAAAAAAAAAGCCATTAGGGACTCCATCTTTAATTAAAAAAATCCTCTTCCGTCCGACGCAGTCCAAAACGCGATGTCCTCTCTGCTACATCCCCTGTGCATAAATATAGATGTCTATGCACAGGGAATAAGCAGACTGAGAACAATCTCAGCTCTGCTACATCATCTCTGTGCACAGACATTCATGTCTGTACACAGGGAATGAGCAGACTGAGAACAATCTCAGCTCTGCTACATCATCTCTGTGCACAGACATTCATGTCTGTACACAGGGAATGAGCAGACTGAGAACAATCTCAGCTCTGCTACATCATCTCTGTGCACAGACATTCATGTCTGTACACAGGGAATGAGCAGACTGAGAACAATCTCAGCACTGCTACATCAGGCAGCAGGCAGGCTCTAGGACCCTGGAGCTGGGGCAGCCAGAACACAGAGAAGACAGGATCTTATCGGTGCGAGTCAGTGATTACTTACAAAGTAAACTAGCAATGCAAATAAATGACAAAACTAGGATTGCTTCAGGCTGAAGCTTCCGAGACACATCTGCGATTTGTAAATCTCACACTACTCGCTATTACTCGCTTCACCATTCATTAACATTGGACTCGCTAGACTCGCAACGAGTAGCGAGTCCTGGGCTCGGACTCACTAGAGTCAAGCGATTCCGAGTAATTTAGGATTCGCCCATCACTACTTGGAATCTGTTTCCAATTTTCCAGCACACAATGTGCTGAAACTAATTGGGTTATTTAGCGGTTCAACTCTTCATGCAAAAAACAAGCCCCTGTATCACTATGTTGTTAGAAAAATAAAAAGTTAAGGCTCCTGGAAGAAGGGGCGGAAAAAAAACGAAAAATGGAAAATCGCCCGGGGATGGAGGGGTTAATAAGGTGTTGTCAGTTTGTCTATAACCCTTTAAAAGGAAACTATCTCCACTCAGATGAATTGTAAAGCGCTGCGGAATATGTTGGCGGTATATAAATAAAGCTTTATTATTATTATTATTATTATTTAGGGAAAAGGACAAAGATACATTGATCACGACACATGCAAGACACTCGCACGAGTCTCGCATGACTCACCAGGCACGTCCGCTGGCTTACAGGAGAGGAGCATGTCAGCTGCATGTATTTCTATGGGGCATTCCCCCTCCTGTCAAGAGAGCTGGCAGCTGGTCCGGGTGAGGCATGCAAAACACGTGCGAGTATTTTGCATGCGTTTCACTCAATGTGTCTCTTGCCTTATTGTGAATAATGGAAGGAATTAACAAAGTAAAGAGACAATGTGAAGGGCCATGGACATGAAAAAGAAGAAGAAAACAATGTATGAGCAAGGGTGGAGACCAAATTTAATACCCACTTTTCATGATTTAATGGAACAGGGCCCAATACATAGACTAATTCTATACGCCTGATTACAAAATACATTGCCAATGGTTTTGATCCCATGATAGTAGGCAGAGGAGCTCCTATGGTATCCTTAAACTCAATGGAGACATCTCCGCTCATATGAGATGCAATAAGCAATAGCTGTATAAATCAATGATCCTCAACTCCAGTCCTCAGGAGCCACAAGCAGGTCATATCTTAAGGATTTCCTTAGCATTGCACAGGTGATAATTTAATTACCTGCACAGGTGATGATTCTGAAACCTATGCAATGCTAAGGAAATCCTGAAAACCTGTACTGTTGGCGGGTCCTGAGGAAGTTTGGGAACACTAGTATAAATGATGGACAGTAGGAGTAAAAAAATGAATTGGGGATCAACAAGAGAAAAGAGGGGTAGAATAGTGAGTAAGAAGGAAATAATTTAATGGCGAGAATGGAGAACAAAGTCATGACCAGTATTTAGTGTTCTCATGGCATGAGCCTGCTAAATATTACTTAGGGCGGCTTCACACTGCGGTGTGATCCGGTCCGGGGCTGTCAGGGATGAACCTGACAGCCCTGGACTGGATCAGCACACAGAACTGGAGGGCTAATTTGCTAGCAGCGGTTCTGACCTATCAGCGGTGGCAGCTGCGTGCGGCTGAAACACCGGACCGGGGGACAAATTAGCCTTCCAGTTCTGTGTGCTGATCCAGTCCAGGGCTGTCAGGTTCATCCCTGACAGCCCCGGACCGGATCACACTGCAGTGTGAAGCCGCCCTTAGCAGTTCCAGGGTTAATTGTTACACCTCTTTTTAGTATGTCATGACTAGGGCAACTAGATAAACAGATATTAAAAGTGGTATTCAATTTTACTATATAGCACAAAGTCATGTAAAAACCATATACAATCCTGGTAGCTAAAATCATGAAGATACAAACATAAAGAGAAAGTGTCATCAAGAAGCGAGTGACAGAGAGCGACTTGGAAAGGCTCAGCCTTCTAGTAATTTACTTGCAGTCAACTCTGAGCAGAAGAAAGAGCGTATTATTCTAAAAGGCTCTGGGAAACTTCTGAAATATAGGCTGGGGAGATTTAATCTAAAACAAAATATTCTTATTCCGACCCTATTTGCCTAAAGGGTTATCATGTTCAGTTGTAGCCATCGTTCTGGCAGGGATTTTGCTAAAGGCCTTTCCAATCTTAAACTTATGAATATATGAAGTAGACAGCAAGTAATTGGAGGAAAGGAGATGAATTCTCAAAGAAAACTGTCTTCTGAAAATAAATAGTCTATAGAGCATTATACAGCCTCCTTAATATACTCGCCAATGACATATTGCAGTTTTCAGACGAATGTTTATAACTCTAAATATATTCCATTCCGTCTTGAATCATCATGACTAGTGAGATTGTCAAAATGGCCGTGAAAGTCCATATTTTTATAACATTGGACTAGCAGATGCCCAAAGCGAAAATAAAATAGGATGATTATGTAAATGTAAAACTGCCTCCTGTGTAAGGAGATGGACATATCGTCACATTCCCCCTAGAAGACACCAAGGTTGTTGTAGCGTATTGTGTATTGCGTCATGCGTTATTGTGAAGGTAATGTACTATGGAAATTGTGATGTGATACTTTGTAATGTCTGCCTGTATAATGCTTTGCACTGTACTGTGATGAAACTGTGTTCTGCCCAGAACAGGCAGTGAGTAGGGTAGGAGAGAAGTAAGGTTTTGGGACTAGCCCATAGTGGTAGGGGCAGGTGCATGGACAGTTTAGAGTTTTCTGTTAGGAGTTCAGATAGGGCACAATGTGGGACAGAGACAGACCTAAGGTCTGAATAGCTCACAGTGCTGTATGACATGGGTGTCCTTAGAGCAAGCAGAGAGTTTAGTGACCCACCCCAAGGCCTTGGGTACCCAGTCTCGGGCGTTATAGCAAAGGGGAATGTCACGGGTGGCTTGGCCAAGACCGTGGCCCTGGTGGTCGCTGAAAAAGGTGTAAAAATCTACAAAGAAAAAAGGATAAATAAAACACTAGGAGGTGGCTCTGCAGGTATAGTTTCTGGGTTGATAGGGTATAATGGTGTGCACACCGCGTAGGCGATGAGTGGAGGTGCCAACTAACAGGATTTCTTCAATCCCAGTGAATGCAAATATGGGTACAAAGTTGCACACTCCTTTTGATGTTTTTGATGCAAGGTTTATTATGAACAGTTAACGATCACAGATGTCAACGCGTTTCGGCTTTAACCAAAGCCTTGATCACGACAATTGGCAGGTGTAGGTCATGGAACGTTCTAGGAAAAGATTGGAAAGAGGCGTCTTTCCTTGGTGGCGAACGCTTGATTAAGGTGGTTTGCTATATTTCAATAATTCCCAAAAGGGGATAGGCGTTTTTCAGCACGGTCCTTCTTTAGGTGATTAGTCCGCCCCTGTCAGGGTCCTGGTAGGAATGAGCTCATTCCGCGTTGACATCTGTGGTCATTAACTGTTCATAATAAACCTTGCATCAAAAACATCAAAAGGAGTGTGCAACTTTGTACCCATATTTGTAGTCTCTGGGTTGGACAGGGTCAGGGGCTGGAAGAATTGACACACACATGCTGGGTCCCGGTACTCGTTGCGAGTATAGCGAGTCCAATGGCAGTTAATGGGTGGGCGAGTGCTTTCGCAGTGTATCTATATATACACTGCGAAAGTTCACTAAAAGTGAATAAAAGTTGTTAAAAAATAAAAAAAATATCATACTCACCTATCCGATGGCTGCACAGGAACCGGCAAAGAAGACATCCGAGCAACGACAAGGACCTGTGAGTCTGACAGCCAATCAGATGGCTGGTAGCGATCTGGCCAAACAGATGGCCAGACGTCACAAACCATCTGACCGCTACCAGCCACCTGATTGGCCAGATTGCCAGGTCTTGAACATGCTTCGATGACCTGGCAATCTGGCCAATCAGGTGGCTGGTAGTGATCACATGGTTTGTGACATTGGCCATCTGATTGGCCAGATCGCTACCAGCCATCTGATTGGCTGTCAGACTCACAGGTCCTTGTCATTGATCGGATGTCTTCTTTGCCGGTCCCAGTGCAGGCGTCGGATAGGTAAGTATGTTATTTTTTTATTTTTTTAACAACTTTTATTCACTTTTAGTGCACTTTTGCAGTGTATATATAGATACACTGCGAAAGTTAAAGGACTACTCGCTACTCCCGAGTAATCACATGAAACTTGGGGAATAGCGAGTAGCCCGAATATTGCTACTATTCGGCGAGTACTGAATAGTAACGATTCTACTCGCTAATCCCTATTCATATACAAATGAAAAATTAAATCAAAAATTTCAAATTCGGTCAATTTTGACCAAACAGAACAGCAGGGTTATGAATGGGCCCTTCAATTTATCATATCTACGGGCCCTAAGGCCTTGTTCATACATATCATCTGTTTTTGCCTTAAATCCATTTTTGGGAACATTTTGGACTGTTTTTTTTTTAAAGTCCAAAAATGCATATGCGTTAACGCATGGTGCGCTCAAGTGTCAATGCGTTTTTTTAACAATACATGCGTTTTTGTTCAGCGTCCCAAAAAACACTGCATGCAGCGTTTTTGGGTGCTGTAAAAAAATGCATGCGTTTTTTTAACATGGGGCCCTATGGGAAACGCATGTGTTTTTGGTGAAAAAATGACTAAGTTCCAAAAGTTCTAAAAAACGTTCGGAACCTCAGGGGACACTATTGGAACCCTTAGAAAAACGGATCTGTTTTTCTAAGGGCTTAAAAAACGGATTGGTATGTGTGAACAAGGCCTAACAGAATCTTTCCATCACTAACATTTATAGCAGATCCATAGTTGGTATGGATTGGTCACAACTGTAAAAATGATGTTCTGATGTATTACATCTGCTGTAGCCCAGGCTGAAATTTGGATGCTTGGTCTACTTGTCAGTTTTGTTTTTTTAGTTTATTTTTGTTTATTTCATGGGAGGGTTAATTTAATTTAGGCTAATTTTTATTTTAAAAAATTGTTAAAAATTGATCTACTTGTAAATTAAAAAAAACAACTACAATCACAAAATAAACAGCAATAGGAATTATAGTGTAACTTATTCAGAATTGTGTCCGTTCCTAGAAGCACTGTACATAGATTTCTTCCCACTGATTAATAGTGGTCGTGTCCCATATCTAGAATCACAAACAGCTGCCTTCTTATTAATTGGACGCTTAATGCCTCTGATGGCGCTAATGTATTAAGGCACTTTCCGTCAATTTACAACATGGTCATGAGTGATTTAGAAAAAGAGGTTTTTGCTTCAGATATAGAAACATGATTAATTATTTCATTATTGTGCTAATGAGCCCAACCTCAGAGCACAAGCACATAAGAAATCATTACTGTATCCGTAACACCCAATTAAAATAATACAAACATGGAAACAAGCAGAGAAAATTATCTATCGATACCCTCTCTTTCCTTTTCTTTATCTGTCTGTCTATCTATCCATCCATCCATCTTTCTATCTATCCATGTGTATACACAATATAAATATCTATATATGTATATATAAAAGTGCTGGTTTCTCACCATTGGCTGTCCATGCTAAATAAATAAAGGTGTTCAAGTTTGTGGTGACCTCAATGAGTACAGTCAGTATCCACAAAATGCTTTACATGAGAGTGTGAGAGATACTGTTGCACCAAAATACAACTTTCTGATGTGTAATTGTGATAAAAGAGCAGGAGTCAATTTTAGAAATGTGTTTGACTTGCCAAACAGATGTGTTATTCCAGTGTGTTTAAAATTGTGGACAGTGAGAAGTAACTTGATTGCCCAGAGAGTGCATTCTAGAGAACTGGTGCAGCTTGAGAGAAGTCACGGAAGATTTGCTTTCTGGTCGGTGTTAATCCTAGATCATTGACCAACGTGCACATTTTAAAAAACTGCGTTTCTGGAGTAAAAGTGTCTTGATGTTGTAGAATTAAAGATATAGATGTGGTTTATGCATCTCATGTCTTTTTCAAGTCAATGATTTATGTTTTTTTCACATGAAATTCAGCATCAAAATGTGTAAAAGCATTCTATTCTGCTACAGCATGAGACTTTTACTCCAGAAGCTCGGCCTTTTTAAGATTAATCCACCATGGTCAAGTTTTCCTGGTGCATGTCCTCCCCAAACACGGGCCAGCAGCAGCTAGCATTTTATACTCATTCGGTAGTTGTGTCTCACACATTCTTTCCCGATGAACAACACCGATCTGTTTATCTTTATCCATTAAGGTTTTACTGAACGTTTTGAGTGCTCTAACCTCTTCACAGCTCCATTTCTCAGTGATAGATCATTGACAGAAAAGAAAGTACAAATAGGGTGATAGACCAAGATGCGGGAGGAGGGTAGAACAGAGCAGCCCTGTGGAGGGCTTTGCGGAGAGTGTGATAAATGAAATGGACTGGCAATGTAATGACTGGCACAGGGTGGACACAATATGTTTATATGTATTCATATATATCTATATATGAATAAAGATGCTCAGAATATATTATAGGGGCAGCCCCCCGAAAAAACGCACTCACCAGTCCCCAAACAATTAAAGCTGGTGGCAAGTGGCGATGGTGGTTAGGCTCTTGCACAGGGTTGTGTGTCACTATCAGGACTCTTGCCATTCCACTCTCACACTCGCACACACATCAGGTTCCAGTATCACTCTGCTTACACCAAGGCTACATTCACACACAGCTTTTTTGATGCGTTTTTGGTGCGTTTTTGAGGATCAATTTTTCATCTGCAAAACAGGATCAGGCCTTTCAAAAAAATGCATCAAAACAGATGATCCATTTTTGATCCTTTTAGATGCGTTTTATACTTGCATTTTTTAAGTTTATAGACAATTGTTTACATGGAAAAAGCGTATCAGAAAAACACCACACAAATGGACATGCTCATTCTTTTTGAGGATCCGTTATAGAGCCAAAAAACGCACCACTGCAAAATGTTTTGTCTGAATGACAAATCTTTGAAACTCATTGTCTTTGCTGGGAATCTATGAAATTGATCCATTAGGCCTTGTTCACACATACCAATCCGTTTTTTAAGCCCTTAGAAAAACAGATCCATTTTTCTAAGGGTGCCAATAGAGTCCCCTGAGGTCCTGAACGTTTTTTGGAACTTTTGGGACTTAGGCTAGGGTCACACTTGCGTTTTTTTCATGCGTTTTTGGAGACCTGTGTTTTCAAAACCGCATGTAAAAACGCATCCATAGGCCCCCATGTTAACAAACACATGCCCTAATAGCAAAAACGCATGTCTTAATAGCAAAAATGAATGTGTGACAGTACCATGCGTTTTTGTGTGCGTTTTTGTATCCGCACCTAAAAATACTACATGCTGCGTTTTTGGGTGCTTTTCCAAAAACGCATGCGTTTTTTTTAGGCACTAAAAAAATGCATGCTAAGTGTGACCCTAGCCTATGTAATTTTTTCACCAAAAACGCATGGTGCCTATAAATGCCATGCAAAAACGCATGCGTTTCCTATAGGGCCCCATGTTAAAAAAACGCATGTGTTTTTTTTTTACAGCACCCAAAAACGCTGTGTTGTTAAAAAACGCATTGACACTTAAGTGCACCATGCGTTAACGCATATGCATTTTTGGACTTTGAAAAAAACCAGTCCAAAATGTTCCAAAAAATGGATTTAAGGCAAAAACGGATGGTGTGTGTGAACAAGGCCTTTCACTGCAAAAATAGATCCTCACAAACGCATCAAAAACACTGTGTGTGAATGTAGCCTAAGGCCTTGTTTACACATACCATCCGTTTTTGCCTTAATTCCGTTTATGGGAACATTTTGGACTGTTTTTGTTCAAAGTCCAAAAACACATATGCGTTAACGCATGGTGCATTTAAGTGTCAATGTGTTTTTTAACAACACATGCATTTTTGTTCAGCATCCCAAAAAACACTGCATGCAGCGTTTTTGGGTGCTGTAAAAAAACGCATACTTTTTTTAACATGGGGCCCTATGGGAAACGCATGCGTTTTTGAATGGCACATATAGGCACCATGCGTTAACGTATGCGTTTTTGCATGCAAAATTGTTGAAAAAATGACTAAGTCCCAAAAGTTCCAAAAAACATTCAGAACCTCAGGGGACACTATTGGCACCCTTAGAAAAACGGATCTGTTTTTCTAAGGGCTAAAAAAAACGGATTGGTATGTGTGAACAAGGCCTAACTCTGTATGAGTGATACCTGCTTCTGGTCAGCAAGGGGAGTGAACTGCTGTGCAATGCAGGGAGACATGGTGGCCATGCAGATTTGAATATAATAGCCCATTTACTTGCCAACTCTATTGTTTGGGGTCTGGTAAGTGCAATTCTTTTGGCCGGTGTCTGCTTACTTTTGGGGTTAAACTTAAAAGTACATTATATATAATAAATTTAAGCCAAAATAAGACCTACCCTGGAAATAAGCCCTAGCATATTTTTTGGAGCAAAAAATAATATGACTCTGTATAAATTTTAATGGAAACACAGTAATTGGGTGTCACCAATGTAAGGCACTGGGAACCATTCCAGAGAGGACCCAAAGGGAGTCTGGGGATGCTAACCCACTGACTGCAGGGACTGGGAACCATGCCGTCTGGGCTGTCAACATGGCCGCTCACTAACCTATAGCTAGAGTGGCACAGGGCACAGTGGGGGCAAGCATGGCCTCAGCTTGGTAAATGGGGTGGAGCCAGACATACCAGGGGTAATCGTAGTCTTGTTGGCCAAGGAGTTTGGCGCTCTTATTCCTGCACATTGCGAACACAGTTTGTGCGGGATAACTCACTTCTTCCCATTGCTTCAGTATTTCCTGACTCTGGACCAGCTCTAGCTACAGGGTTCCTTGTGCACAGCCATGAAGAATTAGTCTACCACACCGTAAAACTTGTAGTATTTTACTACTATCAAAGTCCACAAAGCACAGGATAGGGCACATGCTTACGTGTTCTCCTGCATACTTCTCTTGCTCTTCTGACTCCATAATCTCTACAATGACCAGTCTGGTCACCAAGCTGCAGGCTGACCAAGCTCCCTAGAGTGAGAATCAGCACGGTTTTATCTCTAACTACCCTCTGCATGAGTTGATCTGGTACACTACAATGGGAACCAAGTTACCCAGCATGTTTGATGGGGCCTGAGGTCACCGTTGCCATGGTAACCGCTATTGCTATGGCAACGGTGACCTCAGCATTTACTATACTCCAGGTCTCAGCACTGTCATTCAGTGATCAGAGACCACGGGAGCAGATGTGTTAATCCTCCCCGTGGTCTCTGATGTAGCAGAGCTGAGTTTATCCAGGAAGAGAAAAAGAGGATTGTAGAGGAATATAAGGGTGGAGAGGGGGTAATAAAGATGGGGTCACTAAGTGTCTCTATGTTTTTTTTTAATGAAATCATTTTTCTTTGTGTTGTGTCTTTTTTGCTATTTATTTGAGATTCTTAATGGCCATGTCTAACTTGGCCCGAAATTAAGAATCTCAGAGCTTAATAACAGCTGGCAATACAAAGCTGGTGTTAACCCCTTGTAACCCAGCGTGCCACTGCCACCAGGGCCACTGGAAGAGCCTGGTAAAGCACCTGGAAATGGCGCTACGATAAATGCGCCATTTCCAGGGGTGGCTGCAGACTACAATTCTTTAGCATTGGGGACCCCTAAACTAAAACAATGGACCCTCTCCCCTCTGAGAATACTAGCCCTCAGTTGCATATTTTTACCTTGGCTGGCAATTAAAAATAGGGCAGAGCCCATGCATTTTTTTGCAAGGCAAAGTAAAATTACGCAGCTGAAGGTAGCAGTTTGAGGCTGTCTGCTTTCAATGGGCTAGATTGAAAATACCATGAATACCCACACATTTTTTTCAATTATTTATTTATTTAACACCATATGATGGCAGGTTGGTTGCCATACACTATTGTGTATGGCAACCAAGCACAATCACTGTCCAGATTGTGGAAATGCATTCTGACTTCAACAGCCAATCATAGAGTGTGAGTATCTGTGATTGGCTGTTTGCCTGACAGTGCAGTAAATATTCAAGTAGCCTAATAGGCAACCCCAGAAGTGATTTAGTGGGAGTGGGAGCCTGATCTGATCTGGAAGTTATTCAGCGGGAGCGTGGGATGCTGAGCTGACCTGGGAGCAGCAGCAGGAGTCTGGTAAGCCCAATCTACCTGTTTTTCTACCTTCACTAGGTTCTGTCACACCTGTATGGCAGCACAGTATGTAGACAGTCTACATCATGTCTGCCTACTGTTCTCATACAGTTTGAGCACGATCTCATCCATCTCTGCCTTTTTACAGCCCTCCCAGACCTTTTTGTAGGGTGCAGCAGAAAATTACTCGCGTTTCCCATTGACTTGCATTGTACTCGCTATTCGGAACAAATACACGATTATTACAAGGTACTTGTTACGAGTATAGCAATTACGAATATTACGTTACTCGCTCATCACCAGTTGTATCACATATCAAAAAAGTATTAATATGTATTACATCCAATCATTCGTTCTAAACTCAACTTCAAAAGAAATATCATTTCTCCTACAAGGTTAATACAAAGACCTGTTGTACAATGCTGTATGTCCAGACCTGTTCACCTAATGGAGACTTTATCTACATTGATACATATAAAATATATAAAAAATAGGATTCACTATAATTAACGAAAGCTGTGGACACAAACAAAACATGTCACCACACGTTATTCTTTTATCAAAAGAGCCACTCAACAAATGGAGAATCCTCCTGTTAACCTCATGTACATTTTTCACAATCTACTGAAAGAAACGTCATTTATGGAAACCTCCTAATGAGAATGATATTTGTTCATTCTCAGCCACTTCATTCTGTTATATAAAACAAGTACGGTAGTTTATTTTGAAGATAGAAGTAAAATGATCTTCTGATAAAGTATGTCATAAGGTACCGTTACACGTCGCAACATTGCATGCAATTTCACTTGCAACTTACTGGTTGCAGTGAAATCATGGACACATTGTTCCATTTTGTTGCCGTGTACAAATGGAACAATGTGTCCATGATTTCACTGCAACCAGTAAATTGCAAGAGAAATTGCATGCAATGTTGCGAGGTGTAACGGTACCCATAAACATGCTAGAAGACAAAGCTGAACTCTCCAATCTCAGATCCAGGGGCGGAACTACACTGGTGCAGCTGGTGCAGCTGTACCAGGGCCCCGACCGGCTGGGGGCCCCTTCAAGCCTTGAGGGGGGCCCCCAGCCGACCCCCACAAGCCGCCGTAAAAGGAGAGGAGGGTCAGGCAAGGGAAGCAGAGAGCTTCCTGCTTCCCCTGCCTGATCCCGCCCCTCCTCTCCTCTGCTCCTCCGGCCCCTAGCATACATCCGGCGCGGCTCCCAGGTAGGAGAGCATCGCGCCTGCGGCTCCCAGCGGCTCCTAGCAGCACCCCCCCCCCCCTTCCCGGGCCACGCCGACGGCCAACGCACCACTCCCCCTACGGCCGTGCCGACGGCCAGTAGCCCCGCCCCCCCGGTCCTCTCCTGCACCAGGGCCCCCGGGAGTGACGGTCCGCCCCTGCTCAGACCAACACTGAAAGAACCATAACAAGGTCCGGGGCAATTCAGAAAAGTATTGTACTTGAAAGTATCGACACTCTACAATAACAATAGTGCATCATACAAAATATGACCTTGCCTATTCATGCTTTTTTTTTCATCCTAGGAAATTTGAATAGCTTCTCCACAAATTGAATGTCCCTTATGATTCTGGGACTTTATAAATCACCGAGCTTAATAGACTTAATATGTAAAAAATAAGGGAAAAAATCCTAATACTCCCTCTCTGGCTCCTCCATCACTTGTCCAGTCCTCGTTATATTTAGGCTAGGGTCAGATTAATGGTAAAGTGGGCTTGCGTATAAAACATAGGTTTTGGCAGCCTTAACGCAGTGCTATCGCCATGGTAGCGCCACGTTAATGCTGCCAATGCTACCTATGGTGACGCGGCTCAAACGCCGACATCTGAATGAAATCTCGCGCTTTTTCCTAACGTTGTCGTAAAAGTTGTTGATGAAAGTGTCTTTTCTCGCATTAGGAAAATGCTCAAGATTTCATTCAGATGTCAGCATTTGAGCCGCTCTATGGGCTGCGTCACCATAGGTAGCATTGGCAGCATTAGCACGGCACTACTATGGCGGCAGCAATGCATTAAGGCTGCCAAAACCTATGTTTTTAATGCAATCCCACTTTACCATTAATCTGACCCTAGCCTTACAGATCATTACTGAAATCTCTGGGTCGCTCACACTGAGCCGGGACCACCAGCTATGCTGAGGCCCAGAAAGCAGCGCAAAAGGTCACAACATTATAACATCACAAAGTGCGCTGTAACCTTGCTTGAAGAAAAAAGACAAAAGGCGCACATAGGATTTCCCTGTGACAATTCCAATAGATGATGAGTGTAGGGTTCTCACCTGTAGGGATATGTTAAGCCACAACCACTACACACGCTTGTAATAAAGATCAATGGCTGTGAAAGCTCCCTGGCAATAAAATCATGCAGGTTGGAGATGGAAAGGCAAAACACTGCGCTGCCAAGATAGAAGGAGGCTCCGGAGAATAAAGTGTTAATAAGTGAAAGTGATATGTTGCCACACCTTTTGAAGTCAAAGACTTCGTCTTCAGGCAAATTACCAATGTGCAACGTACAATGTACATTGGTGATTTGCCTGAAGAAGAGGACTTTGACTTCAAAAGGTGTGGCAACATATCACTTTCATTTATTAACACTTTATTCTCCGGTGCCTCCTTCTATCTTGGCAGCACAGTGTTTTGTCCATTACATCTTTGTCCTGCATGATCCTGTAACCTTGCATAGCAGAATTGCTTCAGAGCCAGAATCAGCCTAAGTGATAGGGATTAGAGGATGCAACGAGGGTCATATGGGTGATGGCGAGGGGTGAGCCGTAGGGTATTTTTTAAAAAATTCTAACCATTTCATGGTCTTTTATGGTTTACAAAAATGTCAGCCAGTATCAGAATCCACAGAAGCAAATGACTAAAAACTCGCATTTTTGGCCAATGTTTTGCTAAATTCGAGTAGACTCCAATTACATGTATCTACTCACTTAGGCTAGGGTCACATTTGCTTTTTTTCCATGCAGTTTTCACACTTCTTCCAGTACCACTGCTTGAAGAAGTTGTCTTCCAGAAACTGGCAGTAGGTCCAGGAGTTGAGCTTCACTCCATCCTCAACCCGAAAAGGTCACACAAGTTCATCTTTGATGATACCTGCCCATACCAGTACCCCACCGCCACCTTGCTGGTGTCTGAGTCGGAGTGGAGCTCTCTGCCCTTTACTCATCCAGCCTCTGGCCCATCCATCTGGCCCATCAAGAGTCATTCTCATTTCATCAGTCCATAAAACCTTTGAAAAATCAGTCTGAAGATATTTCTTGGCCCACTCTTGATGTTTTATCTTATGTTTCTTGTTCAAAGATAGTCATTTTTCAGCCTTCCTTAGCTTGGCCATGTCCCTGAGTATGGCACACCTTGTGCTTTTTGATACTCCAGTAACATTGCAGCTCTGAAATATGGCAAAACTGGTGGCAAATGGCATCTTGGCAGCTTGATTTTCCTCAATTCATGGGCAGTTATTTTGCGCCTTTTTTGGCCAATACACTTCTTGCGACCCTGTTGGCTATTTGCCATGAAACGCTTGATTGTTAGGTAATCACACTTCCAAAGTTTGGCAATTTCAAGACTGCTGCATCCCTCTGCAAGACATCTCACAATTTTGGACTTTTCAGAACTCTTCTGACCCATTTTGCCTAAAGAAAGGCATTTGCATAATAATTAAGCACACCTTATATAGGGTGTTGATGCCATTACACCACTCCCCTCCTCATTACAGAGATGCACATTACCTGTATTGCTTAATTGGTAGTTGGCTCTCAAGCCTATACAGCTTGGAGTAGGACAACATGTATAAAAAGTATCATGTGATCAAAATACTCATTTGCCTAATAATTATGCACACAGTGTAGTATGTTCACTAGAGAAAAGCCCAGTTCACATCTAAGGAGGGCTGCGTTTTGTTGCATTTGCGTTTTTGCAGTGCATTGAAACGCAACCAAAAATGCACCCATTGGTTTCAATGGAAAACGCATTGAAAACACATATAATTGTGCAGGAACACAAAAAGCATGTGTTTTTGCAAACACAAACCAAAACGTTGCATGCTTACATTTTGGGCTGCGTTTGCAAAACTGCAGGTGTTTTCAATTGCGTGTTCAATGCATTTTGCATTGAAACCAGTGGGTGCATTTTTAGATGCGTTTCCATTGCGTTTTGTGGTACAAACGCAATGGAATCGAAAACACAGCCAAACGCAGGGAAAATGCAGATTTGAAAAGACCCAAAGGTCCTTACCCACCTGGTTGAAACATACTGGATGTTACGGATGTGGAGGCAAAAAATGCAGTTTGTACCGCTATAGTGGTAGAACTGATTATTTTGAAAATATCATAACTAATAAACAGTTCAAAATCAAAGTCTTCATAAACTGAAATACCACACTCGTATATGTTGCAACTTGTGTGGGATGCTCTAATTATTATGTCGGCCCACTACCAGACCACCAAAGAAAAGGGTCAGTGACCATAATACAGCATGAAATCTTAGCTCTACTGCTAGTTGTTGAAATCTTTCTGGATTATGAAGGCACTTTATTGAGGAACATGGAGGTGTTATAAGCAAACTACCAGCTAAGGGTACTTTCACATCTGCGTTTTTGCAAATCTGGCAGAATTCTGCCTTTTTTTGCAAAAACCGGATGCGGCACACTTGAGGCAACATTGCGTTCGGGCTAATGCATTTTGTATTGGTGTTCAAATCTCCAGGATATGCGCTTTTGGAGAGCTCACAGCAAAATGTTGCAAACAGTGTTTCCTGTGCGCTCTGCAAAAGCACATATCTGGGGATTCGCTGTGGAGCCGGTGGCTGAGGTAAACATCGGGTTGCCATAAGGATCAATAGACAGGGGGCGCATAGCGTTACCTGCTGGTAACGCTATGTGCTCAGCCTGTAAATTGCTAAGTTTGCAGTGCATCCACCAGGCTAGGTGCACACGTGGGTCTGACCCTAGCCTTAGCGGCAGTTTTTGTTCTGTGCTGGAAGTGTAGGATTTTCCGGATCGCGATGAAAACACAAGTGCCACACATGTCCGCAACACCAATACAAAATGCATTAGCTCAAATGCAATGTTGCTGCAAGTGGGATGGATCTGGTTTTTGCAAAAAAGGCAGAATTCCGCCGGGTTTGAAAAAACGCTGATGTGAAAGGCATTCAAAACCTGAAATTCAAAAGCTCTGATCTGTCGTAACTGAAAACAAACGCTGATGTGAAAGTACCCTAAAAGTATAGAGAGGGTGTCCAGGCCGCATAGAGGATTTGATTGGGAACGTGCATTACTATGTCAGGAATAGTGATGGGCGAATCCTAAATTACTCGGAATCGCTTGACTCTAGCGAGTCCGAGCACAGGACTCGCTACTCGTTGCGAGTCTAGCGAGTCCAATGTTAATGAATGGGGAAGCGAGTAATAGCGAGTAGTGTGAGATTTACAAATCGCAGATGTGTCGGAAGCTTCAGCCTGAAGCAATCCTAGTTTTGTCATTTATTTGCATTGGACTAGTTTACTTTGCAACTGTAATCGCTGGCTGGGAAACTCGCACAGATAAGAGTCCTGTCTTCTTTGTGTGCTGGCTCCAGGGTCCTAGAGCCTGCCTGCTGCCTGATGTAGCAGTGCTGAGATTGTTCTCAGTCTGCTCATTCCCTGTGTACAGACATGAATGTCTGTGCACAGAGATGATGTAGCAGAGCTGAGATTGTTCTCAGTCTGCTCATTCCCTGTGTACAGACATGAATGTCTGTGCACAGAGATGATGTAGCAGAGCTGAGATTGTTCTCAGTCTGCTTATTCCCTGTGCATAGACATCTATATTTATGCACAGGGGATGTAGCAGAGAGGACATCGCGTTTTGGACTGCGTCGGACGGAAGAGGATTTTTTTAATTAAAGATGGAGTCCCTAATGGCTTTTTTTTTTATTTCTAATAAAAAATTTTCCTTGTGTTGTGTTTTTTTTAAAACAATTTAATAGAAATTCATGGCGGTCATGTCTAATATTGGCGTGACCACCATAAATTTCGGGCTTAGGGCCAGCTGATAATACAAAGCTGGCCCTAACCTCTTTATTACCCAGCGTGCCATCGCTACCAGGGCCGCTGGAAGAGCGGGGTTCAGCGCCAGAGGATGGCGCTTCAATGAACGCGCCATCTTCTGGGGCGGCTGCGGGCTGCAATTTGCAGCGGGGGGTGCCCAGAAAGCTTGGGCATCCCTGCGCTGCGGATTCCAGCCCCCAGCTGCTTAGCTGTACCTGGCTAGACATAGAAATTGCGCGGAGCCCCACGCATTTTTTTTTTATTATTTCATGAAATTCTGAGATTCTGACTCTGAGACTCTGACTCTGAAATTCATGAAATAATTAAAAAAAAATGCGTGGGGCTCCGCGCAATTTCTATGTCTAGCCAGGTACAGCTAAGCAGCTGGGGGCTGGAATCCGCAGCGCAGGGATGCCCAAGCTTTCTGGGCACCCCCCGCTGCAAATTGCAGCCCGCAGCCGCCCCAGAAGATGGCGCGTTCATTGAAGCGCCATCCTCTGGCGCTGAACCCCGCTCTTCCAGCGGCCCTGGTAGCGGTGGCACGCTGGGTAATAAAGAGGTTAGGGCCAGCTTTGTATTATCAGCTGGCCCTAAGCCCGAAATCTATGGCGGTCACGCCAATATTAGACATGACCGCCATGAATTTCTATTAAATTGTTTTAAAAAAAACACAACACAAGGAAAATTTTTTATTAGAAATAAAAAAAAAAGCCATTAGGGACTCCATCTTTAATTAAAAAAATCCTCTTCCGTCCGACGCAGTCCAAAACGCGATGTCCTCTCTGCTACATCCCCTGTGCATAAATATAGATGTCTATGCACAGGGAATAAGCAGACTGAGAACAATCTCAGCTCTGCTACATCATCTCTGTGCACAGACATTCATGTCTGTACACAGGGAATGAGCAGACTGAGAACAATCTCAGCTCTGCTACATCATCTCTGTGCACAGACATTCATGTCTGTACACAGGGAATGAGCAGACTGAGAACAATCTCAGCACTGCTACATCATTTCTGTGCACAGACATTCATGTCTGTACACAGGGAATGGGCAGACTGAGAACAATCTCAGCACTGCTACATCATCTCTGTGCACAGACATTCATGTCTGTACACAGGGAATGAGCAGACTGAGAACAATCTCAGCACTGCTACATCATCTCTGTGCACAGACATTCATGTCTGTACACAGGGAATGAGCAGACTGAGAACAATCTCAGCACTGCTACATCAGGCAGCAGGCGGGCTCTAGGACCCTGGAGCTGCACAGAGAAGACAGCTGGACTCGGCTCGCAAAGAAACAGCAATTACTTTGCGAGTCTCCCTGCTATCACTGGCACAGTAGCCAGTGATTACTCGCACGAGTCTAATGCAAACAATGGCAATCCTAGTGTTGTCAGCGTTTCTGACAAAACTAGGATTGATATTGATTTGCATTGGACTCGTGCGAGTAATCACTGGGAAACTCGCAGAGTACCGAGTCCTGCGAGTCCCTTACTACTCGCCGAGTAACGAGTCCTAGCGAGTAGATTCGCCCATCCCTAGTCAGGAAGCCTACTGGATCCTTGAGGTAAATGCACGTTATCCTGAAGGTATGAACTACAGTACTGACCTGTGCTATTTCTATTAGAATCTTTCAATCTGATCCAACAATTACGATCAATGCATTAAGAATGAATGTGAATAAATGCATATTGGGGTCTGCTTTTTATGCAGTCTACAATGATGATAAATGTGCTTACATATATTAATTTTTTGAAAAAACATATGGAAAATATGTGACTATTAACTAAATTGAATAATTGAGACTGTGTGAAACATATATATTATTGACTTTAATACGTGGCATGATACATAATAATGTATGACTGTTTATGCATATGTACGCATGATTGCTATAAGAAAATACAGTGAACTAAAATTAATGCTTCGATTATATCTATCTTGTATGGTATGGAATAATATGTTTCTCAGCATTTTAAATATTTCTGCTGATATGTGTATATATGTATTTGTGGGAGAAAATAATATTATATTCTGTAAAAATGAGAATTAGTTTAAATATCTCCCATGGGTATATAATTAAAAATGTACATATTTATGAAATTGTGTCTGTTAAATATGACTCCATATAAGTGTGTATATATACATATACATGGGTTGACACATTTTTTTTCTTGACGTAAATAAGTAAAAGGCTAGGGTCACATTAACGTTATTGGCTGCGCTGGGGGGGTTACATTAAAAACATAGGTTTTGGCAGGCAAAACGCAGTGCTACTACCATGGTAGCACTGCGTTAATGCTGCTCATGCTTACCTATGGTGACACGACCCCTAGCGTGGTTCAAACGTCGGCATGTGAGTGAAATCTCGCGTTAGGAAAAAGCATGAGATTTCACTCAGATGCCGATGTTTGAGCCGCTCTAGGGACCGAATCACCATTGTCAGCGTTAAGTGCATGGCGGTAGCACTGCGTTTAGCCTGCCAAAACCTATGTTTTTAACGCACCCCCCTTTAACATTAATCTGACCCTGTTGAAAGCGTCTTTTCTCACGTTAGGAAAAAGTGCAAGATTTCACGCAGATGCCGGCGTTTGAGCTGCGCTAGGGGCCGCGTCACCATAGGTAGCTTTGGCAGCGTTAACGTGGCGCTAGCATGGCGGTAGCACTGCATTTAGCCTGCCAAAACCTATGTTTTTAACGTACCCTCCTTTAACGTTAATCTGACCCTAGCCAAAGGGTGCTCTCAAATCTGCTTTTTTTACTTTCTGCAGATATCAGCAATAAAAGTATTGGAGTGTCATGCGGATGTCATGTGAATGGCATGCCAGTGTACGGTTTCCCTGCACCAAGCATCCGTATGTCATGCACATGTTATAAGTATGACATGCGTATGACATGCTTTTTTAACATGGACTTTCCCGCTGTAAAGTTAGGATAGACAGATAGATAGATAGATAGATAGATAGATAGATAGATAGATAGATAACATGCAAAAAACAGGAGCAGCACTGCTAGCTGGCTATCCTGGGTGCAAAGCGACCCCAACAGTCCTTTAAATGTAGTAATATACATACAAAATGTCGCAGCACTCCAATGGAGATATTTCTGAAGTAATTTATTCCAGCATGTTAGTTACAATGGCCATTGTAGCTCACATGCTGGAATAAATTACTTCATAAACATCGCCATTGGAGTGCTGCGACATTTTGTATGAAGATAGATAGATAGATAGATAGATAGATAGATAGATAGATAGATAGATAGATAGATAGATATGAAATAGCAAAAAGTGGAACACCACTATCACTTTAGAATTCGGGTGCAAGCCAGTCCTACCGTCACCAAGGTATGATAGATAGCTTGCACGAACTCCCGCGCGTGCGCCGTGCAGGATGCGAGAATCTCGGCAGCCATTTTCTCACCATAGTAACGCTGTCAACAACAAGATTTTCTATACATATGAATAACGGAGCACTTTCTTTATTCAAAGTTATACTTAAATGCGGTCTATCTATTTAATATATAATAACAGGGGTCCACGGGGCACTTGAATCTTATTATTCATGATAAACGCAGTGTATATTGTCTTCATATAAACCCCTCATCCAGATCGGAATCTCCGGGGCATTTCTCCAATCAAGCAAGATTGTAATATACACTCTAGTTTAGTACTCCTCACCCTATTAATTTAGACCACACATTGTGTGCACGGGATTCCCGTTAGCGAGGTATCACGCATGCGCGTGAAGTGAACGATAGCGCAACTGGGCATGCGTGAGCGTTCCACATGAAGCTGCATTATGTACATCGAGATGGTATAGGTCAGCTGTATACAGGCTGCAATTTGAGTGCAATCATCGCTATCTTGCATACATGTGTGGGAAATGAATAGATAAGTACCAATTATGGGAATATGACATATTTTAACTTTCTAATAAGAATTTTTTAAGTATGATTTCACTTGAGCACTATTTAAAAGCACTTTACTGTATAAAGGGTACTTCTCTTCACTATTAATTACTGTATATAGACAGTTTTTATATCTAAATTATGTAACCACTATTGATTGTAATTGCCCCTGTGTGGGCCTTATATATGTGCACTACTTCACTAAGGCTGTACTGCTTGAAAAAGGCTGACATAGCCGAAACGTCGCAGTCCAGGAATAAATCCACATAAGTGACTGAAAAGGATGTGCTGCTGTCCATTTTTTTGATTTTAGATAGATAGATAGATAGATAGATAGATAGATAGATAGATAGATAGATAGATAGATTGATAGACAGACAGACAGACGGACGGATGGACAGACATGCGCTAGTAGATCGGGCTTACCAGTCTCACGCTTCTGCTTCCGGGGCCGCCCATTAAGCTTCATGCATATATACTGCATTGACCGGCAAACAGTCAATCACAGACGCTCACACTCTGTGAGTGCGTCTGTGATTGGCTGTTGCAGTCAGACTGCATTCCTCAAACTGGATGGTGATTATGCTTGGTTGCCATCCACATTAGTGTATGGCAACCAACCTGCCATCATAGTGTGTTAGATAAATAAATAATTTAAAAAAACGTAGGGCTTCGCTGTATTTTTCAGTGTAGCCTGGATAAACTGGACAGCTGGGAGCTGCCACCTACCATACCTTGGCTGACAAAAAAATATTGTGCTGGGCTCTACCCTATTTTTAATTGCCAGCCAAGATAAAACTAAGCAACTAAGGGCTGGTATTCTCAGCGTGGTGAGGGCTCATTGTTTTATGGCCCCCCCCCATGCTAAAGAATAGCAGAATGCAGCTGCCTCTGAAAATGGCACATTCATCGTAGCGCCATTCCCAGGTGTTTTACCAGGCTCTTCTAGTGTTTCTGCTGGTGAAACGCAGGGTAATAAGGGGTTAATACCAGTTTTGTATTGCCTGCTGGTATTAAGCCCTGAGATTACTAGACACGGCCTTTAAGAATCTGAAATAAATAGCAAAAAAGACACAGCACACAGACAAATTATTTTATTAGAAATAAACACACAGAAACATTTAGTGACTCCACCTTTACTAACCCCTGGACCTTCCTATCCCTCTTTGATCCTTGTCTTCTCTCTGAGCAACATACACAGCTCTGCTACATCAGAGACCGCAAAGATGAGCAAAGCACGTCCTCTCCCCGCAGTCTCTAATCACTGAATGACTGAGTTGAATATTAATTTGTTTGTATTTTTAATCCTTTAGTAAAGCAAGGTGGCCTTGTTTCACCATCAATTAGAGTTACATATGTATTTTAGGTAGTCATTTTAGTCTATAGTTGAATTGAATTGAATTTATAATCCCATGATTTTTGGAAAAACACTGGGTGAAGGTTTTCTGGTTTCAATAAACCCCTGTACCAATGCATGGTTTGTTTATTTTACTATTTTTTTATGTTCCTTTACTTTACCCTGCCTGGGTCCAGCACTGAGTTTCTGCTGCTACTCCCTGTGTCTGTTTATTTCTGCAGAGCTAGGTTCATGGTGAAAGAGCTGCAATCAGTCTGAGAGCTCAGGAGCTTTGCCCAGTTGACAGCACGAGGTGCAGAGTTGAATCATTGTCTGAAACAGTTTTGAAATGAGACCAGTGCTGCAGACAATAACAAACATTGGGAGCAGCGGTGATCAGTTAGCACTGAACAGGGCAGGGTAAGTAAAGCAGTTTTTTTAAACAGGACAGGGGCTTCTGAAACGGGAAAACCATCTTAAGGATTGGTCAAAGGCAGTTTTAATGAAATAGGTTTGGAGTCTATTTTTTCACTTTTTTCTAATTTTTTATAATATAGGTTACACAGGAAGAGAGGCACATCTGAAGAGATACACAAACATGACGGTTCTTTCGAAGAAGTGCAAATCTCAATCAAAGTTTACCGTAGTTTGATCACTAATAAGCAGCTGTAATTTCTAGTAATAGTCTTCCCTTTAACAGCTTTTCAGTTTGGTAGAGATTTATATGTTGATAATCACATTGAGATATTGTAATGCCAATGTCCCCATACTATGCTGCCTCCCTGCAGCGGGGACAAAAGCATAATCATTGCCGCGGCCAGGCTGCACACCTCCTCCCCCTCCTCGGCTGTCCACTAGGTCTTCTGTGGTCTCTCACTCCTGAGGCCTGTGAACACTGCATAGGTTACAAAGGAGTGCATCTAAGGTGTGCAGCTGTGCTCCTACCCTGCATTTAAAAGGCCAGCATGCTTCCAGGAAGTGCCCCTCAGACTATGGCTGAGTGGCACTGGGTATTTAAGGCATCCTCCCACTAGGGGAGGTACCTAGTCAATTCCATTAGTTAGTTTAGTGTGCCTTGCTAGCTAGTTGTAAGGTTCTGTTTGTGTGTCCGATACTTGTCCCTTTGTTCTGCCTTCCCATTACTTACAGTCCTGCCGTGTCCCTGCACATGTCTGCTCCTGCCTTCCTGTCTATTGTGCCCATCTCTGTGGCTCCTGCCTATACCATAGACTTTGCCTGCTATACTAGAGACTGTATCTGCTATCCCAGACACTGGGAGTCAGCTTCCACAGCTCACCCTGTGGTCCAGTGGGTCCACTTCCCCACACACCCCTCTTGGGGAGTGTTAGTTATTTTGCCTTTTCAGACTTCACTCTCACATGAACTATATTTTCTCAACCTGAGAAAACAGTTCAATTATGGTAATCAGACTATAATCACATTATGATCAGAGTGTGATCCATTTTTCATGGAGGCTAAGGAAAAATGTTTTTCTTATCTTCTCCGGTATGTCACTCTCTGAAAAACTGACCCTGGATTTGAATGGCCGATGTCATTCAATTCTTGGAGACAAATCTTGTAAGCTGCAATTTTTTTCCTATGACTACAAGGTCCAATGACAAATTCAACATGTGCACTGCCTCAATAAATAACATTGCTTCAAGTGCAATCCTATTTTGTGATGAGTAGCACTCGGACTGAAAATACGATCTTCTGCACTAGTCCTTATTATCACTTTTCCAACTTGCCAGGTTTATGATAACCATGAAATAAGATTTACCTTTCCTCCTGTGTGAACTATTAGTGCAGCCAGGGGACATCTTGATTGTTTTACTTCACCTGAACAAAATTCAATCACCACTTGTCATCAGTTTAGCACATTACTCAATATATTATGGCATAGTTATTGGATCCCCAAAAATTTCACCCAGAATTGAGGAACACGGCAAATTACAGGCTCACATCCAACCAGCAAAGCATGTCAGAGCTCCACCTTCTCTAATATGATGCCAATGCTCTCTCCAATAAATAATATGACAAAAGTCCCGATTCTATCAAATGCTTTAAGACATATTATCTGAATACCTCTATGGCCACCATTTACACAATAACGCCCCACCCACAAAGAACAACAAAATGCATTTAATATTCTCAGATTAAAACATATTTAGATCAAATAAAATACATCATATATTCAACATTTTTTATGAATGTAAATCATTAGGTGACGTGAGTTAATTCCAGCCCTTATACAATCATTCGTTTGTTAGAGGCTCCGTTCTTGAATGTAGTATACAATTATGGTTCTAAGTAACTGCAAATGCAGAATGAGGAACTGAGCTCATCCGCAATATTTCTTAGCATGCTCCACTGCATTTACATTACGCGCAATTAGCTCATAATTATTGTTACTTCTAATATGAGCTTGTAAAATACGTAATGACTCTTCCGTACAAGTAGATTTAAAGCAGCAACATACTTACACTTTCCTGTATCTGCTGTCTTATACTAGATAACTGTTTAAAGCGAATCTGTCAGCAGGATTCCCCCCCACCCCATCCATACCCACAAAATATTTATATGTGCAAGTATCACTTTAAGGGTTCGGGCACATCAGCACAAAGAAAAAATGGGACAAGTGAAATCTGTTTGGTCTTCCATATGTTATGTCAGTGTTATGTAAGTGTGCGATTTTTTTTTTTTTTCTTGCCTATCATTTGTCATCCTTGTGTAAATGAGTTTATTTCTCAGCAGCTATTAATCAACATTCATTTACAGGACCATTTACAGTGTTCAACGAAACAGAATAGTAATTTATCCATAAAAATTGGATGGCATACCGATGGTCATATGACCAATTATTTTCTCGTACCCATAGATTCGCACTAGCAAAGCTTGGCCATTTTACATGCCCATATGCAGCATGCTGCAATTTTTTTTCCCGGGCCGAATACAGCTGAGGGAAAAATCACAGATCAGCAATGACTCATTGAACAACACTGGTGTAGGGGCAAAGCACTGCATTGATTGATTTACCACAGTCATCACCTCCCCTCCCCCATATAAACTTGGTAGCTTCCTGTCCCCTGAAATGTTAGCACTCTGCATGACTGAATTTCTCTGTTCCTAAATCGAGGAGCGAGAGCTGAGGTGCAGATATGATTTTGTTGATTTATAAGTGTTCGGTAGATCCTAGAACTGTAGTGCCTAGATCTGGCTCATCATGTAGGAGGGCAGGGACAGTACACACATTTTTTTTATTTCCCTTTTAAGGATGGACAAGAGTGTTGCAAAACTGCTAACAGTAAGGCCACAGAGAAGGATATTGCAGTAATCGAAGTGGGAGATGATGAGGGCATGCTGAACATTTTAGTTGATTCAAGGGTGAGGAATGGACAGACTCCAGAATTTTTTTGGTGCAGTTTTCAAGACATTGTTTGAGAACAAAGAATGCACAGCATTGAACTTCTGAAGCCAAGTATACATGTCCCGGCTTCAGAGAGGCTCACTACGCTTGATTGGCAGTCGTTCACACTTCCAATCATGTGCACTATGCCTCTATGAAGCTGGGACACATACACCTGGCTTCAGAAATTCAATGCTATGAAGGGAACAAAGCCGTGTGTATACCTAAGCTTTGTATAGCACTGGCGAGGTCACCGACTTTTGTAAAAAAAAGCATGTTAGGCAGGGAATTTAGATTTGTGCCCACAACTGTTGATGGTTCTTAGGCCACAGAGGACATGACAGGTTCCCTTTAAAAATGGGAGCCATTCCCTGTTTGCGGCACTCTTTAAGGTTTGTTAAAGTTGAGTGTCAGGTTCAGATTGCATGTTGCTATTAGTATTTTGGGCTGTGGATATAGCTCTTTTGCAATATTTATGAATCAATATAGTTTTCATTATATTCATATAAAAAGGATGTCTGTCTGTTATTTTCAAAAAAGTTGTAAAACAAGAAATATTCACCGGGTGATAAAATGTAAAAATCATAGATAAAATCAATTCTCCATACACATAAAATATGGGAGAATTATCTGTAGTTTCCAGAACCTATACTTGTGGTAATGTTATATCAATTTCTGCATGAGTAGAACTAATTAGCGTCATGGCTCCTGATTTCATAGACTGTGAAGTGGATCTACTAATTGTTGTACCAAGTAATCAGATGTATCCCGTATTTAAATTCTCCTCAGCCCACGGGGGAAAGGGTAGAAGTGTCTCCACGCTAACCTTTACAATGTAGTCATAATTAACTTTTACAAGTGTTGAAAGGCCTCCACAAAATGCCAATACAATCATTGATATATTAGGTATCGTTAGTCAAGCAAGTCTTTATTACACATAGGTAGTGGTTTTATGTCTTAGCATGTCCTATAAATTTAGTTGCTGAGTGGGTACAATTCAGTACGTAGTCTTCAGTAAAACCTTGACCTGAATAATGGCCATTCTTAGTATTTTTTTATACTTAACCGCTCATAAAAACGTGGAATGTCAATTTCAGATCCTGGATTTTTCTGCCTTGTGTAATAACGGAATTGTGTAAATTAGGATAGGTTGGGTTCACTAACCTTTTCAGCTTGTACTTTCTATTACTAATGTTAATTTTTATTTAAATTGACTTTAATTAGTGTCATCTCTGAAATGCTCTGCCTGGGGCCTCTATTGTGATTTGCAACTCACCTCGTAAATGTTAGCCTTTGTAATGAGCTATTTAAGCAAGTAAATTATGCAATCCATCGACGACCCTATCTAAATGTTATTACATGGAAAATGTAAAATATTTTATTCTTTTGGCTGTCAGACAGGATAACCAACAGCATTAGTACTTAAGTGCTTAAAATAGTTGTGGGTGTACAGCCAATGAGCAGTTGTCTTCAGTTTATCTTATGTCAGCTGGCAGGTTCAGACAAGAGACCAAAAGTGTCCTTAGAGACCTTGGATGCTGATAAACGCTTGTTTGGTTGATAACAATTTGCATACTAAGTGAGATATTGTGACATAATGTGTGATTGAGGGGTCTGTGGGGGTATCGTACTGTGTGTTGAGGGATTGGGAGAGTGTCATGATTATTATTATTATTATTTATTTATATAGCGCCATTATATTCCATGGCGGTTTACATGCTAATAGGGCAGACTAGGACAAGTAACATAGTAACAATACAGGTAACAATAAATGTTGACAATTCGGTTGTACAGATACAAGAGGGTAGAAATCCTGTCCGCGAAGGCTCACAGTCTATGAGGGACGGGTGGGGATACAGTGGGAGGGGGAATTCCAGTCGTGAGGCGGTGTGGTGGACCGGGTCTTATTGCAGGTGGTAGGCTTGGCGGAAGAGGTGGGTCTTCAGGCTTCTTTTGAAAGTTCCCAGGGTAGGAGAATGTCTGATGTGTTGGGGCAGAGAGTTCCAGAGTATAGGTGAAGCACGGGAGAAATCCTGTATGCGGTTGTGCGAAGAGGAGATGAGGGGGGAGTAGAGGAGAAGCTCTTGGGAGGATCGCAGGTTGCGTGAGGGTAGATATCGGGAGACCATGTCAGAGTTTTATGGAGGGGACAGGTTGTGAATGGCTTTGTATGTCATGGTTAATGTTTTAAACCGGGATCTCTGGGAAGTAGGGAGCCAGTAAAGGGCTTGGCAGAGGGGGGAAACAGGGGAGTAGCGGGGAGACAGATGGATTAGGCAGGCAGCGGAGTTCAAGATAGATTGGAGAGGTGCAAGGGAGGTATTGGGGAGGCCTGTGAGCAGGAGGTTGCAGTAATCGAGGTGGGAGATGATGAGAGCGTGAATAAGGGTTTTAGCAGTGTCGTGGTCAAGGAAAGTGCGAATCCTATAGATGTTTTTGAGCTGGAGTCGGCAGGAGGTGGCGAGGGCCTGGATGTGGGGCTTGAAGGAGAGGGAAGAGTCAAGGATAACCCCGAGGCACTTGGCATGGGGGACTGGAGAGAGAGAGCAGTCGTTGACGACGATGGATAGGTCAGGTAGTGAGGGGGAGCGTCTTGGGGGGAAGACTATGAACTCGGTTTTGTCCATGTTCAGCTTAAGGAAGTGAGCAGAGAAGAAGGAAGAGATGACGGACAGGCATTGTGGAATTTTGGATAGAAGGGAGGCGATGTCAGGACCAGACAGGTAGATTTGGGTGTCGTTGGCGTAGAGGTGATATTGGAGGCCATGGGACTCAATGAGTTGTCCTAGGCTGAGAGTGTAGATTGAGAACAGTAATGGTCCAAGAACCGAGCCCTGGGGGACCCCGACAGACAGGGGGTAGGGCGAGGAGGATGTGTGGGAGTGGGTGACGCTGAAGGTGCGGTCCGTTAAGTATGAGGAGATCCAAGAGAGGGCAAGGTCCGTGATGCCAAGAGATTCCAGGATCTGTAGTAGAAGGGAGTGGTCAACAGTGTCGATGGCGGCGGACAGGTCGAGGAGGAGGAGAACAGAGTAGTGGCGCTTGCTTTTGGCAGTCAGTAGGTCATTTGTGACTTTGGTCAGGGCTGTTTCAGTGGAGTGGAGGGGTCGGAAGCCAGATTGCAGGCGGTCAAAGAGGGAGCAGGAGGAGAGGTGAGAGGACAGCTCAGAGTGGAATGCTGTTCAAGTAGTTTAGAGGCGAAAGGGAGAAGAGATATAGGGCGGTAGTTGGAGACAGTTGTGGGATCGAGGGAGGGTTTTTTGAGGATGGGTGTGATCAAGGCGTGTTTGAAGGCTGAGGGGAAGGTGCCAGTGGTAAGTGATAGGTTGAAAAGATGAGTTAGGGCTGGGATGATAACGGAGGTGAGGTTGGGAATGAGGTGGGATGGGAGCGGGTCGTGGGCGCTGGTGGTGAGGTGTGATTTTGACAGGAGGGAGGAGAGCTGGTCTTCAGTTATGAGGGGGAAGCAGTTGATGGAAGTAGAAGGCAGTATAGGTGAGAGGGGAGGCTGCGGGGACAGTGGATCAAAGCTGTCTCTGATTCTGTCAATCTTTTCCTTGAAGAAGGAGGCAAAGTCTTCTGCAGAGATAAGGGGAGAGGGAGGGGGAGCAGGCGGGCGGAGTAAGGAATTGAAGGTTTTGAAAAGTTGCTTGGGCATGTTGGACAGGGAAGTTATTAGGTATAAGAAGAAGGTTTGTTTGGCAGTGGCAAGTGCAGTCTTGAAGGCGATGAGGGACTGTTTGAACAGCGTAAAATGCTCAGTGGAACGTGATTTTTTCCATCTCCTCTCGGCGACCCTGGATGCTCGTCTCAGGTCTTTAGTGAGGGTGGTGTGCCAGGGTTGCCTATTAGTGCGTGGAGCGTGATATGTGAGGGGGGCTGCTAGGTCGAGGGCCTTGGTTAATGTGGTGTTGTAGAGGGTGGTGGCAGTGTCTGTGTCACGTACAGATGTTATGTTGGCGAGAGGGAGGAGGGATTCTGAGAGTGAGTGTAGATCTATGTGTTAGGTTTCTGCGGGGATGATCAAGTTTGCGGAGAGGAGGTGATGTAGTAGGGGAGGTGAGGGAGGAGAAGGTCAGCAGATTGTGGTCTGACAGGGAGAGGGTTGAGTTTGTGAGATTAGTAAGGGAGTAAAGACGGGTAAAGATGAGATCCAGCTTGTGGCCCTCTTTGTGGGTGGCAGAGGAGGACCATTGGGAGAGCTCGAAGGAGGAGGTCAGGGAAAGAAGTTGAGAGGTGGTTTGGTGGGCAGTGTCATTGGGGATATTGAAATCGCCCATAATGATGGTGGGGATGTCAGTAGAGAGGAAATGAAGTAGCCAGGTGGTAAAGTGGTCGAGGAAGGTGGGGATGGATCCAGGGGGGCGGTAGATGACGGCTAGCTGGAGCTTACAGGGGGAGAAAATGCGGACAGAGTGGGCTTCGAAAGATGGGAGAGTAACAGAGTGGGGTAATGGAATAGGGGCAAAGGAGCAGGTGTCGGATAGGAGTATACCGACACCTCCGCCATGTATGTCAGAGGGGCGGGGTGTGTGGGAGAGATTGAATCTGCCGTAGGATAGTACAGCAGGGGAGGCCGTGTCGGAGGGGTGAGCCAGGTCTCTGTGATGCCAAGGAATGAGAGTTTATTAGAAATAAAGAGTTCATGGATGTTTGGGAGCTTATTACAGACTGAGTGGGCGTTCCAGAGTGCGCCTGGCAGGGAGATAAGAGGCGCAGGGGCTGGGGGGATGGGTCAAAGGTTGGTCAGGTTGCGAGGGTGGGTGATGATGTGGATTGGTCTGAGGTGGGCATCATTCTGTAGGGGACATCAAAATATGTACTGAATGGGTGTGTTGGGGGTACTATACTATGTGAAGTGGGTCTTTGTAGATATCACTAGATGGATGAAGGCCGGAAGCTATTGCATCGGAAGGTTGGTAACATCACAATTGGGGCAGGCTTTGTGGTGCTGGTGGCCATCTCTCCCCCTTGTGAACTCTCCCTCCCCGTGAGCTCTTCGCCTGCCCATTCTCCCTCTTTACCCTCATGAGCTCTCTCTTTGAGTTGTTTTCCAATATGCGCTCTTCTTCCTTGTATGCAATCTCTCTTCCCCATGTGCTGCCTCTCTCCCCCCTGTGTTGTCTTCTCCCTTCATGTGCTCTCTCCATTGAGCTGTCTTCCCCTGTGTGCTCTCCTCCCAGTTTGTAATGTATGTAAATAAATGTATTTTTACTTAAAAAAGTGTGTTTATTTGTATTAATAATGTGTTTAATTTCCTGGTAAAAAATGTGTAGGGCTTTACTGTATTTTCTATTACCAGTTCAGATAAACAAAGCAGCTACAGGCTGCCATTCTCCACTGCAGGTGTTACCTTTGCTGGCTATGAAAAATACAAAGGAGCCCAATTTGTTTTTAATTATTTAAATAAATAGTTAAATATAAAATTGGTGTGGACTCGCCATTTGTTTTATTGCCAGACAAGGTAACACAGTCAGCTGGGGGCTGGAATTCTCAGCATTGTGAGGCACAAGCATTCTGGCCTACCACATTGAAAATTGCAGCCAGCAGCCGCCCCAGAATTGGCTCCCCTATGAAGGGCTCCCATGTATTTTTCATTGGCAGCAAAGGTAACACCAGGCAGTGGAGGTTTGTCACCAGTAGCTGCTTGGTTTACCTGCGCTGGCAATAAAAATTACAGTGAAGCCCTACATATTTTTTTACCACGAAACACAGAAAGTGCAAAAATACATTAATTTACATACATTACACACAGGGGAAAGACAGCTTAATGGCCAGAGCACATGAGGGGGGGAGAGAGCTCGCACAAGGGGGAGAGACAGCACACAGAGGGGAGAGTGCACACAGAGAGACAACTCAAAGGAAAGAGCAAACAAGGGGAGAGTGCACAGGGGAAAGATAGCTCAAAGAAGAGATCACATGAGGGGAGAGAAAGAGAGTGGGCAGCAGGAGAACACAGGAGGAGAGAGAGAGAGAGAGAGTGTACAGGGGGGCGAGATGTCCACCAGTCCCACAGAGCATGCCCCCATCGTGACGTCACATCCCTCCCAATGCGAAAGCATCAGGTCTCCGTCTACTTCATTACATAACACCAAAAGTTTAAAATAAAGAGCTTCATTGTCCTGAAGTAATAATATAGTTCAAATATTTGTTTTTTACCAATCTAAGGGCCCTTTCACATCTGCGTTTTTCGTAATTCGCGGCAGATGCGGTGAAAAAACCGCATCTGCCGCGTTTACCGCATAACCGTTCCACTTGCGGCGCGGTTGCGGTTTTTTCTATGCAAAGTATAGGCATACTTGCGGCAGGTGCGGCAAGTGCGGTTTTGCACTTGCGGCAGGTGCGGCCGCGAAAAAAACCGCAGTAAGCCGCGGTTTTTTTCGCGGCCGCACCTGCCGCAAGTGCAAAACCGCACTTGCCGCACCTGCCGCAAGTACGCCTATACTTTGCATAGAAAAAAACGCAACCGCGCCACAAGTGGAACGGTTATGCGGCAATCGCGGCAGATGCGGTTTTTTCACCGCATCTGCCGCGAATTACGAAAAACGCTGATGTGAAAGCACCCTAAGAGGATCAGCATATCTGGAAAAAACAGTTTTCTTAACTCAAAATGCAGTATATCTGCATCTAATTCTTTTGCATAGCTCAGGGGAGATCCTACAAGGTCTGAATGAAGTGTAAACCTAAATAATATTATTAATATTACAGAACTCATTAAAGTCCACGTCCAAGTTGAGTTTATTAACCTATTTGTGAATGTGAGTAGAAAATACCTAGATAAATATATCACCTTCTAATGCCAATATTCAAAAATACCAAGAAACAATATAGACTTGTAAAAGAAACATGTTAGTAATTATTACAGACAGGTACAAACAAGTAAGTGCAATATTGTCAGCACATCACTGATGAAACTCTTCACACATTCTTCCATGACACGTTTGTTGCCTATGTTTATTAATATTTCGCAACATTACCATAAAAATAGTGATACAATTATGGAAAATGCCTGTCTAAAACTATTTTCAATTTTCCAATTATTAAAATACAATTGTTCTTAAAAGTGTATTTTGATCATATTCATTTACGGTATCTCAGCTATTTCAGATGTTATATTGAGCGCACGTAATTACATAGCCAACTCTCTTGTGTATGCATGGATGCAGCACGTCCATTAGACTCCCATTCTAATAGTGGTTGGGTTGCACTCTTTGGAACTCATCAATGAATCCATCTTTGAAATAGAAAATGTAAAGAGTAACTAAACCTTTCTTAACCTCATTATCCTGTAGACCAGGGGTCTCCAACCTGTAGTTCGTGGGACTGTGATATGTGGATCGTTACTATCTTCCGGCTTCATGCATATCCACCAGATCTAGCAAATATCTATGAAGAACAGGTCTCCTGATGGTGACTTTTGTGAGTAGCCCCGCAGGCAAAAGTAGATCTGACTTGGGGCTATATAGGAACCCCTGGATCTTGATATTCTATTTCAGAGTGATTTCTGTAGAAAAGCTTTGGCGTTTGGGGAATATGGGTGTCATTGCTATAAGGGACAGGAACTGGATGTGCCTCTCAAGGTCAGAAAGATTGTGGCCGTCTGCAGTATACAATGAAAAGTTATACAAATTAGTAATGTATTTTGTTACCTTATCTTGGTTTCTTCACTCCAAAACACATTGATGCAGAGCTGTATCACTGCTCAGCTCATGCTCCTTTTGAAGCTGCTTCTAACTACTGCTCAGCAACAATACTACACTATATTCAAACAGAGTATCACACTTCCCAAGCTGAGCCTTTCTAATCCCCACTTCTGTATTCAGACTGCTTGAATACGGTATACATATTCTTGTCAAGCAGCAGTTGAAAGCAATTTATAAAGAAGTGTGAACTGGCTATTGAAACAGCAGTGCAACAGATGCAATATAAGGAAATGAAGTTTAATGCAAAAATGTATAACTTTGCAATGCTTAATTTAAAATAAAATATTCTTTGAAGGGCATTTGTAAGCAAGTGTTTGCTATGTAATCTGAGAGCAGCATGATAAAAGAACAAGGACTCTGACTCCAACAATATATCAGTTAGTTTACCGAGTGCAGCAGTTGGAATAGAATCCACAGTTTTCTCTACTGCAGATCAAGAAAAGCTTGTAATTCTGAACTGTGTATATCCGCACCCACTTATTAATTGGCAGCTTTCAGTGTACACTCTATATTGTCAGAAAGCTGTTAATTAGTGCCTTGGGCATAATTTGACCTAGTCCTTTAATAATAATTTCCTGCTAATAAAACACAGACTTCATTGAATCAGCAAAATACAGTCCAGTAAGTGATAGATCCCTGGAATCAGAGTCTCTTCCCCTACATCATCGTGCTCTTAGGGGGCCGTCACACGCTTCAATCTGATGAATGATATTGTTAGCGATCACATGCACGCGCAATCGCTTACAATATCGTTCACATTGCTGGTGAGCTGTCACACAGGCAGACTCACCAACGATGTGGACCAGCGAGATCGCTGGTAACTATGGTACACATTGGGTTACTAGGCGCCGCGCGGTGCTTAGTAACCCGAAGATTGCCATAGTTACCATCTCCCAGCATAGGTTCTGTCGCTGGGAGATGGATCATTGCGGTGTCAGACACCACGATGATGCAGATTGATCAAGCGACTATCGCTTGATTTGAGCTCCTGCTCACAAATCTGACATCAAGCAATCAAGCAATTTTACAGTGTAAAATCGCTTGATTACACGCAGCGACGCACAAACGATATCGCTTAAGCGATCAAAAAAGCAGATTGCTTAAGCGATATCGTGCAGGAAATTGAAGCGTGTGACGGCACCCTTAGATAACATAGCAAAAACCTGGTGAAAGATTCCATATAAAGAAGTGTCTTCAGGTCTAAAAATTGTCCTTATCCATCAGAAAGGGGATAACTTCCTGATGGCTGCAAGTCCAACCCCTGGGATCTCTACTGTTCCTGAGAGCCAGAGCTCTGAAGAGTCCACTGTGAATGAAGCCCTGATCGATCAAGTGCATTCTTAATGAGAGATAGCCAAACACTGCACTCAGTTGGTCTTTGACAATCCCATAAAAGAATGACTTGTGCATGATCAACCACTGCACAATTCAAACGTGGCTTCGAAGCCACAATTCTCAGTATCAGTGGTCCTCCCAGACGTAGGACCAACAACTATCAAGAAGTTATCCCCTATCCTACGGGAAACTTGAGAGTATCCAATTGAGCTCATTGGAAAAGTAAAGGGGCTACTCTAAAAATCCTTTTGTAATCAGTTTGGTGGGGGGGTTTTGCTTTTCTTAAACCTTTTTTTTAATGTCCAGTGTAAATTTTTAGGCGGCCACAACCAGACTCTTTGATGATTCAAGTTTCTTAGATAGAATTGCAAAAACCTACTAAAATCATTTCTGTACCATCACATAGGTGCACGTTGATGTGGTTGTGGTTGTAATACAGATGACCCCAAGACGTTTCCATAACATTAAACCTACAGGTGATGGAGGGTATAGATGGTGCCTGCCCACCGCGAGGTGGGGGGTGGACAAGGAGGGCAGGGATGTCAGATAGGGCTCATCATACCTGGAGTCACTTTGTCGTAGTTGATGAGCAAGCAGACATTGGCCAATGTATGTACTAAGAACTCCAGATTAAAAGATAAGATTATTGAGTTTTTTGAAAAAAACGTAAGTTTTTGAATTTTTTCCTCAATCACATATGGCTTCTTAGCACTGTGCATCATTGGTGGTAGCTGTGTGCTGCATGGACTTTTACTTAGTTTGTTTAATCTCTGCGTCCTATGCTTGCACCAGTTCACACTGGTCTGCTGAGTGCTGTGCAGCTTTTCCAAATTATATATATACATTATATATATATATATATATATATATATACTATACAAAATAGGAGCAGCAGTTGGTGCTGGTTATCCCGGGTGCAGAGCGACCCCCACAGTCCTCAGTGTGTTTCAATATACATACAAATGTCGCAGCACTCCCTTGGAGACGTTCATGGATGTTTATTCCAGCTTGCAAATGGTACAAATGGCAACGTTTCAGGCACAAACGCCCTTATTCCTGCAATCACTAACCATCACTGCTTCCTTTTTATGCAACCTGCTTACAGTACATCAATTTTCATATATATAATATAATTCATTGTAACTTTTCTGCTCTAATACACCAAAAACGCTGAGCTTATTTCAAAGCTGAATGACCAATGGCGTCTAGTGCGATATTATGTACCACTTAGGATATGCACTTGAGGGGTGGGACTCTATAAGATGCACTCATAGAAGGACATTTTAGAGAATAGCACTGAAATAATGGCACTATGGCACTTTAGAAGAATTAACAAGAGTGTCTGTGGACTCCTGGAACACAATACCCTAGACTATGCAAGGTGCCTTAAGGGTATGTCTCACATACCGAGATCGCTAACGAGGTCGTTACTTTTGTGACGCAATAGCGATCTCAGCAACGACATCGCTACGTGCGACAGGGTGTAACGATCTGGTCCCCTGCTGCGAGATCGGCAATCGTTACACAGCCTCCTGGTTCATTTTTTGGTCGTTGCGCTCCCGCTGGGAACGCTGTATCGCTGTGTTTGACACCTTACCGACGATATCGTTGGCAACACATAATGAGATACGTAGGCGTGCACGCATGTGAGAAGGAAATACAACGACTGAACAATATCGTTGAAGAAATCGCTATGGTGGACATATCGTTGTATAGATCGGCGTGTTTGAATACCAAGTAGCGATACCGATAATGACTCATCAGCGATCCCGGGAGCCATGTCGTTATCGGGATCGCTACTGCGGTCGTTACGTCTGACCGGGCCTTTAGGGACCTTGTGGCCAATAGAGCCCAAAGAGGCAAGAAACCCCATTGAATGGGGAGGGATAAGTGTTGCCAGGCTAGGACGGATGAATAAGATATAGAGAGCACATTAGCGTTTATTATGAAACTTTGGCACTAAAACACTTGTTATAGATAATCTTGCAATGAAAGCACTAGCACTTTAAGTAAAGTTGGATCAATAAATGCGGAATAATAACATAAGAAAGCCCTTGCAAAGAAGATAAGATAAGTGAGGACAAAAACGCAGGAAACAAGATGGCGCGGGTGGATTGAATAGGCTTTCCACATAGAAAAGTTAGAAGGCTTGGCATCGATATGCGCATATACCCCAAGTACCCTGTGCAAGGTGTGCTTGACGGCACGGATACACGATGGCAGGTGTAATAGAGCTGTAGATATAGGAGGCGGGATCTGCACGCGCATTGTAATTGTAACAGCATACAACAGTTGTAAATACTTACTATTGCTAAGCAGTAATGATGTAGATGGAGGATCGGATTTAATAGGCTTCCATCTAAATTGGTTGGTACAAACAGGGATAAAGACAAGTAGAGATGTAATGCACTTATGGGAATTAAGCTCAAGATTTTGGATGTATTAAGGTCATAAATAAGTTATACAATAATAGTATTAATATGAAAGTTGATGATGTAAGCAGTATGGATAATAAGAAGCGTTGTGGTGTGATTGAGGAAAGTTACAATGAATTAATTATATATATGAAAATTGATGTACTGTAAGAGGTGCTAAGGAAGCAGTGATGGTAGTGATTAGGAATAAGGGCGATTTGTGCCTGAAACGTTGCCATTTGTACTTTGAAGCTGGAATAAACATCCATGAACGTCTCAAGGGAGTGCTGCGACATTTGTATGTATATTATATATATATATTTATATATATGATATTATATTATATATACTATGTGAGCCCGATGCAAATGCATGGGATTCTAGAACGTGCATTAATTTGATTATAGTAGTTATAGCTGGGTGGTTGTGAGTACTTTTTTGGGGGGGGTTGTGAGGACTTTTTGGGGGGTGTGAGTACTTTTTGGGGGTGTGTGTGAGTACTTTTTGGGGGGGTGTGAATACTTTTTGGGGGGTATGAATACTTTTTTGGGGGGTTTGCATACTTTTTGGTGGGGGTTGAATAGTTTTTGGGGGTGTGTGAATACTTTTTGGGGGTGTGTGAATACTTTTTGGGGGGGTGTGAATACTTTTTGGGGGGTGTGAATGTACTTTTTGGGGGTGTTGTGAATACTTTTTGGGGGGTGTGAATAGTTTTTTGGGGGGGTTCATAATTTTTTGGGGGGTTTGAATACTTTTTTGGGGGGTGTGAATACTTTTTGGGGGGTTGAATACTTTTGGGGGTGTGTGAATACTTTTTGGGGGGGTTGAATACTTTTTGGGGGGTGTGAATACTTTTTTGGGGGGTTGAATACTTTTTGGGGGGGGTTGAATACTTTTTGGGGGGGTGTGAATACTTTTTGGGGGGTTGAATACTTTTTGGTGGGGGTTGATACTTTTGGGGTGTGTGAATACTTTTTGGAGGGGGTTGAATACTTTTTGGGGGTGTGTGAATACTTTTTGGGGGGGTTGAATACTTTTTGGGTGTGTGTGAATACTTTTTGGGGGGGTTGAATACTTTTTGGGGGGGTTGAATACTTTTTGGGGGTGTGTGAATACTTTTTGGGGGGGTGTGAATACTTTTTGGGGGGGTTGAATACTTTTTGGTGGGGGTTGAATACTTTTTGGGGGTGTGTGAATACTTTTTGGGGGTGTGTGAATACTTTTTTGGGGGGGTTGAATACTTTTTTGGGGGGGTGAATACTTTTTGGGGGGGTTGAATACTTTTTGGGGGGGTTGAATACTTTTTGGGGGGGTGAATACTTTTTGGGGGGGTTGAATACTTTTTGGGGGGGTGTGAATACTTTTTGGGGGGGTTGAATACTTTTTGGTGGGGGTTGAATACTTTTTGGGGGTGTGTGAATACTTTTTTGGGGGGGTTGAATACTTTTTTGGGGGGTGTTGAATACTTTTTGGGGGGGTTGAATACTTTTTGGGGGCTTTTTGGGGGGGTTGAATACTTTTTGGGGGGGTTGAATACTTTTTTTTGGGGGGGTGAATACTTTTTGGGGGGGTTGAATACTTTTTGGGGGGGTTGAATACTTTTTGGGGGTGTGTGAATACTTTTTGGGGGGGTTGAATACTTTTTGGGGGGGTTGAATACTTTTTGGGGGTGTGTGAATACTTTTTGAGGGGGTTGAATACTTTTTTGGGGGGGTTGAATACTTTTTTTGGGGGGTTGAATACTTTTTGGGGGGGGTTGAATACTTTTTGGGGGGGTGTGAATACTTTTTTGGGGGGGTTGAATACTTTTTGGGGGGGTGTGAATACTTTTTGGGGGGGGTTGAATACTTTTTGGGGGGGAGTGAATACTTATTGGGGGGGTGAGCGGATAATCGCTAACTTTGTGGCCGAAAATCGAACCAGAGGCTCGGCCACAAAGTTAGCGATTTACCGCTCAGGCAGCGACTCGCTACCTGAGCGGTAAATCGCTAACTTTGTGGCGAGCCTCTGGTTCGATTTTCGGCCAGCGACTCGCAATGGCCGCTTAGCGGCCATTGCTCGCACTCAGCCAGCGACTCGCAATGGCCTCGCGGCCATTGCTCGCGCAGGCTAATGACTCGCATTGGCCGCTACGCGGCCAATGCTTCGCTCGTGGTGACGTCACATAGTGACAAAGCCACGACGATTTCGGGGGTCCGACATGATTTTGCCTACGGCAATTATAGAGTAGATGTATACCCACTATTGGGCCTTTAAAGGGTTTTGCTGCCTTCCACAATTCCTATGTGTAAAAAGGAGTCCCATGATGCGTTTTAGACGTTTGTCCGGTGTTCAATTTACCTGCAGTGCCCCTGCAGGGTTAATTAATTAATGGTTTAATTAATTAATTAATCACTAACTTCTGGTACCTTTCCTTCTGCTTTCAAACATGCCACAATTACACCTACCTTAAAGAAGCCATCCCTCGACCCCACTTCTACATCCAGTTACCGGCCCATATTCCTGCTCCTGTTCGCATCCAAACTTCTCGAAAAGCGTGTCCACACTGTACTCTCATGCCACCTCTCATCCAACTCTCTCTTTGACAACCTTCAAGCTGGCTTCCGCCCCCACCACTCCACTGAGACTGCCTTGACCAAAATTACTAATGACTTATGGCAAAAGCTAACAGACAGTTCTCCGTCCTACTCCTTCTAGACCTGTCCTCTGCATTCGAGACAGTTGATCACTGTCTCCTATTACAGATATTCTCTTCCATTAACATCACTGACCTTGCCCTCTCCTGGATCTCTTCCTACCTTTCCAACTGCACATTTAGCGTCTCCATGTCCCATAAGACATCCTCACCCCATCCCCACTCTGGTGGAGTCTCTCAAGGCTCTGTTTTGGGGCCCCTCATTTTTTCAAGCTACACCCTTGGTCTGGGACTTCCAGAATCACCTGTACACTGATGACACTCAGATCTACCTCTCTGGCCCAGACGTCACTTCTCTCCTGTCCAGAATCCCAGAGTGTCTATCAGCAATATTCTCCTTCTTCTCCTCTCTCTTTCTAAAACTCAATGTAGACAAAGCTGAACTCATCATCTTCCCTCCATCTCACACACCTTCCTTACCTGACATATCTATCACAATAAATGGCATCACATTTTGCCCTGTACCTGAAGTCCGTTTCCTTGGAGTAACCCTTGACTCTGCCCTGTCCTGTCCTTCAAACCGCACATCCAAGCCCGTGCCACCTCCTGCTGTCTCCAACTCAAAATATTTCCAGAATCTGTCTCTTCCTCAACCCTCAATCTACTTAACTACTACTGCAACCTCCTCCTCTGCAGCCTCCCTGCTAACACTCTTGCACCTCTCCAATCTGTCCCTAATTCTGTTGCCAAACTAATCCACCTCTTTCCTCACTATTCCTCCTCTTCTTCCCTCTGCAAATCCCTCCACTGGCTCCCAATTCACCAACATATTCAATTCAAGCTCCTAACATTGACTTACAAAGCCATCAACAATCTGTCCCTCTCATATATCTCTGAAGTAATCTCCCGATATCATCCAACTCGCACTTTTCGATCCTCCCAAGAACTCCTTCTTTCCTCCACGCTTGTACTTCCTCATCTAATCGCCTGCAAGACTTTACCCAAGCATCCTCCACTCTCTGAAATTCTGCACCTCAAAACGTCTGACAGTGACAACCCATTTCTTCAGAACAGCCTACAACCTGCAATGAGAAAGAAAATATGGGAAGCAAGGTGTACCACGATCTGCGCTGCTGAGTCCACAAAATCACCTGGGATGCAAGATGTTGTAGCAGTATACTTCTTTATTCCTTCCTTGAGGAAGGAATAAAGAAGTATACTGCTACAACATCTTGCATCCCAGGTGATTTTGTGGACTCAGCAGCGCAGACCGTGGTACACCTTGCTTCCCATATTTTCTGGCTGTTTTTCCACGTTGGAGTGGTCGGTGGAGGTCCTGCAGCAGCTGATACTGTGATATGCTGTTAAACCAGTTGTGGGTCTCACAACTGGAATAGGTGAGTGTAACTGCATTACACCACTCACCTCTGAGTGTCACTAGTGATAGGGCACTATTGCGCCTCTTGTTCTCCCACCTTTTTTGTATTGATACAACCTGCAATGACCACAGTGCCACCTCACCACCACTGGACCCAGCGCTCCACCACAATCGGACCCGGTACTCCACCACCACCAGAGCAGACTCAACCTACTGTCTCTCTCCCCACCGCCCTGTAGAATGTAAACCTATGTATCAGTCTGTCACTGTTAGTTTGTTCATAGTATTTTTAACTTGTTTGTATGTAACCCTTTCTCATGTACAGCACCATGGATTCCATGGTGCTCTATAATAATTAATCATTACACAATGTCCATTCGAATCAATGCGATATGTATGTAATGCAGGACAGGTCTAACCTTCCAGAGGGAGACATACTCTTTACTTAGCCTAAAAGGTGATATTGAAAAATGAATCCCCTCTATTAACCTAAAATTCCCAAAAATAGAATATGAAGATATTTCTTGAAACAAGACAGACTATTTAACTACATATTGGTCCATCATGCAGTCTATTTTTTAATTAGCAAATTCAACTGGTTCTCATGCGAACCCTCAAAAGGTTGATGTCTTTTGTTTTACTATCATTTTATTTTTTGTTTTTAGAGCTATTATCAATACAAAAAAATCTAATTTAATAATTTGGTTAGATTTTTCAATTCTTCAGTAATTACCTTTAGATTCTTGTGAAATAAAGCATGGTTTTATTTTGTACTCAAAGGAAATATAAATTACTCAAATCCTCATATTTAGCAGCTTGTCTTAATGCACATCTAAAGGTTATTATAGACAAGCCCATTTGTCAGTATTCAGTACAATGCGCTCAATCACTCTGCCACTAGATTAAAAGACTCGTGGGACCGAAAGTGAACAATGACAGAAAGATCCAGTTCTGGGGTGACAGGCAATATAGGTGTTTCTGAAAAGTCCTGAAAATCCTAGTATAGAATAAAAAATTCCTTTTATTCCTGTAACTTACCAGTAAACATGAGTGATGAGGATGACAGTGATGAAGAGAATTGTAAATCGACCTACATTAATCACATATAGGTAATTAAAGCTCTAATTATAGAGCGATTATGACCAAAGTAAACCTTAACCTTGGCCCCTTAGAGAACAAACTTTACGGTAATTAGTACCATATATTAGTACTAATGGGCATCTATATATTTGCTCTGTACTATAAAGATTTCTAGGATAGAAACTAATCTTCAGAAATATGAGCTTTGCATGTATGTATACATTTACATATGTAATGCCAAGGGTATCTGTAGAACTTTGTAAAGTGGAGGTTAATGGCCATGGATGTGCTTAGTATACATAAGTAGTTACAATCTATAGGGAAACACGGTATGGTCCAGCCATCAATGTAAAAAATAAGCGTATTCATAGGTACATAGGTTTACAAACACATATATGTAAATTGTCACACACATCGACTTACACACAGTCCCTTGAAAAACTATTCATACCCCATGAACCTTTCCACATTTTTTCACATTACACCCACAGACTTAGGCTGCTTTGACCCCTGCGATTTTGTAAATTCGTGGCGGATCCGGCAGCCTTGCCGCACCTGCTGCGTAACGGGCATCTTGTGGCAAACCTGCAGCAAGCCCCATTCATTCGATCCGCCACTTGTGGCAAGTCAAGAAAACTGTTGCTAGCAGTGTTTTATTTTCACTGCCGCAAGCGCTGGATTTGCCAGATCCGGTAAAACCGCACTTGCCGTACCCAACTGCAAGCCCCATATGGAATGAATGGTTTGCAGTAAGTCAGCCGTTACGCAGCTGATGCGGCAAATGCAGCAAAATCTGCTGGATCTGCACACAAACTTACAAAATCGCAGATATGAAAGGTGCCTTATATGTATTTAATTGGGGCTTTTTGTGATATGCCAAAACTAAATAGCAAGTCTTTGTGATGTGTACAGGAAATTACATGTTTTTTCTATTTACTGCGAAAATAAATATCTGAAAATTGTGACGTACATTTGTATTTGGCCCACTGTAGTCTGATACCCGTAATAAAAATCCTGAGTGACCAGTTGCCCCCAGAAGTCACCAAATTAGTAAATTGAGTGCACATGTGTGTAATTTATTCTCAGTGTAACTACAGCTGTTCTGTGGAAGTCTTGAGGTTTGTTTGAGAACATTAGGGATCTAACAGTATCATGAAAACCAATGAACCTACCAGAAGTGTAGAAGTGTTAAGCAGATTAGGGTATAAAAAAATTGTGTAAGTTCTGAACATCGCACAGAGCACTGTTAAATCTATTATCTAATGCAGTGTTTCCCAACTCCAGTCCTCAAGGCACACCAACAGGTCATGTTTTCAGGATTTCCTTATCATTAGACAGATGATGGAATTATCCCCTGTGCAAGTGATTAAACTAACACCTGTGCAATCCTAAGGAAATCCTGAAAACATGACCTGTTGGTGTGCCTTGAAGACTGGAGTTGGGAAACACTGATCTAATGGATTGAGCATGGTACAACTGCAAACTTACAATACATGGCTGTCCACCTAAACTGACATCCCAAGGAAGGAGAACGATAATTAGAGAAGCTGCAAAGAGGCCCATGGTCACTCTGGAGATCCACACAGCTCAGATGGGAGAATATTTCCACATGACAAATAATAATAACAATCATAATATTTATTTTTATATTAGTGTGGCGCCTTTGCGACCAGGGCGGCCACAGGGTGAACTGCAGCCAGACAAGGTAAGAAGGGTGACTTAAAACATCCACACATCGACACATTCTGACCCTAAGCCACTGACTCTATGTAGGGCAAGGGGTGGCGGGAATTTTAATAATTGTGGGTGGAGGAACAGTACTAAAAACACTGGAACACTAAGTTGGAAGAGGTTGATTCCCAGGAGGAGAGGTTCCCTGTAGACAGCAGTTCTCTGGAGGCAGTATAGCCAGGAAAAGACTCGCCCTAGAGAGAAAGGCAAGGGAAGAAGCACCACAAGCAGACACACCCCACAGCTGAACATTAAAGAATTGTGGGAGAACAACAGGCTCAGCAGCTGTCACTAATATAACTGGCCGAAGGACCCAGAGCTGACAACCGGAGAGGCAGGAGTAGCCTGGCGAGCCCAAATCACACCTGGGTCACTGGAGGGCTAGGCCAGGACAATCAGAGAACAGGCTCTGTAGAGGTGACTGGGGAGACTCCACGACCCTAATCATGAGACAACCCAGCATGGTATGGGGACTCTATGACCCGTGATCTACCTACCGCCACGGAGTAGGAACACAGCCATCGAACTAGGGCTAGTGACCCTAAAACAGAGGGAATCATCATTAAAGAGCCCATGATGTCCAGACCGAACCCGTGAGCAAGGACAGAGAGAGTGACAAGCAGGGCCTGAAAGGTATCTTGAGGGAAGCGACACAGTGGTACCATCTGAGCTACAATAGAACCCGGGTCCCAGGTAAAGTGTAAGGACGTTGACTTTTTTTTACTGTGCTGTAACTTGCTTTTAAAAACAATAGAATGTAAAGTAACTGGTTAGCTCAAAAGTGCCTGAGACTGTTTATTGCTAAACTGCAGCAGAATCCCCACCTGCGAAGCCTCCTTACTATCCCTGCATGCTGGTTGTAGGAGCTGCAGGAGAAGAGCCAGTGCAGCATCCAGAGTACACAGCCCCCACTACACCTGCCCCGGGGACACCCAGCCCTACCTATGGAGGGGCTACCATCAATGCTGCCCTCATCACCATCCCCAGCAGGAATAAGGCAGCGGTGGTCACCCTGACCACATACTATGGGTGGTGTCATGAAAAACTCTTTCACCTCCCTTGTAAATACCCCTTTTCATTGCCACATCTGGGACACCGGGAATGGGCAACGCACCTTGACACCCCAGAAACAGTAGAGCCTGGTCCTGAGTACCCGGTCCCTGTGGGTGCATCATTAGTACTATTGGAAGAGTGACAAGAAGGAAGACATTTTTGAAAGTAAGTTATAAGAAGTCCAGTTTGCAGTTTGCAAAAAGCCATGTATGAGACACATTAAGAATGTGAAAACAATTGCTCTGGTCACATGAGGTCAAAGTAGAACTTTTTGCGTTAAATGCAAAATGCTATGTGTGGCAGAAAAATATCACAGCACATTACCCTGAAAACACCATCTCCACCTTCAAACATGGTGGTGGCAGCATCATACTGTGGAGAAGCTTTTCTTTAGCAGGGACAGAGAAGCTGGTCAGAGTTGATGAGAAGATGGATGGAGTTAAATATAGAGCAATCCTGAAAGCCTTTAGACAGGGACGTAGGTGCAGCAGTGAATGGACTAAGCTTGATTTTGGGACCTAAGTAATGCATCAGTTGTTTTTCAAAATTTTATTAATGACATATTCAGAGATGATAGCGATATTGGTCGTGAATATGTGATTGTCTTAGATAACATCTTGGTTTATTAGCTTTATCATGAGTTACACAGACGACATACAAAAATAGTATTCTGAACATTGAGATCATTTTTTATTTTCAATAATTAAAAAGGAATGCATGCTATCAAACAAGTTGTTTAGTCTGACAAGACAAGTGTGGATTCACTCTATGTGCTTGCAAACCTCTGAATCCTCATTTTGCACACACCTCATGTACAGAGGATTCTGCAGTGTCAGCACCAGAAATGCACGTCACTGCAAATAAGTGATATGCATACTATACTCCCAGCAGAATCCAACAAGACTTTTTCCGGCATTTATATCCCAAGTGACCACAGTTCTCAGCGCTGACACCGGAGAATCCTAACAATGCAATGCACGAGGAGTGACTATTCACAAGTTTTAGAGACTGCAAACTTTTCATTTTAGCTTGGTCAACTCCTTGAAGGTTCAAGCTATTAACAATTGGGAGCAACTCATGCTTTCTTGGGTTTGCTAATTATTATTGCAAACATATGAGATATTTTTCCAAGATATAATGCATGAACAGCTTTAATAAAAAAATGGACTGATGTGTTTTACTGGAAACCTGAGACAATCAGTGTATCCTCTGAGTTAAATTAAAGTTTCTCATATGACAGAGGTATGTGGCAGAGGTAGTTGCCTCTGATATTGGATTTGGAGCGGTGTTGTCACAGAGTTCACTGTCTCTCCCTCAGGTCTGTCCGTGTGGACTTTTTTTGTGAACATTTTCATCTGATAAAAAGAATTCTGATCTCAGTATTCATGATTTTTTGACAATCATGTGAGCTTTCGAAGAATACTGCCAAATCTACAAAGGAGTCAAGCAAAGTCTTTATCACACACATCAAAACTCTCAAATCAGCCAAAAACTAACGTCTAGAAAAGCTAGATGGGCTTTGTTCTTCTCTAAATTTAATTGTGTTTTGATATTCAGATCCCGGAAGAAGAACATTAAAGCCAATGCTCTATCTTCTGTAGTTTCATTCCTTCTCAAATTGAAGATTCTAAACTTATTCCAATCCAGCAGAGAGTATTGTTATGTCTTCTGTGACCCTAGACCTGATGGAGCAGATCCGCAAATTCCAAGATGTAGCCCTTGACGGTGCTCCTACTAAAAAATTACTTGTTACTGTTGAGTTGTGTCAGCAACTCTGATGATGGGGTTACACGTCCCGATATCGCGGCGATATCGGAGGCAACGACGCGGGAGCGCGCATTTAGTGCACGTTTCTCCCTGCATTGCATCGCTAGTTTACACGCCGCGATATCGGGATGCAACGTCCCTCCGATGTCTACGCCCACCAACCCAGGAACGACCAGTTAACATGGGAGTGAATGGGTGACGTGAGCGTACACATCGGAGTTGGGCTGCTACACGCTGCGATGCTGGTACAACGGCCTTGCGATATCGGGGAGTTGAATAGCTCTGCTATTCAACTCCGATATCGTTTTGGCATCGTTCCAGCATCGCATTGTACGCTCAAACCGTACAACGCGCAAACGATATCGGGTCCAACTCGCGACCCACGTGACTTATTGTCGGAGTTGGGTCGGAGTTGGACACCGATATCGCGGCGTGTAAACCCACCATGACAGAAATCCCATAATTGAGTGTTTGTAGAAGACCCTGGGATTAATGTAATGTCCAATGGGTAACTAGAAATTTTTGATGACCTCCCCATTGTCTGGGATTGCAATTATATTTATATAAAGTCTGTGTCTCAGCCAAATTGCCTTGAAGACTTCCTGATGAACTTCTCCATTCCTCACCTACCCCTTATTACTAAACTGCCTTTCTATGAAGGAGAGAATGTTATTTGGTTGGTAGTGGACTGATTTAGTCACCAGTGTAATTTTTCTCCTTTGACTCATTTCCCTAATCCCAAACCTAAAATAAGTTGTTCAATAAACACATTGTGCTTTTACATGGGAATCAGTAAATATTATTTATATGGCTGTTCACCTTGTGTCTCTGATCTAATACTGGAAATACCAGGGTTACTGAGGTAAGAAGAGGCTGCTCACACTGCTGTCTACCCTGTGTGATGTAGCGACCCGGGGGAACCCGCTTGGCACGGGGAAATGACATCAGCGACTACATTGTAACGGAACATAACCAGCGGATTTATTGTTTTTTTGTCATAAACCGCTTTCATCACATAAATCATAACACCGTATTTACATTTTCATATAATAATATGCATATCTTTACATTGCATTATATGACATTCACGTATGACATTACACCATGTCTACAGTAACATTAGACTTACGTTTTCCACAGAACTTCAAGGCGCCACCAATCGACCCTTGCTGACCTAAGTCTGGTTCTAAAGACGGCTATCACCGTCTATCAACCTGACAGGGATCTTTCCCCATCCTGCTGTAGGGATCCTCAACCTACTCCTAGGGAGTCTCAACCCACACTGCATCATACACATCATACATGGCACTTTTACATAAGCCATCATATATGTTACACTTTCAACGGGTCCTTCTCACGACTACCCAGTCGGACCCAAAGGCGGTTACGGCCGCCTGACCTTCACACCTGGATACATCATATGGTACTTTTCATACACCACTATGAGTCACCCAGTCACATATCACACAGGGTAATTATACATACGCCCTTGTGATTCCACATACACCTTCACACATAGTCAACGGGACCATATCACGACTAGCACAGTCAGTCCCAAAGTTGGCTACACTTATGACCGCCTGGCCCTTGAGCCATCCTCGGTTCTTATCACACATACGACCGCCTGGCCCTTGAGCCGTACTCGGTCCTGGACACTTGCTGGCATGCACGTCTCACGTGCCATCGGCATGGAGTTGGCAGGCTCTCTTCACTTCCCCACCGGGGACGGATCACTTCAAGCACATCCTCACATGGCAGTGGTCTGGACTGCTCTAATTCCCATCGTCCTCTCCCTCACTCAGACACCTGGCAGGCTTTTATTGTAGCTGACACACCCACCTGGGCTGCTAGTAATCAGCACACATTGCTCTCAGCCGCTCATTAGGCTCATCAACCTCTCAGATCTTCAGCACTCACACTCAGCTGTTCACTCAGCTCATGAAAACCCTTCAGCTGTTAACCCACTGTACACCGGACAGGTTTCACACAGCACACACACACAAAGGAAAACTGGCCCATGTGAACAGAGACCTGCACTGATAACCCGTGTGATGCACCCGGCCAGGGGCCACATCACCACACCTGTCTATCTGATCTAATTTTAGGGATATTGCAGGTGCTGAGGTAAGGAAATGCTACTTACACTACTGTCCACCATATCTATCTGATCAAATGCTGAAAATATCAGAGATGCTGAGGTAAGAAGAGGCTGTTTACACTGCTGTCCACCCTGTCTTTGTAATTCTGGAGGAACTAGGGATTTTGAGGTATGAATAGATCACTTTATTAATATCTTGGACAGGTTTCTGTCAGTGTAATAAGATAAAGGCCATTTTATTTTTATTGTAATCACCTTTCTAAACAAACCAAGCGTGATTTGCTAATTCAATGTATTTAGTTATTAATTGATAACTTTTCCTTACATTTTCTTTCTATTCCTGGAGAACCCATTTAAACTCATATAAAGTAACTTATTTAAGCATGTATCATATTGAGTATGTCAAAGGCAGAAATTCTGATCACAATGATATTTTGCTGAGCATAGATTACTTGTTTTTTTTTTAATATTAGATCTTCTGACTTGAATAGTATGCTGTCATTGATTTGTATATTTTAACATATGCCAAGATAATCTGTGTTGTTGTAAGTAATACTTCTCCCAGATAAGAATCCATGTCTGATTAGTGTAGATTTGTTTTTACATGGGAATATTAACACATGCAAAAAGTAAAAATAGAAAAGAAGAAAAGTATTACTTGATATTCACGGTATCATGTCTAGTACTGTACCACTGCCCACGTCTTCTGTCTGCAGATTAATCTGCCCTTATTACGCACATTTTTAAGGACTCCAGTTTCTCATGATACAATTTCAATATATCAGCACATACTAGTAAAACCCTTCAAAAGCTGCACTTCCCATCACAACGTCTGGGTGGCCACATATAGACAAATTTGGCATAAATATCTCTGAGCTGAGTTACTATTTATTTATTTAATTTGGATTATTTCTTGCCAATTATCTAATGATAGTATGCCAGAAGAGTAAGAAGGGTGCGAAATGGCTCATCTGTCAGTCCCTGATATTTATGTATTTATTTTATTTTACTCCCTTACCGTATATAGCATCATAAATTCAATAGCACTTTACAGGCATTATCACAGTCCCTGTTGGAGCTCACAATCAGTATGTCTTTGAAGTGTGGTCGAAAACCAGAGTATCCAGAGGAAATGCACACACACACTGGAAGAACAGACTAACTCCATGGAGATGTTGTTGTGGCGCCCCTGCGGTCTGGTTGCCACAGAGGGGTACTGCACCCAATCCACCGGTGTGGTATTCCTGATCTCAGTAAACGGGATTCTAAGCACCCAACACACCTGGTCCCAGGGACAGTGGGTGGACCTGATAGGGGGAGGGCCCAGTTAGTCAGTGTGATGGTGGGAAGAAAGGTGGAGGTGGGAAGTTAGTAGAGAAGCAGTCAGGAAGTAGGAGAAGGGATAGAAAGGAAAACAACAGGAAGTAGGAGAGCAGAATGTGGGAGCAGTGAAAGGAGAAGGATCTGGAGGACTTTAGAGGAGATGAGTCTCGTCCTGGGTCCCGGAATAGCAGACTGCAGAGAGGCAGATGGAGCTCTCTGTGCCACTCCCTGCCTCTCTGTGCCACCTCTGGCCTGTGAAAGTAACACTGGAGCCCGCCCTGCTGTATGCATACAGCATAATCTGGAGCAGGGTGGCACCCAATCCACCGGTGTGGTATTCCTGATCTCAGTAAACGGGATTCTAAGCACCCAACACACCTGGTCCCAGGGACAGTGGGTGGACCTGATAGGGGGAGGGCCCAGTTAGTCAGTGTGATGGTGGGAAGAAAGGTGGAGGTGGGAAGTTAGTAGAGAAGCAGTCAGGAAGTAGGAGAAGGGATAGAAAGGAAAACAACAGGAAGTAGGAGAGCAGAATGTGGGAGCAGTGAAAGGAGAAGGATCTGGAGGACTTTAGAGGAGATGAGTCTCGTCCTGGGTCCCGGAATAGCAGACTGCAGAGAGGCAGATGGAGCTCTCTGTGCCGCTCCCTGCCTCTCTGTGCCACCTCCGGCCTGTGAAAGTAACACTGGAGCCCGCCCTGCTGTATGCATACAGCATAATCTGGAGCAGGGTGGACCCCAGCGCTGGCGGCACAGACAGGAGGCGTTTCAGCTGCCAGCAACCCGCTCCAAACAATTCCTTGCTCTGCGCTTGCGTGACTTCAGATGCTAAGGTGCATGAGCAGGTGAGGAGGGGAGACACACACGTAAAGGAGGTGGCACCGAGAGAGCAGGAGGTGGCACAGAAAGGCAGTAGGTGAGGGGACCCTGGGAACAGCAAGGACTGCATAATCAGTAAGTCTCTCCGGACTCGTTATCTCTAAACTTTATAAAGTGTTTTTTACAGCTTACAGGGTGAGTTGAAACATGGGAGACCCCTTCCCTGAATGCAGCAGAAATGCTGCATTCAGTGGTGTTTTTAGTTTGGAAAGCACCATGGAGGTGACAGGTCCACTTAAAGGGCAAAAATAATCCAGCTTGTACATAGTTAAAGGGACTCTGTCAGGTCATTTTTCAGTAGGATACTAATAGTATCCATGAATAGGGCATGGGCAGCCCTTTTAAAAACATGAAAAATCATTATTTTACCATTTGTAGTTTCCATGCTAAAAGCATTTTTACACCTTGCAGGCAGCTGCTCCATTAGTACTCTTCATTATATTCACAGCTGAATAGTCTAGCTGTATATATGTTATTTAAATATCCACACATATCCAAGCTGGTGTTCTGTTCCTCCCCTCTGTGCTCTGTGCTTTAGGGAGGGGGGAGGTGTTTTGTCCCTGCATGTGCTATCTGTAAGATTTCTATTAAATGAATGTTGGTTTTCCTGCAGACATGTAATGTGTGTATCTGCTGAGCAATTGATCAAATGTTCTTATAATCACATAGAAATATCTCACACTGCACAGACTACATATACCTTAGATACACACAATAAAGATCTCAGAGTTGCACTGCTAAGCTCACACATCTCCTCCCCCCTGCTTTCTGCTCTGCAATGAGTCACACACAGCATAGCAGATCACAGAAAGGCAGGGCTGTGTAGTGATGCATGAATATTCATTCCTTGGGGAATGTGCAGCAGAGAACTCACTGTGATTGACAGATGGAATTAGGCTGGGGTCACATTTGGAAGGCACAATCCAGTAACAGCATCCATTACCGGATGTGGTATTGCCGTGTGCCTTAACATTTGGCATCACATTGCAGGTGTGGATCCAGCAATGGATCCAGATCTGCAATGAGAAAAAATTGTGGCACCAAAAACCGGATCCGGTACCGCAAGGTACATTCATGTACCTTGCAGTACCGGATCCGGTTGCCATAGGCATACATTATAAAAAAAAAATCTGGTTTCTGTAACTGCTCTGAAAAATGCAGCCTGCATGTTTTTACCGCAGGCTGCAAAACTGGATGCGGTAACTGGATTGCATTAAGTGCAATCTGGTTTTTCTATTGCAGCCTATGGCTGCGGAATCGGATCTGGGTCTGACCATTTTTAATAGCCTTAATCTTTTATTTTGAGGTTTACAGAGGATAGGAGGGAAGCATAAATAATAGAAATACATGAATAGAGAGAGCTTAGAGGAAGCAATTAGAAAATGAAAGCAGTTACATATGGATTTTTGACCTGACAGATTCCCTTTGAATGCATACCTAGAAACAAATAGGAATAAAGGTATTTAGAAAACACCCAGAATGTGACCTGCATAGTGACACATGGAACTGACCAACTTACAACAAACAAGTTCCCAATGGCCAGGAACCAAAACAGAAAAGAAGAGATAAAACAAAACACCCGCCACAATACACTGATCTGTTCATGTGCAAATTTCCTAAAATTCTAGTTCAAGTTAATCCCAAATTTTTGTGAGCATGCTAAGACAATAGGGCATGGTTTAGTCAAGAATGGGAATTATTTATGCTCAAAATTCCTCAAACTGTGGCAAAAAAAACTTGGTCTTAATTCAGCCAAATGAAGCCCTGATATCAAGATAAACATGTTTAAATCTAGATCTAAGGCTACTTTCACATCAGCAAATTTCGCCATTCATGGCAGATCCGGCAGTTTTGCGTATCTGCCGCATAACAGATCACTTGTGGCAAAATGCGTTTGACCTAATGCATTATGGGACTTGCGGACATGTGCTGCACTTGCAGTTTTGCTGGATCTGACCAATTCGGCACTTGAGGCAATGGACAAACACTGCTAGCAGCGCTTTTTTGACTTGCCACAAGTGCAAAGCTGCAAGTGCTGCACATGTCCACAGTCCCATAGGGTATGAATTAGGTCAAACGCAGTCTTGCCGCTAGTGATCCGTTTGGGGGCAGATAGGGTAAAATGCCGGAAAAGTTGATGTAAAATTCATCTTTATTCCATCATACGGCATGAGCAACTCTGATACTTTTTTCTAATTCTAACCTGTCTACATTTAGGACAGTATTAATGAATCTGGCCATTAACCTTTTTAATGACCAAATTTTCCTCTTCGTGCATCTTTTCTATGAGACTGAGTTGTCATAGACTTGTTGTGATTGTATCTGAATAATAAAATATACAATATAACTTCCTGAAAAAATAATATATATTTTAACCCGATTTGTTCACATAAAAAGGATCCCAACATTAAAATTCATTGACCTCGTCAGCGGGTAGACACTGGGAATATTTACTAAGTAACATGATTATTGCATTGCTTAGCTGCAAAACCTTCAATTTCATATTGTCTCTTGAGAGAACAGTAACTAGCCAGCAGATGGTAAAGAATGAGAAGAAATATGAAGAAATGCCGAGACCCAGCAGGTAAATATTCAGTGTGAACCACAGAAAAGTACCGTATCCTCTGCAGTAGTGTATCATCCTGAGTTAAAGGTCTACCCCGTGCAGCGGTCAATCGGATCAATAACCGTAAACCCTGTTAGCACTTGAGTCACAATCTAAGAGCTTTAATCTGCCCAGTTAGAGTAGAGGAGTATGGGAAATCTATGGCACTGCTAGTGCGGATGATTATAACTGGAAAATGAATACACTCAAGGCTTACATTTCCCAATCAATGTCAAAATGGAATTTTTGTTTTCTGATCCTGCTCCTCAGATGCTAATCCCTTTCAGGATGTATTCAGAATATGTGCAAAGACAATGATCTAACAGAATCCGGAGAAAGGAGGGCGCTGGTGTGTTTGCTTCTCCCATATTTCTATGGGAAAATTGAATTGTAGCACTTAAATAAAGCTATGAAATATACAACGAACTTCAAGACTCTCCTCTTTACTGCTGTATGTCAAAAGCACATGACTACACATAGGTGCCCTTCTATACTTTTCCATCCAGGAAAATGTGGTAAGATTAAAAAAAGAAAAGAAAACATAAATTGTGATATTCTGTCTGGAGATGTTTATGCATAAAAATATTAAAGCACTGAATGTTTTGGTAAAATGTATATGTTAGAAAATCAATATTTCCTAACACAGTCATTATAAACTGGAAGCTAGGTTAGTTTTCTACTTGTGGAGAGTGACATGTCAGGCCTGGAATATCAGTATGAGGGCCTTAATAATAATAATTCATTCATTTATATAGCACTATTAATTCTATAGCAATTTACATATGTTGGAAACACTGTCCCCATTGGGGCTCACAATCTAAATATCCTATCAGTATGTCTTCAAGTGTGGGAGGAAACCAGAGTGCCAAGAGGAAACCCACACAAACATGGGGAGAACATACAAACTCCTTGCAGATGTTGTCCTTGGTAAGGATTGAACCCAGGACCCCAGTGCTGCAGTGCTAACCACTGAGCCCTCTGGAAAATTAAATATGAATATTGCCTCTTCAGAGAAGAAGAGGACTTAAACTCTGGTCCCACCTCTTGGAAGGAGCAATCCTAAGAGTAAATATCAACTTTTTTGTGAGCCTTGTCATATGAATTAGGATAATAATAAACAAACCAGAATCTTAATTTGCAGATACTGTGTTTCGGGGTATTGACCCTCATCAGTACTAAGTATGAGATCTGGTTTGGCTGAGTGAGAGGCAATATAGGGATCTAAGGGGTAAGCTTTCTCTTTTGTGGAGAATAACACTGTTTCTGCAAATGAACACTCTGTTTCAGTTATTATAGGCTCGTTAAAGGATCAATATTGACTTTTAGGATTGCTATTTCCAATAGGAGCAACTAGAGTTTAAGGGCCCCGTTACACGTAGTGATGCTCCAGCGATAACGACAACGATACGACCTGGTAGGGATCGCTGGTGTGTCACTACGTGGTCGCTGGTAAGATGCCAATCAGTCAGATCTCACCAGCGATGCAGCAATGATACGGAAAAATACGGCAGTCGTTGGGACCCTGTCACTCTTGGGCGTAGTATTGAGATCATTGGTCGTTGTCCATGTCAAACACAGTGATGCACGATGCCCAGCGTGAGCGCGACAACCAAAAAATGGTCCAGAATGGTTTGTAACAATCAGCGATCTCACAGCGGGGGCCTGATCGCTGCTAAGTGTCACACAAAGCGAGATCGCTGGAGAGGTCGCTTTTACGTCACATAACCTGTGACGTTGCAGCGATATCGCTAGTGATATCGTTGTATGTGAAGTACTCCTAAAGGACCAGTTACACACACAGATAATTGTGTAGAGATTGTTCGCAGATCTCTGGTTGCAGTGAAATCATGGACACATTGTTTCATTTTGTGGCTGTGTACAATGGAGCAATGTATCCATGATTTCACTGCAACCAGAGATCTGCCAACAATCTCTGCACAATTATCTGTGTGTGTAACTAGGCCTATAGCCTCCTTACTCTCTAAAGAGATAACTTGCATATTTAAACTGGAAAAAATGCATGCCTTTATGTGAAAACTTCACAATATGCCATAAAAATATTATGTGCTAGACAATTAAGTAGAACAGAGTATCTCCTGTTGATATAACGTTTACAAGTAAGATGTAATGACATGAATTTTAGTGACAGCAAATAATGATATTGTAATAAGGATGAAGTGAATATAAACAAAAATATTAGAAAGTTGCACTGATTCTATTTTCAATTAAAATGTATTAATGTTATTAAACTTCCTCTTCTTCATTATATTATTATTATTATTATTGTTACACAGTCCCACTACCTTTTTATGTGATGAAGTGGGAGTATGTTAATAAACTCACCTACCGCTGCTCTTTTCACAGGGTTGCCAACTTGAGTTTCTATATTTACCGGACAGCTTATTAAAAATGAATGGACAGATAATATTTTTCACAGACACTTCATAATCTTTTACTGTAAATGAGACTTTCGGCTCACGTATGGAGTGTAGAATAAGGTCGGTGACATCACTGAGAAGAGCAGAATGGTGCTGGATACCGGAGGAGCGGCAGGAGGTGAGTATATTAATATATTCCCGCTACATTGCAAGCACATACACACATTTAATCACTAAAAAAGTTAGTGAGAGTGCTTTAGTATTATTATTATAATGCTTTAATTATTATTATTATTATTATTATTATTATTAATAATAATAATAATAATAATAATTATGATGATGATAATAATCATCTACCATGACCCACTATTACAAATGTTTTTCTAATTCTAAGCTGTCTAAATTGATGACCGCAATTGAGAAGTCATCTGGACATTATATAAATATTATGTTTAATTATTATTACATTAATAATAATAATAATATTATAAAGAAAATAAAATGATAAATTATGGAACATTTCCAACTCTCAAGTTCATATTTCTTTTACCTCGATATGGAATATAAATGCCTCCTATTTTTCCTTACCGCCTTAACTTGTAACATCTACATAAATTAAAGTCTGAAAGTTGTATCTTAATCGCCACAGCTTATCCCGCATTACCCAGAGGAATAAACAGCGCAGTAAACAACACCTTGCATTCAGCATCTGGTGATTTAAGACATAAATCAACAAAGCGCCATTTAGAGAAGGACTTTATTTTTGCTTTCAAATATTAATAATAATATAGAAAAGCTTCATTGTGTGTTAACTTTTCACGGATTAAATAAAGGCAAAGTAGAAGAAAAAAAACTTTAAGGTTCCTTTTAAAATGTCTGTGTCTTTGAAATGATTTCTATTCATTCCATGCTGTTCTGCTCATTTATCAGTTGGTAACATGAATACTTAACTATATTCACCCAAAGTGGAAAAGTGGAAATATATTAGTAAATCAGAGGTTAGAGTGACAAGCAAAGTTTGTAAAGAGAACCTGTCTGTGATGCCAGAAACTACTCATGGACAAGTCGTGAGGCAGGATAGTAAAACGCTCCGGGGTCAGATACCAAGAAAGCATGTTGATATAAGGGGAAAGACAAAGGTGTGGTAAGGTCTGGGCTCAGAATACTAGGAGGATAGCAGATCAAAGCAAAGGAAGCAAGGCAAACAGATGGTTAGAGGAGGTCCAAGGTCCAGAGGCAATAGATCAAAACACAGAGCACTGGGTAAAAGATGTCAACCTGCACCGATGAGCAAATGTTACAACTAAGCCTGGCTTCACACCACGTTTATTTGCTGTCAGGTTCTGTCCGGTGTTTTGCACAAGCACCGTACAGAACCTGACAGCCCCCCGACAAAACAGAACCTGTTTTCTTCCAGAATCATTAGTGCGCACGGCTGCCGCTGTCCAAGTGCTGAAATTTCAGCTGGCGGCTCTTTGAGCTGCGCTGTCCAGGTACTGAACGAGTGCGGCTTGAATTTCAGAGCTGCCGCTCGTTCAGCACTTAGGCGTCCTGGAACCGGAACGATTTTTTTGTCGGATCCACTGTGATCTGATGCCCATAGACTCCCATGTTAGGGGGCGCCGGATCGCACGGAATCCGGGAGGATGTGATTTCGTTCGATTTTTGTCCCAGACAAAAAAATGCTGCAAGCTCTGATTTTGCGTCCCTGGAAAAATAGGAAAAGAGCACAAAATCAGATGGCAAATCACTGCCATCTGGCCCCAAAGGGATACAATAGGGGCAAGATCGGATCCGGGGCTGTCCGGTTCACACACCAGACAGCCCCGGATCCTGAAAATCGTGATGTGAAGCCAGCCTTACAGTGATCTGCCTGCTCAGCTAAGAAGCTGGGCAATCATTCAGAACTGGGAACACTTAAAGATGTTCAGCACCTTCCCAGAGTCAGATTAGATAGCTGAGTTGTCAATCAGCACCAAACTGAATGATTGGGCTGTCACTCATCCAACCGACAGCTCAGCACAACCCTGATTCCAAATGACAGCAAAACTTTCTTTCACTGAGTCCAAGACACATTGAGAGGAGGAATCGTGACACTGCTAACCATGAAAATGCAGTTCAATCTGCAGGCATTATATTTTAGAGCAAGGGAGCTGAGTAAATTGAGATATTGTTTTTGAGAAATAATTTGGTATAACATGTCTATAACTTGTAAACCTCTGCGCTTTCTGGGATGTTTGCTCACTTAGTCAGCCTATCGGTGATTGTCAGCTTTCTTTTTAACAATCTTAGGGCCCTTTCACATCAGCGTATTTGAAATTTGCGCAGATGCGGTGAAAAAACCGCATCTGCGCATTCACCGCATACCGGCTGCACTTGCGGCGCGGTTGCGGTTAAACGCCATGCAAAGTATAGGCGTACTTGCGCAGGTGCGGCAAGTGCGGATTTGCATTGTGGCAGTGCGCAGCGAAAAAACCGCGTCAGCCGCGTTTTTTGCTGCGCACTGCCGAAGTGCAAAACCGACTGCCCAGCCTACCGCAAGTATCCTATACTTTGCATGGCGTTTATCGCAACCGCGCCGCAAGTGCAGCCGGTATGCGGTAATTGCGGCAGATGCGGTTTTTTCACCGCATCTGCCGCAAATTTCAAAAAACGCTGATGTGAAAGGGCCCTTAGAGATGTTTATGGTATATATATATGTGAAATAAAGGTGGACATTTAGGTAACTAAAGAACTTTCTTAAAACATTTTTAACATAAGTGGATAAGGCTTTCTACATGTATGTTCCCTTAAAGGGAACCAACCAGCAGGTTTTAGGGCTATAAAGTGAAGCCAATGACTTACAGGTGCTGGGATATTGAGTGCAACCATACCTTTACTTCAATGATTACATGCATGATTGCAGAGAAAACTGTTATAAAAGTCCTTGGAAAGAGAGCAGCAAATTAGCCTGTGTGTAGCACAGCGTCACTATGAGGGGTTGGGCTTAATTGTATTACTCCCCCGTGGGGTCTAAGCAAACCCTTTTCCCTCCCTCCCTCTCTGCATTCCATCTCTCACTTCCTCCCTGTCACTCTTTACCAGGCACATTAGGTCTGACATCGTGCATGGTCATAGCACAATTTAAGATTCCTATATGCCTGAACTCATCACTTCCTGCCTCCCGCCTGCCTGCATCTCCTGTTTCCCCGCCTTCTCACTGCTTCTCCTGTCTGTGATCACCAGTCACAAGCAGCAGAAGACCCCACCCCACCAGTCTGTGTGCGTCCCCAGCTGTCTCCTCTCCTCATAGACCATAGTAACAAGAAGAGGAGATCAGATTTCTGTGATGACAAGAGCAGGGATCTCCTGGTCTCCTCTCCTACTTGTAAGCGTGGTCTGTGAGGAGACGAGACAGCAGGAGATATGCAAAGATTGGAGGGCCAGGATCTTTTCCTGCTTTTGACTGCATGAACACAGACAGGAGAAGCAGTGAGAAGCCAGAGCAGCAGGAGACGCAGGCAAAGACGGGAGTGAGTGATGAGCTCATGCACATAGGAGGCCTGACATTGCGCTATCACCATGCATAATGTCAGATGACCTTTGGTATAAAGTGACAGGGAGGAAGTGAGAGGGAAGGCAGAAGGAAGGGAGAGTGGGAGGGAGGAGGGTTTGGCTTAGAGCCCATGGTTGGAATAATACAAATAATTTCAACCCCTCATAGTGACGATGTGTTGCACAACTGCTAATGTGCTGCACTGTTTTCCCAGTGTTTGATAACACTTTTCTCTGCAATCATATATGTAATCATATGAAATTAAGGTATAATTTCACTCAGCACAGGAGATGTGGTATGATCAGACCATGTCTCTGTATGGTGACACACGGCCATTACACAGTACATAGCAAGGACACATATAGAAGATTATCTCAGTACAAGAGAGTCCATGCCCCAGTACGGTCAGACACATCCATTACACAGTACATAGTAGGAACAAATATATAAGATTATCTCAGCACAGTAAAAACATTTTAAACACTTCCGAATGTGGAAATTATTATTATTTCAAGATCTATTGAGTAAAATAAACTTGTTTGTTGGAAAACTACAATAAGTGTATTTTTTTTTAATGTTTGTATTTCAATCAATCTGTATTTAGAAAAAATAGAAATCTTGAAGCTTTCACACTGGTCACTTAGACTATTAAATTATCTTATTTCCTGTTCTTTTAGGAATTTTATATGTATATTAGCAGCAATAATCTGACACTGACCCTATAATTTTTATTGAAGCATCTAATGGCTGTGTAAAGGAGATTGTGACGGGAGGAGCAGAGGAACTGTGACATCCAATCTAATTTCATCCTTTCACTCCTGTTCAAATATTAGATACCATGTGAACCATTTTCCTCCATAGTTGTCTCTTTGTCACAGCATCTTCCAGTTCTCTGATGATCATACCCGTGCCTGCCATGATCATGTCCAGCCAATGGGCCTCTAATGCCACTGACTATATCAAGCATCATGTCCTTCTAGAGGGAATTTGCTCTCATCACATGGCCAAAGTAAAACAGTTTGTTTTATGACTTTTCCTACTATGGACCTCTGAAGATTGACACATTCCAGAACAGCCTTATTTGTAATCCTGGCTGTCCATGGGATTCGTAGGAGTCTCCTCCAGCACCACAGTTTAAAGGAATCAATCTTTCTTGGATCACCCTTTGTCAAGGTCCACATCTCGCACCCATACAAAGCGATTGGGAATAAAATGGCTGTAACCAATCATTTGGTGGTGATCGACTTGTCCTTGCCCTTCCACATTTACTCCATGTTCATTATTGCCTCATGACCTGTAACAAGCCGCTGCTTGATTTCAGTTATAGAGCCGCCATTACAATCAATGAGGGACTCCAGAAAGATGAAACTGTCGATCATTTCTATTTCTTCATTGTCGTTCATCAAATTCACCTTCTCGCTGGCGGTAGTCATCATTATCTTGTGACACACCTGTGATATCACCTACTGTGAATGGTGGATCCTAAAGGCCCTGTCTCACATAACGACCGCTCCAGCGATCCCGACAGTGATAGTGACCTGCCGGGATCGCTGGAGCGTCGTTACCTGATAGCTGGGAGCTGTCAAACAGGCAAATCTCCCCAGCGATCAAGACCAAGGGAGCCACCTCCCACATCGCTGAAGGCGATGTTGGTGTCCTCCCTGCTTAGCACTGCTTTACAGCAGCGCTAATCAGGAGAACGCTGGTAACTATGATAAACAGCGGGTATCCAGGCAGCGCATGCTGCCTGGATACCCGCTGTTTATCATAGTTACCAGCGTCCTCCCTGCTTACAGGCAGTGCTAAGCAGAAGGAACGCTGGTAACCATGGTAAACACCGGGTATCTAGGCAGCGCGCGCTGCCTAGATACCCAGTGTTTACCATGGCTACCAGCCCTGTGAGGTCACTGATCGCTGGTTTCTCGCTTTCACATGCAGCGATGCGTGCTGACCAGCGGGAAACCAACAATCAGAAAATGACCCGCAGCACTTTGCAGCGATCAGGGACCTCACAGCAGGGGCTTCATCACTGCTAAGTGTGACACAGAACGACATCGCTGGAGAGATCATTGTAACGTCATAGTACCAACAATCTCTCTAACGATATCGTTATCTGAGACAGGGTCTTTAGTCATAAGCTGTGCATAGAGGTGTTTCTGTAGCTCATAGACTGTGAGCCCTTGTGGACAGGTCCCTGCCCTCCTGTACCTGTACGTCCTGATCGCCTAGATTTAGTGTACTTGTTCTTGTCTCCCTCACCTCATGTAATGCGCCATGGAACCCAATGGCGCTATATAAATAAATAATAATAAATAATAATAGTTAAAATCCTGCCTGTGATGATAATTTGATTTCCTGAAAATACTACCTGAAAAACAGGAAATCTGAGTACAAAATAATCCAATGTACAAAATGGAAGATTTATATATATATGTACTGTATATATTAGGTTTTTTTTATCACAGATCATGCTATGAATGAAATGAAGAAAAGTTTCAGAAATAACATAACACAGGAGCCTGATTTAAACAATAGGTCATTTTCTGATTCCCTTTAAATGTGTGCAGAAAAGTGCTATGAGATAAAAGAAAGCCTTCACATATACAATATATCATCCTCCAGGAGTCTGCAGGTAAGATATCAAGGAATAAAGCGAGGAAGTAATATGTGGATATGGCTGAAAATGCTTCCATGAGAGCCATCTTCTGAGAGCCAGGTTATCATTGTCAGATGTAACCTGACAATAGCATTGAAGGTGGAAGGGAAAGGTGCTCGTCTCATCCATGAGGGACACCGTATCTAAGGTAGGGAATAGCGAGTGAATAGTTTCCCGTTTCAGATGTGAAAGATAAATGGATCACTGCACAGCGGGCAAGAGAACAGAGCCAGATACTCTTTGTAATATAGAAAAAGGCCGGATAGCACCGAGGTCTAGAGGTGACGCCATACACTGTTAAAACAAATCCACGTTTGTCTCCGACTCCCTCCCCACTAGCCTCTGACTTTGCTCTTTCTTTTTGATATGTCATTGAATGGCCTTTGGTCACAAAAGTCAAACTTGAGGAAATACATGATTTTTTTCATCTTGTAATCTCTGACTCCTAATACATTCCTAAAACACAGAATTTATGGCTATATTTTATGACTATGAATACAGAACAGAGCAGTGACTTCTCTACGATGCCCTCGCCCTTCCTGGTAATAAAACTATGGAGCAAACTATCAGTTTTGCCAATTTGCACGGAATGAACAGATTTGACTCCAGGTCAGTCCTTCTTGGGAGAACTCTTCAGCATCCAATTATTGGAGAACTTTTATCACTAATAAAACAAGATTTCACAAAGGGAAAGTAAACACTTTGGTGTTAATTGCGGCAAATTTACTATTCAGATACTCATCACTTCAATGGAATCTGTCACCAGGTTTTTGCTATATAATCTGAGAGCAGTATGATGTTTTGGCTAAGACTCTGATTCAAGTGAAATGTCAATTCCTGATCTGCATGCTGTAATTTTAATACAATTACTGCTTTCTCTGCTGCACACCTAGCAGTTTTGTATAACCCCTCCCCCCCACACCCCTGATTGTACACTGTATATTGTCAGAAAGCTGTTGACCAGCAGTGGGAGTGCAGTTACACAGACCCGGAGGACTAGGAGGCACCCAACATCAAGTCCTGTAATGATAATCTATTGCTGATAAAATACTTGTTTGGTTAAAACTGCAGCACCCAGCCTAATAAGTGACACATCATTGGAATTAGGGTCTCTGCCCCACATGATTCTGCTTTCATGATGCCCTTTAATACTATTTGCATACAAGACCTGATCTACTATATAAAACCCTATCCAGTCTGTGTGTCTGAAAGTTTGTCCCAAAAACAGCACAACCTATAGAACATCATGAAAATTACAGTTAAAGTGGAAAATTACTGTTAGGCGGCCGTCACACGGTTCAATATTGCAAACGATATCGTTTAAGTGATCTGCTTTTTGATCGCTTAAGCGATATCGTTTGTGAATCGCTGCGTGCAATCAAGCGATTTTACAATGTAAAATCGCTTGATTGTTCGATCGCTGATTGGTGAGCCGGAGCTCATATCAAGCGATAAACGCTTGAACAATCTGCTTCATCGTGGTGTGTGACACCACGATGATCCATCTCCCAGCGGCAGAGCCTATGCTGGGAGATGGTATCTATGGTAAACGTCGGGTTACTAAGCGCCGCGCGGTGCCTAGTAGCCCGATGTGTACCATAGTTACCAGCGATCTCGCTGGCCCACATCGCTGGTGAGTCTGTCTGTGTGACATCTCACCAGCGATGTGAGCGATATTGTTAGCAATCGCACGTGATCGCTTACAATATCGCTCACGATATAGATACGTGTGACGGCAGCCTTAAACTGGAATGTGAAGAACCCATAAATTTGGTTGATTAGTCAAAGCAAAAAGTGCCACCTAAAGGTCATCTGTGACAGGGGCCCACACTCTGTCCAAGACACTGACCATAGCACAGGCATTAATTATCGCCTATGCCTAGGTCTGCACCTCCATACAATGAGGCGGACCTATCCAGCTGCTGCACTATATGAAGGAGGGAAAGACAGCGCAAAGAGGAGAGACAGCACAAGGGGGGAAAGAGCATACAGGTGGAAGAAAGAATGCACAGGGGGAGAGAACGCACAAGGGGAGAGAGAGTGGACTGGGGGGGAGACAGCACAATGGTAGAGAGAGTACACAGGGTGAGAGACAGCACAAGGGAAGAGAGAGCACACAGGGAGAGAAAGACAGCACAAGGGGAGAGAGAGTGCACAGGAGAAGGGAGAGTAGACAGGGGGAAGGGAAAGCACATACGGGGGGAGGAAGTATAAGCGGAAAGAGAGCGCACGGGGGTGAGAGACAGAACAAGGGGAGAGAGAGAATACAGCGGGATGACGAGCAGTGCATGCCAAGTCACGACTAGAGATGAGCGATGTTCGACTCGAATAGTTCGCCAATCTCAAATTCGAGTCGATTTTGGCGCTATTCGAGTCATTCGCCGAATTCGAACAATTTTGTTCCAATTCGGCGAATTTCGAACATGTTCGATTTTGGTTCGAAAATGCGGCAGATGCGGTCAGAAAACCGCATCTGCCGCATTTTGAGCCAAAATAAACATTACCTAAATGAAAGAAAGTGTTAAAAATAAAAAAATAATCTATGCTCACCTGTCCGCGGTCCACCGAAGCCTCCGGTATGGTCCTGTGTCTTACAGGACCTTTGGTGACGTCAGTTCTCGCGGGAACTCCGGTCACTTGACCGGAGTTCCCGCGAGAACATGATGTCACCACAGGTCCTATTATCAATAGGACCTTGCCGGAAAGCTTAAAATAGATATTTTTATGTTTCGGACCCTTTCTTTAAGTAACTTTTACTTAAAGAAAGGGTCCGAATCATAAAAATATCTATTTTAAGCTTTCCAGCAAGGTCCTGTGCTTCCAGGACCTGTGGTGACGTCATGTTCTCGCGGAACTCCGGTCATGTGACCGGAGTTCCCGCGAGAACTGACGTCACCACAGGTCCTGGAAGACACAGCACCATACCGGAGGCTTCGGTGGACCGCGGACAGGTGAGCATACATTATTTTTTTATTTTTAACACTTTATTTGACTTTATTTCACTTCCACAATGTATGTATATACATTGTGGAAGTGAAAAAGCCCCACAAGCCCGGATTGTTCATTTTCCGGGGTGTTCGACGGTGTTCGTCGAGCATTCGACGAACATTCGTCGAACACCCCATCGATTTGACGAATCGAATTCGAACACCGGGGTGGTGGCTCATCTCTAGTCACGACCAACCCATGCAGCAGCGGGCTCCTCTCCTCCCGCTCCTCGGTGGTGCAGCAATTAGTAGCAGGAGTAGTTGGACTAATATATAATTGCACATGTTCTAAAATCGTCCCCGTCTGGTTTGATATAAACACCAGTATTTTTCAATGATGCTTATCGTCTATTTGCTACATGACAAGTTTGGTGAAACTTTCATGCATCTTTGCATCTTATTCGGTATTTGGCTGATCTCTAGAATGCAGTGGTAGCAGCACTAGAAAGGGCTTTGTCGCTTTTTCTCATCATAAACATATTGTTGGAATGATCACACTGTATAAATATTGTGGACCTCATTGGTGCAGTATGCTAATAGTGCAGCATCAGAAGTGCATTTGGTGGCTGATATCATCTACAATACATACAATGTATGCCATGTGACAGCCTCTTTAACTTTTAACATCTCAAGATGGTTATGTCCGGCAAGGAAAGTGTCAGGGACTATGGAGTGGGCTCAGAAGCAGAGCCCACTCCACACAGAGCAGATGTTGGCTATAATACAGATCTGGCATTTAACTCTAACAAAGCAATTGGCCAATCACTGCTGTTAACTGCTTAAATGCCACAATCAACTTCTGACAGCACCATTTAAACACTACAATCCAGCCTAAACAGTAGTTTGGGTGGTCATTGGCTTCCCTGCAACACGATCACAGGAAACCCATCAATAAGTGACTGTGACAACAGGGGACTAGCAGAATGCCCCCATTTCTGTCATGTGATCTCTCCTGTGATGTCCAGCCTCTATCATTGCTTGAACAACAAGAAGCAAAAAATTGCATCGAGACTGTAGAGATTTTTTATATATATTTTTTATACTAGTCACTCTTTTGAGTGCATTATTTTGTGCCCTTTAGTAGGTCTTTCTTAGTATAGTATTAATAAATGTAAAGGTTTAATTCCTTCTTCAATGAGAGTCATAGAACAATGTGATTTTTACTATTTACAGCAATGTTGTGGTATGGCTGTGATGAGCCCAGGGCTAGGGGTACTCGGATACTGGGCCTGGACCTGATGGAATTAACTGGGGAATCACAGGTGGTCAGGTTCCCGGTTCCTTGCCCTGGCTGTCATTTGTTAGATGAAGGGGAAGGAGGGAATATTTACAGGGGTACGTGACGCCACCTGTGGTTCCCGGTAATTTGGGGTACCAGAGCTGCAGGCCGACCGCTGAGGTGAAAAATGGTGCAACTAAGTGTGGTCCAGCTCCCCACAGGTGGAGCTTTTACCTCAGGGCAGTGATGGAGGATGATGAGGGGGATGAGGGGAGTAGTGGTTCTTAACCCTCCGGTGCGATGCTGCTGATGGTGCTGAAGCCCTCTGGGCACCGGCGAGAAGAATGACAGAGACCAGTTCAACTCTAACTCCACTTTACTGGGTACTGGCAGATGTTAAGGTGAAACACAGCACAGTCTGGTTTAACAGGTAAATGTTGCCGGTTCAAGGTCTTATGGAGTCTCCAGATGTTCCTTTTCAAGTCTTTCGGTGACTAATCTGCTCTTCTCACTATTTCCCACCCTTGCAGAGCTCTCCCGCCAGTCCCACGGTCTGTAGCTAGTAGGGAAGGTGTGTTCCTTACTGGTACGGATAGGAGTGTTTCCCTATCTTCCATGCTGCCAGTGTTCCCCAAACGTTACCCCTGGCTCCAACCAGTTCTGGTCCGTTTCCTTCTGTTCTGGGCCCCCTCATAGAGATGGGGATCCCTCCTGTCAGCAGCCTGTCAGGCACGTCCGCTCTGGCTGCCTTCCCAGCACTGTCTGAGGTAACTGTCACTCTACTCTCTCTGCTCTAACCTAGGCTCCACCCCCTTTTGGGACCTACTAAATTATCAGTCCACCCTATACTAAGGTGGCCTAGTCCTGTGTCTATGTTTAACTTGAGACTCCACAGGTTAAACCCCAAACTGACAACTTACAGAGATACCAAATATATTAATCAGGTGTAATACATCTCTGTAGCGCCTAGCCAGAGGGGCGCCACAGCTGTATATGGTAAAAGCAACGAGACAATCCTCAAAGTGGACAAACAAATAAAATAAATAGACAAATAAAAAAGTTTTTAAAAATGTAAAAAACAAACAGGTAAAAATTCAATGCAGCCTCCTTACACTGGAAGTACACTGAGCTGTAGGCTGATTTTCTGCTAAGGAGAAAAAAAATTTAAATCTTAGTTCTTAGCGAGTGTGACCGCGAGCTTAGTGTGACCGGGAGCGTAAGTGCGGACGGAAGTAAGTGTGTGACTTGTGATTCAGTGACTTTGGATTCAGGGAGTTTGGAAGGGAGGACTTACTGAATTGCTGGTTGTATTTTATTAATACTTTGCTTTTCTTTTTACTTATCATTTCTGTCTGGTGCAATCCCCATTAGGAAATGAGCTCCATAATTGGCAATGCCATCCAGTGTACATCTTGCCACATGTATGCATTCCTTGAACTGCCGGTCGAGGGTGCATACTGCTGTGTGAGATGTGAGTATGTTGTGCATTTGGAAGCCCAGATACTGGATCTAAATGAACAACTGACAACACTGAGATCCATAGACAATATGGAAAGGAGTCTGCTGCTCAATGAACAGCTGCTCAATGGGATAGATGTGGGGGAGGATGGTAGCATGGAGCTGCAGGACAGTGAGTAGCCAGCTGGGTGACAGTTATAAGTGGGGTAGAGGGAAGAGTGCCAGGGAGGCTAGTCCTGATCTGGCGGACCCCAATAAATTTGCTAAGTTGGCAGATGAGGGGAGTGCGAGTTCAGGGATAGCACTGCTGCAGCAGGGCATGACCTCTGAAAGCCAGAGGAGTGTCTGCTCCAGTAAGGGGGAATACAGGAGATCAGGGCAGGACAGACAGGTGCTGGTAGTGGGGGACTCAATTATTAGGGGAACAGATTGGGCAATCTGTCACAAAGACAGGGATCGTCAAACAGTGTGCTGCCTACCTGGGCTCGAGTCCGGCACATCGCTGATCGGGGTTGACAGATTACTGGGAGGGGCTGGTGAGGACCCAGCGGTCATGGTGCACATTGGCACAAATGACAAAGTTAGAGATAGGTGGAAGGTCCTTAAAGATGATTTCAGGGAATTAGGCTGCAAGCTTAAGGCAAGGACCTCCAAGGTAGTATTCTCTGAAATACTGCCTGTACCACGCGCCACACCAGAGAGGCAACGGGAGATTCAGGGAGATAAATATGTGGCTCAGGAATTGGTGTAGGAAGGAGGGGTTTGGGTTCCTGGAGAACTGTGCCAACTTCTCTGTTGGCTACAGGTTCTACGCTAGGGACGGGCTGCACCTCAATGGGGAGGGTGCAGCTGTGCTGGGGGAGGAAATGGCTAGAAGGTTGGAGGAGTGTTTAAACTAGGGATTGGGGGGGAGGGTATTCATTGTACAGGAGGGGATGATAGTGTAAATAGTAACCTGGGCACAAGTAATAAAATTGGGGTGGCATGGGGGGTGGGGTTAGAACAGTCAATATAGTAGGAAAGAATAAGGTAAAGAGAGATGCATAAAGTACATGTACACTAATGCCAGAAGCCTCACCAACAAAATGGAGGAATTTGAATTGATTTTGTTGGAAAATAATTATGACATGGTGGGGATATCGGAGACATGGCTGGATGAGAGCCATGACTAGGCTGTTAATTTACAGGGCTATAGTCTGTTCAGAAATGACCGTACAAATAAGCGAGGGGGAGGTGTATGTTTATACGTAAAATCATCCTTAAAACCCATCCTGCGTGATAATATAGGTGAATCTAATGAAATGTAGAGTCTCTGTGGGTGGAGATAAGGGGAGGGGAAAAATAATAAATTACTGATAGGGGTTTGTTATAAGTCCCCAACAATAATGGAAGTGGAGGAGAATATCCTCATAAAGCAAATAGATGAAGCAGCGACTCAGGGAAAGTCATTATTATGGGGGACTTCAACTACCTTGAAATACTTTGGGGAACAGAAACCTGCAGTTCTAGCAAAGGTAATAGGTTTTTGACAACTATGAGAGACAATTACCTTTCACAACTGGTTCAGGACCCAACAAGAAGGGGGCACTGCTGGACCTAATATTAACCAACAGGCCAGACCCATATCAAATATACGGGTTGGAGATCACTTGGGTGATAGGGATCATAAAATAATAAGTTTTCAAGTATCCTTTAATAAGATGTGTAGTAGAGGGGCTACAAGGACACTAAACTTCAGGAAGGCAAATTTCCAACGGTTGAGAGATGATCTTAGTGCAATAAACTGGGACGATATCCTGAGACATAAAAGTACACAAAGCAAGTGGGAGATGTTTATTAGCATCCTGAATAGGGCTGTGCACAATATATACCCTATGGGAATAAAAATGCTAGAAATAGGAGGAAACCACTATGGCTAAATAAGGCTGTAAGGGGTGCAATAAATGACAAAAAGAAAGCATTTAGGTAATTAAAGCAAGTAGGTAGTGATGAGGCATTAAATAAACAAGAAAATTAGATAACATTTGTAAAAAGCAAATCAAGGCAGCAAAGATTGAGACAGAGAGACTCATTGCAGAGAAATAAAAATAATCCCAAAATATTTTTTAACTACATAAATAGTAAGAAACTAAAAAATGATTGTGTTGGCCCCTTTAAAAATAATCTGGGTAAAATGGTGGATGAGGATGAGGAAAAAGCCAATATGCTAAATGACTTTTTTTCAACAGTATTTACACAAGAAAATCCCATGACAGACAATATGATCAGTGATAACAAAAACTGTCAATTAAATGTCACCTGCTTAACACAGCAGGAAGTACGGCATCGTCTAAAAATCACTAAAATTGACAAATCCCCGGCCCGGATGGGATACACCCACAGTGCTGCAGGAATTAAGTACTGTCATAGATAGACCATTATTTTTAATCTTTAAAGATTCCATAATAACAGGGTCTGTACCACAGGACTGGCGTATAGCAAATGTGGTGCCAATATTCAAAAAGGGAACAAAAACTGAACTTGGAAATTATAGGCCAGTTAGCTTAACCTCTACTGTGGGTAAAATCCTAGAGGGTTTTCTAAGAGATGCTATACTGGAGTATCTGAAGAAAAATAACCTCATGACCCAATATCAACATGGTTTTACGAGGGACCGTTCCTGTCAAATAATCTGATAAGCTTCTATGAAGAAGTAAGTTCTGGACTGGACCAAAGAAATGCAGTGGATGTGGTGTATATGGACTTTTCAAAAGCTTTTGATACGGTGCCACACAAAAGGTTGATACATAAAATGAGAGCAATGGGTATAGGGGAAAATATGTGTAAGTGGGTTAAAAACTGGCTTAGCGATAGGAAACAAAGGGTGGTCATTAATGGAACACACTCAGAATGGGTCACAGTTAACAGTGGGGTACCACAGGGGTCAGTGTTGGGCCCACTTCTTTTTAATATATTTATTAATGACCTTGTAGGGGGCATACAGAGTAGAATCTCAATATTTGCAGATGACACTAAACTCTGAAGGGTAATCAATACAGAGGAGGACAATTTTATATTACAGCAGGATTTTGAAAACTAGAAGCTTGGGCTGATAAATGGCAAATGAGCTTTAATGGGGATAAATGTAAGGTCATGCACTTGGGCAGAGGAAACAAAAGGTATAATTATGTGCTTAATTGTAAAACACTGGGCAAAACTGTCACTGAAAAAGACCTGGGTGTATGGGTAGATGACAAACTCACATTTAGTGGCCAGTGTCAGGCAGCTGCTGCAAAGGCAAATAAAATAATGGGATGCATTAAAAGAGGCATAGATGCTCATGAGGAGAACATAATTTTACCTCTATACAAGTCACTAGTGCAACCACACTTAGAATACTGTCTACAATTCTGGTCTCCGGTGTATAAGAAAGACATAGCTGAACTAGAACAGGTCCAGAGAAGAGCGACCAAGGTTATTAGAGGACTGAGGGGTCTGCAATACCAAGACATGTTATTAAACTTGGGGTTATTTAGCTTGATAAAACGAAGGCTTAGGGGTGATCTTATAATAATGTATAAATATATGAGGGGGCAGTACAGAGACCTTTCTAATGATCTCTTTACTCTTAGGCCTGAGATGGGGGACAAGGGAGCATCCTCTACTTCTGGAGGAAAACAGGTTTAATCATAATCACAGACGTGGATTCTTTACTGTAAGAGCAGTGAGACTATGGAACTCTCTGCCACATCATGTTGTAATGAGTGACTCACTACTAACATTTAAGAAGGGCCTGGATGCCTTTCTTGAAAACTATAATATTAAAGTTATATATACTAGATCCTTTGATAGGGCGTTGATCCAGGGAATTAGTCTGATTGCCTATCTGGAGTCAGGAAGGATTTTTTTCCCCCAATGTGGAGCTAGTGTTGCCACATGGTTTTTTTTTGCCTTCCTCTGGATCAACATGTTAGGCTATGGTTGAACTAGATGGACTTAAAGTCTTCCTTCAACCTTAAAAACTATGTTACTATGTTACACAGCTCTATCAACTAAACTGCACTGCTATCCCTGCAGCTCCTGAATGAGCTGCAGGGATAGTGCCGGAGTGAGCAAGGAGTCAACTGAGATCACTCCAGGACACCTTTGCCATTATAACCATTCACTCGTTTACCATGGCAATAGTGTCCTCAGTGATGTCACCACTTACCACGCTGCAGGTCTCTGTTCACTCATTCAGTGATCAGGGACCACGGGAAAGCATTCTTCTTCTTTATGTTCTCTGATGAAGCAGGGCTGCATCTGTTCATGAAGAGAGAAGATGAGGATTATGGACGTGTACGAGGGTGGGGAGAGAGTAATAAAATGGAGTCACTAAGTGTCTCTGTGAGTTTATTTCTAATAAATTAATTTGTCTTTGTCTTGTGTCTTTGTTAACCATTTATTTGAGATTCTTAATGGCTGGGTCTAACTAGGCCTGACATTAAGAATTTCAGGGCTTAATACCAGCTGCCAATATGAAGCTGTTATGAACCCCTTATTACCCAGTGTGCCACTCTGCACCAGGGCCACTTGAAGAGCCTTATAAAGCACCTGGAAATGGTACTTCTTATGAATGTGCCATTTTCAGGGGCGGCTGGGGCTGCTTTTCTTTAGCATAGTGGGCCTAAAACAATGGGGCCTCACCCGCTGACAATGCAGCCCCAGCTGCCTAGTTTACTTGACTGGTAATTAAAAATAGGGTGGAGCCCACACATTTTTTTGCCAGCCAAGGTAAAAGTAGGCAGCTGAGGTTGGCAGCTTGCAGCTGTCCGCTTTCATTGACCTAGACTTAAAAATACTTCGAAGCCCCAGGTTTTTTTTTCTCTAATTAGTTATTTAACAACCTATGATGGCAGGTTGGTTGCCATACACTGATGTGTATGGCAACCAAAAACAATCACCATCCAGATTGAGGAAATGCAGTCTGACTGCAACAGCCAATCACGGAGGCTCTCGCAGTGAGTGTGCATCTGTGATCAACTTTTTGCCGGTCGGCACAGTGAATATGCATTAAGCTTAATGGGCGGCACTGGAAGTAGCAGCTGGTACGCCTTAGTTACCTATTCTACTATCTATCTATCTATCTATCCTATCATCTACCTGTCTATCTTATGTAGCGCATACGTTTTTAAGGTATCAAAAACGTATACGCTCAAAAATGGCTAAAATTGCTGTCACTTACAACGAAACCACAGCAAAACACAATGTGAGCCGACCCTTAGGGCCGCTTTACACTATGCGATATCGTTCTGATATTGCATACAACTTCACGGGAGCGCGCACATTTTTGTCACTTGTCCAAGATCGCATAGTAGATGTCACACAGGGAGATATCGGCAGGCAACGCAACTACGATGGTATTTTCAAAAACCAGGCTAAACATGAACATGAAACAACTACGATGGTGTACGTCCCTTCTTTGCGCTGTGTATGAGCAACCCAGGGAACGACCATTTAACATTGGACTGAATAGGGGAAGTTGCGCTCCAAATCGTAGTTGTGCTGTCACACAGCACAGTCCTGCCACATCGCCTATACAATATCGTATGGTTGAAGGGCTTGCACAATCTTCTTGCAATATCATAGTTAGGTTGTTTTCACGTCGCATTGCCCATTTACACGACACAATGCACGAACAATATCAACTGCAACGGCCACACCTCGTGACTTTTTATCAATGTTGCGTTGCGATATCGCGACGTGTAAAGCGGCCATTACTGTTTTAATACTCAAATTTCACTTTTAAATATGCCTCTATATTACAGTGCCACTTTGAATGTGCGGGTTTTTTGTACTAGTACCAACCTAATATTTCTTTTTTTCATCATTTGAATTTTGTTAAAAAAAAATAGAAGAATTGTTTTAACTGAATACATTTAACTGTGCATGGCTGTAATTGCAAGGCTGCTTAATTAGCCAAATTTGAGGACCGTATGCATAACACCTACAGTGCGACCTGCTTCAACATCTTTTGTTCTGTAGGTGTATATATCTACCTATCATTACGTGCACTGAGCTTTTTGGCAAGAGTTTAACAATTGGGGTTAAGAAGACTGGTAAATGTTAACTGCAGTGTTTTACCAAATGTAAAAGAAAAAGTGGCAATGACAGTAGACATGATAGTAAAAATTAAACCCGTAATACAGATGAGAAGTTGGCAGCCATTAACAAACAGCACAAGCCCCACCACCTCTGGTACCAGCCATTTGGACAGTAGTACTACCAAATTCAGGTCACAATTGGCTGGCTTTGTCATTGGCAAATATACTAGTAGGGAAGAAGTAGAGGGCGTTATGGAAAAAATAGCATATAACTCATCTCAATAACAGCTAAATGATGTTATCTCTGACAGTGACACTATCAGTTTGAGTTACTGCACATAACTGTGTGTCTGACGATAAATTACTAATTTTATTAATTTAAAAAGAATTAAATGCTTGTTAATACACTGTGTTATCAAATGGACTGTTGATTACTACCAGGCAACCATCTATGGCTATGGTAAGATTATTTTAACTTTATTAAAGCAGTATTTGTGCTATAGTCCAGAAACTAATTTCCACTCACCACTTAGTATTTCATGTCACCACTCTTATCCCAGATGTTATAACTTGAGCTCTTCGGTTAAGGTAGCATTCATCATCAAAAATATTAGAAAAGTTGAAATGTTCATTAAAAAATATAAATCTTTATTTTTCCATTTAAATGTCACCACAATGGTACAGGGAGGTGGGAGTTTATGCGTTTCGACAGCAATCTTAGTCGTAAGTCGTAACGACTATGACTGCTGTCGAAACATGTAAACGTCCACCTCCCTGTACCATTGTGGTGACATTTAAATGGAAAAATAAAGATTTATATTACTTAATGAAGATTTCATCTTTGCCAATATTTTTGCGTTATATGGCTTGAGAAGGATTGAATTCAGTCCTTTGAGACTTTATGTGTTTACAAATTTCTTTCAGGGCAATAAAAGACTTTGCAGTATTGCACTTTGCAACAAATTAATTCCCTGCAAATTAAATTTTTTCAGAAAAATTAAGCAAACCAGGTAAATTCCAATAATAAGAGATTTTATTATATCTAATCAACAGTATGAGTGATAAATATATGATCACAAGAGGTCTATCTGCTAAAATCCCCACTGATCAGAAGAATGGAGGTCCCAAAGTCTCCTGTGTAGCTAGAGTACATGTGTAGTCATTGCTCTATTCACTTTGCAAAAATGACCATGCACCTGTATACGAACAGTTATTAGAGTGGTCCTCCTGCATGCGAACTATGGTTATATCCACGTCCTGTTATGGAGTAAACAGCATATAACTCCTCTCAGTAACAGGTAATTCATGTTATGTCTGACAGTGACACCATCAGTTTGAATTAGTGTTCCACACATACCTATCTGACTGATGACAAATTACTAATTATATTAACTTAAAAAGAATGAAATGGCTGTTAGTGTGCTGTGTTATTAAATGAACTGCTTGTTACTACCGGGCAACCATCTATGTCTATGATGAGGTCATTTTGACATTAATAAGGTAATGTTTGTGTTATGGAGCCTTAGGGTGGCTTCACACTGCGGTCAGATCCGGTCCGGGGCTGTCACCCCTGACAGCCCTGGACCGGATCTGACTGCAGTGTTAAGCCAACCTAAGAAGGGTTGAATCAAGTTCTGGGAGAACTCACAGTGTTACAAATGACTTTTCAGGGCAATTGAAGACTTTGCAGTATTGCGATTCGCAACAAATCAATTCTCTGTGAGTTCAATTTATTTTATAAAAATTAAGCAAACCTTGGGAATTCAGATTATAAGAGAGTCGATTATGTCTAATCAACAGGATAAGTCATAAATCCATTATAACAGGAGGTCTTTCTGCAAGAATGCCTACTAATCACAAGATCCTGCTATTTATTGGGAAAATCCAATTAAGGGAAACCCTTCAAATTTTTTATAAAAAATTAAGCAAACCTAGAAAATTCAGGTTATAAGAGATTTGATTATCTCTAATCAACAAGATAAGTAATCATTTATGATCACAGGATGCCTGCTTGAATCCTCACTGATCACAAGATCCTGCTTTTGTGGTTGCCAGGGACTCCCAGCTACATAGTGGGAAAATCCAATTAAGGGAAACCCTTCAATTATGTAATACAATTAAGCAAACCTGACAAATTCAGATTATAAAAGATTCAATTATCTCTAATTTACAGGAAATGTAATAAATTCATGATCACAGGAGATCTTTCTGCTGGAATCCCCACTGATCACAACATCTTGCTTTGTGTTTGCAGAGACTCCTCATATATTTGTGGACAGGTAATAAATATATTTATTGGGAAAATCTAATTAGGGGAAAGACTTCAAATTTTTTATAAAAATTAAGCAAACCTGGCAAACAGTTTATAAGAGATTTGATTATCTATAATCAACAAGATAAGTAATAATTCATGATCAAAGGAGGTCTGCCTGCTTGAATCTTCTCTGATCACAATATCCCGCTTTGGATTTGGCAGAGACTTCCCATATATTTGTAGATAGGTGATAAAATATATTTATTGGGAGAATCCAATTAAGGGAAATCATTCACATTTTTTATAAAAATTAAGCAAACCTGGCAAACAGATTATAAGAGATTTGATTATCTCTAATCAACAAGATAAGTAATAATTCATGATCAAAGGAGGTCCGCCTGTTTGAATCCTCACTGATCACAATATCCCGCTTTGTGTTTGGCAGAGACTCCTCATATACGTGTGGATAGGTGATAAATATATTAATTGGGAAAATTCAATTAAGGGAAACCCTTCTCAGAAGGAGGATACCCATACTAGCAGCCAGAGGTATCAGTTTTGCGAAAATGGCCACGGTTGATGAATGTGAATATCTTTAAGCGGTTTTCAGACAACCAGACGAAAAGGAATCTCATCCTGATGAAGAGGTAATCTTTGAGAATGTTTCACTGTATATATTAATGTGACACACCGCCGTCTGCAAACATTGAACACTGCAGTATATAAAGCTGGGCTTACAGCATATAAAGCACACAAAGTTTCTACATTTCAGCAAGTATCAATTACTTCTTCAAGGAGACATTGTACATTGTTTCATTGTTCAGGGAAACCAATCATCTCGTGGGGCAGGAGACAATAATGGAAACCAGCTTTGAGTAGTGTAAGTGGTTGGCTACAGTGACAGAAATTTGTGTGAACGGATAAAAAGCAATATTAAGAAGCAGTGATGCCTAAACACTATAATCATTTTTGGACAGCGAACTACACCAATATTTTTAATGGGAAACGGCTGAAGTTAAAATAAAAAAGACTCTTTAATGGATGTGAAAAAAAAAAGAATCCGACGAGGGGGACTTGTCAAAATGGAGTACAAAAGGCTAATATCTAAATGAACAATTACAAGGGGAAAAAAGTGAATGTGCGATGTTTGTTTAACTAATGTCGCGTTTACTGACTGTGTAAATACAAAAAAACATGATGGTATTAGTTCATCTAGTGCCTATCTCTGCAATTACCAAGGCAAAGCAATCTGAAATTCCACAGCTAACGACAAATCAAACTGTGTTATGCTATCTGCCCAGACACAAATGGAAAATAAATACTGTTAACTGTCACTTTCCATTAGGTAACAGAAATTCAATTATTTTTCAAACAAGCTTCCAAGTCAACAGAATAAATCTGTTTCATAAATGAGCAGGTAACCATATTTGATTCCAGTTTCCCAAAGGGAGGGAAAAATCAATATTAATCACAATTCTTCACTCTACGTGTGAATGTTTCGGAGATACATAAATCACTTTTGCCCAATAAATATTATTTTGATGGGAATAAATAAATAAATAAGTGAGGAGGGCGCTATGTCACGAGGTTACGGCGCTGTAAATCCTTAAATACGCAATACAGAAGTTGAGCAAACTTGAACACAAATACGATGAAAGACAGTTGTATGTGGTAATATAGTATGTTATTGATGATTTAGAATGAGATAGAGGGGTATGGATACATAATGACAATGCAATCTGAAATAAGTAATTCAATCACAATTGGAGTGATTGATTTAAAGCAGATCTCTCACCAGACTGCAAACATTACTAAACAGATCTATTTGACCTTATGAAGCTGTTATACTTGAGGTACCGTTACACGCTACAATGTCGTAACAATCTCACCAACAATCTCACGGGAGCGCGGTCGTTAGGACATCTTTTTGAGACCGTTGGTGAAATGTCACACGTCTAGATATCGTGAACAATGCACCAGTGATCCAGAGATCGCTGGAACGACACAGCCAACAATCTTGGCGGTCGTTATCACGCTGTCACATGGCAACTACTTGAACAACTCCAACCTCAATGTGGGCGTAGTTTGTGTCACAGCCTAGGAGCTAGGCATGCCAGATTGTGTTTTCCCGCACCCCTACAACTCTGATTCGTGGCCACATCTGCGTTACCATTGGTCAGCCTTGTCTGGCAAGATGGCCACTTTATTAGCGTTCTTGCCCTTTCAACCATCTCGCTATTCAAGGCTGTTTTCATTTGGTGACGCCTGTGCAAGCCACTGATGCGTCCCAAAATTGTCACACATGAATGCTCGTGTGTGTACATGTTGCCTCCTACATTTTTTTTTTTTAAATAAGGATTTAAGATAAGTAGATACAGGCCTTGTTTACACTTACCTGCGTTTTTGGCACTCTCTGCGTTTTTCTGCAGTTTTTCAAAAACGCAGGTGCGTTAACGCAGGGTACATTTAATAGTAGATGCGTTTTTCAGCTCCACTTGCGTTTTTTTCCCCCAGTCCAAAAAATGCTGCATGCAGCGTTTTTTGGGTGCTGGAAAAAAACGCAGTTTTTTTTTCCAAAAACGCATGCGTTTTTTAACATGGGGTCCTATGGGAAACGCATACGTTAACGCAGGGTGCATATAGGCACCTGCGTTAACGCATGCGTTTCCCATAGGGCCCCACGTTAATAAAACGCATGCGTTTCTATAACATGGGACCCTATGGGAAACACATGCGTTTTTAAATGGCACATTTAGGCACCCAGCGTTAATGCTAGCGTTTTTGCCTGCGTTTTTGGCCAAAAAATGACTAAGTCTAAAAAAGTGTCAAATCCTTTCAGACACACAAGGGACACTTTTTGGCACTTTTAGAAAAACGCAGGTGGTTTTTCTCCTGCTAAAAAAAACGCAAATTGAGTGTGAACAAGGCCACATATATATATATAGGAATGCTCAAATCTATCGTTACACCAATTGTGTATTTGCGTGCACACGTGGGTAGCTAAATGCCTAGAAAAAATGATGGTGACTTCAATGAGTCTCCTTGTTTAAATGTGTTTAATGATAGTGTAAAGCAGAGGTCCCCAACTCCGGGCCTCAAGGCCCGCCAACAGTGCAGGTTTTCAGGATATCCTTAGTATTGCACAGGTGCTAATGTGATCATCTGCACAGGTAATGAGGCCAAGCCCTGTGCAATACTAAGGAGATCCTGAAAACCTGCACTGTTGGTGGGCCTTGAGGCCTGGAGTTGGGGACCTCTGGTGTAAAGAATAAACAAGTCAATGAGTCTACTGATAAAAGAACGGATCAGTAAATATGGCGCCTTTCCCATAACCAACGCCAGCCAATCGGTACGAACTACTGACCACCAATCGGCGCACATGGGGCACGGAAAACACAACGCCAAGGCATGCCTAAGGGATTGGTTTCTTGATCCCAGAAATCGCAAACGTGATTGTTATAGCGATGTCACACACAACGATGCAGCAGGTTGGCTGAACAACGATCATCTGATTTGAGAACATGTTCTCAAATCTGCGATCAGCGATCAAACGATTTTTCGTATTCTTATCTCGGTGTCACATGCAATGACGTACTAATGATGTCGTTTGAACGACTAAAAAAACAGGGACGTTTCAGCGATATTTTTCACAATATCATACCATGTAACGGTACCTTTACAGTGATCCAACAATGGCTCAAAAACTGCAGGAAGGCCCATCGGTGACCAGCGATACTTTCAACTAAACCTGCGTCCACAGGATGCAGATCAACTAGAAAACTCTGGCAGTCAAGAGAATTACATTCCCTCCCTGCCCCATCCCCAAGGATAGAAGCCACAGGCCTGCAACTGCAAAGGATGTCAGCACAGTATTACAGATTGCACTATAAAGTCTATGCATTACACTTTCAGGCAAGTGTGGGAAAAGGACCAAGGAAAGGAAGACGTGAGATTCAGGTGGTTTCTTTTTCAGTTGTAAATTGAATTGGGGCACTGCTGGTGGAGGAGGACAGACTACTCATGTGGACATCTAGGTGGGACATTAGAGATAGAAGAGGAATTGAGAAGGACTACTACTGCGTGGGAACAAAAAGTGAGAAATCGCTATTGGGTCTACAAAAAGGGACATTGCAACTGTATAAGAGCTACAAGGAAGAGAATTACTATTTTAAGGAGGGGAACATTACTACTGTATAAAGGACACAAAAGGGGACACTACTTTTGTGTGAGGCCACAAAAAGTGATACAGGGCCAAAAAAGCAGACTTTAACATTTATAGAATGTGTGTGTGTGTGTGTGTGTGTGTGTGTAAACAGGATTTGCGTCTGCAGTCTATCCAAAACTAATAATTTGTCTGTTTTGAGAGAAAAAGAGGGCTAATACTGTGCAGAAGCCCAAAGTGTTCAATATCCCAGTGTGAAGGCAAAAAGAGGTGATACTATTACTGTGTAGGACACTGGGGTAGGGATTATTATAATCCCTGCATACTACATAGACACATAACCATAATCTATAGTGTCTTAAAGAATAATTATAAGATACTATGGGGTATAGTTATGGCTCTAGGAAGTTTGTATAGAGGTGGAGGAGGGGAGTGAGCCTGGTACTGGTAAAGTGATAGACCCAGAAGGTCTGTGAGTTACATTCTCAGATATGAGTTGTGGTGATCGTGTATACAGGCCATGGTGATTGACTGCATTATTTATTGATTTCTTTGAAGCAATTGTAACTGCTGATTCCAAGTCTTTCTGTAGCTCTCCACAGGTGCTTCTTGGCTCATGGAAACACTCTTCTAATGATGATTTTCACTCCTATGTATGAAATGTTGTGGAAAGCACCTGGTTGTGGCTGGTTTATGGTGAAATTATTTTCTTTCCAATTTTGGATTATGTTGCCAACACTGTTCACTGGAATCTTCAGTAGCTTAGAAATTCTTCTTCTGTAAGGCTAGGATCACACTTAAAAATCAAATTGCATTCACCGCATCCAGATCCAGATGTGGTGAACGCAATTGGCTTCTGACATCCAGCAATCCGGGAACCGGATTGCTGAAGCTGCAATCCGGTAACCGGATTGCTCAGGATGTGTAATCCTGAGCAATCCGGTTACTGGATAGTTTGCTCATCCCTGCTGCTGCAGGGAAGAGCAAACTGTTCTGTGTTTGTTTAAACAGTTACTCCCCCTAGAGACCTTCCACCCACTCAGGTGGGCATATAATGCTTGAATCAGTTATGAACAGTAGCTGACTCCTGTCAGCTGCTGTACAGTTCTATCAATGAAAGCGCCGGGCTCCTCTGAGAGCAGCGTGCATACTATAGCTATTGCTATAGTATGTGCGCTGTCTGAGGTTCTGAAGCCGTTTACAGTAGATCTATGGGCAGCGCTGCAATAGCTATAGTATGCGCGCTGCTCTCAGAGGAGCCCAGCGCTTTCATTGATAAAACTGTACAGCAGCTGACAGGAGTCCTTGCTGTACATAAGTGATTCCAGCATTATATGCCCACCTTAGTGGGTGGAAGGTCTATAGGGGGAGTGGGCACCCCATAGATACATTATAGGAACATTTATTAATAAAATTAACACTTTAAACAAACACAGAACACTTTGCTTATCCCGGCGTCAGCCGAGATAAGCAAAGTATATGCGGTAACCGGATTGCTCAGGATTACACATCCTGAGCAATCCGGTTCCCGCATTGCAGATAACAGAACCGCTCTGAAAACTGCAGCCTGCATGATTTTTCACACAGACTGCAGAGCCGGAGGCGGTAACCAGATTGCTTTTGTGAAGCAATACGGTTTTTATCCTAGGCTCCTATGAGGAGCGTTTTCTGATCCGGTTTTGAGCTTTTTGAAAGCTCAAAACCGGATCAGGATTTAAAATACAACTGCATGTGTGACCCTAGCCTAACTAATGCAATTAGAATATTTTACAGCAATACCAGCTCACTGGTTTTACAGTGGAGGAAATAAGTATTTGATCCCTTGCTGATTTGTTAAGTTTGCCCACTGACAAAGACATGAACAGTGAATAATTTTAAGGGTAGGTTAATTTTAACAGTGAGAGACATAATATCAAAAATATAATCCAGAAAATCACATTATGTAAATTATATAAATATATTTGCATTTTACAGAGAAAAATAAGTTTTTGATCCCCTACCAACTATTAGGAGTTCTGACTCCTACAGACCAGTTAGAAGCTCTTAATCAACTTGTTATCTGCATTAAAGACAGCTGTCTTAAATTGTCACCTTTATAAAAGACTCCTGTCCACACACTCAATGAATCAGTCAGACTCTAAACTCTACAACATGGGCAAGACCAAAGAGCTCCCTAAAGATGTAAGGGAAATTATTCTAGACCTATATATAGCTGGAATGGGCTACAAAAGCATAAGTAAGATGCTGGATGACAAGGAGACAACTGTTGGTGCAATAGTAAGAAAATGGAAGAAATACAAAATGAGTGTCAATCGACATCAACCTGGGGCTCCATGCAAAATCTCACCTCGTAGGGTATCAAGAGTCATGAGGAAGGTGAAAGATCTTCCTAAAATTACACAGGTGGAAATTGTTAAAGATCTCATGGGAGCTGGGACCACTGTCACCAAGAAAACCATAGGTGACACATTACGCTGTAATGAATTTAAAATTCTACAGTGCCCGAAAAGTCCCAGAAGGCACATGTGTAGGTCCATCTGATGTTTGCTAATGAACACCTTGGTGATTCTGAAAGTGTTTGGAGAAGGTGATGTGGTCAGATGAGACAAAAAACACCCAAAGTAACCCAAAGAACACCATCCCCACAGTCTCTCAGCACGACAGTCACTCAAAACATACAGCCAAGGCAACAAAGGAGTGGCTAAAAAAAAGAGCACATTAAGGTCATGGAGTGGCCTAGCCAGTCTTCAGACCATAATCCCATAGAAAATTTATGGAGGGTGCTGAAGCTCTGAGTTGTCAAGCAACAGCCTCAAAATCTTAATGATTTAGAGATGATCTCCAAAGATGAGTGGACTAAAATTCCTCCTGAAATGTGTCCAAACCTCATCATCAACTACAAGAAACTTCTGGCTGCTGCGGTTGCCAACAAGGGTTTTTCCACCAAGTATTAAAGGGAACCAACCACCCCAAATGACCCCCCCCGGACTGTTAATATGTGTCCCTACACCCAGCACACACATTTGGGGCAATCGTTTTTGCTAAAAAAACTGTTTAGTAGAAGCTAAGATATATGTTTATAAAGGTTAATAAATTCCGACGGATGGGTGTTACCTAGCTTTGTCCACGTGCAGTGTTCGTGCCTGTGATCCTCCTCTCCCCCCTCTCACTTTCTAAGAGCCTGGCCGCGTCATGAAAGGGGCGTGGCTAAATCGCGGCGAGCCCCGCACCCTTTCATGATGCTATTTAGCCCCGCTCCTTTCATGACGCGGCCAGGCTCTTAGAAAGTGAGAGGGGAGGGGGAGAGGAAGATGACAAGCACGAACACTGCACGTGGACAAAGCTAGGTAACACCCAATCGTCAGAAGTTATTAAACTTTATAAACATATATCTTAGCTTCTACTAAACAGTTTTTTTTAGCAAAAACGATTGCCCCAAATGTGTGTGCTAGGTGTAGGGACACATATTAACAGTCCGGGGGGGTCATTTGGGGTGGTTGGTTCCCTTTAAGTCTTGTTTGCCAGAGGTATCGAATACTTATTTCTCTCTGCAAATTGCAAATAACTTTATATAATTTAGACAATGTGATTTTCTGGATTTTATTTTTGATATTCTATCTTTGACTGTTAAAACTAACCTACCCTTAAAATGATAGACTGTTCATGTCTTTGTGGGCAAACTTACCAAATCAGCAAGGGATCAAATACTTATTTTCCACTTTGTACCTATCATGAAATGTTTCTTTCTGGCACCTTGATAATGGGACACCTTTTTTTAGGCCACCTGCTGAACCAGCTGATGTTATTTTTCACTAAGTGTCAGGATTGCTTTCTCATTACTGATAGATTGCAGTTGGTGTCATTTTGTACTTATTTTTCTGCATGTTTTCAATACTTTTTCCCTGAGTCATTTCTCATTATTACACCCAACTTAATTTATGGACATCTATGGTTTGATTTATTTGCCTGTGTGGATTGGATGGGTTGTCATTGACATCATTTACTTTCAAAGAAGCAGATATATATTTGTATATCTAGACCCTATCAATACCCTACACACAACAACACACCAGCGATCCCGACAATGATAACGATCCTGAAGGGATCGTTGGTGCGTCATTACCTGGTCGCTGGGGAGCTATCAAACATGCAGATCTCCCCAGTGACCAGGGATCAGGGAGCCACCTCTACATCGCTGGTAACTATGATAAACAGCAGGTATCTAGGCAGCGCGCGCTGCCTGGATACCCGGTGTTTATCATGGTTAGGGTGGAGGCACACTGTCGTGCATCAAACACGGAGCGTGATTGATGCACGACAGTGATGCGAGTGCAGTGCTAGTTTGGTGCGAGTGTAGTGCTAGTGTGGTCCGAGTGTGGTGCGTGTGGTGAGTGTGCCTGGCTGTATGTAAGTGTATGTGGTGCGAGTGTGAGGTGTGAGTGCGTGTGTGTTGTTTTTTTTCTCTGCTGTCCATGGTCTTGATGGACCACGGAACAGCATTCCTGCTATCCCCATACAGTTACAATAATGTTTCATTGCTGTGACAGCAGCAGTGAAGCAGTATTGTATGTATAATTTATTATTTTTTGCAAAGTTACACTTATCAGCTTGATTTTACATGTTTTTACCATGTCGGCTGTTCAGGACCTCATTCAGCACTGTGCTACCGAGGGGGTTTTAAGCCGGTGATTAAGGGGTTAATCAGATGCTGGTGTCATGACACCATCTGTCCAGGAGTTGTCCTCCCCCCCTGGATACATGGTGACATGACATCATGTGTCTGAATGGGTTAATTATTCTGTAAACCAGGTTTAAGTGTATTACCGTGTGCTGTGTGGGTGCGAGTTTGACTCGCACCCATGTACTTTTAATGGCCCCTCGCGCGAGGCAATCGCGGTGCAATCGCAGCATGGATTGCACTCGGATTGCTCTCGTAAAGCGAGTTTAATACCAGAAACTCGCATTAATGTGACCTGTATCATTGAAAGATACAGGTCCGAGTTTAATGCGAATTTTTCTCGCATTAAACTCGCGCGAGTTCAACACCAGTGTGCCTCCAGCCTTACCAGCATCCTCCCTGCTTAGCGCTGGTAACCACGCTAAACGCCGGATATCTAGGCAGCGCGTGCTGCCTAGATACCCGGTGTTTACCATGGTTACCAGCCTGTGAGTTCGCTGATCGTTGGTCTCTCACTGTCACACGCAGCGATGCGTGCTGACCAGCGGGAGCGCAACAACCAAAAAATGACCCACAGCACTTTGTAACGATCAGCGATCTCATAGCAGGGGCCTGATCGCTGCTAAGTGTCACTCTTAGCGAGATCGTTAGCGAGATCGCTGTTACATCACAAAACCTGTGACGTTACAACAATCTGGCTAACAATCTCGTTATGTGTGACGGGGGCTTTAGGGTCTATTCACCGAAGCAACATGCTGGTAATGGGGCTTAAGTCCCAAATTTGGAGGTAAGAGTCAAGGAAAATAATAGCCAGCAAGTTAAAATTTTATTAGTTAACCAATTTGTTCTTTAGATATGCTGCTCTCAAAGCCATTTGGCAGTGGCCTTCTTTGATCTCTGCTTTGAAAACACATAAAAGCTTGGCTGAAACAATGGAGGAGTGGGAGAGATAGCTAATGGCTAAGGCTGGCTTCACACTGCAGTTTTTTCACTGATCAGTGTCCATCCAGTTTGGGTGCCAAAACCCAGAGAGGAACCAGGAGAGGAACTTGCAGAGAAAAACTATAATTGAAAGATTGACACCTGTTCTGGGTTTTGGAGACACTCCTGGTTTTGGCACACACACTGGATGGACACTGATCAGTGAAAAAAACTGCAGTGTGAAACCAGCCTTACACTCAGCTATAAATATTACCATCTTTGCTTGAAAATTAATTTCCAAATGGCTGCTTTATACTGGTTTTAAATGAATGTTTTATGATTCCAGCTCGAACTAACATAACAATTAGTAAAAGCTAAGTTACTGTATTAAATTAAAAATATCAATCAGTTCAAATTTATCATTGTCACACTGTCACCACCTAGGTTCCTCCAGATACCAAAGAACCCCTGATGTACGCTTCCACAAACAAGGTAACACAATAGCAATGGTGGAAACTGATGGTAGAAAGTGGGGGATGGGACACCTCCTGCACTCACCTGATGGTGAACCCTAAGCTCCTCTTTCACCCCGTCGCCAAGCAGGATACCTAGTCCCTCGCTAGCCCTGACCTCACCCTCACTAGTGAGATGGCCAGTGAGAGCAGTAGTCCCAGTCGCTGCACTAATCAACACTTAGGATTAGGGATATACTCACTTGGTGGGTTATAGATTTGTTATTTATTACTTTTGTCAGATTCAAGTTATTTCTGTGACCATTGTGGGTTTTTCTTTCATTTAATGAGGGGCACCGACAATTTTGACCATGTGTGTTTATATCCTGAGAATCGATTTGCACCTACTCAATTAGCAATATATTATGTCATCCATCCTGAGGAAAGGTGCTACCATTACTCATTATTTTGAGTGATTTATCAAAGCTATGTACATATATGGTGTACTGGTACAATCACAAAGTATGACCTCCACATTTACAGCATGTCTCTGTGCATACCCTATGGCAAGCCATCTGAAGTGTAGGATATTCCTTACAGAGCAGTTTTATTTTCAGCAGAATTTAGTTGGTTTCTAATTTAATCATGTTATTTTTCTATCTTTCCACTCAAGAGATGAAATTTCTTATATTTACACAGCAGCATCAATCTCTGGCATGAAATGCTGAGGAAGAAGATGCACGATTCAGGACCTCTACTTCTATTCTATTATATAAATAGCACTTTTACATTTCCCTGGTGAATTGTAAATGGCTCATTTATCCCCTAAATATAGCCAGAGGCAAGGTTCCTCAAATGACGTACTATCATACACCAAGTGGGAATCAAAACCTAATTTCAGTTTAAAACGGAATTGGTGGCAAATGGGCTGTACCAAAGCGTGGCCGGACCTAGTCTTGCTGCAATTTTTTTCCTTTTCCTTATGCTTTTGTGATAAAAAAAAAACTTTAACAGCTGGAATTCAAGAAAATGAGAAAAAAAAAACCTGCAATGTGTAGATTGTAGGACATCGAGTTCTATCTACACAAAATGACTTTGTTGCAGAACACGATGATGGACACTGGTCTGAATTGTTCAGCAAAAGGTCACCACAAAAGAGAACTGGGCTCTTTCTGACTGAATTGAATACAAATGAACAGAGACGTTACGAGATAGCAAGAAATCAACAGTAAGCTGTCAGTGGGCTATGTAACCACTTGACATGAGCACAAACACTTGGCCTTTCTCATCTAGTGCACTGTAAATTTTGTTGTAGCAGTAGTCAAAGGAAAAGTCTCGTGTGCTTAGAAAGAAGAGATGGATCTGGGGAATGTGACAGGTTTACCTTTCAGGGTCAAAGACATTTGTCTTCTGTGCTATCTGTTGAATAATAGATTTCAATGCAAATTTTCTATTTCCCCAAAAATAAAAAAAATTACCTCTTCTGCAAATTCATCACTGATTCAGTCATCTCTAAGTACGGTATGCTACTGGAGAATTTTGGTCAAGGCAAACATGGCAGCCAATACAACTGGAACGATCCACTGTACCTGCTTAAAGTTGTGGGCACAACATTTGTCCTTTTATGCGGAGATGTGAGAGTTTTATCATCACATTACCAGACATACTATTTGCTAAGAAAATTGTGTGCCTTCTCTTTGAAAGCTATAATGGCAACCCTTTAGGTTATCACCAAAACCCCTCAGAAATAGAGGAGAACAATAAACATGCACCAAGGATTTTCAGCCAACTTCATTCAGAACTCTAAGTCAAGACATTGTGGCAATGAGCTATTAAAACCCTCAACCAGTTGCACTCTACATCCGAACCATTGTGAGTGGCTTCATAGTAAAGGCAAAACTAGACTAAACTACTGCTTTTATAATATCAAAAATTATACATGTGGTTTTATTTTTAAGGCTGGTCAACTTACTCTGCACAAAGTGGAAGCGTAAGAAACAAAAACCTTTGTACCTAGATTTGTCCTATGACTTTGATGGCTACTATACGATTGACAGAATTCTTTATGCAAGAGGTTTTATAAAAAAAAATGAAAATATAGATTTAATGAGTAAACCTAAAGAATGATAGATTTTAATCTTTGTCAGTCCCCTATAAGTGAACAGAGAGGTGCTCACACAGGTGTCTGACTGTTCCATTCACACAGGAGACTTTAGAATGGAAGCTCTTGGGATTGTTGGGGATCCTGTTGGTTGGATCTCCAGGAATTAGAGTTAAGCCCGGGTTACACACTTCAATGTTGGTGGGATCGCTGGGACATTGAAGGCTGATCGCTGGTGAACTGTCACACAGGCAGACTCACCAGCGATCCGGACCAGCGAGCATTCTTGTATCCAAGGTAAACATTGGGTAACTAAGGGCAGCGCAGCACTTAGTTACATGCAGTTTACCTTGGATACCAGCTCCCAGCGTTGCTGTGTGGCGCTGGGAGCACGCTGATCGTTGGTCTCTCGCTGTCACACGCAGCGATGCTGCGCGTCCAGCGGGCGACCAACGATAGATTTATGAACCGGTTCATAAATATGCAACGTCACCAAACCGGGTTGCAACAATATCGTTACCGATATCATTGTGTGTGATGGGCCCTTTAATAAGATTCAAAATTGCTCAATCCATCAGCTCTTTTTTTCACACCTATGTAGTAGAAAGGCCAGGCACCACAACAAGTTGCTTCACTTCTCAGGGATCCATAAGCACCGCTGACAGACCACACGCTGAACCCGTGGAAGTGCTATTCAGCAACGTGAAATGGACATTGTTTAAAAGACCCCTCATCCTCCCATCTGTGCCCCCTGTTTATAAAGCCTGGTGACCATTTTTTGAAATAAAAAAAAAAAAGCTGCTATTCATCTGACTTATGAGTGCTATTTACTGGTAGATATGCTGGATTAACGGGACTCTTTTTTTGTTTAGCCATTACGATGTCAAATGTGAACTTTAAGGTTGTGCTAATCCGGCTAAGAGCTGTGGATGCCACAAGTCATTTTTAGGGGAACTGTTTAACGGCTACAGATTACTCACCTAGCTGGTGGACCAGGTCCTGAGAATCGATTTGCACCTACTCCACTTGCAATATTTTATGTTACCCATCCTGAGGAAAGATGTTACCATTACTAATTATTTGGATAGAAGCTCCTTTAATTTTAGTGAGGAGCCCTGATATTATATATTTCCTCTAATTGAATATCAGAATTGATGAAAAAGTTAAAATAATTTATTCTTTAATTCAAGCCTATTGTTTGGTTTTACAGCCATTCTTTTTAAAGGTTGCCCAAGAAGGGTTGTCTTATAGCAAATACTACGCAATAGTGTTACTGAACCTAATTGGCACTGTGGGAGTAACCAGTCCTCCTAGGATTTTACCAGTTTTTACCAAATGATGCAAACATACTTATTATAGGTCAGAGGCACATCAATGCTGATGTGTTCCATTCCCCAGCATAAGTCTCAGCAGAGTGATTCCATCTAAAGCGAAGAAGCATCTGGAGCGCTGAAGGCTACTCTTGAATTAAAGATACTCATCTTACATTTAAATTAATTTATTTCCCTTCGCTACTGCTGTCATGAATTAGAAATCAATTCTTAAGGATTGGGATTTAGTCTTTGCTGGAATCATATGGATAATACTGCAATTAATGTCAGCACGGCTTAAAAATTGACAAGAATGATTATTCCACTGGGAAAATCCCATTTAACTATTCTCATAGGATAATATGTGCATACCAAATCATTCCGCTTACTAGTGTTTGTGTATGAAATTATGCACTATGATGGTTGAAAACATTGGCTTGTACATATTAAAATAGTGAAATAGATAAAACCTGAGTAAAGTGTACAAGCTTTGATTTTAATTTCCTTTATTAAATGTTCAAATCACCCAAGAAATATATCAATGACATGGCAAAATACGCTTTCATTCCAAGCTTCTTCTAGGAATATTACAATACCCCAGTACATCGGCAGAAGAAGACTGAGAGGAGACTTAATAGCTTCCTACAAATATCTCAAGGGCTGTCACACTGTAGAGGGATCAGCTTTATTCTCATTTGAAAAAAGAAAGACTAGAAGCAATGGGATGAAACTGAATGGGAGGAGACACCGATTAGACATTAAAAAATCTTTTTGACACTGAGGGTGATCAACGAGTGAAACAGGCGGCCATGAGAGGTGGTGACTTCCCCTTCAATGAAAGTCTTCACACAGGCTGGACAGACATCTGTCTGGGATGATTTAGTGAATCCTGCTTTGAGCAGGGGGCTGGACCAGATGACCCAGGAGGTCCCTTCCAACTCTACCATTCTATGAGTCTATGATTCAATAATTGTTATTGGCGCTCATGTGACACCACTATTAAAGCTTACTTTATTGTTCACTAACCTGTTGCACAGTAATTTATATTGATACATTGATTTAAATCAACCATTCTCTTCAGTCAAATATACCATTTATTAGTCTATTTCCTTTGTTTATATACCTTATGTGTTATCCAAAAAACATTCTTAAAATATAAGTAAGCAATTAAATAAATACATATAATAGAATTCCACAACTATCTGCTGACTCTGTATTATACTCAATCCATCATTGATTGAATAATCTCATGTTCATTAGAATAAGTTTTGCAAATTCATGGGAGATCCTGGTCATAGATCGGGATTACAACTGCAGTGGCCACCACTGTCACTATCTGAAAAGTTACTGATGGGTGTTATTCTTTGATCATAACCCAGCATAGAGAGTGGCTAATGGTAAGGTGAACATTCTTCACATTGTTCCCACCTCTCTTTTACCTCTTTCTTTCTAGTATCTGAGCCTTTTTATATTGTGTGTTATATCAACAGATTTGAACTATGACTTGTTTCATTTTCTGAGATATTGTTATTATTATAGTGCCATTTATTTCACGCTGGTTTACATCTGAACTACTGTTCCATAGGAAGAAGGTAAATTCACAAATCACATTTTTTTGTAATCAAGCTATAGGTGTAGAACAGATATCTCATTATTGTTGTTTTCATCAACAATTTCTGTTTCTATAGGCCTCATTCCTACATTCGTATTTAAACGCATATGTGCAAAAATGATCCCAGTGTAATTAGTGTGACTCCTATGTGTCCATTTTTACCGTCAGTGTCATCAGTGTATTTCACGGATGGATCAATAAGGCTAACGTCACAATTGAGCCTTGGAAGCGCTAAAAGCTAGCTCTTGTCACAAGTGCAAATTGTGAAAAACACTAGCGTTAACACCTCCATAGGCTCCCATGCAAAAAACTCATGGTCACACTGTAACCCTTTTGACGCTAGGCGTTTTAAGCTAAAGCACCCAAAAACACGGTAAGCAACTTTTTTGGGGGTGTTTGCATAAACACATGTGTCTTTTTAAACATGAAAGTCTATGGGAAATGCATACGTTAACGCTAGCGCTAAATTGGAAAAAAAAACATGAAAATGTGAAAATGGCAAGGGCAAAAAATTGCTGACTTAAACGCATCCTTGCAAAGGACGCACCCTCCAAATGTGACCCTAGCCCAAGTAAAGAAACTTCAAAGCTTTTCTTACATGTCACAATGTTAAGCAAATACAGCACACAGATGAGACATGAATGCCATCCGTGTGCATGTGTTTTTCAAGAACCCATAGACTTGTACCGGCCCTTGTCATGCATGCTGTCAGAAAAACAGACATGTACAAAACACATAGACTATGATTAATATTTTCTGTATCCATGATAAAAAGGGATACAACACCTAAGTAACAAATGAATATCAGAATGAGGTAAAAATGTAGGTATTGCTATGAAACACTATAGCTAGGGTCACACTTGGCAGTCCGTTTTTCTGCCTTTTACAAACCTGATTCTGTTTTTGGAGATTGCTATGTTTGCATCTCAAAAACGCTTTTTGTTAAAGCATGGTACCTATATGTACCATGTGTTAATGGATGCGTTTCCCATAAGGCTCCATGTTAAAAAAAACGCTATACATTTTTTTTTACTGCACCCAAGAACACTGCTAACAGCGTTTTTGGGGTGCAGGTCAAAAACACATAGCATTTTTTAGCAGTGCATTTTTACACTGCGTTTTGTGCATTGGAGCCTATGGATCTGTTAAAACAATCCGTTTTTCAAAAATTCTAAGTTGAAAAACTGATGCTTTTAACGTATCCAGGGCTCAAGTGTGACCCTAGGCTATCTTCACTTCATCTTTAGCTTCTAATCTACAGTGTACCTCTCCCCTAAATAATTTTAGGCATCGTCAGACCATAAAAAGAAGGATTGGCTCATTATTACTAGATCTTGGACAGCAATGTGATATATCTGGATATGGCTGAGCCAAAATTTACAGGCATCATGTAATCTGTGAACATATAAATTTGTCCCTTTCTGAGCTTTACTAAGTGATTATGTTCAAATACTGTTTATCCACCGTAACCTGTTTATTTTATTTTGAATTGTTTTTCATCTCAGAAATTAATAATTTCTATAAACTAGAAAAACATTTTTTACCACCAACTTTCCTTTAAATTATTTTTTTTACATTTGTCCAATCCCACGTTACTTATTCTTCCATCTTCCTACACCTGCATTTAATGAAATACTGCTGTGCTTGACAAGCCATATTCACTTCTGAGAGCCCAAAATGTTAAATCCCTTCAACTCCCCAAACCTGGTTTATCAGATGCAGTGTCTGGAAAGGAGAAAGCGCAAATAGGGTACACCTGTGTGAACAGGTGAAGAACAAAAAACAGATTTTGCTCACCTTTTTCAAGTTGTGAGGGTCACAACCACACTGAAGACATATGTGGAAATTAATCCTGATGACGGTCTGCAGCAGTTCTCCCAAAACCAAGCTGAAGAGCCCTGTCTGGGGAAAACAATTCACTTCTAAAGACTCGGAAAATTTGATGGTGATTTTTTATTTTCAACTAATTTCGGGGGTGCAAGCACCCTTCTCCAGGAAAAAAATTTGTGTTCCAGTTGCATCAGGTTTTACAATTGCGTGAGGATGCAGTTTTCTCCATATCCCCGCCGGATTTGTGGCGCGCCTGCGAACAGGCAGCCACAGGGTGAACTGCAGCGTGACAGGTAATACGGTCAATTTAAACAACACCCACGTGTAGATACTCAGACCCTGAGCCAAGTTACTCTATGTCAGGGAAGGGGTGGCGGGAATAGCACAAGTGGGTGGAAAGAGAGACAGAACCCGGACAAAGGGGTGACGGAACAGTAGTAAAACACTGGAACACTAAGTTGGGCGAGACAATCGAGTAAATCCCTGGAGGGTGGAGGAGTAAGGAATCCTACCCAGGCCGAGGCACCCTTCAGCAAAGTACTGACTGCTCAGACAGTAAGAACAACGGGGCCCGGTGGGCCTTCACCACTAATGGCCAATCGGGAACCCAAGCTGGAGCTGCTGAGAGACTGAGGGAGCCAGGTGATCCCGACTAACACGGGTCACTGGTGGCTGGGCCAGAGAACCAGAGTGCCGTCTCTGTAGATGTGGTCGGAACTGTTTCAAGCCCCTAACCACAAGACATCCCGGCGAGGTGCAGGAACTCCAAGTTCCCGAGACCTAACTATCACTACAGAGTAGGACAAAGGCATCGTACTAGGGCTGGTGACCCTGGCCAGGGAATGACACACCATAGAGCCCGTGAAGGGCAGACGGAACCCGTATGTGAGGGACAGAGATTAGAAAGGCCCGAAAGGTACACAGAGGGGAATGACGCAGAGGCACTGTTCCCGCTGCAGTAGACACCTGTACCCATAACTGCTGAAAGAACCCAGTACACCGTAAGAGTGTAAAAACTGAGTCTGTGAGTGGCCGTGAACTGTGTGTTGTTGGAGTTAACAAGGTGAAGAAAAATCTCAGACCAACTCAATGAACTGTGTGTGATCTTTACTGGGACGATCAATATAGTGGCTCACCTGTGGAGCCATACTCCTGCTGCATGTGCGTGCTAGTTGGAGAAGCTGCGTAAAGAGGAGAAGTGCAGCATCCTAGGTGCGCAGGACATCTCCCTCTACCCGGGGACCCAGCCCTACCCGTGGATGGCTCACCATCCAGGCTGCTGCTACAACCACCGTCCCCAGCAGATCCCAAGGCAGCGGTGGCTACAATGGCTTGACCCACGGGTGGCATCACAAATTCGACCCCTTTTATTATCCCCTTTTTATTTGCCATCCCTGGGGCCACGGAGCTGGGCCTCACCACCGTGGCAACCCCCAGAGACAGCACGGTCCGGCCCCGAGTACCCCAGTCCCCTAGCGGGTGCGATAGTTTCAAGAACTGATAGTGTGAAACCAGCTTTACCAACACCAAAGGTCCCATGATTTAAGCTGAATTGCCACATTGCTGCCCTACTTTTCCCGCATCAAAGGCACAGCACCAACCAGTGTAAGATACTGGAACAGAACAGTCAAGATGTTACAGTGCTACATTCCAACTATTAGTCGGTCAGCAGGAGGGCTTTCCCTGAAGACTCCCACACATTAGATGAAAATTGTCCAAATAGCTGATGTGGACTATAATTAATAATGTTAATATGTTTTGTAATATCTAAAATTTGTTTTTTTTTCACCTGTGTCGGCCGACAAATACTTGTTATAAAATAAAATATCAATTAAGCATGTTATTTTTTTTCTGCAGATGATCAGAAGGGTGTGCTTTTAGCTTCACATACATATTGATACAAATGCTCTTATCTTTCAAATACTGCCCCCTATGCTTGCATTTTGTTAAACAATGTTTACTTCTTTATTTTTAAATTTAAGACTGCATATACTACATAATAAATTACTGCACTCTTCTGCACTCTCTAAAGTCTTTATCCTTAATTTTCGATGTTTATTTATAAAACAGAACCATGGGTGGGGGAATTACGAAGCTCATAGTATTTTCTATACATTCCATTATAAAATATCTATTATTCCCTGACCTTGGCATTGCTGTGAGCAATAAAATATAGACATGCAATTTGTTATATAGTAAATCACATTCTACAGAATGGATCAATACTAATAATTTTGAATGTAAAAGACTTCCTTTCCTTCTTATTTTCAAAGCAAAATGTTTCTAGGAACCCCGAGGCTATTGAAATATATATATATATTATATACAGTATATAGCAGAAACATCCAAGTACCGTCAAAGGGTAAGACAGGTCCTGAAGAGCCAGCTTAATAGGAAGAATTAGATCTGTTCCCCTAATACATACGCCCTGCCATTTATCTCATACCTTGGTGGCATAGTGTGCTGGCCAAATGAAGAAATAAAAGCTGTAGATGTGAAGACCCAGAAGCTCCTTACAATGCATGGAGGTCTCCATCTTAAGTCTAACACCCAAAGATTAAATACCAACAGAAAGAGGAAACATGCGCACGTTAGGTCGCCTCATATCGCCAGGCTAGATTGCGTCGTGTGACGGTACCATAAAAGTGATTAAGTGACCAACAGGTCTTATAATATGAACCCAATCAAACATCTAAAGTGAATTCTGAAGGGACTGCAGGTTAAACTGCTAATGTGGCACCTCAGTGGTCCAGTTGCCACAGTGTCATTACCTTCTTCATAGTGGGTGATGTCATGCCTGGAAGCAAGAAGAGGTCTCCACACTAGGTAACCTTGCATGCAACACTTTTCCTGACTCCAGGCCAGAAGGAGGAGCTCTAGAACCCGACTTCAGGGGAGCTGCCCTAAATATTCTAGTCCGGAGGCGGGGTTAGGGAGAATGTTGGGGAAGAGGAGAGAGTAGGAGTGGAGAGCTCTGGGAAGTGCAGCTGTGATTGAGCTCACCCTGGAGCAGAGTGCTGAGAAAGGACGAAGAGTCCTTGGCTGTGCAGGTGCTGCATGTCCCGACAGCCATGTCTGGAGGGCAGGAGACTGCAGGAGATGCAGTACAGCAGTGTGTTAAGAGCCTGGAGGTGCCTTCAGTAAGATGATACCAGAGAGAGGCTCATGCTGCCTGCCATATGGGTAGAACCACCAAGCAGGAGAAGGGTCGCAGCAAAGCTATAGGACGCAGGGATCTGAAGAGAGAGTGCAGCAGGAAGGCCTTCAATTAGACCTGGCATGGTGGATCCCCCGAATGCATCCAGGCTAGCCGGATCTCTTCTAACACCTGTAGCCAGTGCCCTGGACTGCAATACCAACCACCAAGTAAAGGTAATAGAAACTACACCCTTTTGTGTCCTCCAATTATTGCCTGTGCCCTCTGTTCTGCATCTCAAAGACCAACATCACCACAATAGACTTTACACCATCCCTGGGGCCTGGGGCCTTGCTCCACCTGTGGGGAGCTGTCCCATCCTAGCTGCACCACCATCTGCTCCAGCGGTCAACCCTGCAGCGTCGGCCTTCCCTGGCCGAATACCAAAGGTGGCATGACAAACTATTTCCTTATAATTTTCCCCTTTACTGCATGCCCAGGGCCACAGAGCGGGTTACTGCCACCGTGACCTCCCAAGCATCCACCGCACTAACGCTGCCATTCAAGGACATCCATAATCTGTCTCCTCTATAAATCTTCAAACTAACCTCCTGATATCTTCCCATACATAACCTCCAGTCTTCACAATACCTCCATCTACCTCTTCTCTTTTACATTCCTTACACAATCGCATACAAGACGTCTCCTGAGCATCCTCCATTCCCTGGAATTCCCGGTCCCAACATGTTCATTCTTCAGACATAGCTTGAAAACCCAACTCTTCAAGAAAGCTTACAGTCTGCAATGCTCTCATCCTGATTTCACCATGACTGGAGCTACTGCATTTCACAATCTGCTGTCTCCTTCCCCATTACCCTGTAGACTGTAAGCCCTTAAGGGCGGAGTCCTCTCCCCTCTGTTCTTGTCTGTCACTGTTAGCCTGTGCATTGTAATTTATATATGCATGTTGTATGAGAACCTTCTCACATGTTCAGCATCAAGGAATCAATGGCTGCTTTAAAAATAGACAATAATTTATCTTATGATGTAAAGCATTCAAAAGCCATGAAACAAAGAATCTTCTAAAAAGATTTCATTTCTTGGCTCTCCATTACCCATAGGCTCCCTAGCATACGTTTAACATATATGTTTATTTAATACTTCACAGAAATTGAGGCCATGAAGATTCCATCCATCAGCTATCAATGACTGTAGGGTTTCATTTAAAAAATAAAGAAGAATGCTTAATATACGGTATACTGAATTGGTTTCATGGCAAGTTGTATACCTTAAAGCAATTAAAGTTACCATATATACTCGTGTATAAGCCGACCCGTGTATAAGCCGACCCCCCCTACTTTTGCCCTCAAAACCTGGGAAAACCTATTGACTCGTGTATAAGCCGAGGGTGGTCCCCAGCACAGGTATACAGCCCCCAGCAGTGTGGTATACAGGCCCCCCCAGTGGTATACAGGCCTCCCCAGTGGTAGTATACAGCAGCCTCCCCAGTGGTAGAATGCAGCAGCCTCCCCAGTGGTATATACAGGCCCCAGCAGTATATACAGCAGCCCCAGTGGTATACAGTAGCCTCCCCAGTGGTATATACAGGCCCCAGCAGTATTACATCAGCCTCCCCAGTGGTATATACAGGCCCCAGCAGTATATACAGCAGCCCCAGTGGTATACAGCAGCCTCCCCAGTGGTATATACAGGCCCCAGCAGTATATACAGCAGCCCCAGTGGTATACAGGCCCCTGTGATATATACAGGCCCCAGTGGTATATACAGGCCCCAGTGGTATATACAGGCCCCAGTGGTATACAGGGCCCCCCCTTGCTGCCGCACACCTGTAAAGTAATAGATCATTATACTTATCCCTGTCGCTGTCGCCGCTCTGACACCACGCTCCTCCGGGTCTTCATGTTTCTTCCTGCTTCCTCCTCCGGGACACAAGCAGTGACATCATTGCCTGCGCCCGCCGGTCACAAGCAGGAAGAAGCATGAAGACCCGGAGGAGCACGGTGTCAGAGCGGCGACAGGGATAAGTATAATGATCTATTACTTTACAGGTGTGCGGCAGCAAGGGGGAACCCTGTATACCACTGATGGGGGGGGGGCGCCTGTATACCGATGTATATGACTCGTGTATAAGCCGAGGGGGGGACTTTTCAGCACATTTTTTGTGCTGAAAAAACTCGGCTTATACACGAGTATATATGGTATGTTGAAAGGGTAAACGCGTATGTAATTTTAAGATAATCCAGTTGTTAAAATAAGTAAGATCTCAGGCCTAGTTTCTTCATGTTAAGCCTTGATATATTTTCGTATGTTATTAAAATGTAAATTACACAAGTGCGTTGGAAAAAAAAATTTAGTTGCCCTAAAATCATCCTTTTTCATAGATGAACTTGGCTTAGGCTGGGGTCACATTTGGAAGGCACAATCTGGTAACCGCATCCATTACCGGATCCAGTATTACCGTGTGCTGTCAAATTTGGCATCACATTGCAGATCTAGATCCAGTAATGGATCCAGATCTGCAATGAGAAAACATTGTGGCACCAAAAAACGGATCCGATACCGCAAGGTTGCCTATGGATGCGGTAACCGGATTGCATTAAGTGCAATCCGGCTTTTCTATTGCAGTCTATGGCTGCGGATACCGGTCCGATTTTGACCATTTTTAACGGACAAAAACCCGACCCGATTTTGGCAAATGTGACCCTAGACTAACTTGGTGATTCATGACCCTGGGCTTATGAAAGAAGGAGTTACATTCGTCTCCTATCTATATTACTAATGGTCACATGAACTTAGAAAGGATTTTCTCTGGTAGGAATGGGGAACTAGACATGGCATCTATTACTGGTGGAATTGTATGAGTGTTGTGTGCTTCTTTCATGAGGTTAGGAGTTTTAATTGGGTGTACCGGGACAAAGGCCTACTCAAGGGAATCAACATGTATGTTACTCAAAATCTATGGATGTAAATTGTTTCCTAAAGTGAGTACCATATATTTATTATTAAAAAAAACTATAAAAGATATTGCAGACATTCCCATACCACATTGTGTCTTGGTTACTGTAGCAGGCCTTATTCTTCTTAACCTTATCCATTATTTTTGCTTCATTTGACCTTCTCTATACCCTGCACGTACATGCAATCTCACTGGTCACACCAAATAAAAAATCAATCAGATAAAAAGTCAGGCAAATAGAATAATATAATTGTTATTCCTGCAAATTAGCTAGGCTTGTCACAGTGTCACAGTCCTGATGTCTGTTTTTAACATTCGTATTGTATAACCTAACTCATAACCAATAATAGACTAGAGGACATAGCGGCGTAAAGGCAATACTCGTACCTTCCTAAGCAAAAGACGGATTTATTTGTACTTGTACGTCTAAAATGAAGCTCAGCCTTGCAGCTGAAGTATAAAATGGTATATAAATCTAGTAGAAATTGTCTTTAAATTTCCCTTTTAAAATGGTATTATTATTAATGATCCCTTTAAATTGGTGTGACAATAACTGGCAGAGCAAAATTATAATTCAATGTTACTTATGTGATTTGTAGTCCACTAACAGATTACAAGTTACTGTATAAATGTGACCCTCTGGGATGCTAATGAGTTTCGCTTTAAGGTCCTGTCACACGCGTCAATGTCGTCAGCGATCTGATCGCTGACGACATTGATGGCTGATCGCTGGTGAGCTGTCACACAGGCAGACTCACCAGCGATCAATTGACCAGTGACATCATGGAAACGATTTAAATATCGTTTCCACGATGTCCTGCTCCCGCTGCCAGCCTGCTGGAAGCGGGAGCAGCCTGGTCTCCAAGGTACACTGCGGGTAACTAGGCAGCGCGCGCTGCCTAGATACCCGACGTGTACCTTAGTTACCAGCCTCCTCCGCTCACCGGGTGAGCGGAGGAGGCTGGTAACTAAGGTACACGTCGGGTATCTAGGCAGCGCGCGCTGCCTAGTTACCCACAGTGTACCTTGGATACCAGCTCCCAGCGCTTGTGAGAGGCGCTGGGAGCTGGAATATCGCTCGCTCCCGGTGTCACACGCAGCGATGCTGCGTGTCCACCGGGCGACAATCGCCAGGTTTTAGGACTGATTCTAAAACCTGGCGATCATCAACCAGCGATTTATCGCTGGTTGATGCAGTATGTCACACGCGTCAATATCGCTGCAACGTCACGTGCAGCCGATATCGTGCAGGCGATATTGACGCGTGTGACAGGCCCTTTAGGCTAAACCAGTGATCTGAATTTAAGGGACCCTGAGTTCTTCATACTAAACCCAAACAAGACATTCTGAACTTTATAACAAAAAGTCCTCAATCTGCAGTCCTTACAGTAGTCCATACTATCAACAGTTGGCCATAACCAACTGACCTTCTAGCTGTTCTCTGTTCCACTTCACACTGACAAATGTTCTACCTCTCCTACTTCCCACTCCACCCTTCTCTACTCTATTCTCCTCCCTTGGACTTGGTATTCCCTTCAGCGGGTCCACCCATGTCCCTAACTAGGGTCTATGTGTTAGGTGTTTGCTGAGGATCCCATACCCACCATCCCCCATCTCCCGACTACAGGAGAACCACACCCTTGGCTTGGGTGCAGTACCCCTCGTGGCGTCCTGACCGGTGGGGCACCACACAGACTCTTCTTATGCCCTACTGAATGTCATTATTCTGTGTCCTTTGTTGAAATTCCTGCCTAAATACATTATGCACCTGGACTTCAGTTCCTGTCTGTTGCATTGTGGGGGCTTATCAGGTTATACGGCCTGGCTCCCATGTATGCACAGTGCGCATATGGAAGCCGGGCTGTACACCCACAATGCATGGGACCAGAAATGACGTTCAGTGCACGTCATAATGTATGTTCGTGGCATAAAACGAGCCAACAGGTTCCCTTTAGAGGCATTCTCAAGGAATAGAAAGAAAGAGTACATAACTAACAAAAATGTCATTATAAATAAATAAAACACCTTTAATCATCAAATCCTTCTCATTTTGTCCAGGTAATTAAAAGAGGTCTTTTTGATTTAGTACTAGAGATACCAGTAGTGCCAAAGTAAGAAGGGCCTGCTCATACTGCTGTTCAGGGGGCATACTGCTATTAGTAGCAGGTCACACAGCCACTATAGGGCCATGAACTAGTGAGGTATGTAGCCAAGGGTACTGTTGGGGTCCATGATACTGTGGGGGGCTATGGGGCAATCACACTGTGTGGGGAACTATGGTGCCCATCATACTGTTTGGGGATGTGGGGGCCATCATTAATGGCGTGGATGGCTGTGAGGTCCATCATACATGATGTGGATAACTGTGGTGTCCATCCTACATGGTATTAGGTGCTCTGGGGTCCTTCATACCATGTAGGGGCTGTTGAGGCATCAGACTATGTAGGCGCTGTGATACATATCATACTGTGTAGGGGCTGCGTGATTCATCATACTGTGTGGAGGATTGTAGAGTCCATCTTACATGGTGTGGTGAGCTGTGGGGTCCATCATACTTCGAAACGCGTAGAATAAAACACCATATGCTACATTGTTTGCTTTGAATTGGATCATTTGGTCGAAGCGCGGATTTAATACCATTTTTACTGATACCCTGCTCATGATCTAAACCATCTGTCCTGGATTCTGTTAATGGAACAAGATGGCGGGCATTACATTTAATTAATAAATCAATTAAATAATGATTCCAAATTAATTAATCAATTTAATTACCTTCCTAGGCAAAACTAGTGTGACTTGCTAACAAAAGGTGTATAGAAATATATTTATAATGAAGTTATATTTCGTTTTCTGTTTCATATTCCTGAAGACTCTCTTTATCTCTTTCATGACTAGGCTATTTTTTTTTTTTTTCGTGTTTTCCTCTCCTTTTTTCCCAAAAGCCATACATTTGTTATATGTTTCCTTCCAAATAGCCATATGAGCAATTACTTTTGAACCACACCATTTTTTTTATAATGCATTGGAACGCAGGAAAAAAATTCCAAGTGCATGGAAATTTTAAAAAAACAGTGCAATTCGACAAATGTTTTTTTCATTTTTTTATTTACCATATTCACTACACAATCCTGACCTGGCAATATGATTCCCCAGGTCAGTATAATTACACAGATACCAAACATGCATTGCTTTTTTAAAATGATTTAAGTGGTGACATTTTTGGGGTAAATTTGTAAATAAAAAAATAATTTTTTTTGCTTGTGTCGTATTTCAAGACCCATAAACTTTTCAATTTTCTGAATATGGGGCAGTGTGGGAGCTTGAGCCTCAAGCTGACATTTTTATAATACATATAAATACAATTTTGGCTTAAGCCCCTTTCACATCAGCGGTGGCACCTGCCGGACCTGCCGCCAAACGGCCGACTTGCGGTCCGGATCCGGCAAACCCATATATTGTCTATGGAGCTTGCGGTCTGGTGCGGCAAGTGCGGTTCAGCCGGATGCGGCAGATCCAGCAATTGTGGCCGCAAAAAAAAAAAAAAAGTTCAAGCGGCAGGTTTTTTTTACTGCTGCAAGTGCCGGATCTGTCGCATCCGGTTGAACCGCACTTGCCGCACCAGACCGCAAGCTCCATAGACTATACATGGGTCTTGCCGGATCCGGGCCGCAAGTCGGTCGTTAGGTGGCAGATCCGGCAGATGCGGCACCACCTGCTGGATCTCCCGCACATCAACGTAAACTGCTGATGTGAAAGAGCCCTTAAATACAATATTTTTAATGCCTCTTATTGCATTTTACTGCAATCTTGTGGCTGGAAAAGAATCCTCAATTCTGTCTACTTCATTTATTTACTTGTTGCACTGTTTACCAATTAATTTACCTTATATCTTGTTTCAGCTGATTCTAACGAATGCAGAGAAACTCACTGTGAATTTCATATATTTTTAATAGATTTATTTTTTTATGGGGATAAAAAGTGGTATTGGAACATTTATACATTTATATTTTTTTCATATTTCTAAAAAACAAATTTTCTCATATTTTACTGTATCTGTTGCTTCACCTAGGGATTTGAAACAGCAATTATCCAATTGCAACTGCTATGTATAACAAAGATCATGGTTTCCCATGAATGCCAAGTAAACTAAAGGAGAATTGTCTTACAAGCATGGGGGTCTCAGCAAACCCAGTAACCACGTCAATGGGTGTATGTGCTCATGTTAAATGCCGCTGAGATTGACAGAGTCATTTAACAAGTTAATAGCAGTGGGCGGAACACCCCTCCACCCACAGCTGTTAGAGGCAGAAGATGGCTTAATAATTTAGCCATCATATGCTTGGCATGCAATCCCGAAACAAAGTCACACCAAATTTGACATTACTGTACATCAATGGTCATGAAGGGCTAACATTTAGTCTAAAGTCATGATACAAAGTCAGCAAATAAAAATCATCTGACAGAGCAACCATGACAGGGAGTGTTCTGTTTACAAAGGAAGACAAGTTGAACTGAGGCGTGACAGTAGTCAATTGAATGTGTGGGTTAATCACAAATGAATCAGGAAGGCATACCTAAGCTTATTGCTGATATCAAATGTACCTTGTTGTTTAGAGTGGTGGACCAAAGTCATCCAGACGTTGGTTGATGACAATTGCAATAAGTTGCACTGCCCCTTTAAGAAGCAGAAATCCATGAACGAGTGTGATCCTAGGTATAGCAATGAGGTCCTTGATAACAGCCATGGCATGAAAAGTTCAGATCCAGAACAGAACTTTATCTAAAGTCGGGCTGCACCTGCAGAACCCAACCTTCCATAGGTACACTTCTTTCTACTTATAATCCCAAACCAAAAAGGGCGAGGAATAGAATAAAAAAGGAAAACCTAGATGGGGGCTTATGTTTTTTTGCAACCAGATTTATATTTTCATGGCTGCCACAATCCCATCTTTGTGTAGACGGCTTCATCTAAACCAACTTATTCTTGTGAAACACTATGAACAGTACAAGAAATACATGTAGAGTTGATTTAATTTTTTCTAAGCTAAGCAAATATCACATACTATACATATACAATTATTTATTCCTCCAAAAAGCATAGTAAATTCATTTGAATTCTAACATTATAAAATTTAAAAGATGGTGTTATTGGCTTATTTTAGGGATTATCAGTTTTAACGCCCAGCTAATAACCACTTGGATAGAAGCTACAGTGATTACTCTGCAGAGTAGACCGTTGCATTCGAGGAGCAGTGTACTACTGGCGTTAAATACATATTTTTTCCAGTCATTAACATTCACTTGAGTTACACTACGTATAAATTCTTTACATTTATGGCAACACAACTTACACTTTCATCGTAACGAAGCAGTATTTTATTTAATTAACATTCTATAATTATCCTGATTAAACACAGCTAGGAGACCATAAAAACAGATTAAACATTATTGCTACAAAACTTGGAAAAAATTACCATAAAATGACTATTAAGCCTTAGGTAACAAAATTAATATCTGAAGTAGACTTTTATGGCTCTACCTTATGTCTTTTCCTCTTTAAACGGCACAAGAGGGAGCAGGAGCAAAAAAGGTACTAAACCCTGTGCAGCATGGGAGGTAACTTGCTAAGTGTCCTTTACAATTAATTATGGATGGAGATGATTGTAATTTGCCATCTGTCCTGGGTAAACTATTTTTACATTAACGCATAAATAAAGAAAACATGCCTGTTGAAGATGAAGTTTTGGCATCCTGAGTGTACAAACTCCAGGCTTATGCTGTGGAGGGACCATCATTAGCTGTCAGCAGATGGCGCTTTGCTGTGACTTATTTTGTATGACCTCTGTCTGTTTTGGCTTGTTCTTCCTATAATCCTACATAATGTGAAGTTTCCGCTGTATGTCCAAGTAAAACACTTCAACTTCCACAATGTCAAAAAGTACTGATGAATCCGCTGAATTAGGCTGCCTTCACATTTGCGTATGTGAACGCAGCTTATGCTGCGTTCATATACGCATTCAAACGCATGCGCACTGCGTTCCTATGTTTAACATAGGAACGCATAGTGCCTGCGTTTGGCAGCGTTTGCTGCGTTCAGGTGCGGATGCGGACCATATCTGCTCCTTCCGGTGTCCCGCGTCCGCACCCGGGATGCAGCATGTCGCTTCCCTGGTGCGGACAAGAGTGTGTGATCTGTACGCAGGCATCCGCCTGCGCACAGATCACATATAGGAGTGAATGGGTGCGCACGGCGATCTGCAAGCATCTGCAGACCGCCGTGTGCTCCATTATAAACATAGGGGCTGCCGTCTGTATGCAGATGCTTGTAGATGCCTCCGCAAAACGCTGCGGAGGCATCTGCAAATCTGAAGGCAGCCTTATGCAGAACACTGCTGTGCTTCTTGCCTCAGTTTTCCAAAATTAGAGAAAAATTGCAGCATTTCTGTAATAATTTGAGAAAATTTCAAAAAACAATGTTTTTTCTGCATATCTTCAAGTAAATGTTAAAAACGTCCCCCACAATAACAAAATGTGAGTCCCACCTAAATAGTGGCCAATTTTTCAAAAAGTATTTGCCCACTCTCAGGGATTAATGCTATAAGGTTAGTGTTAGGTATCGTTCACAGAGGCAATGTGGTTTAATCCAAACATGGGGAAGTTTTATTAACTTCATAAAACTCCAAGGGATTTAACAACCAAAAACAAGCTCTTCTGGGCATCTACTTACATGATCCTGCTGTCTAGCCCGTTATCCACTTCCATCCTAATGTCTTCCTAACACGTGCTGTGGCCTCCACTATATTTGTACACCCAAGTGATGGGTGTGCAAATATAGTGCCCGCTGGCGGTACAGGACAAGGTGTCAGTACTGCCAGTCTAAGCCACCCACAACCCACACCACCCAAAATCGCTAACACATATTGCCACCGCTTCTTGCCATCGCCACACACCGCCACCTGAGGAACTGAGTGTGACGAAATGGACTCTTTCAATGCATAGCATGGATTAAGTTCTTAAAATCTAGCCAGACAGTATTTTGTATTTTGTTTACCATTCTTCCTACATGTCTTGTAGATGTTTGGTGAAGTTGACGTATGTAATGCAATTATCTCTCCTCTGTAAGGTCAGAGGAACTTAATTCTGTTAGAATGCCATTGTATTACCATGTGGATTGTTGACTATGTAAATGGCCTTAGCCACCATTGTTTAATGTTATGGACTGCAGACTAAATGTATCCTGCTAGGTGCTAGGTAAACCATCTGCTTGTGGCTCTCCCTTAACAGAAATTAATCCTGCTAACATTCCATTGTATTGCTATGTCAATCATTATGTGCGTCTCCCTTGCCAGGACTTCAATACTATTAGAGATGTTTTATATGAGGCTTGAGATTGAGCAAATGAGAAGACAGTTTTATTCCATCGATTGTGATGTCCCCAATATCCTGCAATGGGTGATCACGGGGATATAAGCAGAACTGTTCATTTACCAGGGTGATTTGAGATTCTGTCTAGTGACCTCAGTCTAGGGATTTTGGTCCTGGCTAGAGGTGCACGAGATTTGATACAGGCAGCTAATCTAGGATCTTCGGGTCCGATTAGCAGGCCATAACCCCAGGCCTAGGCATTTCGGTGCCGACTGAGGGGATCAGAACCTGGACTATAATTCTACAAGGACTTTAGCATCAAATGTTCAGATTCGGCTGGGATAACAAAGACTGCATAAGGATGCAACCCAGGTTGGGACAATCCAGTCACCTGGCTACACACTTTGCTGTGCTATATTCTAATTACTGGTGAGCCAGCGGAAGGGTGAGACTCTGATGCTTGTTACATTGTGTGTTTTGCTGGTTATGTGTTATGTGCTGTTAACTGTTTGGGGATCCAATAAAGCCCTAGTATTATGGTTCCCTCACCCTGTGTTGTCTGAGTAGTGTTTCGTCCACGGTAAAGGAGCTCGGGCGTTCAGTTTGGTCCAGGCTGTCTTGCTAAAGGCGGCTGCGCCAGCGGATAATAGCACCCACTGACCCCCGTGTCTCCACAATTGGTGGCAGCGGTGCAAAACTATTCAGCCTGGTTTATCCAGGGAGGCATATAAGCATACCCAACAGGCCATAGGTGAGGCATTCAGGTTTCAGACACTGCCATGTCCAACCCCACCAGCACAGCCATGGGATGAGGAACTGAGTGGATATACCACCGTCAGAAGAAAGAGCTACTACAGGAGCTGTGTCAGTTTCATCAGATCGAATTCAGGGGCACCGACACCAAGTCAGAGTTGATCCGGAAATTGGTCCATTGGAAGGCCCAGAATAATGCGGAGGATGATGAGGACCCCGGCGATATTGAACCATAAGATTTAAATTATGTGTCACATCATGTATCCAGTGACAGTCGTGAATCAACCTTGTCTCTTGCAGCCCAAGCCGAGAAGTGGTTGGAAGCATTGGGGCCCAACTCCTCAAGACAAGATAGGGCTACTGTTATAGGATATGTTTATGGAATTCCATCTGCTCGACTGCTAGCACCAACCACTGGAGAATGATGGTTCCGCTACCCAGTAGAAGCCCCACCAGGACAAAGGTACACAGACAGGATCCGTGACTTGCCCAATCCACGGTGCTGTTATACGTGTGGACGTCTTGGACATATGGACAAAGATTGTCGCCAACACCGGGACCCCATTCCTGGAGCTCATCTACCAATACAGCCAGTCCAGGTCAGTGACGCACAAGCCTTGGGACTACAAGAAACTGATTCTGTCAACACCCTGGTAAGCCCAGCTACTGTTTTCCCGGACCATGTACCTTGTTCCCAATTAACCAGCCTCCTGGTTGAGGGTCAGTGCTCAGACATCCCTCTGGATTGTGTGCAGCTGGACGGGGTGATCGATCAGGGAGAGGGTGACTTCGAGGTTATGGACAGCGTTCCCACCTCTGTTATTATGGAGCCGAAGCAGGGAGAGGGCGAGTTAAAGTTTATGACAGCGTCCCTATATTAGGGTATAACTTTCCTGACCTTTCTATTCCCCTTTGGCTGTAAGAACATAACGGGTCAATCTACAGTAGTGGTAAGATTGAACCAGTTTATTACTGGCCTTGTTGAGCACTTGCACTTTACTTTGTTTTTTGAAGCCTTACTTGGAAGTAATTTAGTTGGATTTGATATGTGGATTTTTTCCTTCTTTAATCATTATTATTTAATTAAAGACATGTTCTCTGTTGCTGTAAACATTCAGGCATTGTTTGGCCAAAAGAAAGAGGGTCGCATTAGTAGGGAAAAACCTCTTTAAGGTGATAACCACGTAATATTATTATAGTAAACAATTTTGCAAATATGGCCTTTTTATGGCATTGCTCAGAGTTTGTAATAATCCTGACTTCACAATTTAGTCATCACAGAGAGACAACCATATCAGATGTCACCACTCTTATTTACGATAAATAGGAGTAACGCTGGCACTAGTCTCATACACATTTCAGGAAGACTCCTTTATATCTATTGTTCCTGAAGATAAAATTAATATCTGCACAGATCATAACGACACTGGAATATATCACTGCACAATGTTTACTCTGTAAGCTGGAGCTCCCGGTGTCCTGTAGCTCGTAATTCCTGCCTTTTCTTGGCATGAGTCTACAGAACATTATCTGATGGGAAATCCAGTCTAGGCAATTGAATCCCTTAGCTGTAATTATGTATAGAGTAGCAGACAATAGTCAACCCCTTAGTCTTTCAATAACACAACAACCAAAGAGCAATTTTAGCTCGTAGGAATTATCTACAGAAAATATTTACTCTATTTTACCAAGTGAAATCATGACATTTGTTATAGACAGTGTTAACGTTCTAACAAAATTGTTGAGTATTTTTAAGGATATTGCTTTTACTACTGTACCACACAGCAAACAGCGGTAACATACCAAACTGTGCAGAGTAACTAATGCAAAACTAGGCATACACAGGGCAATATTGTATTTAATGCCTGGGAAATTTAAGAACATTAAATACACAAGTATTCATTTATTTGGAAGACAGGACAGTAAAGCAGTATTGTATTAAGATGCTAAGAAAGTGATACCTACCTAAATTTTGGGCCAATGTTATTTCACTCACGAAATAAGAGAGGGCCAACATTGCTAACATACTCAATGGCCGATTCATCAAAAACTGGCATCAAACCTTTGAAAACTATCAATTTTGATGGAGTTGCCAAATTAAGTTGCAACCTTTGGTACTTTCACACCAACTTGCTAGGGCTCTGCCAAAATGGATGGATCTGAGGAGGAACTGGAGCAGAATTGGGCATGCTCAACCATTACATTTAAAGGGGTTATCCGGGATAAAAAGAAAAAGAAAAATTTAGTAGTTGGCACCTACCTGCCTGTTGTGCCGGGCACCGTTCACCGATTTTTCAGCTTCCGTTGTTATCACATCAACAGAGGGGGTGGAGTCTCCCCTCAGTTGATGAGCGTCAGAGCCGACATCTCACTGATTAACCGCTGGCTCCCCCAATCAGGTAGCAAAGAGACGGCTGTCAATCAGCAGGAGTCTGTCAGTCCCGTTTTTTCCATAGATCAGAGCGGAAAAGGAGCCACCACTCTGATTACCATGCCATGCTGTCCCCAGCAGGAGTGATCTGTGACCCTTCTGTACCAGGGGTGAATGGAGGTGCCTGGCGCCAGGCACAACAGGCAGGTAGGTGGCAGCTATGTACCTGTTAGTGCTTAGGCAAACTTTTTTATTTTTTTATCCCGGATAATCTCTTTCATAAAAAGGCTGGCTTTTCTTTTGCCAGAAATGTTAATCCAGTCCCTAACCAGCGAGGTGCATGGAGGCGCAAGCCACAAAGAAGATGCATCAAGTTCATTAGTCAACTTGGGAGGATAATACTGCAGCGAATACTTTATTAAGACTGGTATGCTCAATACCATTTAATTAATAATCAGCGCCTCAGTGTTTCTGGGCTCAGCTATAGCAGTGATAGAATCTACAATAATTTATTTATTTTTCCACTTAGATAATGTTTCAAAAAATGAATAAGAATAGGAAAACTACACACTTGATATTGTTGCATCTGTAATAATCGTAACATAAAATTAATTTGATATTTATCAAAACTAACTCCTCTATGGAGAGTAGTATGATAAGTTTTCTTTAATCGAGCTGCTAAAAAAATGAAAGGGTCCATATCCTAGAATACATTTCAAAAGGGTTGTCACGAACACGAGTGTTGGCACGACTGGAACAGCGCCGCCACAGGAGGTGAGTCTAAGCTTTTTTATTTTAATAGGGGCAAACATGAGGAATGAGAAGGAGTTGTCTTAGTAGTTGACACCCCTTTATCATCTGTATATTTTTATATACAATACATTTTTTAAACCTTTGAAATACAGAGACTAATTTTGGATTTTAAAGAAGTATCTCATTTAATATTACTTGCTCAATTTAAAGGAGAAATTGGATGGTCTTTAAAAGATCTCTCAGATTCCCCTCACCTCAGGCCTCCCCATACCTGTCCCACCACTGCCAGTCCTACAATTGGCTCTTCTGTCCTCTATCTTCTGATCTTCTGCTTTCTATCTTCCTTTCAGATCAATCTTTCATTGACTTGGTCAATGATGTGCATCATACCGAATCATATAATGTGTGATCCATATGCTTCACATTGCACGCCATGTGAGGTCATGAGGTCTAATAAATGGAAGACCTGGCTAGAAGGAATATAGGAGAAAAAGACAGAAGGCAGAACATATAGGAGTCAATCGGAGATCCAGCAGTGGTAGGACAGGTAAGTTGAGAATAGATGAGTATGAGTTCTTTTTCTATCCCCTTCCCAAAATATTCAATTTATATGGAATTGAATTTGCCCGCCCCCACACATTAACCAAATCTACCGGAATACAATTACTCCCCTTATTTGAGTGAATTTGTCTGTATAGAATTTCAGGACATTTCCTCAACTCTATTTACAATATAAAGTGCCTGCAAATCCAGTTCAATTCCTAATGACCATGTGATTCTCCAAGACTTTCTTGTAGTGTATGGGGCCAATGAGTGATGCAAAAGGTTCAACACTTTTTCTATATGTAGTATATGTATTTGCATGTAGTAGTAACAATAATACTTCTAAGTAATGAAATGATTAACAATTGTAGTAAACTTAATTACCTATGTTACTAACACCATATATAATAGTTGGTATTTTTATTTTGTAGCGTCTAATTCCAAAAGGCTCTATTCAAGAAATCAAGCAATTCTGAACATTAATTCTGAGTAACTAGCAAGAATGAGCCTGTTTTACAAAATAAGTGTAAAAAAAAATTCTATTACACTAATTCGCATCTATACCATACTAATGCAATATACAAGGCACTCCTATATATTGACGTTTTATGGAGCACATAATATTAATACATAAAGGTGATAATTTATGGCTCTTGAATATCTTTGTCTATGAGGCATGTCCAAGGCCTTATTAGATCCTTGTCCAATATATTTTGGTTTGGTCTCGTATAATTGGAGAACCTCTGGACATTAGCACCAGTCATGTAAAATGACAAGTACAACATCCACATAAAGCTGTTCATGCTGACCAAGGGGCAATATAGATGAGCTGTAAACACAAAGCAATCAGGCATGAGCAGTTATTATGAAGGAGCATTTGAAGAGCATATAGATGAATGTAATGATGGAGAAGACAAATATTGTGCATGGTTCTATGGTTTAACCTTTCCAAATGGTACCTCAAACATTGTCAAGAACATTTCTATTCATAAGCCAATTTAGATCATTTTAAACAAGCACTGTGCAAATGGCTGCCCTGTAGTACTGTATTTAACCCCAGAATATTTGGTAATTGATTTCCATAGAGTAAATTTGAGAATAATGTTTTTTCGCTTTATAGGATGCACCAGAATATAAGACACAACCCAAATTTAGTGAAAGAAAAGAGAAAAAATTATTTTGAATGTTAAATGGCGTCCGTCTTATAATGCCAGTGTCTGTCTTACAAGCAGTATATATGTCCCTCATCCTGGTATTTCTATCTATCTATCTATCTATCTATCTATCTATCTATCTATCTATCTATCTATCTAGAAAAAAAGAAGTCAGGCAGCACTCAAATTATGATTCAAAAAAAGGCTTTAATGAGCCTGTAAAAGTGGCACAACGTGCCGGTGCAGGGAATGCACCTTTCTCCAGTACTGTGAAACTTGTTCCAACACTTGTGGCAACTAACAGGTACAGGCAATATGAAAATTACACCTGAAACCAGATAAGGGGAGAAGTGGACACAATATTTGCATTATATGTTTGTGTGTGCCACACTAAGCATGGAGAACAGAAAGAGGAGAAGAGAAATGTCTGAGGAGTTGAGAACCCAAATTGTTGAAAAATATCAACAATTTCAAGGTTACAAGTCTATCTCCAGAGATCTTGATGCTCTTTTGTACATGGTGTGCAATATAATCGAGAAGTTTACAACCCATGGCACTGTAGCTAATCTCCCTTGCCAAGGACAGCAGAAAAAATTGATGAAAGGTTGCAACACAAGGTAGTCTGGATGATAGATAAGCAGCCCCAATCAAGCACTAAAGAAATACAAGCTGTCCTTCAAGCTCAGGCTGCATCGGTATCAATGCAAACTATCCATTGACATTTGAATTAAATTAAACGCTATGGCTGGAGACGCAGGAGGATCCCTTGCTTACACACATAATAAAGCTAGACTGCAATTTTCCAAAATTTAAGTGCGTAAGCCAAAATCCTTCTGGTTTGCATCTTGTGGATAGATGAGACCAAGATAGAGCTTTTTGGTAAAGCACATTCTGCTATTTACCAAAAATAGGATGAGGCCCACAAAGAAAAGAACATAGTTTCTACAGTCAAATATGGTGAAGGTTCAAAGATGATTTGGGGTTCTTTTGCTGCCTTTAGGACTGGGTGCCTTGGCTGTGTGCAAGGTATGAAATCTGAAGATTATCAAAGGATTTTGTAGTGCTCAGCATCAGAAAGCTGGGTTTCTGTCATACATCATGGATCCCCCAGCAGGACAAAGACCTCAAACATACTTCAAGTAAAAAAGTATAAAAACAGCATTACTGCACAGAAACACAAATACCGTATATACTCGTGTATAAGCCAACCCGTGTATAAGCCGACCCCCCTACTTTTGCCCCCAAAAACTGGGAAAACTTATTGACTCGCGTATAAGCCGAGGGTGGACTCCAGCACAGGTATACAGCCCCCAGCAGTGAGGTATACAGCAGCCTCCCCAGTGGTAGTATACAGCAGCAGCCCCAGTGGTAGTATACAGCAGCCCCAGAGGTATATAGAGCCCCAGAGGTATATAGAGCCCCAGAGGTATATACAGCCCCAGAGGTATATGCAGCCCTATATGCAGCCCCATATGCAGCCCCAGAGGTATATGCAGCCCTATATGCAGCCCCAGAGGTATATGCAGCCCTATATGCAGCCCCAGAGGTATATACAGCCCCAGAGGTATATGCAGCCCCATATGCAGCCCCAGAGGTATATGCAGCCCCATATGCAGCCCCAGAGGTATATGCAGCCCTATATGCAGCCCCAGAGGTATATGTAGCCCTATATGCAGCCCCAGAGGTATATGCAGCCCCAGAGGTATATGCAGCCCTATATGCAGCCCCAGAGGTATATGCAGCCCTATATGCAGCCCCAGAGGTATATACAGCCCCAGAGGTATATGCAGCCCTATATGCAGCCCCAGAGGTATATGCAGCCCCAGAGGTATATGCAGCCCTATATGCAGCCCCAGAGGTATATGCAGCCCTATATGCAGCCCCAAAGGTATATACAGCCCCAGAGGTATATGCAGCCCTATATGCAGCCCCAGAGGTATATGCATCCCCATATTGCAGCCCCAGAGGTATATGCAGCCCTATATGCAACCCCAGAGGTATATGCAGCCCCATATTGCAGCCCCAGAGGTATATGCAGCCCTATATGCAGCCCCAGAGGTATATACAGCCCCAGAGGTATATGCAGCCCTATATGCAGCCCCAGAGGTATATGCAGCCCCATATTGCAGCCCCAGAGGTATATGCAGCCCTATATGCAGCCCCAGAGGTATATGCAGCCCTATATGCAGCCCCAGAGGTATATGCAGCCCTATATGCAGCCCCAGAGGTATATGCAGCCCTATATGCAGCCCCAGAGGTATATGCAGCCCTATATGCAGCCCCAAAGGTATATACAGCCCCAGAGGTATATGCAGCCCTATATGCAGCCCCAGAGGTATATGCATCCCCATATTGCAGCCCCAGAGGTATATGCAGCCCTATATGCAACCCCAGAGGTATATGCAGCCCCATATTGCAGCCCCAGAGGTATATGCAGCCCTATATGCAGCCCCAGAGGTATATACAGCCCCAGAGGTATATGCAGCCCTATATGCAGCCCCAGAGGTATATGCAGCCCCATATTGCAGCCCCAGAGGTATATGCAGCCCTATATGCAGCCCCAGAGGTATATGCAGCCCTATATGCAGCCCCAGAGGTATATACAGCCCTATATGCAGCCCCAGAGGTATGAGCAGCCCCATATGCAGCCCCATATGTATATACAGCAGCCGCAGCCCCAGGGCTGTATACAGCCGCAGCCCCAGGGCTGTATACAGCCGCAGCCCCAGGGCTGTATACAGCCGCAGCCCCGGAGGTATACAGGCCCCCCATCAAGTTCCAGGGCCCCCCCCACCTTGTGCGCAGCCTGTAAAGGAGAATCATACTTACCGGTGTCCAGTCGCGCCGTCCGCAGCTGCCGACATGACGATCCCCGGCTCCATTCAGCGTCTTCCCGCGACTTCCTGTGGTCGCGGGCAATGACGTCATTGCCCGCGACTACAGGAAATGCGGAAGACGCTGAATGGAGCCGGGGATCGTCATGTCGGCAGCTGCGGACGGCGCGACTGGACACCGGTAAGTATGATTCTCCTTTACAGGCTGGCGCGCAAGGGGGGGGGGGCCCTGGAACTTGATGGGGGGCCTGTATACCTCCGGGGCTGCGGCTGTATTTTTTTTATTTTTTATATACCCGCGTATAAGCCGAGGGGGGACTTTTCAGCCCAAATTTTGGGCTGAAAAACTCGGCTTATACGCGAGTATATACGGTAATTCTTTCTTTGAGGTGAAACATTTTTTAAAAATGGCAGAGAAAAAGAATCAGCTATGATCCCATGCTTTAATGTTCTCATACTCATTTATGTCCTCCCTGCCCAAGAGATTTGGTATGATCAGATCATGTCCCTTTATGGACAGACATGGCCATTACACAGTACATAGCAGGGGCACATATATAAGGTTATTAGAGATGAGCGAACTTTGGCTGAACATGTTGACCAATTTCAAGTCCAGACCAAATTTGGCAATGTTCACTCGGCCTCCCGAACGCAAACGTTTTGTCGAAAAGTTGGAAATTTGTGTTTTGCTCTGTAATTGTTCAGATGTGTAGCTTAATGTAGAACAGAAGCATTAGTTCAAATGGTTAATGCCAGCTTTGTATTGACGGCTGGCATTAAGCCCGAAATTCATAATGTCAGGTCAGTATTAGACCTAGGTCTATTAGGAATCTCAAATGAATAGTAAATGAAGAACAACACAGTGAGAAAAACATTTTATTAGAAATAAAAACATTAACACATTTCTTGATTCCATCTTTATTACTCCCTCGTCATAACCATCCCCGATCCTCTGCGACTTCTTTTCTCGGCTGGCTACGTTGCAGCCTTAGGCCCCTTTCACATCAGCAGTTTTTTAAATCGCGGCAGATGCGGTGAAAAAAAACGCATCTGCCGCGATTACCGCATAACCGCGATACTTGCGGCACAGTTGCGGCAAGCCCCATGCAATGTCTATGGGGCTTGCGGTAAGTGTGCGGCAGGTGCGAAAAGTGCGGTTCCGGCACTTGCGGCAGGTGCGGCCGCGAAAAAAACGCGGTCAGCCGCGTTTTTTTTGCGGCCGCACTAGCCGCACCTGCCGCAAGCCCGCATAGACATTCTATGGGGCTTGCCGCAAGTGTCGCCGTTATGCGGTAATCGCGGTAGATGCGGTTTTTTCACCGCATCTGCCGCGATTTAAAAAAAACGCTGATGTGAAAGGGGTCTTAGCTCTGCTTCATTGGAGGCTGTGGGGAAGAACACAGCATCCTGTCACCGCAGCCTCTGAACACTGAATGAGAGCTCGAAGTGCTGCGGCCGGGTAAGTGGTGACTCACTGAGGTTACTCGATGACAGCCCAGGTGCCATAGTAATCGTTATGGTTAGCGGCCACCATGGTTACCTGAACTGTGTCCTCAGGTGACCTTGTAAGTCACCGCTTACCGGACCGCAGCTCTCAGTGAGTGACGCGGGCTGCGGTAAGGTGATGTGATTGTCATGTCAGGTGATCCAGTCACCATAGTAATTATGTCACCTGAGCAGATCAGTGACCCTGTCCGGTCAGTTGACGCAATTACTATTATGACCGAATCACCTGACATGGCAATCGCATCAGGGATAGACTCTGAAATGAAAGGGGAGCACAATAGTGTATCTCTGTCAGATAAAAAGGGAAAAAATAGAGAAATTGCTCAACTATTTAGCTTGTGACACGTCACAATCACCTTTTTCGCCTGTGACCACTCAAGATATCAAGTTTATCTCAGGCTGCATTAGTCTTCCCTCGTGTTGTAATCCAAGTTAATATACTGAAGGAAAAGAGACTCGTGACCGCGCTCCCGCTCCAAAAAATCCACAACTTATTTCTACGCGTTTCAAGGTATAAACTCCTTCTTCAGGGTCACCACGCATTAGGATGTACCTAAACCACTGTATGAATTCTAACTCTATTGGATTTGTGGATTTTTTGGAGTGGGAGCATGTTTACAAGTCCCTTTTCCTTCAATATATTAACTTGGATGGCAATCACATAAGCTGACCACAGCCCGCATCACTCACCAAGAGCTGAGGCATGGAAGTAAGTGAGCAGGAGAGTGGGAGACTGTGAGTGATCCTGGAAGCAGGCAGTGGGAGACTAGTAAGATCGATCTCTGTGTGTGTCTGTTATTTGATCTGTATTTGAGGTTTGGGAGAATCGGTGAACAATTCCACGAACTCTCTACTAATTGGCAAACCGAACCAAATCTGAACACTCAGGTGCTTGCTCATCTCTATATATTATCTCAGCAATAGAACTTTTTAAAAAAAAATTCAATTATGGAAATGATTTTTATTATAAGATCTAATGATTAAAATGAACTTTAATAAAATTAACTCTGGGGAAAATCCCCTCTAAGGCGGCTTTAAAAAATATTCTGCATTGTTTTCATTCAATACCCAGCCTTTATTATGTATGACTTAGTTGGTTATTTTTATTAGCTTTGACTTCTTTAATGAACAGCATTTTCTGCTGTATTCGCTGACAGAGAAACTGATGAGTCCTGTGACTAATTTTTGCAGTTTGTCTAATAATGGGTTCAATTCTTTCAGAAATCCCCAGTGTTCTAGTCTTGGCTATAAATTAGAATAAGAGGAGTCCTGTTTCCATTTCCTACAAGATGCTACAGCCAATTAAGCAACCTCTTAAACTGCCTTATGGGTTTCCCAATTTATGGCTGAATTGGCGTCAGCACATAAATTTACCTGAAAATAATTAGTAATTTCTTGACTAATTATGGCTCTCTCTATGGTAGATGCTAAGATAAACTTCCATGTTCCCCAATTAGTGGAGAGTTATGCGGTTTATCATCAACCTTGAGTGAGAGCGCTGATGACATGTTCATGTATGGAATAATCGTCAGCTCCGCTCATCACACATCTATAAAGATAAAACATCAGCACATTATCATGAACCACATAGGAATAAATGAGAAATGTCGTTAACGCAGCAACACATTCAATGACATGACCAACAGCACTGCAAAATTACCTTATGACGCTGATCAGTGACAACATTACTAATATCCAGGGTTTGCCTAATTGTTATATTGACTACTATTTAAATGTAGTGAGTCACCAAAATACAAAAAAAAATAAAAGGGTATTTTAATAAAATAATAAAATTCCAAAGGTAGGAACTGCATAGATGTAAGAACCTGAGCATCACCACCCGCTGCTGATATCAAGGCTCACAGTAGGCTCCTCTTGATAAAACACTTTTCGTGCTGAAAGTGAGAATGGATCACGTTCACCAATTAAGGATGGAGGTGACAATTTGCACCATAGCCAACTTGCATTTATTTTAGTAGATGCCATCACCATTTATACCTGAAGCAATGTGTTCTTTGTTTGGAATCTCTAAATGTGATATATTCAAAAGCATATAGAATAAAGAGGCAGATGATGCGTCTTTCATTATAGATGTGCCCAGACTTGGCTGGTTGAGTCTACTTTCCTAAATGCTGACAATAAACTGGTCGTCTCTTTATGGAAAATTACAGTATATTTGCTAGTATTGGGAAATGGCTCTCAAACATTAAAAAGAAACGTTCTCTCCTGGGTGCCAAAATATAGTACCTACAATCGCGGGCATAGTTTAATTTTCATTATGGGGTCTGCTCTGCTCTATTTATTCCACTGGTAATAATGGTGATTTTTATTGCTTTGCTAATGGACAAGCTTTTGTGTATTTATGGACCAGCTCAAAAGTAAAAAATCACAGTACAATCAACAGATATTCCATCTCACACATTTCTTGCATATAAAATTAATATGCTATTAATACCTTTGGGTCCCAATATAAGAACTTGCATATCTCTAAAATGGGTTTTGTCAAACCCCTGCCTAGCCTTTGTCCATGACATCGAAGTAAGGAATAAAAAGACTGGTTGCTGGTTAAAGGGCATGTCTAGAGAATACATTTTATTTAATATGTTGGGATTTCTTAGTGGTAGCATTAGAAATTCCATTCTATTTTATCCTTTTATGGCCCATTATGCTATAGTGCTATAGTATCTTTTGTCTTGACAAAACAACAAACAGTTTTATCTCAAGATGCCACAGAGGCATGTGACTGAGGGATTTGCCATTCTTCTCTATTGTGCAACAACCCTTCAGTGCTGTGCCCTCAGCAATTTAAGATTCCTTCACTTCCCATTTAGTTCATCTAGTTCATCCCACATAAGAGTTTGTCCCCCTCTCTTACTCCCTTTAGTAATCTTGTGCTGTTTAGAGATGAAGCTCAGGTATGGTTTGGTTTGCTGAACGGGTATATAGTTGCCAAACTTTTAAACCCCATTCAAATCAATTAGAGTCAAAATCAGGGGAGTAGAAAACACCTTCAAACAGACAGAGGAGCTGCCAAACACAGTTCAAATTGTTACTGTTTTGGCCCAGACATTATATTTTTATACTATTACTTAGCAAGCTTCAACAGTGCTGTCTTCATGCTTCCGAGCCCGCTTATGAACCTCAGACTTCCTTGAGGTTGTCTCAGGTTACACAGCAGGTATCATGCAGCAGGGAAACTCACAGTGTGACCTAAGATAGCCTCAGTGGCGTCAGTGCTCGAAACACTAGTCTCACTAATATTTCCTTCAGTACATTTCACAACCCTTTACACTGCTCCGGCAACTCAAAAGTGCAGCTCAGGTATCTTTTCTGTGTTGCTTCTTCAAAAGTCCTTTCAGGCCTCTCTCTCAGTCTCAATGTAGTACCTCACCCAAGGGTTTGGTCTGGTCATCGCGGGCTCATGGGTGAATATATTACCCTTGCAGTCAGGGTCACCAGTCCTAGTATGACAACCGTGTTCCTAGTCCGTGGTGGAAAGTTAGGCTGCAGGTTATAAAGCACCTGCCCCACACCAGTGTGTCTCGTGATTAGGGTCTGGAATAGCCAGTCACCTCTTCAGAGCCGTTTCTCTGGTGTTGGCCTAGCCCTCCAGTGTCCCAGGTTCAGGTATTTGGGCACACCAGTCTCCTTCTTTCAGTCACTGGGCTAAGGGTTCCTCCGCTGAGCACGGGTCTATCAGGCTGCCGGGTCCTTGTCCTCCCACCTTCTTCAGCTGTGGGGTTTCTTTCAGTGTTTCCCCTTCTGGTCACTTCCAGGCTGTGAAGTAGGCTTTCTCTCCTAGGGTCTGTGCCTCTCAGGATTCTGCGTCTCCAGAGAGCCCAAAACTGTCTGGGAAGACTCTCTCTATTCACTCTCCAACTCACTCTCTTACCAGCTTCTGTCTCCTTCTGCTCCTAGGTTTTGCTTAGGTAACTCCACCCACTTTGTCCGTGTCCTCCTACGTTCCACCCACTGTGCTACATCGACCACCCCTTGCCCAACCTAGAGTCCTAAACGTAGGGTCGGTGTTTGTGCTGTGTGGGTGTGTTTTGCAACCACCTTGCTCACCTGGCTGCACTTCCCTCTTGTGGCCTCCTGGTTGCAGGGGTGCCACAGCTCACTCCTGATGATGAGCTCCTCAGGTCCTTCTCTGGCATGCAAGTCCAGCGCTGAATCCTGATCTCGCTGCATATGAGGCCCCATGTGGATAGCGTGGTGGAAATTCAGGTCACATTTATGTCCTGTGCAGGCCGCTTCGGTTCTGGTGCTGAAGCAACCTCTGCCCCTGCGGTGGTGAGGAAGATGATATCCTCCAGAGCATGCATATGTTGCAGTGGAGCCAATCATATTGCCAAACTGCATACTGCGGGCACAAGTTAGAAAACACTAAGTGTAGCAGAGTGTAGCTAAGTTGTACTCACTGCATTGTTATCAAGATGGTGCCATGCTCTGCGCCAAGGCCTATCTGCTCTGCCTAGGGGCCAGTCTCTAACATTGCCAGGATACAAACAATCACTTACAGCAGCGGTGGGCAACTCCAGTCCTCAAAGGCCGCAAACAATTCATGTTTTTAGACTTCCTTAGCATTTGACAGTTGAACTCATCACCTGTGTAGAGGATTAAATTACCAACTGTCAAATACTAAGAAAATCTTGAAAGCATGCAGTGGGTGCGGTCCTCGAGGCTTGGAGTTGCCCACTCCTGACTTACAGGATATGATAATTTGCACAATCATGGTGCCTAGCTCCTCATTAAACCCTCCATGGGGTGTGCTGCAGAAGGCACTAGGTTTACAAATCCCATTCCCCATGCCACAAGCAATACCTGAGCATGTTGTTTTGCGTAATGATTATTGAAGCCTGACATATTTGGAGGAAAAATAATGAAAACAATAAGTTTATTCAACTCAACACCAATTCATCTGCATTGCTGAATAAGGCTAATGGGCAGCAGTGCAAGGACAAGTTCAATATTATATAACACACTTGTGCACATGCCAAAAATCTGTATTCTAAATGTATGGCATGAAATGAACAAAAGTGATTTCAATTTTTCAATCAGCAATATCCATAATATGGTGTTTCATGAGTGTGAACAGACCTATAAGACCATGTATGTGATGCATATAATGGCTATATGCTATTTTTATATGAGTTGCTATCACATAATTATAGTAGACATGGCCTTGCACACTGCTGAACCTTTGCAATAACATAGGTTTGCTCTAAGAGTAATAATAATTACAATAATAATAATAGTAAAATTAAAACATTTCCAAAATATTTTTGAAAAAATATTAAGCTCACTTAAACAGATGTTTTAGGACATTGTAAGCTTCCTGGACATCACACCTGCTGCCACATCTGGCACTGATTCCAAAATTCACTTTTCAGGTGTCAAAAACACCAGAAAATTCCAGAAAGCTTAAAAAAATTATTTTTAAGCTCCCCAAAATTTTGCAGGTAAAAAAAACAGTAGACCTGATGGCTGGGAATACTCCTAACTATATGGTTAGGTGTTGTTTCCAGCCACTGAGTATTCCAAAGAGCATTTTGACACCAAACAATCTGGTAAGGTTTTAGGGCCATTTTACATTTCAAACTTTTTTTTTCAATCAAAGCGATTGGCGATTTTTTTGTAAATTGCTTGGATTTCCAATTGTGAACAGTGTTTGCAATCTTCATGCAAAATTTAAAATTGGTGAACCTGTGGGGAAAGATCCCTCAGCTCTAGTGCGAATGTGGCACACTGCCCTTACAGGTAGCCACAGAACTACCTAAGGCATGGAGGGATTTCCACAACAGGTACCCTTACACACACAACATCTTCCACCCCAGACCTCTAGGGGAGCTCCACATGCTGACTTCAGGCAAGATCCACTATAAATGCCGGTGCTGGGGGCGGAGTTATTTAGTTCAGTATGGAGCAGTACTGAGGAAGACCATCTGGTGAACGGTGCTGCGTTATGCCCATACCAGAAACCAGCCTAGTCAGTGTGAGGGCCCGAGAGTAAGGGTTGTAGGCAAGGCAAAAGACAAGTTATATAGCAGACTGGGGGCAGAGGAACCATACCAGTTCACCCCAGGAAGCAACCCGGACACTGGAGTCCAAGTCTGCAAGAGAGCATCAAGCCCAGCAGAAAACACCGATTCACCGAGGAGACTCCAGTCTCCCGGACACCTGTAGCGCAACCATCTAGAGAGCCAGGAGCCACAGAAGATGTCATAGCGGTAGCCACCAAAAGATTCTCAATACTTCAATACGGGTGAGAGAGGGAGAGACACAGAGGAGGCAAGGCCTAGTTCTACACAGGTCAAGGGCTTCACTGAGGGAAAAGAGAAAAGGAGGCCTACAAATCACTCACTGTGGAAATCCTGAAGTGCTGCCAAACCACCTGGAATCTACCCTGGACCCTGCCTGCCATAACATCAGTAAAGGTACGGAAACGACTCCCAGCGTGTGTGTCAGTCATTTCAGCCCTGGTTCTGTCCAGCTCAGAGACTGTAGCACCAGCCTGGCTGCCGAGCCACCTCTCCATGCAAACTCCCCATCACCGCATCACTGCCCCGGGGACCCCTCGCTCCACCTATGGGGAGCGTTGTAATCTGGCTGCCCGTCCATCATCCCCAGAGGTCTGCAGCAGCTTTGGTGCCTTCACCGGTCACTGTAGGTGGCGTTACGAGACTTTATTTATTTTTCTTTTCTTTTTATCCCTCAAAAAACCTCCCCTTTTTAAAGCGACCACAAGGGCCAAGTCCCCGGGTAGGCCACCAGTGACATCCCCTTACAGTAAACAACCGGGTACCGAGTCCCCACGGCCTTGTGGCGGGTCAGTGTTATACCTCCAAATGTAAAAATATACCACTGGCTAGACATTCACTCTACAGCCTACCCCCTATTTACCCTACAGCACTTGCTATAATAGCTCACCTTTCATTTGTTGCTACTGAACTATTGTGACGTGGCTGACCCTTGGCTTGAATGTAGAAATAAGCAACAGGTTTGAGATTGTGCGCTATTCTGTTCTCATCATCAACCTGCAGCATTTATGGCCATGCCTGAACTTTCTTCTTTGGGCAGTCTCCTGACAATGAAGGCCATATTATCTTTCAGGAAACCAGCCAACAGGGTGAAGGTTTACAACCCTGTGTATTTACAAAGCCTGCTTCTAAAACCAAAACCTTCTCTTTGATCTTCTGTGGCCTGACCAGGGTCATTATACTGTAAAGCTATAAAATAATTGTATTGGACATATGGAGATTTCTAGCTGTAACATCCACTAGTCAAGAGAAAAGACTCGGTGCATGTTACATCACAAGCTTCCAATGCAAGTTTATGAGAACCAGAACAAGGCAAGAATAAGGGTCTCATAGAGATGTATTGAGTTGTGACCTCCAAAGCACTCCATAAAACATTGGAGCTGACGGCAGGTCAAAAACTGCCCGAGACCAACCAGACCAGCGGTGGAAAAAGATGAAGCTGCTGGAAGATGAGTTTTAGGCAGGGGATAGAATTATACTGCAAATATATTTGGAGTGCTTCTTTAACAATTTCCTGTAAAGTATAAGACAAAAACAGTTTTAATACTGTATAATAAATATGCATAAAAATATCTTGCAACACAAAACAAAGGATTCTATTTCTCCTACAATGAACATAAACTATGGGAATTGTGCTGTAGTAATTGAAATCACGATGACATTAAGGAATATATTAAAATAAAAAAGAAAAACACACATACACACATACCAGCTAGAAGTTATCCTCCGTGAAGCAAATCATCTTTCCACAAAAATACAATAATTTCATTAGGATTCTATTGATTCAATGTAATTATTTCAAGAAATAAAAATATTTATCGCCATCATTATTACATTTTAAGCACCGAGGGCAATAAGGCAGCTAAAGAGAATAATATTTCATTATCCACTCTGCTATGAAGATGTAATCAGTGATTATAGGTGTAGATTGTGCAGTGACAATGGAATATCCATAATATTACAATGATTGTTTATACCATAAGAAACATACTGAACGTGGTATTAGGCATTCATGATAGAATTGTGTTGAAAAAGCAAAGTATTTTCACTTTTTTTAAGGGTTAATCCAAGAGAAGAAGGAAATCCATATTCATTACTGGTGGTGAGGACAAATGGACTTTGTTTGGCGGGTCCACATTTCATGGATTTCTTTAAGAGGTTTTTATAAAAATGAATAAACAAATAAACATGCATAATAATTGATATAACTTTTTATTAAACTTTTTTTCCTGGAACCAAAAGTCAACTTAGGGACCTATTATAACTAATAACCTTAGTCATTTGGCTATTGTCATGGGTTATATATAGGGATGAGCGAGTGTACTTGTTACTATTCGCTACTCGCAGAATAGTACAGGTATTTGGGATACTCAGTACTTGTGAGTTTTAATTCTGTTACTCGTGAGTCCAATGTAAGTCACTGGGATATGTGAGTAATTATCTGCTGGACCCAAAAAAGCGGTCTGGGGGCTGAGGAAAAGCTGAAACGGGTGCATGATTGTTTAAAAACTGGCTGTAAAAAGCCACTGGCTTTTAAACAATCACTCAGCTGATGCAGGCTTCCCTATCATCTCTCTGCTGGCTACTCTTCCTCCAACTCCTGACCACTTCCCATTCCTGGATACATCAGCTGTTCAATTGAAATAGCCGTCAGGAAAGCCAGCAGTGAAGTCTTGTCACCGCTGGCTTTCCCGCAGGCTATTTCAAACGATCAGCTGATGTATCAGCTGTTCATTTGAAATAGCCTGAGGCTCACTTCCAAGAATGAGAGCGGGCAGGAGTTGGGGGAAGAGAAACGGCCGGGGAGGCGGCGGCAGGGGAGCGTGCATCACCTGAGTGTTTGTTTAAGACTTCACCGCCGGCTTTCCCGCAGGCTATTTCAAACGATCAGCTGATGTATCAGCTGTTCATTTGAAATAGCCTGAGGCTCACTTCCAAGAATGAGAGCGGGCAGGAGTTGGGGGAAGAGAAACGGCCGGGGAGGCAGCGGCAGGGGAGCGTGCATCACCTGAGTGTTTGTTTAAGACTTCACCGCCGGCTTTCCCGCAGGCTATTTCAAACGATCAGCTGATGTATTAGCTGTTCATTTGAAATAGCCTGAGGCTCACTTCCAAGAATGAGAGCGGGCAGGAGTTGGGGGAAGAGAAACGGCCGGGGAGGCAGCGGCAGGGGAGCGTGCATCACCTGAGTGTTTGTTTAAGACTTCACTGCCGGCTTTCCCGCAGGCTATTTCAAACCATCAGCTGATGTATCAGCTGTTCGTTTGAAATAGCCTGTCGCTCACTTCCAGGAGTGGGAGTGGGCAGGAGTTGGGGGAAGAGGAGCGGGCGAGGAGGCGGCGGCAGCGAGCATGCATCATCTGAATGATTGTTTAAAAGCTGGTGGCTTTTTACCGCCGGCTTTTAAACAATCATGCACCCATTTCAGCCTTTTCCTCAGCCCCCCGACAGCTTTTTTGGGTCAAGCAGACAATTACTCGCATTTCCCCATTGACTTGCATTGAATTCGCTACTCGTAACGAGTACCCGAGTATTAGGACCTCCTCGTTACGAGTATAGCGAGTCCAAATATTTCACTACTCGCTCATCCCTACTTATATAGTTATCACATTTTCTGGATTATTAGAATAGAGAATGTACAGTATAAAAGCTTATGTTTCTGGTACCCTGATACCCTGATGAAGGTGCCAGGAGAGGTGCCTAAAAGCATTGGTGGAATAAAGGAGATTGTTACCTTTGGAAACTTGCATTCCTTGTGACTTCTTGGAACCTTACATTCCTTGTGATTCCATTGAGGCAGCAGAGCGGACCGTGGTACACCATCTTCCCAAGATCTGTATGTTTAAGGTTTGGTTTCTTACCCTAAGTCATGTAGCAAGGCTCGTTAAAGGGTTAATATTGACTTTGAAGATTGCTATATTTAACAGATGGTGCCACAGATCAAGACATCTTCCTTCTGAAGAGGCTATTTCCATATTTACATTACCAGAGGAGCATTGCATAGCCTATAAGTCACCTTACACTGGCTTTGCTCTCTTTGCAAGGAGTAAAGTTGCCCCTTAGACCACCCATCAGAGGCCTCTTATACAGCCAAATCAGATCTTCTGCTTTGCACTGAGGTGGAGCAACACTCCAAAACCCATGTCTGAAAGTTTACTTCTTATCCTAAGTCATGTGGTAAAGCTCATTAAAGAGTCAATATTGAATTTTAGGATGGTTACATCAAATAGGTGATGCCAGAAATCCTCTTCCTTCTTAAAGAGGACCTGTCTCCAAACCCAGGCATGGTGATCTAATTACAGCACTGGATGCAGCATGTCTGCTGCATCCAGGCAAGGGGACCCCCAGCCCTTGAGACGTCCTGTACCCCGAGTAAATACACTTAGAAAACTTACATCCTGCAGCAAGAAAGGAGGTGGCTAGACGCTGGAGCCAAAGGGCAGATTCACACCCCCTGTATGTTTAATCTGCCCACCGCTGCCAATCATTGTCTCCCTCTTCTGCAGCATAACACAGAGTTTGTTTTTTTTTGCAAATGGCCGTTTAGCCCCGCCCCCTGCAGTGATGTCACCGCTTATACCCGCCCTGCTCAATGGTTAACATACAGCAGGGCGGGGAAAGGTGGTGATGTTGTGGCACCCTGGCACCTGTTGGGCACCACAGAATTCCTTAGGTACAAATGGAGTAAGTAACAGCACAGCAAAACCCACAAACACCAAACAACACAACAACACTTAGAACACCTGGTTTTACCCCGAGCCTCTAGGGGGAGCTACACTGGTGACTTTGAGCCAGTTCCCCCTATAAAAAGAGTCTTGGAGGGAGAAACTTCAGAGTGTGGTAGACGCTACAAGAGCTGCCAGCCTGTGTGAAACCTCCACCCTATGAGGAACACACTAGGCCCAACCAGCCTGTTAGCCAGTGGGAGTCCCTGCAATTGGGACAAGAGGAAGAAGGAGATCACCTCTCAGGAGCACAGAGTTATTCCGACTCTCTCCTTAACAACCGGTTACTGGAACCGAAGCTGTGAAAGCCACCAAGCCATCACAGAGAACCAGCATACTTCACAGGGAGTCTAGCCCCTGTTCACCTGTCGCACCTACCAACGAGAGCCCAGGGAAGAAGGTAGAATTATCAGCACCCTTTTACAGTGCCCTCAGTGCTGACAACCAGGTGAAATCCGTTCTATTGAACAAACTGCCCGGTCCGGAAGGATTCCACATCCACCCGACCTTAACACCAGAAGTAGAGAAAGGAAGCCTAACACTGCTTGCTGTGAAACTCCATAAGTGCCAACTTCACTATCCCGGTCCGAGTGTACCTGACTACCAACCAGTAAAGGTACCTAAAAGAGACTTTGTGTGGTTGTACATTACTCCTGGATTCAGCGCGCAGCACCCCGCAGCTGCCTCACAACATCTTGCGCAGCTCCCGGCTCCGGGGATTCCCGCTCATCCTGTGGGGAGCGTTCCATCTCGCTGTATAACATCCCCCGGAGACCTGAACAGCGCTGGTAAAGTTACCAGAACACCCGCAGGTGGCGTCACGAAGACAAATCACCCCTACTGTTCCGCCATTCCCCTATTGATCTGGACCACCGGGCCTACACTACCGCAGGCGCGGTTCCGTGACAGAGGAGAAGCAACGCCCGCTACGTGTACCCCCGGCTACGGTGAGTCAATGTCAGAGCAGGAGGCCGTCCGCCCCGCCTCCTGCAGTTCTATGTTAACCGTAGAGCAGGGCGAGTATAAGCGGTGACGTCACCGCAGGGGGCAGGGCTAAACGGCCTTTGCAAAAAAAAACAAAAAAAAACTCTGTTTAATGCTGCACAAGAGGGAGGCAATGATTGGCAGCGGTGGGCAGATTAAACATGCAGGGGGTGTGAATCTGCCCTTCGGCTCCAGCCTCTAGCCACCTCCTTTCTGGCTGCATGATGTAAGTTTTCTAAGTGTATTTACTCGGGGTACAGGGGGGCTCAAGGGCTCGGGGACCCCTTACCTGGATGCAGCAGACATGCTGCATCCAGTGCTGTAATTAGATCACCATGCCTTTAAAAGGCTGTTTAAATTTTTAAAGCTTATTTGTCATTTAATATATATTTAGCAGTAGATTTGACTAAATATTTCAAAATTTAACTCTGGCATATTTGCTCAGTTCAGGGGGAAGATTTGATTTGTAACAAATACATTTTGAGTCAATCAAATGTAGAACGAAAGGGATAAAAAAATAATAAACTTTTTAAATACATCTCCCCTGACCTACTGTCTCATCTCCATTATCCCATAGATTGTAAGCCCGCAAGGGCAGAGTCCTCTCTCCCCTCTGTACCAGTCTGTCATTGTTAACATGTTTTCTGTAAAGTAGATCTACGTATAATTTTGTATGTATCCCCTTCTTATGTACAGCACCATGCAAATTATGGTGCTATATAAATAAATAATAATAATTATCTCCTTGACCCTATCCAATCAACATTATTTTTCCTACTTTCCATTAGTTTCTTTTCTTTTTTCTCTGGTCCAGGTGAGACACATGTGGCCTAGTCAGCCGTGGCAGCTGCCAGAACATCAGGTTGGACAATGACCACACTGAAGAAGAAAGGAGATGACATGAATGGTGTGCTGCAATGGTAGAAAATGTATGACCACTTAAAAATGTGTTCAAAGTGCTGCCCATTATGTTGGATTGTCAATGCAACCCACTTCTCCCACTCTTGACACACTGATAACAACACCGCAGAAGAAATGCTAGCACAGGCTTCTACATTATTCAGATATCCGGTGGTATTGAGGTTTCTATTGATGAAGAATGGCCCCACTATCTTTGTACCCCTATACCACACCATAACATCAATTTTTGTGTTCCAACAGCCTTGGAGGGATCTATCCACTGTGGCTTTATGTCAGGCCAATAGCGGGGGTTTTGCTTGTTAACGTCACCATTCATAAAAAAGTTTGCCTCATCACTCATCTGAAGGCAATTGTCTATGCTGTGAAGATACGAGATGTGCAGCATCTGAAACAACAGATACTGGAAGCCTGTGCTAGCATTTCTTCTGTGGTGTTGCTATCAGTGTGTCAAGAGTGGGAGAGAGGGTTGCACTGACAATCCAACACAGTGGGCAGCACTTTGATCCCATTTTATAAGTGGTCATAAACTTGTAAATAACTCATGAAAGAATAAAGTTATATTAAAACCAAGCACACTATTGTTTTTCTTATGAAATTCTCAATAAGTTTAATGTGTCACATGACCCTCTTCCCATTGAAAAAAATAAAGTTGGATCCAAAATGGCCAACTTCAAAATGGCTGCCATGGTCACCACCCATCTGGAAAGGTTTTCCCCCTCCTATATACTAATGTGCCACAAACAGGAAGTTGATACCACCGGCCATTCCCATTTTATTTAGGTACATCCATATAAATTGCCCACCCTAAATTAGGCACTGACTGTATGATCACAGTCAGGTATGTTCAACTCTGAAACGCTGCTGTTGTTTCAGAGAAAGAGATACTGTTATTATCTGCCAGGGATCAAGACTGCTCTGTAGACTAGTTGGACAGGCAACTTCTATCCGCCGACTGCCTTGAAATGACAAGTGTCTGCCTATGCGTGGATGTAGGTAGAGACCTATCAATCCAGGCAGTAGATTGGGAGAAGCTGTCGGGGACCCACCTGTCCAACTAGTCTGCCATGCGGCTTGGTCCCAGGTGGCTGTTAAAGGTACGGTATTCTCCAAAAAGCCGAAGAATTACAGAGCAAAACATACCTGGCTGTGATCATACAAACTGACCTGACACATGCTGCCCCTGGATTGGACAGCATGTATCAGATGTCAGGTTCCCTTCAATAATGAATTTAATTAGTTTAAAATTAGGAGTCCACCCTGAACATCTTGATCCAAGTATCTGCTCAAAGCAGAATTCACTAAATCATCCCAAACAGATGTCTGTACAGCCTCCGTTTGAAGACTTCCATTGGGGTACTCACTACCTTCCTGGCAGCCTGTTCCACTCACTGACCACCCTCACTGCCAAAACATTTTTTCTAATAGCTAATCTGTGTCTCCTCCCATTCAGTTTCACCCCATTGCTTCTAGTTTTTCCTTGTGCAAATGTGAATAAAGCTGATCCCTCTACAGTGTCACAATCCTTGAGATATTTCTATGTTTGGCATGTTAAATATTACCAAATTCTTTAACCGTTCCTCATAGGACATGGTTGGCAGACCGGTCACAATTCTAGTCACTCTTCCCTGAACTTGCTCCAGTTTATTGATGTCTTTATTAAAATGTGGTATCCAGAACTGGACACAGTATTTTAGATGAGGTCTGACCAGAGAGGAGCAGAGGGTGATAATGACTTCACATGGTCTAGATCAGGGTAGGGTACTCCAGGCCTGGAGAGCTGCACACAGTCCAGGTTTTCAGTATTTCCTTAGCATTTGACAGTTAGTAATTTAATCTCCTGCACAGGTGATGATTCCAACTGTCAAATACCAAGAAATCCTGAAAACCTGCACTGTGTACGGCTCTCGAGGCCTGAAGTTCCCTATCCCTGGTCTAGACTGTATGCTCATGGTAAATACATCACAGAGAATATAGTTTTATTTTAAATTATTCCTCTCTGTTTAACCCCTTCCCGACCTATGACATAGGAGGACGTCATGGGCCGGTAAGGGGTGTTTGATGTGAGCTCCGACGCGGAGCTCACATCAAAGCCCCGGCATCTCAGCTGATCTCATCAGCTGAGATGTCAGGGTAACAGTGCCTATCAGATCCGGGATACGATTGGCGCTGTTAACCCCTTGGATCCCGCTGTCAATCACTGACAGTGGGATCCAAGGCGGCTGCGGCGGGGAACGCGTTGTCCCCCGCCTGCTCCAGAGATCCCGCGATAATATCGCGGGATCTCCAGCACTCACATGACAGCCCGGGGTACTGACTAGACCCCGGATGCTTTAGTAGTGTAAATTGGGCACACCAGAGATGATTAATGCAAAACCACAAATCGGTCAAGGTGCAAAAAAACAGTGTTGCTTTATTGGGTCACACAGTACACAGACCAACGTTTCGGCCAGCAGGCCTTCATCAGGGTACTAATAAAAAATGACAGTACAGAAAACAATAAATCGTATTAGTCATATAAACAATGAGTTCGAGAAAATGAGTGAGGTGATCACGGGTGATTGCGGTATAAGGTGACTTAATATAAAGCAACGATTAGTGTGTTCCTATAGCGAACGTGTACCGTGATTACAAGTGGGTGTAATATACAAAACACTCCTCGTGGTGTCAGATGTGAGGACGCGTGCAGGACTTTGTATTGAGGATATATCTACAAGGAGGGGGTGGGAGGGGGAAGGCCGGGGCATCCACTGGAAGAAGATAAGAAGGGACTAGTATAAGCAAATGAAATATAGGAGAAAGGCTACATAACTAAATTAGTAACAATTACCCATAGTAGTACTGGTGATGGATCAAGGTTGATCACAAGGGTCTATCAGAAGACCATTAATCCAGAATTCTAGGAAAGAAAGGGAGTCATTCAGAAAAACAGGGAATTAGAGATAGAGAATAGTTTGGAGGGAGTGAAAACCGAGGATGAGTAATAATAGGGTTGTGAACTAAAGTCCAAAGTTTTTCTTGGAGTAATGACTGTAGAAGGTAAAGTATAACCAAAGGGTGTCAGAAAAAGGAAGCACCAACCACTAAATTCCAAGGACAAAGGGCCTATTTGTAAAGGATGAGTCACCAGTCGGTGTGGAGGAAGAAAATGGGTTAAAAGACAGTTCTGTGGGAAAACATCAATAATACCATGCAAGAGAGGAAATATTAGTGGAATGATACCTTGTAATAATAGGAAATATGGGAAACACCTGACCAGTCAGACCAATGCTGACTAGTGCTGTTACTATCAGAGGGTAATCTCTGTGTATAAATTATAAAAGAATCAATATTAATAAATCAAGCAGTCCTAGACCAAGAGTGGATGCCTGTAGTAGCTTAGGTTACCTTAGTAAGCCTGTCAAGGGGCTCGGGCACATCTGAAGGTAAAGAGAAATAAGCTAGGATGAGCAGAGCTATAATGAAGAAACAGTGAAAGTACAAAAAGGAGATACAGACCAAAATAGGAGTTGAGACAATGCTCAAAGGTGTATGGAACCTAAAAGGAAAAGAGAATAGCAGCAATGGATAATAGAGTCATAGATTAAGTGGAGGCAAAAATGTATCAGGCAGGAGCCCGGTTACCTTGTGTATGTCCCTGCTGGGTGTGCGGAGATGTGCGGCGTGTATTAGAACGCGGCCGCTCTATAAAGGGAAAGGGGCGGGACGTGTTGACGTCACATCCCCTGTTTGAGCCGCACGGAAGTGCGGAAAGGCAGTGCGGCGAACCGCAAGCCGCGCGTGCGCAGTGTGAAGGAGAATCGCGCATGCGCACTGGGTAAAAGAGCGACTTAAGTTGTCATGGTGCTTGCTGTGACGTTTTGTAGATTATTACAGGTATAGTGCGTATTCAGGACGCCGGTGCAGCTTGTGCCACGCTGAGGAGCAGGGTTCAATAGTGCATCTAAGATATAAGACAGAAACAAGAGTTAGTTGTACAATCACAGCAATAGGAAAACATCAATTGGCACTGTGAGGCATGCCGGCGCTATGGCACGTGGCTGGCATGACTCACGTGACAGACGTTAATGTGGGATTGCTAAACCCTGCAACATATGCACAGGGTAAATGCAGGTTGGCTCAGTAGCAGCACACATGGGGTTAACTGCTGCTGATGAAAGCTGAGTTCGGTGTGAAGGAGTAATTTACAAAACACACTGGATTGCACCTGTGTGGAGAGGCCAGTTTTGCACAAGCCTGCAAAGGTGGAGGACACATGGTGTGTCTCTCCCTATATCCTGCAGAGGGAAGCAGGACATGCCATGCTGGGCAGGGGACTCAGCCTGGGAACACAGAAAGCCCCTCTGTGGATGAAGACGCACGTGAGTGAAGACATGTGCTCAATGTTTATATGGGTTTGACTGGAAGGGAGAAGCCCTCCAGTCTGTAGCTAGGATTTCGTCCTGTTTAGTTAGAGCCGGACAGGCAAGGATTTATTTTGTTGCTGTTTTATTTGCTTTCTGTGTTGCTATCACCTGAATAAATCGGACCCAGTGCCGTTTGCATCTGAATCTCTGATGTTGGACTGAGTGATTCCCAAAAGCTACGGGCCCTTCGGTCCCATTAAAGGCGATCCCAGAGCGTGTTACCACAGCACATTATAAAATTATGTAGTGGGGACATAGAATGCTATGTAGTAGGATATGCTAATTATCATATAGCAGATAATGCTGCAGGGGTTTAGGTGAACTTTGTTCATGTTCATCAATTGGCAAAAAATCCTTGTCCTTATGCATCTAGATAAATAATTATAAGTACATAGGAGAAATCTATAGACACTTATGGACAATAATAAGGTGAATCAAAGGAGTATTACATAGAGAATTATCTACAGTTCTTCTACTGAGAATCCAACTTATGGGAACGGAAAATACACATGTAGGTTTTATAGTGAAAAGACATGGTTAATAGGTTAATATAGTAATAATTATTGCCATAAGGATCTATTACTCTATGAAATTTAAAGAAAAGGCGACTACCAAAATGCACATCAAAACTGTTCATACTCGCGGTTGAGACCTAAAGGTTCAAGGGTCTGGAGTGTGTGGATCCAGAAGGCTTCCCTCCTATCTCCTCTCCCCGGCAGAACTACATGTCCTACAGAAGGGATTGTCCTTCAGTCCTACACCATCCTACAACTCCTTTCAACTCGAACAGGAGTTGAAAGGTTTCTTTAGGTCTCTAAGACTCAAGACCCATTTTCATATTAATCCATTTCTACCAAACAATACTGCTGACAAAACCCTGTGCCTTAAAGATCTAGGATTAAGGTCTCCAAGTTCCTTTATGCCTCCGAAAAAATACCACCCAGTAGAGGCATTTGTCGAATTAGTCACACGTGACGTAAAAAGTATTGAAGAGAGGATTCAGAATGGGTTTCTACACTTGAAACACAACCTAACGCAGGTTGAGTCTAGAGCCTTAAAATCTCTCAAAGACAATACACGTATTGTAATAAAACCAGCTGACAAAGGCGGTGCCTTGGTAGTACTCAATAGAGATTACTACATCAATGAAATACATTCACAACTGTCCGATAGTATGACCTACATGATGTTGACAAGGGACCCTACTAGTGAAATCCAGAAAGAAATCAAGAGAATAATAGATCACTTTAGATCTAATGGGGTGGTCGACCAGAAATTGGCTGATTTCCTCATTACATCACATCCTATTACACGGGTCTTGTACACACTTCCCAAGATTCATAAGAACTTGACGAGACCACCAGGAAGACCTATTGTGGCCTCTACTAATTCAGTGCTATCACCTTTATCCCAGGTTCTTGAAAAAATTCTGAGTCCACTTGTTCCATCTTTGAGGTCATACATAAAGGACACAAGTGCATTTTTAGAAGTTATCAGAGCGTTGAATCATGTTCCCCCGAACTCTATCCTTGTGACAATGGACGTAAACAGCCTCTATACCAGTATAGAACATGAGATGGGAATTGCTGCTGTCCAATGGTTCATTGAACAACAGGAAAACTTTGATCCCTTAAGGAAAGAATTGTGCATTGAACTATTAAATATTGTGTTGAAGAATAATTTTTTCCTTTTTCAGGATACCTTCTACCTTCAAAAACGGGGCACAGCAATGGGGGCAAATGTAGCCCCCCCATACGCGAACATATTTATGGGCAAGTTTGAACATGACTTCATATTCAACCATCCCAATGTAACGGACCATGTACTCATATGGCGCCGGTACATTGACGATGTGTTCCTCATTTGGAACGGTACCATAACCACGTTGAATTCCTTCTTTCAGGAACTCAACACTCTGATTCCCAATTTAACGTTTACTATGCACCATAATAAACGAAGTATCAATTTCCTCGATACAATGGTCACTATTGATCCCACTGGAACTCTGACCACGGACCTATATGTTAAACCAACTGATAGGAATAGTCTGTTGCACTATAGCAGCAGCCACCCACGCCATGTGAAGATCTCCTTGCCGAGATCTCAACACATGAGAATTGATCGCATTGTTTCTGATCCGGATATTAAATCCATCAGACATAATGAGATGACATCTAAATTCAGGAATCGGGGATACCCGCTACAGATAGCAGAGGGACATTTGAACCCTCCAATTCATCAGAGACCAACAGGTCCAAGGATACCCTTTGTATCCACATATCATCCCTTTAACAAAATAATACAAGGCGCTATCCTTGAACACTGGCACCTTTTACAAAAAAGTTACCCCGAGATTCCTGAATTCATGAACACCCCACTCTTTTGTCACAAGAAAGCTCCAAACATTAGACAAACAGTGGTAAGGGCTGACATTGGCTCAAATAAAAAGACTATTCAAATGACCCTACAAACTCAAAAGAAAGGCACTTTTCCTTGCCTGGGTTGTAATCAATGCAACAATGTCATAAAAGGCGATTTTTTTACGCATCCCCGCACAGGCAAACGCTATCCCATCAAAGGCTTTTATACATGCGCGTCCTCCTACGTGGTATACCTGATAAAATGCCCGTGCGGTCACGTATATGTGGGTGAGACCACCCAACATATACGTGATCGCGTAAGCAAACACAAATCCACAATTCGATGCAATAATACACTCTTGCCTATTCCCTTTCATTTCTCCACTCATGGTCACAATGTTTCCCAATTGCGTTTTCAAATTATCGAAGATGTTCCCCCACAAAGGAGAGGTGGAGATCGGATACGGAGGCTTAAACTGCGGGAAGCCTTCTGGATCCACACACTCCAGACCCTTGAACCTTTAGGTCTCAACCGCGAGTATGAACAGTTTTGATGTGCATTTTGGTAGTCGCCTTTTCTTTAAATTTCATAGAGTAATAGATCCTTATGGCAATAATTATTACTATATTAACCTATTAACCATGTCTTTTCACTATAAAACCTACATGTGTATTTTCCGTTCCCATAAGTTGGATTCTCAGTAGAAGAACTGTAGATAATTCTCTATGTAATACTCCTTTGATTCACCTTATTATTGTCCATAAGTGTCTATAGATTTCTCCTATGTACTTATAATTATTTATCTAGATGCATAAGGACAAGGATTTTTTGCCAATTGATGAACATGAACAAAGTTCACCTAAACCCCTGCAGCATTATCTGCTATATGATAATTAGCATATCCTACTACATAGCATTCTATGTCCCCACTACATAATTTTATAATGTGCCAATTGATGTTTTCCTATTGCTGTGATTGTACAACTAACTCTTGTTTCTGTCTTATATCTTAGATGCACTATTGAACCCTGCTCCTCAGCGTGGCACAAGCTGCACCGGCGTCCTGAATACGCACTATACCTGTAATAATCTACAAAACGTCACAGCAAGCACCATGACAACTTAAGTCGCTCTTTTACCCAGTGCGCATGCGCGATTCTCCTTCACACTGCGCACCGCGGCTTGCGGTTCGCCGCACTGCCTTTCCGCACTTCCGTGCGGCTCAAACAGGGGATGTGACGTCAACACGTCCCGCCCCTTTCCCTTTATAGAGCGGCCGCGTTCTAATACACGCCGCACATCTCCGCACACCCAGCAGGGACATACACAAGGTAACCGGGCTCCTGCCTGATACATTTTTGCCTCCACTTAATCTATGACTCTATTATCCATTGCTGCTATTCTCTTTTCCTTTTAGGTTCCATACACCTTTGAGCATTGTCTCAACTCCTATTTTGGTCTGTATCTCCTTTTTGTACTTTCACTGTTTCTTCATTATAGCTCTGCTCATCCTAGCTTATTTCTCTTTACCTTCAGATGTGCCCGAGCCCCTTGACAGGCTTACTAAGGTAACCTAAGCTACTACAGGCATCCACTCTTGGTCTAGGACTGCTTGATTTATTAATATTGATTCTTTTATAATTTATACACAGAGATTACCCTCTGATAGTAACAGCACTAGTCAGCATTGGTCTGACTGGTCAGGTGTTTCCCATATTTCCTATTATTACAAGGTATCATTCCACTAATATTTCCTCTCTTGCACGGTATTATTGATGTTTTCCCACAGAACTGTCTTTTAACCCATTTTCTTCCTCCACACCGACTGGTGACTCATCCTTTACAAATAGGCCCTTTGTCCTTGGAATTTAGTGGTTGGTGCTTCCTTTTTCTGACACCCTTTGGTTATACTTTACCTTCTACAGTCATTACTCCAAGAAAAACTTTGGACTTTAGTTCACAACCCTATTATTACTCATCCTCGGTTTTCACTCCCTCCAAACTATTCTCTATCTCTAATTCCCTGTTTTTCTGAATGACTCCCTTTCTTTCCTAGAATTCTGGATTAATGGTCTTCTGATAGACCCTTGTGATCAACCTTGATCCATCACCAGTACTACTATGGGTAATTGTTACTAATTTAGTTATGTAGCCTTTCTCCTATATTTCATTTGCTTATACTAGTCCCTTCTTATCTTCTTCCAGTGGATGCCCCGGCCTTCCCCCTCCCACCCCCTCCTTGTAGATATATCCTCAATACAAAGTCCTGCACGCGTCCTCACATCTGACACCACGAGGAGTGTTTTGTATATTACACCCACTTGTAATCACGGTACACGTTCGCTATAGGAACACACTAATCGTTGCTTTATATTAAGTCACCTTATACCGCAATCACCCGTGATCACCTCACTCATTTTCTCGAACTCATTGTTTATATGACTAATACGATTTATTGTTTTCTGTACTGTCATTTTTTATTAGTACCCTGATGAAGGCCTGCTGGCCGAAACGTTGGTCTGTGTACTGTGGACCCAATAAAGCAACACTGTTTTTTTGCACCTTGACCGATTTGTGGTTTTGCATTAATCATCTCTGGTGTGCCCAATTTACACTACTAAAGCATCCGGGGTCTAGTCAGTACCCCGGGCTGTCATGTGAGTGCTGGAGATCCCGCGATATTATCGCGGGATCTCTGGAGCAGGCGGGGGACAACGCGTTCCCCGCCGCAGCCGCCTTGGATCCCACTGTCAGTGATTGACAGCGGGATCCAAGGGGTTAACAGCGCCAATCGTATCCCGGATCTGATAGGCACTGTTACCCTGACATCTCAGCTGATGAGATCAGCTGAGATGCCGGGGCTTTGATGTGAGCTCCGCGTCGGAGCTCACATCAAACACCCCTTACCGGCCCATGACGTCCTCCTATGTCATAGGTCGGGAAGGGGTTAAACAGAGAGGAATAATTTAAAATAAAACTATATTCTCTGTGATGTATTTACCATGAGCATACAGTCTAGACCAGGGATAGGGAACTTCAGGCCTCGAGAGCCGTACACAGTGCAGGTTTTCAGGATTTCTTGGTATTTGACAGTTGGAATCATCACCTGTGCAGGAGATTAAATTACTAACTGTCAAATGCTAAGGAAATACTGAAAACCTGGACTGTGTGCAGCTCTCCAGGCCTGGAGTACCCTACCCTGATCTAGACCATGTGAAGTCATTATCACCCTCTGCTCCTCTCTGGTCAGACCTCATCTAAAATACTGTGTCCAGTTCTGGATACCACATTTTAATAAAGACATCAATAAACTGGAGCAAGTTCAGGGAAGAGTGACTAGAATTGTGACCGGTCTGCCAACCATGTCCTATGAGGAACGGTTAAAGAATTTGGTAATATTTAACATGCCAAACATAGAAATATCTCAAGGATTGTGACACTGTAGAGGGATCAGCTTTATTCACATTTGCACAAGGAAAAACTAGAAGCAATGGGGTGAAACTGAATGGGAGGAGACACAGATTAGCTATTAGAAAAAATGTTTTGGCAGTGAGGGTGGTCAGTGAGTGGAACAGGCTGCCAGGAAGGTAGTGAGTACCCCAATGGAAGTCTTCAAACGGAGGCTGTACAGACATCTGTTTGGGATGATTTAGTGAATTCTGCTTTGAGCAGATACTTGGATCAAGATGTTCAGGGTGGACTCCTAATTTTAAACTAATTAAATTCATTATTGAAGGGAACCTGACATCTGATACATGCTGTCCAATCCAGGGGCAGCATGTGTCAGGTCAGTTTGTATGATCACAGCCAGGTATGTTTTGCTCTGTAATTCTTCGGCTTTTTGGAGAATACCGTACCTTTAACAGCCACCTGGGACCAAGCCGCATGGCAGACTAGTTGGACAGGTGGGTCCCCGACAGCTTCTCCCAATCTACTGCCTGGATTGATAGGTCTCTACCTACATCCACGCATAGGCAGACACTTGTCATTTCAAGGCAGTCGGCGGATAGAAGTTGCCTGTCCAACTAGTCTACAGAGCAGTCTTGATCCCTGGCAGATAATAACAGTATCTCTTTCTCTGAAACAACAGCAGCGTTTCAGAGTTGAACATACCTGACTGTGATCATACAGTCAGTGCCTAATTTAGGGTGGGCAATTTATATGGATGTACCTAAATAAAATGGGAATGGCCGGTGGTATCAACTTCCTGTTTGTGGCACATTAGTATATAGGAGGGGGAAAACCTTTCCAGATGGGTGGTGACCATGGCAGCCATTTTGAAGTTGGCCATTTTGGATCCAACTTTATTTTTTTCAATGGGAAGAGGGTCATGTGACACATTAAACTTATTGAGAATTTCATAAGAAAAACAATAGTGTGCTTGGTTTTAATATAACTTTATTCTTTCATGAGTTATTTACAAGTTTATGACCACTTATAAAATGGGATCAAAGTGCTGCCCACTGTGTTGGATTGTCAGTGCAACCCTCTTCTCCCACTCTTGACACACTGATAGCAACACCACAGAAGAAATGCTAGCACAGGCTTCCAGTATCTGTTGTTTCAGATGCTGCACATCTCGTATCTTCACAGCATAGACAATTGCCTTCAGATGAGTGATGAGGCAAACTTTTTTATGAATGGTGACGTCTGTACTGTCATTTTTTATTAGTACCCTGATGAAGGCCTGCTGGCCGAAACGTTGGTCTGTGTACTGTGTGACCCAATAAAGCAACACTGTTTTTTTGCACCTTGACCGATTTGTGGTTTTGCATTAATCATCTCTGGTGTGCCCAATTTACACTACTAAAGTTTGCTATTTTCATTGGTGCACCCATTTTTGATACGTAGAGCCCTCTATAGTCTCTATTAGACCCCGGATGCTGTCACAGAGCAGTTTCCTACTGTGGTTGGCAGACACTGCCAACCACAGCAGGTCCGCGACTCTGGGAGATACAGATGAGCTGCAGCTCATCTGTATCTCCCAGAAGCGATTGGACTGTGCAGCAAGGTGCCCCTTAAAGAGGCTGTGTAAAAATAAGAATGAATGAACAAAAAAAGTTTTTAAAAACCTGTAAAAAAAAAAATATATAAAAGTTCAAATCAAATTTACCCCGAATCACAATAAAAGTATATATATATATATATATATATATATATATGAAAAAAAAAATACACACGTTTGGTATCGCCGCGTTCAGAATCGCCCGATCTATCATCCAATTAAATCCGTTAATGAGAGCCGTGAACTCCGTAACGGAGAAAATGGTCCAAACGCCAAAATTCTGTTTTTTTGGTCACTGCATTATAGCTATAAAATGCAAGAACGGGCGATCAAAACTGCGGATTCCCCCAAAAATAGTATCATTAGAAACGTTAGCTCAACGACCAAAAAATAAGCTACACCCAGCCCCAGAACCCGAAAAATGAGAATGCTACGGGTCGCAGAACATGGCGCAAAAAGTCGGTTTTGTTTTTTTCAAACTTCTGAATTTTTTTTCACCACCTAGATACCAGTAAAGGTATACATGTTGGGTGTCTACGAACTCGTACCGAAGCGAGGCATCACCCCGCCATGTCGGTTTTACCATATAGTGAACATGTCGACTAAAATACTTAACAAACCAACGTGTCCTTGCACTTTTTTGCAATTTCACTGCATTTAGAATTTGTTTGCAATTTCCCTGTACACTATATGGTAAAATAAATTATTGCATATGAAAGTACAACTCGTCCTGCAAAAAACAAGCCGTCATATGTCTATAAATAAAAAAGTTATGGCTCTTGGAAGCAGGGGAGCAAAAAACGAAAATGAAAAACAAAAAATTCCCAGGTCATGAAGGGGTTAATGTGGCCATAGTCATAGATGAATGTCAGATAAACATCTTAATTTTGGGTGTGACCATATAGCCATTTAATATACATGGCTATTCTTCAACTCTTCACCATAGGCAGATAAAGAAGTGTTACGCATGTTGCATTTCATTATCCAATTATTTTGTTCTTCTGAAAGTCGATTTGCATCAAGAGATATCTGGCAACAAATTACTTCTCCCTCCCCATTCCAAAAAAAAATTATTCATAATTTATCTAAATTTTTATTAAATATTATTTCTCTGAGGCCAAAAGAAGAGTTCAGTTCCTGTTAGAAATAATAACCTCAGCAATTTGGCTATTGTCATGAGTGCCACCTATGATCCTACAGGTCTTCTGTTCCCACGCTTCCTAGAAATTCTTCCTAGATTGCAATAATATAAAGTAAATATATAAGCCTAAATATCAACCATTTCCAAACCAACAGACAAGTGGGAAAGGCAGAAAATAAGTGACATTTCTATGCTAATAAGGTAAGGAATGATTATATTGTGTTAGCCAGTAGATAGACAAATATTAGAATCTGAGAGTCCTCAGTGGTTGATACCTTTTAATGGCTAACTGAAAAGATGGTAACAAATAGCAAGCTTTCGGGACACTATGGCCCCTTCGTCAGGCTGGTAATGATACAACTTATGTATGTGTCTTCAGAATTTGTGTCATGATCAGCCTGACGAAGGGGCATAAGTGTCTGGAAAGCTTGCTTTGCGTTTTCTTACCATCTTTTCAGTTAGCCATTAATAGGTATCAACCACTGAGGACTCTCACATTCTAATATATTTTCATGCTAGTAATTCTACATTAAAACTTCTTTTGATTAAATCTGTATTAAGAACTTTCTACCAAATGTTGTGTAAGGACATAAATCTCAGTCCTTGATTTGTATTATACATTTTTTATGTTTTGTGCGTAACTGTGGTGGAAATCTGTCCAACATTTACCAATTTCAAAGGATCATTAATGCAGTTTGTAAGACACAAGTGGTCAATGTTACATTACATTTTATTTCTTTCTTCCTGATCAATATAAATAAAATATCCCTTCCAGCACTACATTAAACCACACATACAACTTGACGGACATAAATGTCTCTATTGGCCCCGGCTCTGCTTTATTGCTACACAGTTCTAGGATGAATGTTAATTACATCGGGACAGTGTGCGGATACCCGATCTACAAAACTTTAACAATAATCTGATATTTGCTTTAAGTAAAATTTCTACAGAAAGCCTTTATGATAATTAGCCATGCATTAAATAATGTCTCTAAAGGATAAGTAGTTTTATCAAAAAAGACATTATTACTAATTATTTTTTAGTCATGCTTGGTATTTTCATTATTGTGATAAATTGACAATACCTTAAGGCTCTACAGATTCCTAAAGAAGAATACAATTTATAGAGACAAGGACAAGGATTTCCCCAAGAGCCGTCATACCGGTTGCGTTGCATGCAAATGTACCGACAAGGTGATCAGGAACAATACTATCATTTTAATTAATTGAAAAAGTGTTATTTTTACAGATTTGCTTCTCATTGACCACATTGGACCAAGGTCCTTACTGTTTACGGTTCTTATATTTGTTTTTTATGCCATACCTCTGTAACTTGCTATCTAGTTTTTTTCGAGTTGTAGGTTCCTTTCTACCATATCTACTAAAACACATTTTCCTCAATTTTCAGCATGCATTGAAACAGTCATTAACTAATAGCTTGCCTTCCGAATACTGAAAGTCCATAACTTGTTCATTCCTGAATAAAGTTAACAGACAGGAGAGCAGGAGCAGAGCGAGACAAAGACCCTCCCCCAATTCCTGTTATTAGACAACAGTAGGTGGACAACAAGTAAGATAGGATAACTCTTAGTGGCTGGCACTTTTAAGTTCTGTTTTCGGTAAGGTATTATCATTTTTAAACAATATAAAAGCAAAAGGCTTTAAGAGATGAAGGAGCAAATAGGGACAGCGATGCAATGTAGTTTGCGGTCTACAAGACTTGAACACATCACTGACTATTCCAATTTTTCAGCCTATAGGTTGGGAAGGAAACTGTTGAATTGATCAGTAAATCAAGTAGCAAAACTGTAGTAGCAGCTTTTCCTTTTTCAGAATTGATTCTCACATTTTAGACCAGATCCATGAGCTTGTTTCAGTAAGGTTGCTCATATGCATCCATACTTTGCTACATCCCTCTAATACTGGAGTCCCCAATTGTATCTCAGGAGCCACATGTGGCTTGCGAGCCCCTGACGTGTACTTCACGGCTGTCTGTCAGCATGGTGCATTCGCACCAAGTCTAGAAACCAGCTATTAAAACAAGGTCTCCAGGTGATGAATTTATGGGTAGCTTTGCAAAGAAGAGCAGATCTGGATGTACATAGGCCTTGTTCACACACACCAATCCATTTTTTAAGCCCTGAGAAAAACGGATCTGTTTTTCTAAGGGTGCCAATAGTGTCCCCTGAGGTCCTGGATGTTTTTTGGAACTTTTGGGACTTAGTCATTTTTTCACCAAAAACGCATGTAAAAACTCATGCGTTAACGCATGGTGCCTATATGTGCCATGCAAAAAAGCATGCGTTTCCCATAGGCCCCATGTTAAAAAACGCATGCGTTTTTTTACAGCACCCAAAAACACTGCAAGCAGTGTTTTTTGGGATGCTGAACAAAAACGCATGTGTTGTTAAAAAACGCATTGACACTTAAGTGCACCATGCGTTAACGCATATGCGTTTTTGGACTTTGAAAAAAAACAGTCCGAAATGTTCCCAAAGACTGATTTAAGGCAAAAACGGATGGTATGTGTGAACAAGGCCTTATACTGATAAAGAGATAAATATCGTTAATTAGCAGTAAGATGATACTGGTAGACAGGGGCGTACATGAAGCTGGACACAATAGTGTGGTGAGGTTACCTGATATGGGAAAACCAAGTATAGGTAAGGTGAGAACCGTTGGATGTAAGTATACTGCCTATTAGAAAGGGGGCACAAGTTCTCAGTCAGCTAGCATCATATTTGTACTGGTGGATTCTAATTCCCACAAGTGTGGGGAGTGGGAAGGGTGGTGGCGCTGGATGTGGCTTGAGACCATCTCACAGAAATTAATGTGGCTCTCGCGGTAACAAAGGTTGGGGACCACTGCTCTAATACAAAAGGAGAAAGAATCGGGAAGCTAGCCATGGACAGTTAGGTAAAACTAGAGATTCCATACACATTTGAACACGATTTTGTAAGTCAAATGATTTTTGAAAGGCAGGATGGCAAATTTAATGCAAGACGTCAATCCATGCAATCTAATTTTTCATGGCTTAAGACAGACGTCCTGATGGAGCCACTGGTCTGTGACTCACCACCAAGGGATTGGGTACTTGGAACTCGGGCGTACTAGTACGGGGAGTCAGGTGGTGGTCGGTGCCCGAGTCCGTGCCCTTTAGCGGACACCAAAAAGGGGTGTGGGGCTAGAATGATGGACACACACACAAAAGTCTCTTTCGGTACCTTCCTGATAGAAACCGGTACACGTCCAAGGATGAAGGCTGCACTCTGGGACTTCCACGTTGAGTGAGGTGTAGGTGTCACGCTGGGAGTGGGGAAGACACCCAGCGTAGGATAACGACGGGGGGGGGAATAAGGAGTTCCTAACGCTAAGGGCACAAGAAGGAGACGGTGACCCCTAGAATTCCTAGAGCTGACCCTGTCTGCCCTCGTCCCTCTCTGATCCTAGCACTATCTTATCTAAGGATCAGATGGAGGGGTTCACTAGACCCCTCCACTATCAACTAAAGACAAACACCAGGGAAGACAGACATTTGGGAAAAGGAAACACTTATCTGACAGCAGAACTCAGCAACCTCCACAACCTCCGTGTCTGCTGGAGGATAATGAGTGCACAAGGAACTATCACCTGCACCGAGGAAGGGTGATGAACCTCCTTATAAAAGTGGAAGGAATCCGCTGGGTCCTAGTGACCTACAATATTGGTGGATAAAACCAGACCGAGCACAAGACCTCCACAGCCGTCCCCCCATAACAGCGAGATCCCATCACACCCTCTCTCCATCTACACAGAAGGTAAATGCCCCTGAAAGAGACGGACCATCCTCCACCATTATGGCTGGCGGGCCACACGCTGGGATCGTCTGCGCGTGGCCTCCACCCTGTCATCCGTGCCACCCGTGACAGTACCCCCCCTCCAACGAGTGGCCCCCGGACACTCAGGACCAGGCTTATCCGGGTGGGAACGGTGAAAAGCGCGGACCAGCCTCGCGGCGGACACCTCCGACGCCGGCACCCACATCCGCTCCTCAGGACCGTACCCCCTCCAGTGCACTAAATACTGAAGAGAACGGCGCAACATGCGTGAATCAACCACCCTCGAGATCTCGAATTCCAGATTCCCCGCCACACAGATGGGCTCAGGAGGCAAAGGAGACGGGTTAGATGATGGCACATACGGCTTGAGGAGCGACCTGTGAAACACATCGTGAATCTTAAGAGCAGGAGGCAACGCGAGACGAAACGCCACGGGATTGATAACGGCGGTTATCCTATAGGGGCCAATAAACCTGGGCCCCAACTTCCAAGAGGGCACCTTCAACTTCACATTCTTGGTAGACAACCACACGTAGTCATTCACACATAGGTCCGGACCTGGCGCACGCTTCCTGTCAGCCATACGTTTGTACCTGTCACCTAAGAGCTTCAAGCTACGCTGCACACCCCGCCAAACCGAGGAGAGGGACGAGGTAAAACGGTCCTCTTCCGGAACTCCGGAAGGACTCGTACCACTAAAAGTACCAAACTGAGGATGAAACCCATATGCACCGAAAAACGGTGACTTGCCAGTGGACTCCTGAAGGCGATTATTAAGGGCAAATTCGGCCAAGGGCAAATAACTTGCCCAAGTCTCCTGATGGTCAGAGACAAAACACCTCAGGTAAGTCTCCAAATTCTGATTCACACGTTCGGTTTGACCATTAGACTGAGGATGAAAAGCAGAAGAAAAGGACAACGTAATCCCCAAACGTGTACAAAAAGCCTTCCAAAATTTGGAGACGAACTGAGTACCGCGATCAGAAACCACATCAGAGGGAACCCCATGAAGCTTCACGATTTCACTTACAAACACCTGTGCCAGAGTCCGAGCATTAGGAAGTGCGGGCAGTGCCACAAAGCGAACCATCTTACTGAATCTATCTACTACTACCAGTACCACCGTCTTGCCCGCAGACGCCGGAAGATCGGTGATAAAATCCATTGACAAATGTGTCCATGGCCTCTCAGGAATAGACAATGGCACGAGAGACCCAGACGGACGGGTATGCGGAACCTTAGCACGTGCACACACACCTCAGGCGGATACGAATTCCGCTACGTCCTTCCTCAACCCCGGCCACCAAAAGCGACGAGACAAGAGATCGAAAGTGGCCCTACCGCCCGGATGCCCCGCCAGTACAGAGTCGTGATGTTCCGACAGCACCCTGAGACGCAAAGAGAACGCCACAAAAAGCCTCCCAGAAGGACAGGAGGCAGGGGCGCCCCCCTGAACCTTCAACACCTCCCCCTCTAGATCAGGGCAAAGAGCAGAAACAACCACCCCCTCCTGCAAGATGGGGACGGGACTCTCATGAGTACTACCACCCGGAAAACTACGCGATAATGCATCCGCCTTCACATTCTGAACCCCCGGACGGTAGGTGACGGTAAAATTAAATCTCGTGAAAAACAAAGACCACCTGGCCTGCCGGGGATTGAGACGCCTGGCGGACTCAAGGTAAGACAGGTTCTTATGGTCGGTAATAACCGTGACGGGATGGACAGCCCCCTCCAGCCAGTGCCGCCATTCCTCAAAAGCCAACTTAATAGCCCAAAGCTCCCTATTACCCACATCATAATTCCTCTCGGCCGACGACAACTTCTTGGAGAAGAACGCACAGGGCACCCATCTCCCAGGCGAAGGGCCCTGCGACAACACAGCCCCCACCCCCACCTCAGACGCATCCACCTCCACAACAAAGGGCCGAGAAAGATCGGGCTGACAAAGAACAGGCGCGGAAGCAAAACAACGCTTCAGGGAGGAGAAAGCCTGGCGAGCAGAATCAGACCACTCAGAAAAATCCGTCCCCTTCCTAGTCATGTCCGTTAGAGGCGTCACCAGTACCGAATAATTCTTAATAAATTTACGGTAAAAATTGGTAAACCCCAAAAAACGTTGCAATGCCCGTAGATTGTCCGGCCGCTCCCAGTCCAGCACCGCCCGGACCTTTTCCGGATCCACCCGGGAAACCCAACGGCGACAAGAGGTACCCCAAAAAACGAACATCCTGAACGGCGAAAACACATTTCTCGAGTTTAGCATACAGTTTGTTGTCCCGTAAGACCTGCAACACCTGTTTGACATGGGACTGATGCGTCTCCATATCAGGAGAATAGATCAAGATATCGTCCAAGTAAACAACTACAAATCTACCCACCAAATGATGGAAAATATCATTGACAAAATGTTGGAAAACCGCAGGGGCGTTAGTGAGCCCGAACGGCATCACGAGACTTTCAAAATGGCCGTCCGGGGTATTGAATGCAGTTTTCCATTCATCCCCCTCTCTGACCCTAATCAGGTTGTAGGCCCCCCTCAAATCCAACTTGGAGAACCATTTAGCACCCACAACCTGACTAAACAAATCAGGGATCAGAGGGAGGGGGTATGGATCACGGACAGTAATCCGATTCAATTCCCGAAAATCCAAACAAGGACGGAGGCCCCCATCCTTCTTTTTCACAAAAAAGAAACCAGCCGCAACCGGCAACGTGGAGGGCCTAATGTGACCCGTCTCTAGACTTTCAGAAATGAAATCCTTCATTGCTTGTCTTTCGGGACCAGATATAGTAAACATCCTAGCTTTAGGCAGTTTAGCTCCGGGAACGAGGTTGATAGGGCAATCATATGCCCGATGAGGGGCAAGTCTCGGCACCCCTTCTCTGAGAACACATCCTCATACTCCGATAGGAATGGGGGCAGAGATTCAGCAGATACCACCGAAAAGGATGTAGCCAAGCAATTCTCCGAACAAAAATCACTCCATTCCACAATGTCCCTGGACTGCCAATCCACTACGGGATTATGTTTAATCAACCATGGCAAGCCCAGGACAATGGGAGCGGGAGACCGTCTAAGACATAGCAAGATAACGTCTCCTGATGTTGGGATCCAACCGTTAACTTAATGTTATGTACGATATGTGTGAGACTACCCTGAGCAAGCGGTGCTGAGTCGATGGCATAGATACGGATGGGGCGAGACAATAAACAGCGGTTAAGCCCATGAGCGTGTACAAAACGAGCATCCACCATGCTGACCCCCGCACCACTGTCCACAAACACAGAAATGCCTTCCGTTTTGCTCTCTAGCGCCACCTCTGCACTCAGGAGAAAATGGGAAGTACAAACGGAGGATACACACACCTCCCGCTCGACTACCCCCACACCCCCCATAGACACATGAGGTCCCGGCACCCCAGTCCGTTTAGGAGCGTAGGGACAGGCCCCGATAAAATGGTCTCCTTTCCCACAGAAAAAACAGACCCCCTTTCCCCTGCCCCGGGAGGCACCGGAGGAGAGCCTCGAGGCCGCCGCTCCTCCAAGTTGCATAGGTTCCTCCCCCATCGGGAGAAATGACTCGCCCTCCGAGTGACCACCCGGCAACAAGGAACCACCACGAGAAGGGCTCCCAGTTGCAGGAGGTCTACCCCTCCGCTCCTGGAGGCGTCTATCCATGCGAATAGCCAACGACATAGCTGCCTCCAGGGACGGAGGGGTCTCATACACTGCCAGGGCATCCTTCAGTCTTTCCGAAAGACCCTGGCAAAAATGACTCCGGAGAGCCGGATCGTTCCACTTCGTGTCCATAGCCCACCTGCGGAACTCAGAACAATATGATTCCGCTGACCGAGTCCCCTGGTGGAGATGGCGCAATTTGGATTCAGCCAAAGAGACACGGTCAGGGTCATCATATATGAGGCCTAAGGCATCAAAAAATCCATCCACAGACTGGAGACAAGTAGAGTCCTGTGGCAGAGAGAAAGCCCAGGATTGGGGATCCCCCTGCAGCAATGATATAATAATCCCTACCCGCTGCTGCTCGTCACCAGTAGAATACGGCCTAAGCCTGAAGTATAATTTACAGGCCTCTTTGAACACAGTAAATTTATCTCTGCCTCCTGAAAACCTGTCAGGGAGGGCAACCTTAGGTTCCGGTCTGGCCGGACCCACTGCTTGATTCCCCAAGACACCATGTTGTGATTGTGGTCCCTGTAGAGCCGACCGAAGGTCCGCAACCTCCAAAGACAAGGTCTGCAGCTGCTGGGCCAAAGCAGACACAGGATCCATAAGGAAAAGGAGAAAAATCGAATCCTCCCCTTCCTTCACTTACAGTTATGGCAGGTGATAATGTCACGCTGGGAGTGGGGAAGACACCCAGCGTAGGATAACGACGGGGGGGGGAATAAGGAGTCCCTAACGCTAAGGGCACAAGAAGGAGACGGTGACCCCTAGAATTCCTAGAGCTGACCCTGTCTGCCCTAACGTCCCTATACAGTCTCCTCAACTGTCGCCGACCACGAACCTCGTCCCTCTCTGATCCTAGCACTATCTTATCTAAGGATCAGATGGAGGGGTTCACTAGACCCCTCCACTATCAACTAAAGACAAACACCAGGGAAGACAGACATTTGGGAAAAGGAAACACTTATCTGACAGCAGAACTCAGCAACCTCCACAACCTCCGCGTCTGCTGGAGGATAATGAGTGCACAAGGAACTATCACCTGCACCGAGGAAGGGTGATGAACCTCCTTATAAAAGTGGAAGGAATCCGCTGGGTCCTAGTGACCTACAATATTGGTGGATAAAACCAGACCGAGCACAAGACCTCCACAGCCGTCCCCCATAACAGCGAGATCCCATCACACCCTCTCTCCATCTACACAGAAGGTAAATACCCCTGAAAGAGACGGACCATCCTCCACCATTATGGCTGGCGGGCCACACGCTGGGATCGTCTGCGCGTGGCCTCCACCCTGTCATCCGTGCCACCCGTGACAGTAGGCCTCCCTTGTCCTGTGCTTTGTCCTGATGCCTGGCTGAAGTGAAACAAGTCTTGACCTCCCGTGTCTCCACACCCATGTTGCTGCACTGAGGGGTCTCTCTCTGGGCTACCGCTATCTCTCCTGCGGTCTCTGGCTCTCAATTGTGGGTGCTGCGGGTGTCCGGGAAGCTAAACCTCCATGGTGTTCTGGATTCTCTGCTGGGATGGTCTCTCTCTTCCTGTGTGCAGACTCGGTCTCCAGTGACCAGTGTTCTGGTGGGGTGAGCCGATATAACTCCTCTGCCCTTGTCTGGATTGTTCCTCGCCTCTGCCTGTCGAACCTCACTCTCTGGACCTCACTCTAGCTCTGGCGTGCACTGGTGTCAGGCCTAGCATGGCTCACTAGTTTTAGCTTACTAGTTCTGAGCTGAACTTCACAGTTCTTCTAGTGACTGCACACTCTAGCTAATTCCGCCCCCAGCACCTGTATTTATGGGGGATCTGGCTTAACAGCAACCAGTAGATTTCCCCATACAGGCCTGGCGTCGAAGGTGTTGTGTGTATGTGTGGGTCTCAGCTGTGGAAATCCCATTGTGAACTAGTTGGTTCTGTGGCTTACCTGTCACAGGGCGCCACATCTGTGGCATAGACACAGATTGAACCCAACCAAAGAGGATAAGGCTACTTTCACACCAGTGTTTCTTTTCAGTTCCAGCAGCTCAGGCAAACCTGAACTTTGAACTTCAGGTTTGCCTTATCCGCATTTTTACAAAGCCAGCAGAATTCCACCTTTTTAGCAAAAAAAAGATCTATCACACTTGCGGCAATATTGCGTTCTGCCTAATACGTTTTGCATTGGAGTTCTGGACATTTGTGGTACTTGGGGTTTCACTCGGATTCATCACTTTCAGCACTTCAGGCACCGGACAAAAACCGCCGCTAACTGCAGTTTTAAGACAAGCCGCAAGTGCCGCACATGTCCGGGACTCCAATGCAAAATGCATTAGACAAAACGCAATCTTGCCGCAAGTGTTACGCGTCTGGTTTTTCCATAAAAAGTATAAGTCTGCCGGATTTGCAATAACGCAGATGTGAAAGCACCCTAATTGAGGCAATTGAACATATAGACCAAGATTATCAACATATAAGAAGATCATTTAGGCACTTGTATTTGCTAATCATGCTTACATATTCAGAAGAGTTGTCTTTTAGCCTTTCCTGTTAAGGTTTTATTGAAGTTTTGTTGAGGTTTTTTTTTATTATCATGTCATGCAAGCAATTACTAGAGCCGTTATCCTGTATGTAGTGTTCTATGAATACAAATAACTCTGTTTTGTGCCATATTAGAGACGGACATGAAATCATTTTGCTGCATGATTTGGGGAACGGTACAGGAACGTTCTCTCGCTATCTTGAGTCGAGCGCTCTATCGCAAATGTTTTGGCCTTTGAATCTCTTTTAAGTACTGATTGTTCCCAGCTGAACTTCACTGCTGTCAAATAAAATTTAATCTGGTTGGATGTGTACAGTCACAAATGACATTTTAAAGAAATCGATTTCTTAGTAATCCACACTTTCTGCTCAGTATAAAGTAACACATAATTCCATAACATTTTGATGAGGTCAATTTACCTTATTAGAAAACAGGGTTTTAAAACAGGGATACTGGGAGGCCACGGCTCAGTAGCTGCATCAGGTTTCCCACAGACCTTCTAAACACTTTTCTTATGTTTTTCTGTTTTTCACATTGTTTTCCAATTGTCAGCATTTTATTGCTGTTTTTATAAGGTACGGTCCCACAGAGTGCAAAATGTATTGTACACAAAACCAGTGTCACAATATTCCCAAGTATTAGTTCATGTATTTTTAGATTAAGTTCATCTGGCATTTCAGTTAACCTTTTAGACTAATATATAATGTGTGTGTACAGATACAAAAGGAATAACACTATTTCACATTATATGACTTGCATCCTGCATATTTCTCCAGTTTCTCTCTTTCAGTTGTCTCTGAGCTAGTGGGTGGACACTAGCTGCTTTGATGTTTCCTGTCTGCAGTAAAAGAGACATGAGGGATCCCTGCTCTCCTGTCTCTATGTAACATATATTCTGATGTATTGGCAGCTTGGAGGACATTATACAGTAAAATGTGGTAGTGCTGCTGTGAATTCACCTCAACCCTCTCTTACAAGCAGCAAAATGTGTATCTTGATGCTTCCCTGTTACACTTCTTCCTCATCCTCTTCTTTGTCATCTTCAAAGACTCTGATAATACATTGCCACAATGAGCTGCCAAAACACTTTAACAGTTTTCCCATAGAAAATGATAAGTTCAGGAAGAGGGTGGAGGGGAAAAGTGACTCATTAATATAGAGAGATGCATGTTTGTCTGATAAAATATAAGGCTAGGGTCAGACCTGCATCAGCCCTCAGCTTGCCGAATCCATTAGAAAGTAATCAGGTATCCATAGTGATAAATAGGCAGCCGGCATATAGCGTTACATCACGTTAACGCTATACGTCAGGCTTAGAAAATCTATGTTTCTAATGGATTCGGCAGGCTGAGGGTTGACGCAGGTCTGACGCTAGCCTAATAGAAAGCTTGTTATATTTTATTTTTCTTTTACTATTGATTTATGCAGAGTTCGTTAAAACAAGAGTGGGAATTTCAACAAAATTTGTAATTAAAGGGGTTTTAAAGGGAACCTGTCACCCCCCAGAGTCTATTAAACTAAAAGTGTCACCTTCAGAAGTGCCTATGCTGCATTTTGTGAGGGTGGCTGTTATCCCCCTATCCCCCCCGGGGCACCAAAATAATGACTTTGCAAGAAATAACTTTAGGTCCGGGGGGTAAACTCCCCTCCCTAGACCTAAATGCCTTGCTGCTGTTACCCCTCCTCTTCAACCCTCCAGGACCCTCCTATTCTGTTCCTTGAGATCGACGTCAGTGCCTGCACAGATCCCTCAGTTCTCGGGCATGCTCCGTGAGCTCTGCCCGAGAGCTGAGGTCACAATACCATAACATGAACAGAAAGTGCTTCACTTGTATTAATAAACTGAATAAACAATAGTACTGTACATGTATTCGTACATTTAGATTGTCTTATATGATATGAATCTATAATTGGGAACCTTAAAATAGCATTTTTTACCTATTAATAGATATTACGTGGTAATACAGGTGTGTACTATAACGTGTGTGTAACAGATGCTGCAGACTTTGGATGCCTTGCTGTGCCTGTTACTGAGAAGTGATGGTGATCCATTGAAAGTTGCAAGGACAGGAATCTACCATGTTCCTATGGGGGAGGGGAGACCATGCAGAGCTCAATTGATCATTGTAATGATTTGTCTCTGCTCAAATCTGCACATTAACAGTACACATTATGCATCATCATACAGCAGAGGATCACAGCGTGTATCTGTATCTGCTTGGTGACATGATTGCTATTTGAAGCCTGGGCCCCCATCACATAGGAGCTTGAGTGTATGTGTGAACATGGGGCTGGCAGTCACGCCCCATGCCATACCCCCTCCCCAAACAGTATTATGAAGGGGTGTGAATGTAGGCTCATCCTGCAGCCTACAGCATCCACACCCTGAACACACCTCCTGCTTTTTGCTTCTTCATGAAGCTCTCAGACAGAGATTTCTGTTCCCTGAGGTGGGGGCTAGAGCAGAGGAGCAGGTATGATTTTATCAATTTATAAGAGATCTATAGATCCTAGAACTGCAGTGTACGGCTCTGCTTCATTATGTTGGAGGGTAAGAACTATAGTAAAAAGTTTTCTCTCACTGGAGTTCCCCTTTAATAGGCCCTGGGGGGTGACAGGTTCCCTTTAATGTCTGCAATGATTAGTGCACATTTCATAGGGCACACCCTTAATACAGAAAAGTAAATAGGATGTTACTTGGCAAAGGTGTCCAATGTCCCTGTACATGTTGTTAAGAAAATATCTGGAATTGTATTGCTCTATGTCAGAAAAGGAAATCAATCAGCATGATAATATTGTCCAGTGAATAAAATAAAACATTGCAGCTTTGTCCCATTGAAGCAATCGTAACAGTCATTACTAAATTGTGGTGGAAATGCAGCAGTATATTTCAAGCACTAGAGAACATTAGAGTCAGAAGAATACAAGGAACACGGTGAAAAAGGAAGACCAGCAACCCGATAGCTTGATACTGTCAAGTAATTGGCGGAGAATCCCTAGTAGACCTATCTAGGCTGCACAAGATCTATCTTCCTACACAACATTTATCCATCAAATCGCCATGGCTCGAGATTGAGCTGAAAGCCAGTAAATAATAATAATAATTTCAGACATCCTTGTAGGGGCTGATGACTATATACTGGTGTATCTCAATGAATTAGAATATTTTCAAAAGTTAATTTATATTAGTAATTTAATACAAAATGTGAATGTATATATCATACAGAGTCATTACAAATAGAGTGATCTATTTTAAGTGTTTATTTATGTAAATGTTGATGATTATGGCTTATAGCCATGAAAACCCAAAGGTCATTATCTTAGAAAATTAAAGTAGGGAGAATGAAGGGTCTGAGAGATAAAATATTACCTAAATAGGTATCAGAGGCTTCACCTTGTGTGGCTGTGAGAGTCGTAACCACTATAAAAGCAGATCACGGCTGCTGCAGTCCCCAGAGTGGTGCTTATAGAGTAGGGTGGATAAAGGGTTAAAAACTGTACTGCCGTATTCCACTAGACATCAAAGGGTGATTATAATATTGATTTTTTAGTCAATTAGCATTTCTGGCCCCTTCATCAGGACAAATCAATATCATATTGCCATGTTTCAGGGCATTCCAGAAAGCCCTGAAATGCGTTGAATATAAATCAAAATTATATTCACCCTTTGATGTCTCGTGGAATACGGCAGCACAGTTTTTAACCCTACATCCTCCATAGTTCAATTTTCTGAGATAATGACCTTTGGGTTTTCATTGGCTGTAACACATAATCATCAACATTTACAGAAATAAACACTTGAAATAGATCACTCTGTGTGTACCGACTCTATATACTATATGTGTTTCACTTTTTGTATTGAATTACTGAAATAAATTAGCTTTTTGATGGTATTCTAATTCATTGAGATGCACCTGTAGCATAGTCCCCCAATTACTTCCCCCAATGACTGTGTGACGGTCCTCCAAATACATCAGACCCTTGATGTACCTTAAAAGTTTACCATATTGCTGGATGGTGCACCTGGGCTGCCAGCCCAAGACAGTCATGGAAATCACAACCCTTTTTTGCCCTCTCAGTATAAAATAATTAAGGTGTCTGCGATTTTTTTTGAAGCTCAAGAAACAAATTCAGATTATTGTAATTATCATCATTTTGCAGTTTACATTGAATTCAGCTGCTGTCTTCATAGCAGAATTATGGGCTGTAGACATCTATTACTTAAAATGATTTATTATGGTTTAACAATTTGGCCATAAACATATTGTCTGTTCATGATTTCTTGATAAGCTGTCCAGAAAAAATAAAAAGTCAAGTTGGCCACCCTGTGGTGCACCCCATGTCCAAGCGGTATGTTGTCAATGTGTTGCAACATTGAGAGTATTGTCTCTAACTCGTAAGGATCTCAGTGGTTCTCTATTACTCTTACATTCTTGTAAAACTCCATAACCTTCACCTAAGTAAAGATCTGATCAATAAAAAAATGATATTTCCTTCTTACCTACAGTAGATAAGAGAACTATCTATCACATTAGGTAAGTGTACACAGCGTGTCCATACTTAATGGTGCATTAGCCGGCATCAGCCATACACCGTATGTGTATATAATTAACTCAAATTACACATTCTGCCTATCTGTTCTTGAGGCAATGAGCTGTATCCACGTACACATTACCTTTTCATTAAATATGGGAACATTTCCTGTCATTCCTTCTTAATGGCATGTCCCAATCTCAGCCTCTTCCCCTTGGGCAGCCCATTGGTAATAGGAATGTTCTGTGTGTACAAACCCCCATGAATTTCTAATAAGGCAACTGAGTGCCTGTAAGGGAGATGTAGCCACCTGTAAAACAAAGTTACAGATTAGTAGTGACAGAGATCAAGCTCTCTCTTTATTCCGGAATGCTTGAAGGTCTATGATGAGAAGAACAGCATGAAACTTCTTGTGACTGATACAAATAACGTAACACAGGCTTTTTCATTAGTGCTGATAAGCTCAAAGAAAAGTCTTGTAAATTGCATTCAAATACTAGTAAAAATCCAATCTGGGTGCTGACCCGTTAGGAAGTGCGTGACTTTATCACTTGGCATGTCATGTTCCTGCATTATAACTACTGTATTAAAAGTGAAAGCCAATTAAAATCAAACAGTGAAAGTGTGCATGAACTAAAAACATTACTGTAATCCATAGCGCTTATGGAAGTATGAACAATCCTTATCCTTTTATACAGGCTAATCTCTTTGCTATGCAGAATCTACCATGCACATATGTGTCATATCCAGGGACTCTACTAAGAACATGAAAGCAGAAACGCACAGGAGTACATAGTGGTGAGATTATGATGCATCTCCTAAAGCTTTGCTCATGCTGTACCAATGTCGGCTATATTTGCTTCCATACAGCTGCTTTTTCAGTTTGAAAAAAACTTGGGTATACCAATAGATCACAGGCTGAACATGAGTCAACAGTATGATGCAGCAGCAAAAAAGGCAAACACAATTCTGTATCAGATGTATCAGAAGAAGCTCACAGTCTAGATCATGTGAAGTCATTATCCCCACTACTACCCTTTGGTCAGACCTTATCTGGAATATTGGGCCCAGTTCTGAGCTCCAAATTTTAAAAAAGACATCAACAAACTGGAGCAAGTTCAGAAAGAGCGATCAGAATGGTGACTGGTCTGTAACCTATGTCCTATGAGGATCGGTTACAGGATTTGGGAATGATTAGCTTGCAAAAAGGAAGACTGAGAGGAGACTTAATAGCTGCCCACAAATATATCAAGGGTTATCACCATGTAGAGGGCTCAGTTGTATTCTAATTTGAACAAAACTAGAAGCAATTGGATGAAACTGATTGGGAGGAGACACAGATAAGTTATTAGAAAAAACTTTTTGACAGTGAGGATGATCAACGAATGGAACAGGCTGCCATGAAAGGTGGTGAATTCCCTTTCAATTGAAGTCCTCACTAGAGATGAGCGGTGTTCGACTCGAATTGTTCGCCAATCTCAAATTCGAGCTGTTTTTGGCGATGTTCGAGTCGTTCGTCGAATTAGAACATTTTGGTCTAAATTCAGCAGTTCGAGGTCATGTTCGATTTCGGTTCGATTTCAGTTCCGCAAGGTATATACATACATTGAGGAACTGAAATGAAGTAAAATCAAGGGTTAAAAATAATAAAAAATTGATACTCACCTCCTTAATCCATCCAGCGACGCTTCCAGCACTGCCTACCTGTCAGAGATGTGATCCCGGCAGCGTTTCCCCGGTGAAATGACGAGTTCTCGCGATAACTTGTCATGTGACCGGAAACTGCTGCCGACATTATGACGTCACCGCAGGTCCTACAGGTCCTCACTAGTAGTGAATAGTAGTGAGGGCCTGTAGGCCCTGTGGGGACATCATAATCCCGGCAGCGGTTTCGGGTCACATGACGAGTTATCGCAAGAACTCGTCATGTGACCGCAGGTCCTCACTACTATTCACTACTAGTGAGGGCCTGTAGGACCTGCGGTGACGTCATAATCTCGGCAGCAGTTTCCGGTCACATGACAAGTTATCGCGAGAACTCGTCATTTCACCGGGAAATGCTGCTGGGATCACATCTCTGACAGGTAGGCAGTGCTGGAAGCGTCGCTGGATGGATTAGAGAGGTGAGTATCGATTTTTTTAATTTTTAACCCTTGATTTTACTTCATTTCAGTTCTGCAATGTATGTATATACATTGCGGAACTGAAATTGACCACCACCCTAGTGTTTTAGTGTGTTCGAGGGTGTTCAATGAACATTCGACGAACAGACCTCCCATTCGACGAATCGAATCGAACTAGAACACTAGGGTGGTGGCTCAACTCTAGTCCTCACACAGAGGCTGGACAGACATCTGTCTGGGAAGATTTAGAGAATCCTGATTTGAGAGGGAGGTTGGACCAGATGAACCAGGAGATCCCTTCCAATTCTACTATTCTATGATTCAGTCAGCAAGTCACATCAGTGATGTGTTGGGCAGGCAAGTGCTGAGTACTTTTGAGATTGTATTTGAACTTATAAATGAAACTGGAATTTATCAGACCAGTGGATCAGTGATATATTTGGAGCAAGAACAAAGAAGCATTCACTGAAAAAGAACACCATGCCTACAGTGAAGAATGGTAGTGGCTCGGTAAAACCTACAGTGAAGCATGGCAATGGCTCTGCAATTCCCTGGAGCTGCTTTGTTTTCTCTGCCATTGGAAATCTGCAGCATGTTGGTTACAAGATTAATTAAATCCCATATCAGAAATCTTAAGAAAAAATCTCATGCCTTCTGAGTGAAAGCTAAAACTTTGGCATCATTGGACCATCTAACAGGACAATGACCCTAAGACCTTATTCACCCATCTGTATTGTCGCATCAGTGTTTCTATGCCAAAGCCTGGAGTGGAACTTAAAAGAGAAAAATATAAAAGAAACACTGAAACTCGTCCTGTGTTTTGGAGACATTCCTGGTTTTGGCATACAAACACTGATGAGATACTGATCATAAATATTGATGTGTAAATGAGGCTTAATGTCTGAATGGAACTGCATAAAAATCCTTTAATATGATTTAAAGAAGGCAGTTGCAGCAAACAAATCAAAGTATTGGTGAACTGGAGGAGATATTGTGCTTAAGGGATTGAATTCCTCACAAACCCTTCAAGAAGCTGGTTTCTTGCTATGCATCTTATTTTCGGTAGGTCAGAGCAATGATCCAACCTAGGCGTTTGTTCGGGTTGTGATTGGATTGCCATGACTGACAGGAGCCTGCTGAAGAACCTTATACCTGTCATGTTTATTCTCCTGTGATGTCCAGTCAAAGGCTAGGCGTCATAGGAGATCATGATATTTACTATCCAATCTATCAAAATATATACATAAAGTAACCTCTTCAGCTGGAGAAATAACCAAATTGCATTTTTTTGGTTGCTGCAACAAAGCAAAAAGAAGCAATTACAAGTGATCAAAATTCCATATCTGCCCCAAATTGGTATAAATAAAACCATTTTAGAAAAACAAGCCTTCATACAGCTTCTTTGACTGAAAAATAAAACATCATAGCTATTTGAAAAAGGAAGTGACAAAAAGACTACACATACAGTCTCCTTTAAATTTTTCACTCTTTGTTTCATTTCAGCCATTTGGTAAATTCAAAAGAGTTCATTTTTTTCTCATTAATGTAGTTTGCACCCCATCTTGACTGCAAAAAAAACAGAAATGTAGAATGTAAATTTATTAGAAAAGAAAAACTGAAATATCACATTGTCATAAATATTCAGACCCTTTGCTCAGGCACTCATATTTAAGTCACTGCTGTCCATTTCCTTGTGATCCTCCTTGAGATGATCCTACTCTTTTACTGGAGTCCAGCTATGTTTAATTAAACTGGTAGGACTTGATTTTGAAGTACCGTATATACTCGTGTATAAGCCGACCCGTGTATAAGCCGACCCCCCTACTTTTGCCCCCAAAACCTGGGAAAACCTATTGACTCGTGTATAAGCCGAGGGTGGACTCCAGCACAGGTATACAGCCCCCAGCAGTGTGGTATACAGCCCCCCCAATGGTAGTATACAGCAGCCTCCCCAGTGGTAGTATACAGCAGCAGCCCCAGTGGTATATACAGCAGCAGCTCCAGTAGTTAGTATACAGCAGCCCCAGAGGTATATACAGCCCCAGTGGTAGTATACAGCATCCCCAGAGGTATATACAGCCCCGGTGGTAGTATACAGCATCCCCAGAGGTAGTATACAGCAGCCCCAGAGGTAGTATACAGCAGCCCCAAAGGTATATACAGCAGCCCCAGTGGTAGTATACAGCAGCCCCAGAGGTAGTATACAGCAGCCCCAGTGGTAGTATACAGCAGCCCCAGAGGTAGTATACAGCAGCCTCAGAGGTATATACAGCCCCATTGGTAGTATACAGCAGCCCCAGAGGTATATACAGCCCCAGTGGTAGCATCCAGCAGCCCCAGAGGTATATACAGCCCCAGTGGTAGTATCCAGCAGCCCCAGAGGTATATACAGCCCCAGTGGTAGTATACAGCAGCCCCAGAAGTATATACAGCCCCAGTGGTAGTATACAGCAGCCCCAGAGGTATATACAGCAGCCCCAGTGGTAGTATACAGCAGCCTCCCCAGTGGTAGTATACAGCAGCCTCCCCAGTGGTAGTATACAGCAGTCTCCCCCTGTGGTAGTGTACAGCAGCCTCCCCCTGTGGTAGTATACAGCAGCCTCCCCCTGTGGTAGTATACAGCAGCCACAGAGGTATATACAGCAGCCCCTCCCCTGTGGTAGTATACAGCAGCCCCCCCTGTGGGTATACAGCAGTGCCTCCCCATGTGGTATATACTGCAGCCCCTCCCCTGTGGTAGTATACAGCAGTGCCTCCCCCTGTGGTATATACAGCAGCCCCTCCCCTGTGGGTATACAGCAGTCCCCCCCTGTGGTATATACAGCAGCCCCTCCCCTGTGGTAGTATACAGCAGTGCCTCCCCCTGTGGTAGTATACAGCAGCCCCCCCGTAGTATATACAGCAGCCCCCCCCCTGTGAGAATACAGCAGCCCCCCCGTGGTAGTATACAGCAGCCCCCCGTAGTATATACAGCAGCCCCCCGTGGTAGTATACAGCAGCCCCCCTGTGGGTATATAGAGCCCCCCCGTAGTATATACAGCAGCCCCCCCTGTGAGAATACAGCAGCCCCCCCGTGGTAGTATACAGCAGCCCCCCCGTAGTATATACAGCAGCCCCCCGTGGTAGTATAACAGCAGCCCCCTGTGGGTATATAGAGCCCCCCCCCGTTGCTGCCGCACACCTGTAAAAAGAAGATCTTTCATACTTATCCTCCTGCTGTCACGCGATCATCCTCCGCTCTCCTTCTTGCTTGCACCCGGGCCCCGGCGTCCATCCATATGACCGCGCACAAATAATGACGTCACTATTTGTGCGCGGTCACGTGGATGGACGCCGGGTGCAAGCAAGAAGAGCGGAGGATGATCGCGTGACAGCAGGAGGATAAGTATGAAAGATCTTCTTTTTACAGGTGTGCGGCAGCAACGGGGGGGGCTCTATATACCCACAGGGGGCTGCTGTATACTACCACGGGGGGGCTGCTGTATATACTACGGGGCGGCTGCTGTATACTACCACGGGGGATCTGCTGTATTCTCACAGGGGGGGCTGCTGTATATACTACGGGGGGGCTGCTGTATGCTACCACGGGGGGGCTGCTGTATACTACCACAGGGGGGCGGGAGAGCACTGACAGTGCTATGTAATATGCACGGCTCCCCCTGCCGCTGATGGACAGGGGGATGCAGTGCATATTGCATTGCACTAATGAGCGGCCCCACGTGACCGGCCGCTCACTATACAGCCTCCCCCTGCCTCCTCCATCCCCGGACACCGGCCCCACACAGTCAGCCGTCACTGACTCGTGTATAAGCCGAGGGGGGCACTTTTCAGCACAATTTCTGTGCTGAAAAACTCGGCTTATACACGAGTATATACGGTATACGTATACGGTTGATGCCAGTCTTATATATTTTACATATTGTCTTTTTTGACTGAGCTCCCATTATATATTTTTCCCCTTTCCTCTTTTCATAGTCTGGTAACCACTCATGGACTCCAGTGTGAGGTCCTAGCACACACCTGTTTTTAATTATATCTTTAGACAAATAAGCCCACACAGATTCCACCAGTTCACCATTTCACTAGGGCATAGTGTCAGGACCTGGCAGTAGGAGGCCCCTTGAAGTGGGTGCCAGGCTTGATCCTCAGTGGCCGCTGATGAGACTAAGACCTCTGTTTTCAACTTAAGCACAGGGCAGTTTACTGCATTACACATTTTCACATTGCAGTTTGATCTTCTCTTTTCAGGGCCACTCATTAATTTGAATTTTTCATATATATAGTAGTGTCGCGGCAGATATCTATTGTTGTAAGTATGATTATTTTCTGCCAGCACCTACGTATACGGTTGATGCCAGTCTTATATATTTTACATATTGTCTTTTTTGACTGAGCTCCCATTATATATTTTTCCCCTTTCCTCTTTTCATAGTCTGGTAACCACTCATGGACTCCAGTGTGAGGTCCTAGCACACACCTGTTTTTAATTATATCTTTAGACATATAAGCCCACACAGATTCCACCAGTTCACCATTTCACTAGGGCATAGTGTCAGGACCTGGCAGTGGAGGCCCCTTGAAGTGGGTGCCAGGCTTGATCCTCAGTGGCCGCTGATGAAACTAAGACCTCTGTTTTCAACTTTAGCACAGGGCAGTTTTCTGCATTACACATTTGCACATTGCATTTTGATCTTCTCTTTTCAGGGCGACTCATTAATTTGAATTTTTCATATATATAGTAGTGTCGCGGCAGATATCTATTGTTGTAAGTATGATTATTTTCTGCCAGCACCTACGTATACGGTTGATGCCAGTCTTATATATTTTACATATTGATTTTAAAAGGCACATAGCTGCTTATAGAAGACCTCACATCTCACAGTGCATGTCAGACCAAATGAGAATCATCAGGTCAAAGGAACTGCCCAAGGACCTCGGAGACAGAAATGTGGCAAGGCACAGATATGGCCAAGGTTACAAAAGAATTTCTGCAGTACTCAAGGTTCTAAAGAGCACAGTGGCCTCCATAATCCTTAAATGGAGGACGTTTGGGACCACTAAAAGTCTTCCTAGACCTGGCCATCCAGCCAAACTGAGCAATTATGGGAGAAGAGTCTTGGTGAGAGAGGTAAAGAAGAACCCCAAGATTACTGTGGCTGAGCTCCAGAGATGCAGTAGGGAAATGCGAGAAAGTTCCACAAAGTCATCTATTACTGCAGCCCTCCACCAGTCAGGCCTTTATGGCAGAGTGGCCCGATGGAAGCCTCTCCTCAGTGCAAGAGATATGAAATCCTGCACAGAGTTTGCAAAAAAAAAACACATGAAGGACACCCAGACTATGAGAAATAAGATTATCTGGTCTAATGAGACAAAGATAGAACTTTTTGGTGATAATTCTTAGTGGTATGTGTGGAGAAAACCAGGCACTGCTCAACACCTGCCCAATAAAATGCCAACAGTGAAACATGGTGGTGGCAGCATCATGCTATCGGGGTGGTGTTGAGCTGCAGACACAGGACGACTGGTTGCAATTGAAGGAAACATAAATGCGGCCAAATACAGAGATATCCAGGATGAAAACCTTTTCCAGAGAAATCTGGACCTTAGACTTAGCTAAAGGTTCACCTTCCAACAAGACAATGACCCTTAGCACACAGCTAAAATAACAAAGGAGTGGCTTCAGAACAACTGTGACCATTCTTGATGGCAGAATGGGAGAGGATCTGCAAGGAAGAATGGCAGAGGATCCCCAAATACTGGTGTGAAAAACTTTTTGCATCATTCCCAAGAAGACTCATGACTGTACTAGCTCATAAGGTGCAAATACTCAATACTGAGCAAAGTTATGACCTTGTGATTTTTCAGTTTTTCTTTTTTGATAAATTTGCAAAAATGTCTACATTTCTGTTATTTTTCAGTCAATATGAGGTGCAGAGTGTACATTAATGAGAAAAAATGAAGTTTTTTGAATTTACCAAATTGCTGCAATGAAACATTGTGTGAAAAATTTAAAAGGGTCTAAATACTTTCAGAACCCACTGTGCCTGTATATATATATATATATATATTATATATATATATATATATATATGTAATCCCAATTTAAGAAAAGTTAGGACATTGTGCAAAATGTAAAGTAGATCAGGATGCCATAATATGGAAATCTCTTAAAGCCATGTTTATTCACAACAAAGCATAGAACATACGTCAGAAGGCGAATACTGGACTTTTTCCATTTCATTTGAAGCAATAAACTCATTTAGATATTGTTGGCAGAAACATATCTCAAAAATATTAGGACAGGGTTAGTTAAAAGCTGTGAAAAATGAGTTGTACTATTGAAGAACGGCTGGAGGGTCATTAGACTGTGCAAAAAAGTGCATGTTAGAGAGACAAAGTCACTTAGAAGCGACTATGGTCAAAGGTTCACCAATTTGTAAACAACTGCATCTAAAAATTGTGGAGCAAATTCAGAAAATTGTTCCTTGATGTAAAAATTGCAATGATTTGAATATTTCAACATCAATCCTATATAATGCCATCAAAAGATTCAGAGATTCTGGAGAAAACATGCATACAAGGGGCAAGGACGACCGTAATATTGGATGCTATTGATCTATGAGACCAAAGGCGTCACTGCATTAAGAATAGGCGTGATTTGGTCAATTAAAGCACTGTATGGACTCAGGAATACTTCCAGAAATTATAGTTTGTGTACTTAGTTTGCCGTGTTATCTACAAATCCAAGTTAAAGCTCTATCATTCAATGAACAAGACTTATCATGAAAATGCTGCCTTCTTGTCTGGGCCCAAATTAATGTAAAATGGGTTAAGGCAAACTGACAAACTGTTCTGTGGCCAGGTGAATCAGAATATGAAATTCTTTATGGACACCACCAATGCCGTGCCCTGCAGGAAATTTATGCCATCCACTATAAAAATCCTGCATCTCTGATGGTATGGGTTGCATTTTTGCCGATGGATAAATTACAGATCATGAAAATCACTATTAATGCAAAGCATTATATAAAGACTGTTGAACAACATTTATTTCCATCTAGAAAACATCTATTCCAGGGAAGGGCTTGCATATATTTGTAAGAAAATGCTAAACCACATACCGCTCATAGAAGGAAAGGATGCACTCATCGCAGGTGGACTTGACATTTTTATTTCCAACAAAGCAAAAGTGACATGTGGGCAGGTTGAGGGCGGACTACAGGATGCAGGGTCTTACTTGTCGAACAAGCCTGCATCTTGCATTTCGCCTTCAGCCTGCCTACAGGTCACTTTTGCATTGTTGGAAATAAAGATGTCAAGTCCACCTGCGGTGAGTGCATCCTTTCCTTCTATGTGCTGTACTTGATGAACTGTTCTTTTGGGATTGCACCGCCACATGGTGGTAAAGCAGTCAACCTCTCCTACTCTTAATATAATAAGGATTGTACTTAAAAGTCTGCAAGGGCTGTGCTGGACATTTCCAACATTTACTGATAAATTACATAACGCATCCAAGAGAGGGGTTTGCATGATGAACTGGTCATCCGCAGTTCAGGCGTTTCGTTAAAGGGGTGGTCAAGGACTTAGTTTTACTATAAGCCAAAAGAACAAGCAAGCAGGTAATTCCTGACAGGGGCAACTACCAGCCTCTTGTACTCCGGCAAAGAGCAATCACTTACCGCAACTGCTGTTGGCTCAGCTACTTCATGTCACCCAAACAGCTTTTCTTCTTCCAGGCTCCTCTGTCAATAAGGTGTAAGTGCTGCCATAATGCTGATTAAAAGCTAGCTTATCCCAGTTATGAATGTGGAGCCAGTTGTAAATCAGTATGACATTGGTAGTCTGGTGCTGTCAGCAGAGCAGAGCAGAAAGAAGCTGCCACTATGTTGATGTGCTGTCAGTGGAAGCTTTGGAATCGCTGTCAGGCAGGGTAGGTTTTAGGCAAAGTGGGGCCCTAGGCAAAAGGTTAAAGTGGGCCCTAAATGCTCAGGCCACTTTCACATCTAACGCTTTGCTGCATTTTGCTCAATTTGCATTTCCATGCGTTTTTACCGCAAAAACGCATCAAAACGCATGCGTTTTTGTTCCCATTGATTTTAATGGAAACACATGCAAAAACGCATGTAAAAACGCATGTGCGTTTTCAAAAACAGAAAACACATGCGTTTTTGCCAACGCTGCCCAAAACATCGGGGAAGACGTTTTGTGCTGCGTTCGCAAAAATGCATGCGTTTTGCGTTTTTGAAAACGCACATGCGTTTTGCATGCGTTTCTACATGCGTTCCCATTGAAATCAATGGGGAAAAAACGCTAGCGTTTTTAATGCGTTTTTAGCGGTAAAAACGGCTAGAAAGGCAAATTTAGCAAAACGCACACCAACCTTAGATGTGGAACAGGCCGTAGTTATATGGTAAGAGTGACTTCATAAGTTGATTATCTAGGTCAGAATAAGAACATACTGAACATCATTTTTATTTCAATCATAAAAAAAAAAAAGCAGAAATTTGTAAAAAAAAAAAAATATTTTTTTTTTATTTTCCGAGACCCATGATGTTTTAATTTTTGAAGATACATAGATATGTGAGGGCTTACTTTATGTGCCCTGAGCTGACATTTTTACTGATACCATTTTGAGTCAGATACAACATTTTGATTGCCTTTTATTGCATTTTATTGTAACAACGTGGTGGCCTAAAAAACATAATTCTGGCGTTTTTATTTTTTTCCCATCACGCCATTTACCAATTGTATTAATTTACTTCATATATTGATAGCTTAGATTCTTACGAACGCAGCGATACCAAATATGTGTATTTTTACATTTTTTTTCACTGTTTTATTGCTATTTTCAGTTCAGCTCCTTTGGGGGCTCCTAAGAGAGTGGGGGCCCTAGGCAACTGCCCAGTCTGGTCCCCCCTAACGCCGGCCCTGCTGTCAGGAGCTGTCTGTGACTACTCTGTATCTGCACAGAACAACTTCAGGCACAAAAGGAAGGTAGTTAGCAACTATCTACCTGTCAGTGTCATGTCCATTGGAAGCTACAGACACAAAAGGGTTATCTCAGAAAGACTAGGAACAAGTACTTCTTTAGGCAGAAACCTGAGAAACCTTGATACCCTTTAATCCCTATACAGGGATTTAGATTTACAGCAGGGTCCAGGAGATTACTGCCTATGGAAGGGTTGCAGTCCACAGAAATGAAAGACACCAAGCAAGGTCGAAGCCAGGAAGTCACAAAAAGGACAAAATCAGGATCAGATAGCGTAGTCAGGGAGCCAGGTTAAAACCAAGATGGCAGCAAGGTACAAAATCATGAGGCAAGAGAATCGTCTAAAAAACAAACTGAGGTAAAACAGGAAAACACTAATACAAGAGAGAAGACTAGTCAGGGGAACCAAAATCTATTTATGGCAGCTTCCAGCACAAGGCTGAAGGTATTAGTAGAATGTGGTGCTTTCCAATAGACTGAAGCTTAGAATTTAATGACTTTAGCTAGACAGCACACACCCACTCTGTCAGACTGTGAAATACTTCCGGTCCCAGCAACTCTAACCTTAGTGGATGGACAAAGCCTGCGCTGATCAGAGTTCCTGGTACAGACTTCTCCTCTATCACCAACACCACCTTCAGAATGAATATTGCAGTGCCTGGTGACAGAAGCAGAAGTCTCAGGAGCAGACTCTGGTGGTGATCCGACAGTTAGCTCTTAGGCACATTGTGAAAAAATGTAAAAGTCCAAGATTTACCATTTGATAGGAATCATTGTGAAACAAAAATCTGGCAAAGAAGTCCCAGGACTGTGTGGAGCAGCAAGAATCCTACATCAGCCACAAAGGGGACAACATTATGTTCTTGAAAAATCCTGCAATTGTCTCCTCACTCCCCAGATGTTTACAGACTGCAGTATAAAGAAGAGGGGATACTGTGCAAAGGTAGACATGCCAACCTTTTAGGGGTTTTGCTGCAATCAATTTTTAAATTGGGTAAATACTTTCAATAAAAAATGGAGAAATATTCAACTTCTGATCTGTGTATTGTTCAGTTATTAATAACATTATTGTCCCAGCTTTATACAGTAGATACACTCGTTCTGTCTTCTTCTCTGACCCAACTGAAGTATGTAAAGCTGTCTGCCATCTGCAGTTGAGAAATGACTAACAGTATTACATCCATTACATGTTAAAGAACTGGAGCACTAGAGAGATTAGCCAGGAGGACACAAGAAACAAGAGGGACATTTTAACTGTTTAACCCTCCCCAGGACTGTTGTATACACCTTGTATTATGGAAATATAGTTCAGATTGAAAATCGCAGATTATTTATTTCGAACTGTAGATTTTAGAATTTACCTTCAGATATATCGTGATTGTTATTAAACAAAAATACTTTATTAAATCATTTTAACACCCAATCTGTCTAATTCCGCTCATTTTCCTCCCGCTCACCGTTGGATAGATATATCTACTGTGTTTTTCTTTATTAACTGTAGGAGTGTTTCCATTAACAAAATTGAAAAATTGAAGATGTATTTTATCTATTCAACCTGCCATCATTGTTTTATCTCCTATTACAGTGACGGCCCCTGAGTGATTCCCTTGAATTGAACATTCGTTTGATTTGAAAAGAAAATATTATCAGGGGAGCGTGGTAATGTATAGCAGTCAGCGGCTGACAAATATATATATAGCTTTATAGCACAACAGCTCATAAAGCTGCTGCACCATTCACGTAAAGAGGCGACCTGCTAGGAGTGTAATAAGGAAAGCCAAAGATTCATCGCCCAGCGGTAACAATCTCAGGTTGTAATAATGCAATAACTGCACTTCTCTCTCTTAACTCCCGTTTGAGGGAATCCCATTTTACCATTTTTTTAATTTTCTTACCTGGGTTCGAATTGCTGTTCGATTGCTCAATTGTGTACTCTGTGTGTTCAGCAATGTATAGGAGAGATCCTCTAAGGGTATAGAAAACTTTAATTTATGGTTTATGATTTGATTTTATGTAGCTCCAGAGGTCAGACTTTGATAGATTATAGGGCAGCCACAACTTACAACTTCTGGATCCGGTTATGCACTTATCGGATATTTTATTTCTCTTAAAGGGACCAAAAGCAGTTTGTATGACTTTTATATAAGCTCCTTGAAAAGAATTATTCTGAGGAAACTGCAGAAGGTGACAGTAGATGAAAGAATATGACTTTTACCAAATTTATGTCATTAGCAAATTGAATAATTTTTCTTTCGTCCATTCATTCTATAAGAGTGTGTCTGCACCCCATAGGCACACAGATACTCTCTATTGTTCCCATACTGCAGTCCTTTCTTCATGGATCTCCTGCAAAGCATGGCTAACCTCGAGTTAGAGGATATAATCTACCTAAGCACCCTGGGGGCAGGAAGTGGCTCAGCCGAACTAGACCCAGAGTGGCATCACGGAGAGCAGATGGAGAGTGGGACCTATGTCAGCTGGAGCTCCACCACACTTCCCAATTTGGGCATCATTTGTAATGAGGTGTGTATTCATTCCTAGGTTCCAATGCAAGCCATGGACCCGAGGAGCGAGTTCCACCAGTTAGGTGACTTTTACCATATGGCATCTGGGCCCAGCAGCAGTACATGTGAGACTGCAGATGATCTGGCGTATGTTTAGTTACATTCTGGCTGCAGCCTGTGTCGGAACCCCAGCTCCTGGATCACATTGCCCAAGACCACCAGGACCAGGACCTTTAAGGGAGCTCAAGAAAGAAGAGCACCTACAAGGCAATATGTCCCAGCTGTATGGATCACCCTCACCACCTCCAGAGCCATTTAACTGGGGCAATGCCATTTGGAACCCCTACCCCCCTCCAGCACCTAACCAACAAAGCATCAACCACTCCATTCTCCTATGTCATTCGTTGAGGAGATTAGCATAGAGATCCAATCACCCGGGACTGGCTGCTTGGGCCTAAGGCAAATTACTTCCTTGACCAATGCACGAAAGGCAAGGTGGTGGCATTTAAACAGGATAGTGGGTATGGGTTCCTACTGGAACATGGCACCAAACATCGGTGTTATGTCAACTGCGCTGCCTGAAGTGTGAAGATCTTCCCGAAAAACTACGCACCATCTATGTTGGGGATGAAGCCACAAACCACATTTATGAAGGTGCGAGGCATGAAGGGGTGGATTGTGGTTGGCGTATTCAGGATAGGCACCGGTTCCACAAGTGGCAGGTCGACTTAGAGAGAAGTTGCCATTGGGTGCGGCCAAAGCCTCTCTTGATTTTGCAAGCTAGATGCACCTAAAGCCACAGGGCATAGACATGTTCTCAAAGATGATCGTGGTCTGTCTGTCCTAGAGGGGGTGGTCGTCCCCTAGTTCTGGGGGAAGGTAGTGTTAGAGAATTCACCAAGAGGCGTAGTCCCGAAACCCCCAAGACCATCCGACAGCAGACTACCATTCTAAATCATGGCCATCATCCAGGTCATGGAGAAGAATACAGTTTATGATGGCCAGTGAACCTTCCTAAAGGCATGTCGATGTGTCTGTGACACTCTGACTTGTCCCTTACATGTCATAGACTTATGGGACTTTATTTTTTTTACATTTTTTTTGTGGTCCTTCACCCTTCCATATTTTTGTTAGTTATGTGTGTATTTATGTATTGTATATTGTTAAGTTTTTATGTTTGAGACTTATAGTCTGTGTGTAAATAGTAAAGTTTGTTGAGTTCTCTCCTTGTGTGCTGGACTGTTTCTGCTAACTAGTGCTTCCATACTGCCCTACACAGACTGGTGAGCAAGCCACTGGCCTCTGGCCAGAAGGTGGGAGGTATGGAACTGGAAGACACTACACCCACTGCAGTAGAAATGGGCTCGCCAAGTGCAGTTGTCAAGGGGCAGAAATAGTGCATGCTTTCAGCATTCCCGTAACATTGCACAATGTGCTAAAATCATCTATGACCTCTGCAGGTGATGAAATTAGCACCTGTACAATGCAAAGGAAATCCAGAAATCTTGCACTGTTTTCACACCTTGAGGAATGTAGTTGGCAACCCCTGCCCTAGAAGTCTCTGTGATATAGCCAGGGGCAAGTGGAATCCTTGAGCCCTTTCACCACAACTGCAGCTCTCCATGGATTCTCTTAGGCCCTGTGTCCACACTGGTTTGTTTGATTTTTTTTTTTATTACATTGACAATCTGCATCAAATGTGCATGTCTATCTTGAGGCCAGCAAAGTGTAGGACACGTCAGAAGTGCTGCAGCCACGTTGTTTTTTTTCACGTTGTTTTTTTGTATTCTTGCACATGTGGTTAAATTTCATTTTCTTCACCAAAATATGCAAGAAAAAAAAAAAACACATTGGCACATCAATTCTGAACTCTCATAGTCTTTGCTGGCTTCAGGATAGACATGCAGATCCTAAATAATCTGCTTCTAAAAAAAGCATCAAACAAAATGGCAAGGCCACAGTGGGATTCCCTGCTGCTTGATTCTGGCTGTGTAAGCTGATGTAAAATAAATAATGGAAAAACACATTTTGGCTCGCTCTATTTTTAATTGACAACAAAGGTTAGGCTTCTTTCACACATCCGTGCAAAAACGCATGTGTGAGAGAGGCTGTTCTTGGGGGGCCGTTTGTCCGGCACCATATCACATACATTTGGTGTCCGTGTGACATCCAGATAGCACACTGTAAACTCACCTGTCTTCGGCGCTGCCGGTCCCTCTCACTTCTGGGGCTGCTGCCGATCACTGTTCAGTGAATATTCATGAGCTTAATGAGCAGCCCTGAAAGTGAGAGAACAGGAGTATCACTGGTGTCAAGTAAGTATAAAATTTGTTATTTTTATACTTACAAATTTTTGGTACAGTCCATGCAGACAGATGTCACATGGATGATGTCTGTGTGCGGGACATTTTTGGCACAGACCTCTTAACCTGAATGGGTCTGTGCTGCCGGTCAAAAATGGACATGTCTCCATGTGGAGGACATGGGCACGTGCCTGCTTCACACAGAGACAAATGTACGCTATACAGAGACACGTTCCACGCAGAATCACGAACATTTGAAAATGTCCATGTATTAACATTGGTCTCCATATGTCTGTGTGTATGGCATGTGTCGGCATGGACTGCACATGTGCCGAGGCACTGATGTGTGAAAGAGGCCTTAAAGTAGGCAACTGAGGGATGGTATTCTCAGCAGAGTGAGAGCCCATCGTTTTTGGCAACCCACAATGCTATAGAATAGCATTACATAACTGCCCCACGAATTGACGCATTCATAAGAAGCTCCAATTCCTGGCACTTTACCTGCCTCTTGCACTTGCCATGTAGCTGTGGCAAACTGGGTATTAAGGGGTTAATAGCAGCTTTGTATTGCCAGCTGGCATTAAGGCCAAAATTCTTAATGTTGGGCCAATGTTACACCTAGGCATTAAAAAGTTCAAGTAAATAGTAAAGAAGACATAACACAACACAGAGAGAAAACATTTTATTAGAAATAAAAACACGCATGTATCTGGACTCCACTTTTATTACTCCCTCATACGCATCCTTGATCCTCTGCGACATCTTCTTGATTGCAGGCTGTAGTGAAGAACACAGCGTCATGTCACTAAAGCCTGCAAGCATTGGATGAATGAGATGCCAGCTCAGTCCGGTAAGCGAGTTTGGAATAGAAGAGCTGGTATTAACCCCATTAAACCAAGGTAGGCTCCAGGCTATTGTGGCGCTAATTGCCTCAAACATATTCAAATGGTTACCATTCCATTTTTATTTGATGAAAGAATTATTAAAGATGCATTACAATGCGTTTCTTCTGCTATTTTTGCAGTGTAACCTTTATTAGGTACATAAAACAACCAACAAAAAACCCAATAAAATTCAAATTGAATTTTAGTTTTTTGTTGTCTTGTTTATTTGTGTGTTTTTGTGTTGTTGTTTTAAGTACCTGATGAAGACTGCACTGCAAAAAAAAGCAGCCAAAATGTGTTGTACCGCATCTTTAATAATTTTTTCATCAAATAAAAATACTTTTTTTCTTGTAAGTATTATTGGAATGGTATCCATTTGAATATTTTTGAGGTGATTAGCGCCAAAATAGCCTGAAGTCTACCTTAGTTAAAGCTTGTTACCTATATGGATCCGAAGCAGGATCACTGCATAGCCCTCCAGAGTGAGCCTCACACATCCCTGGATTACTCAGGACACAGAGGCGAAGTGTCTTTAAAGCCAATTCCTGGAAAATCTCAATGTGTATCCACCAATGAAAACATCAACATTGAATTTTTTTATTTCTATGAGAAACATATTTCACCCAGAGGAAGCGCTGTTGTGGCACCCCTGCGAGGGATTGCAACAGGACCCACCGGTGCAGGAGGGATGTACACCTTGGCACACACAGCACACAACACCTTCCACCCCAGACCAGGAGGGGAGCTCCACTGGCTGTCCGTAAGCCAGATTCCCTATAAAGATCCAGGCCTGAGGGGAGGAGTCAGTCAGTCTGCAGAGGCAGTCAAGCCAGTTAGCACTGAAGTTACTTCCAGAGAGACTGCAGAGGAGAAAGCAGTTAGTGAAGGAGCTGGTTGCTGGGACACATCCAGGCCCAGAACCAGGAAACCTGAGCAAGCTAAGCAGAGCCCTAGGGAGAGGGACGGAGGCCAGTGAGAGGTAGGAAGAAAGAAGAAGGGAACATACCTGGTATCCTTTAAGCCCACCCGAACCCCGGAGTCTGAAGCTACTATTCATCTACAGTGTAGCAGCAAAAGCCCGGACAGACCAGGAGAATCTATTCCCCCTGAAATAAAGAGTAGAAGACTCCAAACCTGACCAAGCATAGGACCAGGGACCTAAGCAAAGAATAGGGATCCCACAGAAAGGTCCTCATTCAGTGGTGGACCTTGAGCCCAGAGGGCCCTGGTGCAGCCATGGTAAGGAGCGGGGGGGGATTGGGGGTGCTGCCAGCCGTCGGCGAGGAGCGGGGGGGGAGGGTTATGGTTATTGGTGATGCGGCTCTCCTGCCTGCGCTGAGCCGCCAAATGCATTCCTGGGAGCCGGGGCAGCAGAGGAGAGGAGGGGCGGGATCAGCAAAGGAAGCAGGAAGCTTCCCTTGCCTGACCCTCCTCTCCTCTGACATCGGTTACGGGGTCGGCTGGGGGCCCCCCTGCAGGCTTGAGGGTCCCCCTAGCCGGTCGGGGCCCTGGTGCAGCTGAACCAGCTGCACCATGGTAGGTTCGCCCCTGTCCTCATTGTCGGTTGTGGAACAGCACCCTGAGAGGGAGAAAGAGCGGCAGGCTCAGCTACAGGCAGAGCTTACCCCAAACACCACACACACTAATAGAGGAAGCCTCACAATTCTCCAAGGTGAACGTCCCAAGCTACTCTGAAACCTGGTTACCCTCCTGGACCGTGCCTGTTATCATACATCAGTAAAAAGGTACCAAAACAGAGATTTTGTGTGTGTGTGCCTGCTTCCCCACTGCCGCCTGCAGCATTCTCAGTAGAACCACTACTACTACTCTCCTAATTCACCCCCCTGTCCTGAGGTAAAGCTCCACCTGTGGGGAGCTGTACTACCAAAGCTGCATTCCCATCACTTCAGAGGCCAGCCGCAGCACTGGTAACCCTATTACCAGGTACCACAGGTGGCGTCACGATACCATTTCCCCCATCATCATCACCCCCACTCCCACCACTGAGGGTCCAGGGTACGAAACCAGGAACCGACCAGCTGTGATCCCCTCACCGAAGTAACCACCTGTCCTGGTATCCGAGTATCCCCTTCCCTGTTGAATCGATCACTGTGCTTATCTTTTCCCTCTTCCCTATCTTAGGGTTCATGTAAATATTAACCCCTTATTGCCCAGTTTGCCACCTTTACACACCAAGTGGAAGAACCGTGTAAAGCGGTGGAAATTTTTGCTTCTTTTGAATGCGCCAATTTGTGGTGTGGCTGTGGAATGCTATTCTATAGCATGGTGGGGGCCAAGAACAATGGGCCCTTGCTCTACTGAGAATACCACCCCTCAGCTGCCTACTTTTACCTTGGCTGGTAATTAAAAACAAACAGGGCAAAGCCCTATGCAAATGTTTTCCCATTATTTTTTGGGGGAACACATTATGATTCCAGGTTGGTTGTCATAAACTAATGTGTACGACAGGTGTGGGGATCTCCTTAGTATTGCACAGGTGATAATTGAATCACATGCGCTGGTGATGATTTACACCCCTGTGCAATACTAAGGAAAATCTGAAAACATGACCTGTTGGTGGCCCTCGAGGCCTAGAGTTCCTCACACCTAGTGTATGACAACGAAGCAAAGACAGATTGTGCAAATGAAGTCTCATGGCAACAGCCAATCACAGATGCTCTCACAGAGCATGAGCATCTGGGATTGGCTGTTGCTGGTCAGTGAAGTGAATATGCATAAAGCTTCATGGGCGGGACCAGAAGTAAATGAGAAGGAGAACGTACCCACAAACAAGCAGCATGGAATTGGTAAAATGATCTGTGTGTCTGTGTGTGTTTGTAAGCTTTTAGACACCTTTGAAGGTGTTTTCTATGTGTTTAATGTTGGCTGCCATTGATTTCAATGGCGTTTGGAAAATTCAGTGAATGTTCATTGACTTATTCGACGGACACTGCACATTCAGCAAACAAATCTGAATTTGTACATAGTGGTGTTCCCTCATCTCTAGCCATGTCCTTGGCTGTCTTCACTTTGTGCCAGAGTTTCTGATGTTGAATAGACAACTGATGTCATTCTGCACGTCATTATATCATGACATCATAACCAGCATTGGCCAAGGCCTAGTCAGGTACACAGGCAATGCACAATGTGATGTTATGATGTTATAATGTGCACCATGACATCAAAGGACTACTTGATGTTAGAAGCCTCAGTGAAGAATGGAGAGAGGAAGGAAAATTGAAGAGGTCGAACAGAGGACCAGATGATGGGCTTCAGCTACAGTGAGACAAGTGAGCGGTGAGGTGAGAAATATCTTTTTACCTTACACCTTGTTCATTATGTTCTGCAATCTGGAGAAACCCCAGAGTAAGAAGCAGCCAATAATATAGATGCAAATTCAATTTCCCTGTTGAATTGTGTTTCAAATCATCTATTCCCCTCATTTTAAAGAATGAAATGAGAGGATTAATTCATCCAAATATGGTGCAGCCATACAGATTATTATTTACTCATCGGATTCACTGTGCATTATAGAATTTGGCTATAAAAGGCAGCAATTTCTAAAGGCAGGGTCAAACAACTATAGAATCTGTCATCCGAACTTGGACAACTTCTCCATCTTTTCCATTGTGTGAGTCCGCTGAAATCGGAGTGCACTTGGATGTCACCCAAGTGCAGTCCGACATTTTCCATGCACACAGAGACTCGGATGTATGAGTGTCATCTGTTTTGGGAATGCTGCAATTTTGTTCTTATGCAGCACTGGAGGAACAAATAATGAGCGGCATGCACCTCCATGCGCAATGCCAGAAATTTTACTCTGCCTATTTTGACATAGCTTGGAGAAATTGTCACAAAAATACCTAAACTTGCAAAAACTCCAAGTTGTACAAAAATGTTAAGGCATTTCAAAAGAGTTTACACTAAAACCTGGTGAAATTGCTTTGATGAATTGTGGCCAAGTGTGTCTACAATCCTAATGTACTACAGAAATGTCAATCAAATTGCCACCGCGCTATAGCTGTAGTACGATGCTGTGTAATATGTGATGTCAGAGGTGCTGATCATTATGAATCTACGGGAATCTCAGGTCGAATATTACATTTAAATGAAATCACTTGTAGAAAGTGTAAAACTGTCTTTTTGTCTAAAAGCATCCTATGTACAAGCAGCCTCTGCAGATTGCAGATTAACTGTGATTCATAAGTAAAGAGAACATACCAAAGCAGAATTACGAGCCTCAAGCTAGTTATCTTAGCCCCGGGCACTTTTATGTCTGTTTAGGAAATTAACCACACACTTTAATAGCTTTTGATTAATGAGCCTTTTTTACTTATTGTAGGCAAATAATGCTTTCCCACTGATTTTAATGAACATCAAATGACACAGTCAACGTTTCTCAAAGGACTGCGCAAAAATGAAGTATCCCTCTGTATTCATTAGCAAAGTGTCTAAGAAAATAGGATGGAGACAGGTGGCTGGAGAATATCTATCTATCTTCCTATACACACATGGTCTGTGTTCCTAGCATGGACTGAAGGTTTTAGTCAAAGTCACCTTAACACCCAATGCACTCTGTCCTTGCTGGAATGATTTGCTCATGTTTTCAAATGTCCTTCATAAGATGAGTAAATAATAGCTTTACATTATACTTCTTCTTAATAGCTAATATTTATCTTCATCATTAAATCCTCTGGACAAAGCAATAGACTTGTCCTCAATTACATTTCACAATGTAAATGGTAATATGGCCAACCCTACAAATCTTAATATGCATTCCAAAAAATCATACAAGACAATGGCAAAGGGGAGGATATGGTTGATGTTTCAGACAGAAACCTCTTCACAATCAAAGCAGATGGTATGTCCTTTAAAGAAGCCCACCCACAAAGAAGCTCTTCGGCTGACACATAGACCCCATTGTGATCCGGCAAGTGGAGTAGAAGTCAAGTGAGCAAAAGAAGACTGGAGCAAAAAGATAGAAACCTGGGAAATAGATATTTGTGTATAAGCACAACATACATTTGCACAGGTTTATGCAGTAAATAGTTTTGAGATAGTGTTTCTTTAATGAAAATAGGATTATTAGTCCTTAGTTGTAAAGTGGTTCCCAACTAAGAGATGGCAAAAAGGAACTTAACCTACAAGGAGGCAATGATGTTTGTGGTACAGTCTACAAAAAGCTGTAATGGGGTCTGTCTTGAGTATGTATAGTTTCACTTAGGCTAGGTAACACTTGGGAGTGCATCCTTTGCAAGGATGCGTTAAAGCCAGCCTTTTTTTCCCTTGCCTTCTTAATGGCATTTTAGCGCTATCATTAACACATGCATTAACGCATGATACATATATGTACCATGCGTTAATGCATGCGTTTCCCATAGAGTCCCATGTTAACAAAAAGCATGCGTTTTTGCGAACGCCCCCAAAAATAGTTGCTTACTCACGCTTTTGGGTGCTTTAGCAAAAATGCATAGCATCAAAAGTGTTGCATTTTGACCATGTGGTTTTTGCATGGGAGCCTGTGGATGCGTTAACGCTAGCGTTTTTCACAATTTGAAATTGTGAAAAACGCTAGCTTATAGTGCTTTCCAAGACTCAAGTGTGACCCTAGCCTTAGGTATAATTACTGCTCCGTGTGCATGACCCATTTTTCCCCTGATTAAAAAACATGTGGGACTCCAAAGGACATAGAGTGGGCCACAGCAACAGTTCTTGCCCCCTCTTCAGAGATTACTCGGTGGTCGAGTACAGTATGAATCTTTAAAGACTATGAGACCACGCTGCAGACTGCAGTAGATGTAATTTTAAAGCTACAGAATCAAGCTGAAGGTAAATATAAAGCCACATGTACACGTTGAGTATTTGTAGCCAAAACCAGGAGCGGAGCAATCAGAGGAAAAGTATAATAGAAACACGTTACCACTTCTGTATTTATCACCCACTCCTGGTTTTGACTACAAATACATGTGAAAAAAATGCTGACCAAATACTCGCATGAGCATGTAGCCTAAGAATAGTAGAAGATCATAATGAATACTGTTCTGTTACCCACAGGCTTAATGGATATGTTGAATTTGTTGCCTATATCATTATGATAGAGTTTCTTTCCTTACAGTGCTCAGACCTACCACCCCAAGTCCTCCCATATCCTCCAAACCCTTTTGCATTGTGTTTCCCCATAACCATGCACATAGATATGAATCCCCTCTTTCCTACACATATAAGCATATAGATAACATAGTTAGTCAGTCAGTCAGACTGAGGGAGTCAAGGAAAGAGAGTTGAGGGATGAATCCCCTCTATCCTACACATATAAGCATAAGTAAAACAAAATAAAAAACAACAAAAAATATGATGGGCCTCTTTAAAGGGGTTGGTCACTATTCCAACAACCCCTTCTTCATCCCTATGATTCCCCTAGAAAAACAATAATATGACTGCTCACCTCCATTGCCGGTTCCATTGCAGCGATGTTAACACTTGCTCTTGCGGGGATCATGTGACGTTGTTATATGGCATGATCCATGCAGCCAAGCAGCACTGGACTCATTCGCCCCTCCATCAGATGTAACTGACATTTGGAGAAAATGAAAGCCGTGGCTGCTCTCTCACTTTCTTCATGTGTTTTAATTCGTCTGAAGAAGAGGTGAACAAAACCAGCCCTGATTGGTTGCAGGGATCATGTAACATAACGATGTTATGTGATCTCCAAGTGCCAACACTACGGAAACTGTTTGGTTGGGGAGGAAACATAGAGATGGAGAGGGGGTTGTCCAAGTAGTGGACAGCCACTTTAAGCTAATCAATGCTTTTAGAGAAATTAGGAAGCTAATAATTCATTAAGGAAAACCAACTTGCCGAATTACAGCAGTTTCCAGAGATCAGACTCCACTGACCACAAAGTGTCGATGTAACCTAAAGTGTGTATATCATCATTATTTTCCCATATTCCTGGTGTGAGTAGGTAGTCATATGACTTTGCAGACTTGCGGTCATGTACCAACTAGATTTATGTGGCGCCCCGGGGTCCGGTAATCACATTACACACTTGGAGGTAAGGCATCCACCAGGTGAAGCACACATATAACATATCCCAACCTGGGCCTGTAGGAAAAGCTCTAACAGCTGACGTCAGGTCAGTTGCTGACATCAGTAGAGGTCCCCTAGATATGAAGGTGCAGGGGGTGGAGCTAGTCAATTCCTGTCAGGAGAGCTGAGGTGAAAGTTGAGCAGAACAGAAGGAGGAAGGAAAGTGATCTTGGGGACTGGAGCCGTGTTAGGCCGGTCCAAGGAAACTGACAGTGTGTGGAGCCCATAGTGAGGGCATAAGGAGGAGAGAAGGAACATCTAGGAGTGGTAGCAGTGCCAGCAAGCCCAGAATAAAGTATAGTACGGTCACTGGAGACCGAGTTCGTAAGGGATTATACACCCAGCGGCCAAATCTGAGGAACGGATAGTTATACACCGCCACGTTCACTTTAAAGCTAAAGAGACACAGACGCACTACAGAGCCCAGGAGACCTAAGTAGAAATACAGCCAAGAGAAGGGTTCACGCTGCTTGTCCTACAGCTAGTACAGAACAGAGAGGGTCACAGCATTGCTTTATGCAGCCAGGGCCCAACGGACACAATCTAAAAGAAAAGCCTCAGGACTTGCCTGGCGTGGAAAGCCTAAAATTACCTCCAAGCTCCGGACCCCGTGAACTTTAGAAAACAGTACCCGGTACTACCTGAGTTCCACCATCAAAGGTAAAGAAAAGACTGTTAGTCTTGTGTCTCCACATCATTGTTTGAGCTCATTCCTGCATCCTTATCAACACCAATAACAATTATTATCACCAGCTCAGGGATCATCCTAGCCCTACCTGTGGAAGGTTTATCATCCTGTTGCATCCCAACATCATCCCCTGAAGCTGAGATAAGCAGTGGTGGTCATATCCGGCTGCATCCACAGGTGGTGTCACTGACAAACTCTTATTGTATTTTTATTTTTTCCCTTTTTATTTGCGGTCCCTTCAGGGCCATGGAACCGGTCCACGGCCACCACTGTGACATCCCCATGTAAGCAGAGAATAAGGACCGGTCCTGAGTAACCCATAGCCCGAGGGCGATACACTTATGTGTCTTCTCTCAACCCTGATGGCACTGCCTACTGTTACAGTTACGCAGCTGCAGGCACATACTGTTATCCCAAGCTTGGACAATTCGCTTTAAAGAGGATATGTCAGATTAAACTTTTTTTTTTCTGTGAATATCTATAACCTCAATTTATTGTAAACTCATTAGGGTACCTTTACACGCCACCACCGTGGCAAGAAATCTGACTGGCAATCTGTAGCCCCGTCACCATCGCCGTGAAATGGCCTCGAAATTGCGGCGTGTAATTGGGCAATTTGGCAGCGATCAAAAAGGTTGCGCCTGGTTCCGATTTCACAGCACTGCTCCAAAATCAGAGGCAATCATGAAGGCGACATTCCTGGCTTTTGGCGTGTGAACGGGCGATAGGAATGGAATCTGCGCTGCCTACTGATTTCGTCGAGGCGTGCCACAGGGTGCTGGATACCGCACCCCATCCGCGATGATTGGTGGTGGTTACTGTGTTTCAATTGGCTGTCCCTTCACAGGGCGCCATATTTGAACAGCTGTCCATTCACATTACACAATGGCAATGGCGTCATGTATTAGGCAGCCTTCCCACGCAGGCTGGCCAATCATAACGCTTTTGCGTTGTCTAATCAGCATGTTTGGGGCGCGGTATACACCAGTCTATCACCCTATGTTCTTGCTAACCATGTACACCCACATTCCTTTGGGTATTGCAGCGTGTAAAGTGGCGAGGGAACTCCACCGGATTGGTTCAGCTGTTGGTGTGGCAACTGCCGGGGCAACACATCGCCTTAGATTGAGGGCGGAATTGCCTGTTAAAGCACCTTCGGCGTTGGGAGGCATCCATGAAAAATGTGCACGCGCACATTAGATTGCCTCCGAACGCCGCAAAATGTTGGCGTGCAAAGGTACCTTACAGAATGATTCTTACTCCTGTATTTTGTTGTCCTAACTGTATTAATATCTTAGTGTACTAGGTGGACACGTCACTAGAGTTTTATGCTCACGATCAGTATTCTGGGCACAGCGGATTTTTGCACTGTTCTCTCGCCTAGAACACTAGCATCTCCTCAAGAATAAATTGACACACTGCGGCGCAGAAAGTTGTGCCGCACATCAGTCTATGATGTGGACAAAAGAAGTACAATGGGCTTGGGATTTCTATTCATCCTGTCTATTGTGCTTCTGCTACAGAACGAAGCATTTTGGACAAAGTGAAAATATGTTCAAAAAGCTGATAGCTCTGATCATGGGCACGCATAGGAAGTCATGGTAAATAAGCAGCCTATTTTGATAGTTATATTTGTGAAAATTGCTTGCTTGTTTTTTCACAAATAGGATATTCTGTAAATACCCTTTTAGGCTACGTTCCCACAATGAGTTTTTGGTACGTTTTAACCACTATAGACATACATAAAAACCCTTTACAATTTTTATTTCAAGCTGCAAGTTCAAGAAATTGCATTTACAAGCACACCAGTTGGAGTGCAGGACATCAGCCTCTGGATGATCTTAAAGTGAAACGCATCAAGGCGTATTTGAAGGACTACCGATCTCTGGTTGATAGTTAAGATAAGTGGCACACTGCCATTTCATTGTATTATTTGCTTGTGAACCCCAATGTATCATAAGTTCAGAGGGTTTGGTTGATGTAGGGGCAGTTTCAGGCACAAGCCGTCAGGAGCAAGTGTGCCATATCGCATTTGTAGGCCACTCACCCTAACTGGTAGGTAGAGCAATCCAACCAGGGACATATAGCCCGCTCTTTAGATATTAGGTGGACGATCTAGACCTTTTGGTGGTCCTATGATAGTAAATAGGAGAACGCCTTTTCACCACATCACATGTAGTGTGCACTGTTTCTGACTTGAAGGAACAGTTAAGGGCGAACTTAGGGACAGTCACTGTGGAGTGGGGGCACCATATCGAGTATTAGGGTGCCAAGTTCCGCTGTAAGGTAGAGACGAGGAGGGAGGATAGTTGACAGGGCCTATTCCTTCCTTCCTTCCTCTTTGAATGTGCACCATAGTTTTTAACCTCTTTTGTGAGTTTGCAGCTTTAAATAAGCATTTGTAAAGGGTTTTTATGTATGTGTATATTGATTTTCGTTGAGAGACCCCAGTTGTTATCTAAGTATGGTATAAGTTTTTAACCACTGCATATTTTTCCTACGTCAAAAATGTCGTGTCTTACAGTTTGATTAACATCAAAAGCATACCAAATATATATATCATGATAGCATATTGAGGATCTGCCAGGTTTCCTTTATCAATGCAGTAATAATTCCTAGACTTTGTACGTGTTTTTATTGGCTTACTCTGTATATATTACATTTTGGTTTGAGGTTCACAAACCATTCAGTTTGACAAATATGCAATAACTGGGGATATCATGGAGGAATAGTTTTTCATACCACAGATAAGATACCAAAATGTTTCATATTGATTTTACTCTTTCACAGCCTGTTCTGACTGGGGAATAATTATAAGGATCTGCAGCTATTGCAATATATCTTTTTTAGATCCACAACTCCAACATTATCTCATAACAACATTTTGGTGTTATTTATTTCTCGGCGGACTAATATTTATAGTGGAGACTCGATACTTTCTTCGTATTGTCATTTATATTCAATTTGTGTTGTTATTGGAGTATTTATTGGGAAACTTTATGTCAATCATAGTACATGATGTATTAACTTTTGGACTTCATTGTGAAAATGGTATCATATTATATTTTGTGTCCATAGTAGTTAGTCAACCACAATTGGGACCTGTGTAGCATCCTTAAAGGGTTTTTCAGGCTCAAGAGAAATTTCTTCAGTCTGTGTATGTGTCTCTCAAGAGGAAGGATACCAACTTCAAATGTATAGTAGAGTAATCACAAAAGTTATTATACAAAAATTATATAAAGTTCGGGGGACCAACATGTAAGAACAAAACTAAAACAGAAAAACCAAGGATATCACCTGGAGGTGAATAATATTTTCCGCCTCATGAACTATCCCTCAGATTTGGCCACTACCTACACATTGGAGGTGGTTACATCCTAGTTTAGTGGTGCCCCCAATACTCGGTGGCTTGAGGAAGGTCACAGGTTGACCGAAACGTCGCCATGTTTATCTGAGGGCCAATAAAGGCATAAGGAAAAAGTAGAGAAGAGTGCTGCAGTTCATTTTTTACGCATATATCATGATGTTATGCGGAGTCTTTTATATTGACGTATCTCATGAGACAGTCAGATGACCATTGGTGTTAAGAGATGTCCCAGGTGTTTCTTTGATAATAGAAAGAGATTAAAATCTCTCCAAGACTTGACACATTTCTCCCCACTGAATATATAAAGGTTCATCAGAAGAAGGAGGAAAAGACATTTGCCTTATTGAATTTCTAGATTCATTCAAGGTCCTATTTAGTACAGTCAAATATTAGGAACATCATCCGTTGACAAAAAGAGTTCTCCAAAGAGGAGGATAGTGAATGTATCTTCTCATGTATCTTTAGTGATGGGCGAATCTACTCGCTAGGACTCGTTACTCGGCGAGTAGTAAGGGACTCGCAGGACTCGCTACTCGGCGAGTTTCCCAGCGAGGACTCGCAAAGTAGCGAGTCCAATGCAATTAAATGGGAATCCTAGTTTTACTAGCGAGACTCGCTCTATCACATCGCTATGTAGCTTGAATCTCCCCCAAATCGTTTAGAGAATGGCACCGCTTCACGGATACCCGCTGTAAGTAGCGATTCCGAGCGAGTCGTAGCGACTCCTAGCGAATCCTAGCGAGTCTACGAATCCGAGTCCTGTATTCTGTATTCGGGACTCGCGAATACAGAATCTGTTATGTTCCGACAAATCTTCCGAGACAGCCTAGCGTGTTAGGTCAGACAAACTTGTGAAGATGGACAAGGATGTTAGCCAATCTTATTCAGTAATGCCACAGCCCTCTTCTTGTGGCATTACTATGATTGGCTTCTGTCCATCGTGATGGCTATGTCATCGATGACAGGCAAGGCTGTATATAAGCCTTGCCACCGCCATTTTGAGCACATTTCTCTGAAGATCTGAGCTAGAACAGGGTGAGGTAGATTCTGGAGCAGATCATAGGGATTGTCAGTGAGTGTAGGGAACTTCAAGATTCCTTATATTAACCCCAAACAGCTCTTGTGAGAGCTAGCAGGAGGACAGAGGAGTACTGTGTACTGTGACACTTTAGGCAGGCAGGGAAGCAGGGAGCTGCAGCCTTTATAGTGTTCACAGGAGCGACCTCATAGCTTCGCTTACTCACTCAGCTGTTCTAATAGCTGAAGTGAGAGGCTTAGCTGAGGTACTATTTACAATTTTTTGCCAGCTGATAGATTTTGGGTCCTAAAAACCCCTTCAGCGTTATTTTGTCTGTGGCAGAACAGTGCGTTGCTGCTCTCCTAGCTGCAAATAGCACGTACGCCACCTACTTCTGCGACTAATTGTGCGCACTTAATAATTTTTTTCAGGGAATAGTGTGCTGCTTCACTGCCAAGTGTTAGCACACACTTAACCCGCCAGTAAGTGACGCCTGCAGCAACACCAAACTCCATCTCGGTGGCTGTGCGCACTTTCTAATTTTTTCAGGGAATAGTGTAGTGCTTCACTGCCAAGTGGTAGCACACACTTAACCCGCCAGTAAGTGACGCCTGCAGCAACACCAAACTCCATCTCGGTGGCTGTGCGCACTTTCTAATTTTTTCAGGGAATAGTGTAGTGCTTCACTGCCAAGTGGTAGCACACACTTAACCCGCCAGTAAGTGACGCCTGCAGCAACACCAAACTCCATCTCGGTGGCTGTGCGCACTTTCTAATTTTTTCAGGGAATAGTGTAGTGCTTCACTGCCAAGTGGTAGCACACACTTAACCCGCCAGTAAGTGACGCCTGCAGCAACACCAAACTCCATCTCGGTGGCTGTGCGCACTTTCTAATTTTTTCAGGGAATAGTGTAGTGCTTCACTGTCAAGTGGTAGCACACACTTAACCCGCCAGTAAGTGACGCCTGCAGCAACACCAAACTCCATCTCGGTGGCTGTGCGCACTTTCTAATTTTTTCAGGGAATAGTGTAGTGCTTCACTGCCAAGTGGTAGCACACACTTAACCCGCCAGTAAGTGACGCCTGCAGCATCACCAAACTCCATCTCGGTGGCTGTGCGCACTTTCTAATTTTTTCAGGGAATAGTGTAGTGCTTCACTGTCAAGTGGTAGCACACACTTAACCCGCCAGTAAGTGACGCCTGCAGCAACACCAAACTCCATCTCGGTGGCTGTGCGCACTTTCTAATTTTTTCAGGGAATAGTGTAGTGCTTCACTGCCAAGTGGTAGCACACACTTAACCCGCCAGTAAGTGACGCCTGCAGCAACACCAAACTCCATCTCGGTGGCTGTGCGCACTTTCTAATTTTTTCAGGGAATAGTGTAGTGCTTCACTGTCAAGTGGTAGCACACACTTAACCCGCCAGTAAGTGACGCCTGCAGCAACACCAAACTCCATCTCGGTGGCTGTGCGCACTTTCTAATTTTTTCAGGGAATAGTGTAGTGCTTCACTGTCAAGTGGTAGCACACACTTAACCCGCCAGTAAGTGACGCCTGCAGCAACACCAAACTCCATCTCGGTGGCTGTGCGCACTTTCTAATTTTTTCAGGGAATAGTGTAGTGCTTCACTGCCAAGTGGTAGCACACACTTAACCCGCCAGTAAGTGACGCCTGCAGCATCACCAAACTCCATCTCGGTGGCTGTGCGCACTTTCTAATTTTTTCAGGGAATAGTGTAGTGCTTCACTGTCAAGTGGTAGCACACACTTAACCCGCCAGTAAGTGACGCCTGCAGCAACACCAAACTCCATCTCGGTGGCTGTGCGCACTTTCTAATTTTTTCAGGGAATAGTGTAGTGCTTCACTGTCAAGTGGTAGCACACACTTAACCCGCCAGTAAGTGACGCCTGCAGCAACACCAAACTCCATCTCGGTGGCTGTGCGCACTTTCTAATTTTTTCAGGGAATAGTGTAGTGCTTCACTGTCAAGTGGTAGCACACACTTAACCCGCCAGTAAGTGACGCCTGCAGCAACACCAAACTCCATCTCGGTGGCTGTGCGCACTTTCTAATTTTTTCAGGGAATAGTGTAGTGCTTCACTGCCAAGTGGTAGCACACACTTAACCCGCCAGTAAGTGACGCCTGCAGCAACACCAAACTCCATCTCGGTGGCTGTGCGCACTTTCTAATTTTTTCAGGGAATAGTGTAGTGCTTCACTGCCAAGTGGTAGCACACACTTAACCCGCCAGTAAGTGACGCCTGCAGCTACACCAAACTCCATCTCGGTGGCTGTGCGCACTTTCTAATTTTTTAAGGGAATAGTGTAGTGCTTCACTGCCAAGTGGTAGCACACACTTAACCCGCCAGTAAGTGACGCCTGCATCAACACCTAACTCCATCTCGGTGGCTGTGCATTTGTCAACAATGTCCCAAAAACACCAGATTCCCAAAAACCAGTCTGCAAAGGGACAGGGACGAGGTCGGGGCCCTAGCAGTCGTGAACAACAAGGCACTGGTAGAAGTAGACAGACAAGGATTGATCGATCCACCTTCCTGCTGTCTAAATTTCCCAGTACTCAACCGAAACGTGTCTTGAGGCCGGAAGATCAAGACCAAATAACATCTTGGATGGCTGACAAGACCTCAACCACGGGTTCTGGCAGCACACAATCATCCTTGACACCATATTCAAGTGCCGCTACTGACAAAGCGGGGTCATCTAATCCACAAAATCTTCCTATTTCCTCAAGCCATCGCCAGACGGAGGAAAATTTAGACCGTGAACTTGGGCATTCGGAAGATTTATTTGGTTCTTATCAGCCATTCAGACAACCGGACCTTTCTTTGTCACTGCCTGAACAGATACTTGAACCAGACGTACATTCCATCTATGGACAAAGTTTGGATTCACCTCGTCCTGAAGAACGTCCCTTTCAACAAAGCCATAGACCGTCTCAGGAGGTGGAGGATGATGATGATGATGAGACACACATCTCATCTGGCCAGCCTGACCAGTCACGTTATCCAGATGACTTTGAGGAGGAGGGGGTGGATGATGAGACCACTGATCCAACCTGGACACTTGACATGCAGAGCCAACAGAGCAGCCAGGAGGAGGAAAGTGGTTATTTACCACCGCCTAAAGCACCCAGGCTTACTCCTTTATCCCGAATCCAAGCTGTGACAACAGTAGCCCAAATTGTGTCAACTGTTGCACAAACTGTACCAACTGTTGCCCCAACTTTAAGAACAGTTGGCCAAAATGTGTCTACAGTTTGTGTTGGCCAGACTCATCCTTCAGTTCCTACACCACAACCTAAAGGACGAACATCCATTGTCTGGAAATTTTTCAAAGATAGCCCATCAGTACCAAATGTGGTTATATGTAACATCTGCTATGCCAGGCTGAGCAGAGGCCAGGGCAAAGTAAACTTGAGCACGAGCAGTATGCGAAAACACATGACTCTTAAGCACCCAAGTCAGTGGTTGGCCCATCAGGGTTCGACATCAGGGCCTTCTGACCTCAACACCGTTATGCCACTTCAGAATCGTCCTTCACCATCTACTGTTCATGCAGCAGCTCCTACTCATACGATCTCACCACAAGCTGCGTTAGACCAGAGATATGACAGTAGTCAAGTGACTTGTGAGTCTGCGCCAAATGTCCAGTTGTCTGTTCCACAGCTGTATGAGAGGCAGCGGAAGCACCCATCCACACACCCTTTTTCTCGACAAATGACAGCGCAAATTTCTAAGCTGTTAGCTGTAGAAATGCTGCCATTTAGGCTTGTTGATACTGAGGCTTTTAGGGAGTTGTTGGCTGTGGCAGCACCACGATACACTGTCCCCAGTCGCAATTTTTTTTCACGTACTGCCATACCCGCGCTACATCTGGACGTGGTTAACAACTTGAAGCGTGCACTGACAAATGCTGTGAGCGGAAAAGTTCACCTGACAACTGATACCTGGACAAGTACTTGTGGACAGGGCAGATACATATCCCTGACAGCTCACTGGATCAACCTTGTCGAGAGTGTCCCAAAGTGTAATAGTGGAATATCTGCGATCCTACCAACTCCACGAATAGCGGGCACAGCATCATTCCGGGTGTCCGCGTCCTCATATACTTCTACAACACAATGTGCGTCTTCAACTTCCTTGACCACTGCTGATTTGTCCGCCACATCACGTCAAAGTTGGGAGCTTTGCAGTACTGCATCAGCCAGGCGACAACAGGCTCTTCTTAAGCTCATCTGTCTAGGTGACACACCTCACACTGCAAACGAGCTGTGGAAAGGTGTTAAACAACAGACAGATGAGTGGCTGGCCCCACTGCAACTACAACCAGGTCTTGTTGTCAGTGATAACGGACGAAACCTTGTTGCAGCAATAAAGCTCGGTAAACTTCAACACGTGCCTTGCATGGCTCACGTACTGAATCTTGTAGTTCAGAAATTCTTGAAAAATTACCCAGAGTTATCTGATCTACTAGAGAAGGTGCGTAGAAATTGCGGACATTTCCGACATTCATCAACGGCACTTGCAAATCTATCTGCCCTTCAACAGCAATTTAATTTGCCCAAACACAGATTAATTTGCGACATGCCCACACGATGGAATTCTACATTCCATATGTTGGCTAGGTTCAATGAGCAGCAGAGGGCTATAGCGGAATATCAGCTGCAACATGCCCGTCACCCAGGAAGTAATACAAGACACATTGGTACGATGGAGTGGGTCTGGATCGCTGACCTTTGCGAGGTTCTAGAGAACTTCGATTACTGCACAAAACTGGTCAGCGGTGATGAGTCCATTATTAGTCTCACCATCCCCATGCTGTGTTTGCTTACAGATTCTCTCCTGAATCTTAAAACAGAATCATTGAGGGCACAGCAGAGGGCTATGGATCCACATTTTAACATCCAGGATCAGAGCCAGCAAAGCCAATTTCAGCCGGCAACATTGGCTGCAGAACAAAACAGTGATGAGGAAGATGAAGACGATTTATTTCTCCATGGTACTGAGGTGCACCCTGATGGAACTCCCAACCCCAGTTTTATGTCGGTACAGCATGGGTGGGCTGAAGAGCAGGAGGCGGAGACCGATTTTGAGACCATGATGCCTATTGTTCATCAGTCTGGTGACACAGAAGACATGAGTCTTTGTAGCCTAGCACACATGTCTGACTTCATGTCTCAATGTCTGTCCCAGGATCCACGCGTCATTAACATCTATGACAGCGACCTCTACTGGTTGTCAACATTCCTTGACCCACGCTACAAAGACAAGTTTCCATCGCTGCTGTTGCAGTCACCAAGGGGCTTAACGATGGATTATTTCAAAAGTGTGGTGGTTGACAATTTAATGTCAATTTCACCATCTGACTCCGCTATACCACGAACAAGCAGCTCTTTGCCACAGCAGCCTTTGGTTCGAACACAAACTGCCACATTGTCAAGAAGAGGTGGTGGTAAGATGTCCACCAACTGGGCGATGTTCAACAGACCTTCCAATCTGCAACGGATTGTGCCTACGGTCCCCTTGTCTAGGAGACAAACATTGTCAAACATGTTGAACGAGTATGTGTGTGACACTACCAGCTTCTTAACCGACCCCTCTGTACCCTTTAATTACTGGGTTTCCAAGCTTCACGCTTGGACTGAGCTGTCTTTGTATGCCTTGGAGTTGCTGGCCTGCCCAGCTGCTAGTGTGACATCAGAGCGTGTTTTTAGTGCCGCTGGGGGAATTGTCACTGATAGAAGGTCACGGCTGACTACAGAAAATGCCGACAGACTCACTCTCATTAAGTTTAACAAGGACTGGATATCATCAAAGTTCTTAACCCCTTCAGACGAGAGTACCCAAACCTAGAGGGACATTTTCAAATTTGTTACGTTTGGCTCAGTGCGGTTTAAACATTATGTCCTCTTCTTACACAAAGGATAAACAATGTCCCTCTGCTAAGAAGATTGGATAAATAATGTTCCTGCTACACTTGCTGCATGACAACAAAACTACACAATCAGTGTCAGTAATGTTACTTTAATAATGCATGCACTTGTGATGTTTTTTGACCGTTGAATTATGTCAGACAATCCAAAACAGTCTCTTGGCTGAATTTTTAAGGCAACAAGCCTATGCCTGCATTGTGGGCATTTCTCAAACTGAAATAAAACATATAGTTTGGCTCAAGTGCCTTGCATAAATTTTAAAAAATGTTGATCTCGCCCCTTGGGCTAATTTTTTGAGGCTACAAGCCTATACCTGCATCGATACGTTGCTTGTAACTACTGCTACAGACAAGCAAATAGTATTGGGCCACGCGCCCTCCTCAACTTCCAAATAGAGTTGATCTCGCCCCTTGGGCTAATTTTTTGAGGCTACAAGCCTATACCTGCATCGAATACGTTGCTTGTACTATGCTCCAGGACAAGCAAATAGTATGGGCCACGCGCCCTCCTCAACTTCCAAATACAGTTGATCTCGCCCCTTGGGCTAATTTTTTGAGGCTACAAGCCTATACCTGCATCGAATACGTTGCTTGTACTATGCTCACAGGACAAGCAAATAGTATGGGCCACGCGCCCTCCTCAACTTCCAAATAAGTTGATCTCGCCCCTTGGGCTAATTTTTTGAGGCTACAAGCCTATACCTGCATCGAATACGTTGCTTGTACTATGCTCCAGGACAAGCAAATAGTATGGGCCACGCGCCCTCCTCAACTTCCAAATAAGTTGATCTCGCCCCTTGGGCTAATTTTTTGAGGCTACAAGCCTATACCTGCATCGAATACGTTGCTTGTACTATGCTCTCAGGACAAGCAAATAGTATGGGCCACGCGCCCTCCTCAACTTCCAAATAAGTTGATCTCGCCCCTTGGGCTAATTTTTTGAGGCTACAAGCCTATACCTGCATCGAATACGTTGCTTGTACTATGCTTCACAGGACAAGCAAATAGTATGGGCCACGCGCCCTCCTCAACTTCCAAATAAGTTGATCTCGCCCCTTGGGCTAATTTTTTGAGGCTACAAGCCTATACCTGCATCGAATACGTTGCTTGTACTATGCTCCAGGACAAGCAAATAGTATGGGCCACGCGCCCTCCTCAACTTCCAAATAGAGTTGATCTCGCCCCTTGGGCTAATTTTTTGAGGCTACAAGCCTATACCTGCATCGAATACGTTGCTTGTACTATGCTCACAGGACAAGCAAATAGTATGGGCCACGCGCCCTCCTCAACTTCCAAATACAGTTCATCTCGCCCCTTGGGCTAATTTTTTGAGGCTACAAGCCTATACCTGCATCGAATACGTTGCTTGTACTATGCTCACAGGACAAGCAAATAGTATGGGCCACGCGCCCTCCTCAACTTCCAAATAGAGTTGATCTCGCCCCTTGGGCTAATTTTTTGAGGCTACAAGCCTATACCTGCATCGAATACGTTGCTTGTACTATGCTCACAGGACAAGCAAATAGTATGGGCCACGCGCCCTCCTCAACTTCCAAATAGAGTTGATCTCGCCCCTTGGGCTAATTTTTTGAGGCTACAAGCCTATACCTGCATCGAATACGTTGCTTGTACTATGCTCTCAGGACAAGCAAATAGTATGGGCCACGCGCCCTCCTCAACTTCCAAATACAGTTGATCTCGCCCCTTGGGCTAATTTTTTGTGGCACAAGGCCTATGCCTGCATCGAAAACGTGGCTTGTACTAAGATCGCTGGAGCATGGCGAAGGTCCACGTACCTACGAATAATGCGTTGACGCGCTCTGTTGCAAAACAGCCCGCCTATGCATCTGTTCCAGTGTTGTTGCATCTGCCGAGTCAATTAAGTTCCACCCGCCCCACCACAACACAGGCACTATTTATTTGTAAGCAACATTTGTATGTGCAGTCATGATTTTCCACATAATAACCAAGGTGCCTTCATGCGCCATGCGGGCCGTAAAGTACTTGCTAATGATGATGACTTTAAGCCCACCCACAAAAAAAACCTACACATCCATTCCCTCAAAAAAGACAGACACAAAGCAGTTTTTGTCAACTGGGTATTATTTCGCCATAATGGCAAAGATGTCAGAATTTTTTTTTTTTTTTTTTTTTTTTTTTGGGGTTTAAACTTAGTAAAAAAAAATAATAACATAACAAAGAAATTGTGCAATGCACAGGAACAAAAAATAAACAAAAAAAAAAGAAGGGGTCTACAGCTGGTGGAAGGTTGCCGCATCCTCCGGCCTTGGCTGTAACGTGGCACCATCACCCTGGTCGTTGAGTAGGTCCAGGGCCCCATGCAGTACCTCACCCAGTGGTTGGAAGCCTGTAGGCTGGGGCATCTGGGCCGGTTGGCCTTGGCTTGGTAGGCCACTGATTCTTGGACACCACCTCTGGGTCGCAACATACCTGTCCCGGGGTGTGGCCCTGTCCAGGATGTTAGATCTGCTGAGCCGCCACTCCTCCAAAAAATCAAACACCTGCCCAGGATGGTTTGGGGGCCTACACGCATCGAGGACAATGTGTATTGCTGACCATGCCCGCAGTCTTCTCTCGAATGGAATGTCATCCAAGAACGGTATGAGACTGCGGGCAAAGTCAGCACTACACTGTCCTCTGCGGTCTTGTGGTGCCCCCGGGATCAGAGCAGGGCTGCTGGGGTTCCAGTGACTCCCCACACTGCTGCTGGCAGTCGGCACTGGAGGGCGCTGGTGTGGCCCTTCATCCTCCTCTTCTTGTATCTGCGGCCCCAAAGGTGGTGGTGGTGGTGGCGGCGGTGGTGGTGGTGGTGGTGGTGGCGGTGGTGGTGGTGGTGGCGGCGGTGGTGGTGGCGGTGGTGGTGGTGGTGCTACTCCCTCCTCCTCATCTGGTGGGGGTTGAGGGGCCTCCCTCCCCTCCTCAGGCAGCTGTGGTGGCGGGTTCCAACGCCGCCTCCGAAAGTGAGCAGCTCTGTGGGTAAATATAAAAAACATTTGGTGAATGGGTTGCCTTTGGAAACAAAACCATAGGCCAAACATAACATGTGCACGCTTTTTTGACTCAGTGTATCTGTGTATTCTGTGTCTTTTCATTGTTGCCCTTAAGATGGAATTGCAGCAAATAAATTAATGACATTTTTGGCTCATGCCTCAAACTATATTGTATGTGTGGGTACTGTTGCTCCACGATTTTTTGCCATTACATTACAAATTTTAAAATTAGTCTGCACTATTACACTGTGCCATGACTTAGGCAGGACAGCTATGTAGTCACTTGAAGACATATTAGTGGCCACAACTAATGTTTTGACTTTTTGTGGAAACTTTATGTGGACAAAGCTATAGCCTGACACTGTGAGGCAAACACATTATTCAGGGTTCTTTGCCATCAGATGGACACAAAAACACACAGTGTGGACGGCCTTGGTCTCAATGCACATAACCCAGATCTATAGGGCAGGTGAGCAAGACAGGAAATGGAGTCCTGCAGCATAGGTGACACATGAGCATTTGCCGTTAGTGGCCTACACTCCTTGTTGCTGCCATGTATGCTAATCAGGAATGTCTTGGTAAATAAAACACAACAAACAGATGGCTTGGGATTTGAAACGACTGTAATGGACATAGAGTATGGGGTTGTCTTTGAGCAGCAGGTCACACATCGTTGGTGCCAAACAAGGTGGTATGCACAGATGGACAGTTTTAGTTACTCCAACGGGGCCGAACCAAAAAACGGGAACAGCAAGGACAAACCTCGGGTTTCCTAAAGGACCTTGGACATAAAAGGCTGTTGCACTTAAAATATGGCCCTCTTTAGTTTGATTTAATACAGCATTAATACGCTATGTTTTCCGGAGGATTCGTAATGTGGCCATGAGTTAACGACAAAAAAAGTACAATTCACATGTGGGCCCTAATATCTACACCATCACCTTGCAGCCCCAAATAAACCCATGGGAAAACTGAACCACACATATTTGTAGTGATACAGGGTATGTTCTGAAATGTGTGTGAATGTGTCAGCAATCTGGGATGGTGTACAAACAGTTTAGTGCAAAAGGGGTATATCCTTGCAACGTTATTTTGCCGAAAAAAACACCCACAACTAAATGTGTAGGGATGTATGTGGCCCTTATGCAAGTCGAGGCCATTAGGAACTGATACAACTGAGGCTTATGACAGGCAAACCAGACAGGGCCACAGACCTTAGAGGCCATTGGAGGGAAGAACATGGCTTTGTTCCACAAACATGCCAACAATAATAGCTAATTGTGAGGTCACGGAACATTGTGTCTGACCACCCTGCAGAACATTGCTTATTTGTCCAAACGTCACAATGTGACTATAAATGTGTATGTCCTGGATCATTGCCAAAGGTGATAGAATTGTGTTGCACCATGGCAGAAACAAACCCCTGTGTGGGTATGTAAACCAGCACACTCATTATAGAGCTTCATACGTACATTGTGTGCCCTCGTGGACAGGGTCCTCTCCTCTTGTACCTGTATGACCTGATTGTCTTCATGGACTGTTTTTTGTCGTTAACCCTTATCCTCATGTAAAGTGCCATGGAACCTAATGGCGCTATATTAAAAAATAATAATAACAATAATAGTAAACAACAGTGCGGCAGACACATACCTTGGCATACGGGCCACCGGTTCCAGAAATGACAGCCGTTCATAGTGGCAATATATTATGCCGTGACCAGCTTCCGGGCCCCCCTCCAGGATCCTCCGGTGTTGCCGCTTAAATTGGTCGCGGCAGCTCCTCCAGCGCTTCATAATGTGGTCAACTGTGAAATGATTTCAAACCGGGTTTAGACCTCTTTAACATTTGAAACACTAAAAGTATGTGTACAAATCAACAATAACATTTTAATCATGTTGTGTGTGAAATGTGTATACAAGGCACATGGAAACGACAGTGTGGAACATCATCAACAGCATTACGGACATTGAGCTCACGTGGCCACAATCACAAATGGGGCAGGGCACATGTCAATGCATAGAGAATGTAATAGTGCGGGCACCAGACTCCGCTCATTAGTGGTATTTATATACACCCAACCCCCTGGCCTTCAGAGCCAGGAGGAACAGCCCTTAAACTAAGTGTACTATTGTGAACCCATCCAAATATAGGCAACCATGCAACGGCGCATTATAACACATTGAGGGCCCTGTATACCCTACTATGGGGGCCCTGTATGCCCACGGGGGCCCTGTATACCCACGGGGGCCCTGTATACCCACTGCTGTGGTCTTGTATACCCACGGGGGGGCTGTAGACCCTACTATGAGGGCCCTGTATAATCACTGGGGGCCATGTATAGCCAGTGCTGGGGGACCTGTGTACCCACGGGGGGGCTGTATACCCTAATATCGGTGGCATATATACACACTGGGGGGGCCTGTATACTCTGCAGGTGGAGCTGTATACTCTGCTGGGGGGATGTCTAACAGTGATAGCCGCTGTATACAAGAATGGCGGTCAATATGGTTTCCCACTTTTTTGGGGCTAAAGTAGGGGGGTCGGCTTATACACGGGTCGGCTTATACACGACTATATACGGTAAATGCAATATAACGTGTGAACACATTTAACTCACCCATATTGCTCTGCACATCATGGCCACAACGATGAAACGTTGGGAAAACGCTCTGTGCGATCTCCCTCCAGGCCGTAGTCCGCTGGACATTATCCCCATATGCAGGGTCAGTGGGCAGCCAAAGCAGGGGCCGAGCCTCCACCAGAGCAATTAATTGCAGGGTGTCGACAGGAGCCATGCTTCCTCGCTGTGACTTTCTGCGCGTCCAGCCAGGAAGCTCGAGTCGGCTTATTTCCTGTTTGCACAAAGCATGTGGTTTGCTGCAGAAAGTCGCTTGCCTCGCCTCCAACACATGCGACTTTGGCCTCGGAGACAGCAGCAAAATACAGTTGCCAGTGGGGCTTCCGACACGGCAATGCGAGCGCTTTCCGACACACATCTGCGATTTTTAAATCACACATTACTCGCTATTATTCGCTTCCCCATTCATTAACATTGGACTCGCTAGACTCGCAACGAGTAGCGAGTCCCGGGCTCGGACTCGGTAGAGTCAAGCGAGTCCGAGTAATTTAGGATTCGCCCATCACTATGTATCTTCTCTACCCAATCTATCTATTATGGTAAACGGCATCATGCTCTTTCCCATACCTGACATCTGCTTCCTTGAAGTAACTCTACACTCTGCTCTGTCCTTCAAACCACGTCCAAACTATTGCCACCTCCTGCCACTTCCAGCTCAAAAATATTTCCAGAATTCGTCCCTTCCTCAGCCCTCAAACTACTAATACTCTTGTACACTCCCTCATCATCTCCTGCCTTGATTACTGCAACATCCTCCTTTGTGGCCTCCCCACTAACTCTTTTGCACCACTCCAGTCTGCCCTCAATTCTGCTGCACAACTAATCCATCTCTCTCCTCGCTACTCCCCTGTATCTCATCTCTGCAAATCCCTTCACTGGCTCCCAATTCCCCAACAATCCAGTTCAAGCTACTAACACTTTCAAGAAATTCTGGAATAAGGAATCCTTTTGAGATTTTTATTACGCAGTGGTAAGTGAAGACATGAATGTCTTCACTTACCACTGCGTAATAAAAACCTCAAAAGGATTCCTTACTCCAGAATTTCTTGAAAGTGTGCCAGGGTTAAATTTCATGTTTCATATAATATTTTTCCCCTTGAACACCTAATAGTAGTTGAGCCAGACTATATCCTTATTGTACAAACTACTAACACTGACCTACAAAGCCGTCCACAACCTGTCCCCTCCTTATATCTCTGAACTAATTTCTCAATATCTTCCCTCCCGTAATCTTTGATCCTCTCAAGACCTCCTCCTCTCCTCTACATTTATACGTTCTCCCGAATATCCCCAATCTTCTGGAATTCTGCGGCCCATTATGTCCGATTATCCACCATGCTCGGATCCTTCAAACAGAACCTGAAAACCCATCTCTTCAGCAAAGCCTACAGCCTGCAATGACAATGCTGCCGCCTCACGACCACCAGAGCTGCCACTCCACCACAAACCAGAGCTTCTGTCTTACCACCACTGGGAGCTTTTGCCTCACCACCACCAGAGCTGCTGCCTCACCACGACCAGAACTGCAACCCCCCGACCTTCTATCTCTTCCCCATGTTCCTGTAGAATGTAAGTCCACAAGGACAGGGTCCTCTCCCCTCTGTACCAGTATGTCATTGTTAATTTGCTTACTGTAAACAAATTTCATGCGAATTTGAACACTTTGCGATTCAATTCGTGCCCGGGTTATCAGAGATCAGTTGGTCCCAGTAGAACACAGCAGTTTGTACCTTAGACTTGGATTTAATCTCCCGATTCATTGGCTAAGTGGATTATACAGATCATACCGAAATTAAATTTCTCTCAGTTTATGAGTAATGAGAAACTTTCCATCAAATTTTTTTGTAAAAAATTACAATTTCAAACTATCTGCTTTAACACTTGCAATAATGCAATGACTATGTTCACTGCAATATGTGATTTGTACGCAGGCGGATGCCCGCTCACAAATCACACACTCTCGTCCACACCAGGAACGCGACATGGTCGCGTTCCTGGTGCGGATGGGAGAGTGTGATTGTGTGTGATTTGTGTGCGGGCATCCGCCTGCGTACAAATCACATATTGCAGTGAATAGGAGCGCACGGTCATGAGCAGACCTGCGCATGACCGTGCTTTCTCATTATAAACATAGGGGCTGCAGTCAGCTTGCGGATCCCCTCCACAGGATGCTGCGGAGGGTCCGCAAGTCTGAAGCCAGCCTAATGTTTCATTTATTTCTCTCAAGGTTCTATTGAGATGAGATGAGAATATTGTCGGCATATCACAATTCCCCTCTATTTCCCATTTGAGTCAGTTGTCAGAAGACAATCTTTTGAGAAAATTGAGATAAGCTGATGAGAATCTAGTCAACTTATATGCAAATCATTTAATTACAGACAATTGATTGGAAGTGAAACTCCAGACAAAGGATGCTCACAAAAGGATACAAAGTGAAGGATTCACCAAATTGAAATAAGAAAATGCAATAAAATCACAATGTTTTGGCTGTAATAAGACTTCTCCAGGCCTCACACTTGTGAAGGGCAGGATACAGCCAAAGCGTGTTGTGAAATTATTGATATTTTTAATTTCTATTCCTAATTTTTATCCTTGTGGGAGCGCCCATTAGCTTGATTTTCACTTCCAATCAAACACTTCTGGATCTCCTTTTGGTGGTTATTCTTGCTGCCTACCAGATCTCACTTATTTTTTTAAAGAGTTGTGCCCTGATTACACAACCAAACCAGGCGAGAAGCTTTTCTTCTAAAGCACCACTCCAGTATTATTTTTATTGCATCACTGTGTTTTAAATATACCGTATATACTCGTGTATAAGCCGACCCGTGTATAAGCCGACCCCCCTACTTTTGCCCCCAAAACCTGGGAAAACCTATTGACTCGTGTATAAGCCGAGGGTGGACTCCAGCACAGGTATACAGCCCCCAGCAGTGTGGTATATACAGGCAGCAGCCCCCAGCAGTGTGGTATATACAGGCAGCAGCCCCCAGCAGTGAGGTATATACAGGCAGCAGCCCCCAGCAGTGTGGTATATACAGGCAGCAGCCCCCAGCAGTGAGGTATATACAGGCAGCAGCCCCCAGCAGTGTGGTATATACAGGCAGCAGCCCCCAGCAGTGTGGTATATACAGGCAGCAGCCCCCAGCAGTGTGGTATATACAGGCAGCAGCCCCCAGCAGTGTGGTATATACAGGCAGCAGCCCCCAGCAGTGTGGTATATACAGGCAGCAGCCCCCAGCAGTGTGGTATATACAGGCAGCAGCCCCCAGCAGTGTGGTATATACAGGCAGCAGCCCCCAGCAGTGAGGTATATACAGGCAGCAGCCCCCAGCAGTGAGGTATATACAGGCAGCAGCCCCCAGCAGTGTGGTATACAGCAGCCTCCCCAGCAGTGTGGTATACAGCAGCCTCCCCAGCAGTGTGGTATATACAGGCAGCAGCCCCCAGCAGTGTGGTATATACAGGCAGCAGCCCCCAGCAGTGTGGTATATACAGGCCCCCCGATTACCCACCCCCGTAGTTTATGCAGGCCACCCGATCCCCCCCCCCCCCCCCGTAGTATATACAGGCCCCCCGATTCCCACCCTCCCTGTAGTATATACAGGCCCCCCGCGCTCTATATACAGGCCCCCGGTTGCAGCCACAGACCTGTAAGAGAATCGCTTTCATACTTACCCTCCTCACTGTCATCGCGCGTCCTCGTCTCCTTCCAGCTTCTTCCCGGCGCATCCACAATGACGTCATTGTGGACGCGCCGGGTACAAGCGGGAAGGAGACCGGAGGAGCGCGGGTAACAGCGAGGAGGGTAAGTATGAAAGCGATTCTCTTACAGGTCTGTGGCTGCAACCGGGGGCCTGTATATAGAGCGCGGGGGGCCTGTATATACTACATAGAGGGTGGGAATCGGGGGGCCTGTATATACTACGGGGGGGGGATCGGGTGGCCTGCATAAACTACGGGGGGCCTGTATATACTACGGGGCGGGGGGGATCGGGGGGCCTGTATAAACTACGGGGGGGGGGGGATCGGGGGGCCTGTATAAACTACTGGGGGAGAGCAATGTAATATGCACGGCTCCCCCTGCCGCTGATGGACAGGGGGATGCCGTGCATATTGCATTGCACTAATGAGCGGCCCCACGTGACCGGCCGCTCATAGTGCAGCCTCCCCCTGCCTCCTCCAGCCCCCGGACACCGGCCCCCCCCCACTCAGCTGTATAGTGACTCGTGTATAAGCCGAGGGGGGCACTTTTCAGCACAATTTTTGTGCTGAAAAACTCGGCTTATACACGAGTATATACGGTAAGTCCCCTGCTCCCTGTATTATATTCACTTGAAATTGACTTTATTTTTTCTAGCGTTACTCCGGTCGGTCTCCTGTGATTTGTGACCTAACATTGGCTCCGATGTTTCATAGAGCACACCAAAGGTCACAAATCAATGCAACTCTTTGTGAGCATTGTCCTGGCCTCTTTATTGCTCACGTAGACTTGTATTGAGACCTTGTGACATAACTTCCAGCCAGTCAGACGTTATGGGCACAAGATGGTGCTGGAAGCGGCGGAGCAACACCACAATACAATGAAGCCGCCAGAAGGTAAGTATATAACAGGAGGCAAGGCGTCTTACATTTAAAGCGCCACTTCAGCGTTGAAAGATACCCCACTGGAGTGGTGTTTTAAAAATCACTTCATTTGTACAAATGGTATGCGCAATAACACCACTATTACTTTCTCTTTCCCTAAAGGAAATCCATTTCATATAATACTTGCAATCATGGAATTTCCCCTTATGCTGTAAATAGAGGAGAAGCTGATATGGTTGAAAGTATGTAAATATCTAGTTGCCTACTCCTGGCCAAATTGATAAGGACTGATGCATGCGTGAATACATACACGAAACACACAGTCAGGTATAAGCTCTCCTCAGTCCTTAATAGCACAGCTCCAAAAGTGAGTTTATTTGATCAGGCATGGACTTATACAAACTCAGTAAGGGGGCTCGGTTACACAGAGAATGGGAATAATGAAATGTATTCATTGGTTAATGAATTGGGAAATGGGCTAGTCCATGGGTGGAACCATGAGGTCATCAGGATAGGTTGGTCCATGAAGTCATCAGGATGGGTTGGTCCATGTGGTCTTAATCGAGACTGTTCAGGTGACGTGTCATCCTGTGATTGGTCAGTCTTTCTCTGGAATCCAGCTTCCTCTCAGAGCAGGGCATGGTGTGATGAAACAGGAAATGGCAGCCATCTTTAACTCTGAACATGCTTATGTAAGGTGAAAATAATACACTCCATGGGTGATTTCTCTCAACCCTTTATGCCTTAAGGTTAATTAAGTATTTGATCTTATGGCTCACCTCAACAAAGCAACTGTATTGAGTGACCAGAGATTTCTTATGAGCCTGGAATAGCATTTTCATTTCTTGTTCTCATTGTTAGTAAAGTAATTATGAGAAGTATAAATGCATAATTATGGAAATGGTCAAACTGAAATATCAACAAAACTAACAGCCTGTCATAGGATTCTAGAAATCAATTTATAGGGATCCAATCTATAACGTTTCTCCTTATGCCTTGCATGCTCCTTTGGGAAATTTTATATGCAAATTGCCTTTTTAAAGAGGACTTGAATTCTAGAGCCACCTATTGGTAGAGGTCTACGCACTCGAACCACCAGTAATCAATAAGTTATCTCCTATCATTTGGGTGCTAAGGTATTAAAAGATTCTTGGAATAACAACTAGACGTGTTTCATTTGCACTTTTAGCTGGTACCAGTTTGCTGTAGTCTGCCTTTTCTAGACAATTTTTAAGAATGGGTAGGAAAATGAATATTAACATACATCGTATGACAGTGTGCATTTGTCCAAAAATTAATTGCAAGGAAAGGCTAAAACAAGCCAAAATCGAATCCTCTCATAATAAATTACATAGATACTAGATATAGAGGGACAATAATGTCCAAGTCTTAGGCATTGCACACCTTGGGGGCAGATATAAGAGCATCAATCCGTGGAGGAGCAAGTTTGAGTCAAATTTCCTGAAATTTGCGGTTTCAGGTGAATTCGAACATTTTAAGATTCAATTTGTGGTTCACAAAAAAAAAAAAATTGCCCACCACCGTTTCCCACATTGTTGAATTTTCTGAGAGTGGGCTAACATCATTCTGCATTGCCACACAGGACTCACCATAATGCCCATGACACAGTTTGTACAGTACGGGAGAAACATTTCCCATCTTCAGAGTTACTTTGTAGATCTCTTTCTTCAGTAAAGTGTAAGCTCCTATGGTCAACTGGGTTCTCTCTCACTCTACCCCACAGGTACTAAGATTCATGCAAATTATTCGCCATAGAATTTTTGGAGGAGAAAATCTGGCAAAGAAGGTGAATTTGAATTTTAAAAGATCCGTTCATCATTAAGTATTTGCAGAAGCTTTTTTGTACTTTCTGGCCCATTGTGTATTGTCCAGCTGCTGTATTATCACCCTGCTGCCTAGATGCTTCATTACAGACAACCGCTTTATCTGCAGACGGACTCATTGTTAACATTCCAGACAATTTTGGGACGTGATATCTCCGTGTGCCAACATCACATCCAGATTTGTGGCACAAGTAGCCTTGTAGCGTGAGTCCTACATGCATTGATTAGTTTAATTATCAGCTTAATACCCTGAAGGACCAACAATATTGACAAGCACCTAACGTGTAATGGTTGTCTGCTATGTGGAAACAAACTTCCAACGACAATGTCTCTATACCTAGAAAGTTTAACTTTTACATTATCTTTCTAGCAGAAAGCACAGAAACACGTAAAAGGTAAGAATAATCTAAGTCCCTGACATTTCACTGATGTTATTTGTGGTATTCAAGATTATATCCAGGATTTTACAAAAGAAAATGTACCTAAATACTAATAGGCAGATAGTTGCTACATACCTGGTTGTTGTGGTTGGCACCGTTCTTCGCTTAACATTGAGCGAAAACAGACTGTTCCTGCCGGTAATTCTGTACCATCCACTCTGCTCTGTAGAAGGGCGTCACTGCCGACGTTGTGCTGATTGACACGCAGTTCCTCCAGTTAGGCAGGGAGGGAGCCGGCAGTCAATCAGCATCATGTCGGCATTCCCTCCCCATCTAAAGTGCAAAGCCGAAAAGAAGCTGCCGCTCTGTTGATGAAGCTATTGTATCACCGGTGAGTACAACAGGGAAAATAGGTGGCAACTACCTGGATTTTAGTACTTGGCACATTTATTTAACGTCCTGGTTATACTCTTTATATGTTATGTGTGGGAAAACTGTAACTATTGCCAAAGAATGAACCAAAGTCAAAAGCGCTCATTTTTTCAACGTGTCACAGAAAGGGCTTAAAGGAGATTTAATCAACTTTCTGTTATTTTAAAAATAGAATAAACACAATATCAAAATAATATATACTCACCTACCAGACCCCTATCACCTCTTCAAACTACTGCTCATTAAAGATAGGCATAGGAAATTTGGCAAAGTCAGCAAACTAGAACCCTAATCCACTTATCACTACTGCTCATGCTCCCCCCCATCCCATTATTTCTACATCCAGGGAGATATACCACTGCAGCCAACCACTGGATACTGAATAGTTGCATCAGTCATGTGCAGTGTGAGCTGGAAGCTCTCTCTTTGAGCTTGGATGGTACATAGTCACTGCAGCCATTCAGTGCCCAGTGATTGACTGCAGCAGTCATCTGACTTCCTTCATCAGGAAAGAAGGATGGGTGGACACAGTCAGTAGTACCAATGGCAGAGGTCTATTAGGTGAGTAAATATTTTTAAAAAATAAAAACTTGTTGAAAACTACTTTAATAAGGACTTCTCACAACAATCCACAATACTAAATCAGATACAATAATACACAGATTTCTAAAGATACCGTCACACGCCACGATTTTGCCCGCAACTTTGCAAGCAACTTGCATGTTGGGCGATGTTGAAACCAAATCACAAGTGCGTTGTGGCGTGTGACAGGGTGATTCGACGGTGATAAATCGCTGGTGGTGAGTTGACAGGTTCTAAAGCATTGCACTAAAATCAGGCAATATCAACCTTGCGATTTTGCATGATCATGTCGTGTGACAGCGCGATACGATATTGAGCACAACTTCAGAGATCAGGAAATCAATCCCGTAGGCGTGCTTGAGCATTGTGTTTTCCGTGCCCTGTCGGCGGCGATTGGAGGATACTACTGCGTTCCCATTGGCTGCCCATGGCCAAGGCGCCATATTTGATGAAAGGGCAAATGCGTAATGTAGTGGCCATCTTGCCAGACAAGGCTGACCAATGGTAACGCAGTTGGGTCGGCCAATCGCATTGGTAGGGGCACGGTGAAACACATTCTGGCACACCTAGCTCTTTGCTGGTGTCAAACAGCATGCCCATGATGTGGTTATGCTGTGTAACGCGGTGATGTGGAAAGGCAAGATCGCTTCTGGTCTTGTTCAGGCGATTTCCGGAACGCAGATCGCTGGAGGTTGCACGCAACATCACTACGTGTGACATCTCCAAAGCAATCTTGGCAAAGTGCCAAAAACGTGCGCGCTCACGTGAAATCGTTGGCGATATCGCTGCGATGTTGTGGCATATAACTGTACCTTTAGACCTGATGAGATAGATGCACTTGGTTTGAAACTCTATGTCAGAATGTTTGTATAATCCTTACTGAATAAAGCTAGAAACTAGGAAAGCTCATGGATCTAATATATTCTGGGCTTAATCTACTATACCTGATCGACAAGCTGCAGATTGTACTGAGCAGTGTGAGATTGTGAATCAAGTCAATTCATGAATACACTTAGACTCATGAATTCTCTGACTGTCACATTTTATTGTCCGTTGGGACATTTTTTAAAAGTATCATGCCGATAATCCAACGTGAATTTCAGTAGGTAAGTTCACCAGCCTCATCAAGTCTAATCATCATTTAATATTGTTTGCAGTTTGTATAGTGAAATATTTTATGTTGACAAATAGCTCTAGAGAGGTTGCCTCTAATGGACTATGCCGTATTAACATATCTCAGGCCCCTTTCACATCAGCGTTTTATGCTGATTACGGCAGATGCGGCAGATTTACCGCATCTGCTGCCTAACCATCACAATTGCGGTTCACCTGCGGCAAGCCCCATGCAATGTCTATGGGCTTGCGGCAGGTGCGGCAACTGTGGTATAGTTGCGGTTTCGGCACTTGTGGCAGTTGCAGCCGCGAAAAAACGCGGTAAGCAGCGTTTTTTTTTCATGGCCGCAGCTGCCGCAAGTGCCGAAACCACAACTATACCGCACTTGCAGCACCTGCCGTAAGTCCCATAGACATTGCATGGGGCTTGCCGCAGGTGAACCGCAAGTGTAACAGTTAGGCGGCAGATGTGGCAGATGCGGTAAATCCGCCGCATCTGCCGCGATCAGCGTAACATGCTGATGTGAAAGGGGCCTTAGAAGGTGAAAAATTGTACAAAAAATAATATTCACCTCTCAGACCCGCACTGCTCTTCCATAATCAGTGATGTGTCCAGGCTCCTGGTAATTAAGATCTAAAGAGGCAACATTTGAGTGCTGCGACAAATCAGCTGCTGACTTGCTACATGATTCACATTTTGTCCCAATAGAAATTGTCTTTTCAGGGTATAAGTGAACAAACTCTAGTGTCGCCTACTGAAGTTAGCAATCCCAAAAGTGAAAATCGACTCTTTAACAAGCCTTTCAGTATCACGAGACTTTTGCCATACCAGAGACCCAATCTGCAGATGCTGCATTTCGGGGTGATTGGCCCTCATCAGGGCAGTGTAGCGGGATCTTACCTGGCTGCATGAGTGAGGTCAAGGGAATTGCCATTCTCCTGATGGAGATGAATCCTGCATGCTAGCAATGAGGAGACTTTTAGCATCCATGATCCTCTTGGAAATATGCTAATTAGCTCTTCTGGGAGGAAGTAGATGAACTGTAGTGCCACCTATAGGAAGTAGCAATCCTAAAAGTCAAGAAACAATTTACATATTTCCCAGAGGAGCATTGCTCCTCACTGCTAGCAAGCATGATTAATCTTCATAAGGAGAATAGTTATTCCCTTGTTTCTAAAGATCTGGGGGCCTGAAGTGAGAGATGCATCGAATCAGCAACCATTGATCGGCTGCAGCAATCAAAATTCATCTGAGTGCCAGAAACCTCCACTTGCAGCACAAAGCAATGCCCACATGATGCCCCCACCTGTTGATGCTGGTGACCAGTACAGAGAAATGCCAGCTCATGATGAATCTTTTTTTTCACCTCCCTAGTAGAGAGGAGTGTACTTTTTGAAGTTCAGGTTCAGGGGTGCAACCTAACTTATTGGCGTACTGTTCGTGACCTCAAACTTGACCTCAACCTCAATGGAAGTCATTGATTGGCAGTTCAGCTCTCCACCCACTTACAGTCAGCCATAATTCTGGGGTGGGAGGGCAATATTTTTTCGTCAGATTAACTGTGCTTTTCCCCTCAAACACTGCACGTAGCTAACATTGAGCCAAGCACGAACTGTACCCGATCACAGCGGAGCTCGCTCCAGTGCATTGGAAACATAAAGCACTCAAATTCTGAACCCGAACAGGTTTACTCAACACTGGGAACTTTGGTGACCCGAAATAAACCGAAGCTTTAAAGGTTCGCTCATATCTAATACCTGGGCCTATTAAAGGGAATCTTTTACCAGGTTTTTTCATACCTCATCTGATAGCAGCTCAATGTAGGGAAATATGTACTGGTTCCAGCAATATGTCACTTAGTTTACTGGGTGCAGCATAGTTTTCTCTGCTGCAAATCTAGCAGATCTCTGAATACTGCGCTATGTGTAGCCCTGCCACCATCACTGATTGGCAGCTTTTTGTCTACATCGTATATTAACAAAAAGCTGCTAATCAGTGGTGGGGCAGGATTCCACAACATAAATTGACTAGGAGGCATGAGATATTTAGTCCTGTAATGATAATCATCTGATGATAACACACTGCTTGCCATTTAACAGCAGCACGCAACTTAATAAGTGACACATTGCTGGAATCAGTGTCTCAGGCTTCTCTCAGATTATATATCAAGAACCTTATGCCAAATTCATTTAAAGGGATGCTATCAGCAGGTTTTTGCTACCTCATCTGACAGCAACATAATGTAGGCAGGGAGATTCTGAATCCAACTATGTATCACATACATTACTGGCTGAAGCCAGTCTGACACTATGAAAGGTTTTAGCTTCAGAAACACAGAAGAGCTGAGCTAGCTGCCCCGCCCACACCAGACTCTGAATAGAGATTGTAAATTCACTGTGAGATGTCAATCACAGAATGGGGTGTCAGACTGCCATGCCCTTGTCTTTTTAGTCCTATAATGCTGCTCATGGAGTAATAACTCTATTAGCTTAAGTAAAAAATTGCACTGACCCTCATAAGAGAAGCACAATTGTTTTTTGTTTTATTATCCCTTACAGCATGCTGTCCTTAGCTTACATAGCAATAATCTGCTGACAGTTTCCCTTTAAATAAGAGCTTATCCTGTAATGCGGCATCTGCATATAGCTTACATTGAAATCTAATGTGGAAAACGTCTGTGGGACTTTCAGTCCGATAAGTTTGACTATTATGGGGTGGTCAAATTAGGTTATGTGTCACAACTCAACTCCATTAGCCAATATTATATGCAATGTCATAAGGTGACATACATTCTTCATATTGTACAACACATGCTGATTAGCCATGGGCTGTAGAAATCCCTGTACAACCGTAAAATAAGGTAAATTATCCCATGTAAGCACAGCTTCACCTTTCAGTGTGATAGCCCCCTGATCTTAATGCAACAACCCACAAGTGGAATTAGCCGCCTGCATTCATTCAGAAAAGCTGCAATATGCTCCTAATTAATCTATGCCTCCAGAATATAACCCCACCACTTGTATAAACCCAACAGACACCATATATTGTACAAATTAAATTGATTCTAATTTTACATTTTACCTAAGACATTATTGCATATTACGGTACATACAGAAAATTTATTACGTTTAACCTATAAGGGCAGAGTAAGCCTAAGGGAGAAATTAAAATTACAAAATTACAATGTAATGTGAATGAGGATAAGCTGTGGAACTTGAATCTCGGCCAACACACAGAATTAGCAATTAATAATCTATTGTTTGAGATACATTGAAATGCTGCTGTATCCAATTCCCACTTAAAGCAAGAAGCATCATCGTATTCCTGCTCATGGAGAAATCCTGTCACTAAATATGTCCCGATTATATGTATTTAGAGGAAGCCTGCATTGTTTCCTTTATTCAGCCATAGAGTAAAATGCTAATGGGCTTAACATGTTATAACCCCAGTTCAATAATGTGGGAGTCCATGTCTTAAAAGGGGGTTTTCCCCACAAACAAAGTGATTTTTAAAGTTCATTTTAACCCCTTCACCCCTGTGGCAATTTCCCATTTTCAGTTTTTAATTTTTTCCCTCCCCCTCTTCCAAGAGACATAACTTTTTCATTTTTCCCTTCCCTTCTTCCAAAAGCCATAACTTTTTTATTTTTCCATTACTATAGACATATGAGGGCTTGATTTCTTGCAAGATGAAAGTAAGGGTACCTTTACACGTCGCAACATTGCATGCAATTTCACTTGCAACTTACTGGTTGCAGTGAAATCATGGACACATTGTTCTATCTTGTTGCTGTGTACAAATGGAACAATGTCTCCATGATTTCACTGTAACCAGAAAGTTGCCAGTGAAATTCCTAGAAAAAGTTGCCGCGTGTAAAGGTACCTTAAGGGTACCTTTTCACGTCGCAACATTGCATGCAATTTCACTGGCAACTTACTGGTTACAGTGAAATCATGGAGACATTGTTCCATTTGTACACAGCAACAAGATAGAACAATGTGTCCATGATTTCACTGCAACCAGTAAGTTGCAAGTGAAATTGCATGCAATGTTGCGACGTGTAAAGGTACCCTTACTTTCAGATGCAATCATTTATTTGACCATAAAGTGTACAGGAAAATGGGAAAAGACATTCCAAGCACGGTGAAATTGCAAAAAAAAAGTGAAATTACACAATTGTTTCTTTTTTTTTTATTCATCATGTTCTTGATACGGTAAAACTGACATGTCGGTATGATGCCTCAAGTCAGTACGAGTTCGTAGATACCAAACATGTATACTATTACAGGTATCTAAGTGGTGAAAAAATTCAGAAGTTTTAAAGAAAAAGATTCAGAATTGTGCTTTTGTCACCATGTTCCGCACCCCGTAGTGTTCTTATTTTTCGGGATCTGGGCTGTGTGACTGCTTATTTTTTGTGTCTTTTGTGCCCACGTCTCACAGCCAGTCGCTTGACTCTTCGCATGTGCACCTGGGTAGAGAGCGGTGACAAACTTCGTGACCCCGCCGAGCCACCAGCCAGATGCTTGTATCCCAGCTTGTTGCGTGGTTGCCTCTAGCAACCAGGCTGCACCGCTGCCACAATGCAGACAGGTTCACCTGTGTTGTTGCCTCCAGCAACCGAGCTTGTAGGCCTTGTCCGTTGCCTCCAGCAATAAGGCTGCTACAATGCCCGCATTCTCCACCAAATGTGACGTAGCGATCACCGATCGGGTTGGGGTTCACTCACTTAGCGGCAATATACAGAAACAGTCTCTCCACTTAATAAAGTTCATGTCGGTTTATTGTCTCAGCATAAACCGTCCTTCAGCATATAAACAGGAGCCTTTCTGCAGCTCACAGAACATATTGCCCAGTATAGTCTGTCTTTACCTCACATATGGCCTGTAGTCAGTCCACACAGGCCTCCAGGAAATGAGCTCTCCATGCTCAGTCTCTGTCTGTCTCCCACATGTCAAACACAGACTCCATTAAGACAACCTGAGACACACCCACATCTCCAGCAAGTTGCAAGTTTAACTCTTGCCATGCTGTTAAACAGACTGTGGTTTCCATGGCAAGACATTCATAAGAACATCACAGCAGGCTTCTGCCTGTGTGAAACATACTGGCCATGTATAGTGCTGCCATTCAGACCATGGCTGGCTGCCATATCACAATATATATATATATATATATATATTTCGGTTTATGTATTAAATTACTGAAATAAATTAACTTTGTGATGATATTCTAATTCATTGAGATGCACCTGTATCTCTTTTTGGCTTTTGCCCGACTTCACTCTCAGGATAATAAGCTTCCCGGCATCTGGTGATAAATTTAGCTTTGCTTTTGCCATACTCTAATGGCCACTTCACAAGCAGCTACAGGTAACAGGTTGTCCACAGGTAACTTACTGGCTGCAGTGAAATCATGGAGACATAGTTCCATTTGTACACAGCAACAAGATAGAACCATGTCTCCATGATTTCACTGCAGCCAGTAAGTTACCTGTGGACAACCTGTTACCTGTAGCTGCGTGTAAAGTGGCCATAAGGCTCCTTTCACATTAGCGGTAGTTTGCAATTTGCGGCACTGATCCAGCACTGAGGCTTGCAGTCGGGTGCGGCAAGTGAGGTATTGCCAAGTCCAGCAGATGCGACACTTGCAGCTGTGCAAAAAAATGCTACTAGTAGAGTTTTTTATTGTGGTGCCGCAATATCGTTTGTGCATAGTTTGTGCATCGTTATGTGCGATCAAGCGATTTTACAATGTAAAATCGCTTGATCGCTAGATTGCAGATATGAGAGCAGGACCTCATATCTAGCGATCATCGCTTATTCAATTTGCTTCATCGTGGTGTGTGACACCACGATGAACGATCTCCCAGCGGCTGAGCCTATGCTGGGAGATGGTATCTATGGTAAACGTCGGGTTACTAAGCGCCGCGCGGCGCCTAGTAACCCGATGTGTACCATAGTTACCAGCGATCTCGCTGCTCAACATCGCTGGTGAGTCTGTCTGTGTGACATCTCACCAGCGATGTGAGCGATCTCGTTACCGATCGCGCGTGCACGTGATCGCTAACGTTATCGCTCACGATATCTGTGTGTGTGACGGCCGCCTAACTGAAACATGCACAAACATAAGAAAATTTGACAAAATTAGACTACCCATGACAAAATCTGCAGATTATTTGGCCCAGCAAATGTGGAAAATTACCACATAAAGGGATAAAACAGCGTCAAACACAATTTTTACCTTTAGAGCTGACAAGCATTTGCTCCCAGTTTACAAAGATTACAAGGAAAATGGCATCACAACAACCAGACAGAAGGAATCACACAATAAAAAAAAAACTGCAAAACGTTTGGTCTACACTGCAGATAGATTTATAGATAGACTTAGGGTGCCGTCACACGCTTCAATTTCCTTAACAATATTGTTAGCGATCACATGCACGTGCGTTCATATCGTTGGTGAGCTGTCACACAGGCAGACTCACCAACGATGTGGACCAGCGAGATCGCTGGTAACCATGGTACACATCGGGTTACTAGACGCCGCGCGGCGCTTAGTAACCCGAAGTTTACCATAGTTACCATCTCCCAGCATAGGCTCTGCCGCTGGGAGATGGATCATTGTGGTGTCAGACACCACGATGATGCAGATTGATCAAGCGACTATCTCTTGATATGAGCTCCTGCTCACAAATCTGACATCAAACAATCAAGAGATTTTACATTGTAAAATCGCTTGATTACACGCAGCGACGCACAAACGATATCGCTTAAGCGATCAAAAAAGCAGATCACTTAAGCGATATCGTGCAGGAAATCGATGCGTGTGACGTGGCCCTTATAGATAGACATATATATGAGATAGATAAAAGAATGGAAAGATATAGATAGATAGATAGATGCAAAAGCTCCAACGGGACCCCCAATTCTTGCAAATCTGTAATAGCATTAGTGTTTTTCTATAGGCCATTGGGACTTTTGGGCCCCCAAGGCTCCATGGCCCGGGTGCGATTGCAACTCCTGCTTCTATTGTAGTTAAGCCGATAGATAGACAGACAGACAGACAGACAGACAGACAGACAGACAGATAGATAGATAGATAGATAGACAGACAGATAGATTCTAGGAGGGTGGAGGTAAATAAGAGAAGACAATGAACATGGAAGAAATTACACCACCTAAAACAAGGTCAATTAAAAGGTTGGTCACTGGTCAGTGTGATGTTCACAAATCCTCTTAATATGAATTTCAGGTGATTTCCCTCATTACCACCCAGTAATAAATATATCACAGTAACTTTACTCTTACAGATTCTAATACCTGTGGTGAACACCAAAGTAAGTTTATCTCATTGTACGACCGGAGAGACAAAAGTTTGTCTAGATCTTTGCAGCCTCATAAAAAATACACAACCTGTACAGAACGTAGCGGTACAGAAAAGGACGGTAGCTGATATCCGTTCCTGCCGGATAAAACATTGATACATTATTGAAGGCTGTTGCCATTTTTCTCTTTGTTCCTTTCCTAGTGCAGTTCTTCTGCTCCTACATACATCACCCCATGAGCTGTAATCCTTTTCTAGTCTGAAATCTATCTGACAACAGAGACCATTTCATGTTTATGGCACTGATTAGTCCAATTCATAATGAAAGCTGAACACTGCTCCCGCTCGCTGGAACAGCTGTGTGGTGCTTTTCACAAAGCCTATATTTAATACACAGCAATTTGGTGGTCTATAAAATCCCAAATTATGTTAATGTGTATGATATAATACAATAGATTTAATTTTTTTTCTAGAAATCTATTATAAAGTGTAACTGTGACCACAATTGGGTGTTTTAAACTAAACGTTAAAACCTCCAGCAGCATCTACCCTGCATTTTAAGAAGGTGGCTATCATGCCCTGAACACCAAATAAATAAGTTTTAAAAACTTCCTGCCCTGTTTTAAAAACTTCCTGCCCTTACCTCTTACTGGTCTGATGGGTTTGATTGCAACTCAGTCCATCTCGCATCTCCCTGCGGCCCGTTCCACCTCTCCTCGCTGTCCGTACCACCTCTCTTTGCCATCCAACGCCCTCTTCTTTTTGATATCCAAATGATTCGCCTGCGCAAAGGCTTCTCCGGATCGTGCAGTTGCACTGTGTGCTTACGCAGTGGCCTCTCCGGATCGTGCAGGTGCATTGTGTGCTTACGCAGTGGCCTCTCCGGATCGTGCAGGTGCACTGTGTGCTTGCGCAGAGGCCTTAGTGGTTTGCACATGCAGAGAAGAGTTTTGTGTGCTAGCACAGAAGGGCAGAACATAGTGCACCAGGTTCGATCCAGAGAAGCATTTGCACAGGCACGATTTGGATGTCACTCAATAGAAGAGGCTGTCGGATAGTGAAGAGTTGCAGGATGGACCGAACTGAAATCAAACCCACCTGACCTGAAAGAACATAATTAAAATCCAGGGTGGGAAGTTTTTAAAACTTTTTTATTTGGTGTATAGGGGAAGTCAGGGCATAATAGCCACCTTATTAGAATGCAGTATAGGCGCTGCTAAAGAGAGCGCTTTTAGTTTTGTTACGTAGATGGCTTAGATGTAGCACAATGATTATGTAAAGTAAAAAGAGCAATCACAAGGATTATGATCAGCTGTAAATGGGTGACTAGTCTAACGAATTAAATTAATCGCCACCCCCTTTGTTCCCACCAGTGATGTTCATGGATGGTAAAGATGGAACTGTAGGAGGGAGAGCAGAATTGCTGAGCGCCATGATACAGAGGAGCAGCTTAACCCTGATGTTATGGTCATGTAACAGCTTACTCCAGAAATACTGCAACTGACCCTGCCAGCTCCTGCACAGACTAGAGATTTGGGTCCCGTAGTCCTTAGTATTTCTTATGTGAGATTGGTATAGCTCTGAGCACAGACTAAATAATGGCAGTTTAAATCTACTCTGCTTGATCAGCTGTCGAGCCCATCAAATTCCCCCTAAAGAACTGGAGGGCAGAGAAGAGTACAATTTACCTACAGAAGGGAAGGTGAGCTAAGGTAAAAAGTGATCCCAGAGTGAGTAAAGTGCCAAAATACAAGATAAGTATAAGTTGCTAAAGAATAAGAACAGCCACTGTACCACCAATGATTATATACCTATATACTGCCACTCTACCACCAATTATATACCTATATATAGCTACTGTACCACCACTGATTACATACATATATACAGCCACTGATCCACCAATGTTTTTATATACATATATACAGCCACTGTGACCGCAATCCGGCACAGGGTCACCTGACTTTATTGACATTTGGGATGCCCTCAGTGACGTCACCGCTCTGCTACATTGCAGTGACATCACCGCACATCTGGCTGTTAATGTCTGAACTCTAGTGAGTTGTAGATAGAACAGATTCACCGGATGCTGCAGGATCTCACTGGATTACGCCGGAATGACTTTTGGGGAGCTAATAAATTGGAGAATGAGGGAATGTGTTTCTTTATATATAATAATAACTTAGTTTAAAACAGCGTCTGATTATTTTTTTGAACTATTTCAGGTATTAGTAATGGGAGGTATCTTGGAGACACCTCTACATTACTAATACCGGGGATTTTATCCATCTGAGAAATCAAAGCTGGCATAAAACCCCTTATTATCCAGTCTGCCACCACCACAGGGCAGATTGAAAAGTTGGGTACAACTCAAAAATAAGGCGCTTCTATGAATGCGCCATTTTCTGGGGCAGAATGCTTGTATCTCCCCACACTGATGATTCCAGCCCCCAGCTGCATAGTTATACCTGGCTGGCAACCAAAAATACGGCAAAGCCAAACGTATATTTTTTATAATTAATTTAAATTGATGAATAATGAGAAATGCAGCTAACAGGTCATTGTCACAACATACGTCACTTAAAAGAACAAAACTTATTTTTACATTTTGGAAGGTATTTTAGAAGAGGGAATCGCTTCTTTGCATTCAGTTTTAGCATGTATATTTGTATCTGTTTGTTATCTACTGGTGTTCAGTACAGTAAACAAGTATTCCAGTCTACATTGTTTTATGTAATGGGAAATCTGAATCCATTAACATTTGTCCAGTTTTATCCTTAACAGTTAAATAGTTGACCACAAACTGAATAATAGCTCCATGTATGAACTAAATAATATTACTACGCAGGTACATCGATTAACACTACCATACAGTGATAATGAAATAGTAGTCCCATATAGTGACTGATAAAAAATATCTCCAATCCTGACCATTTATAGAGACTTAAAGTCCCTGATAAAATAATGACTTAATATAAATGCCAGATAGTGACTGAATAATACCACCACAACAAGACTTATAAAAAAAAGTGTAATTCAATACAGTAAGTGAATATTACCTTCATATTGTAAATTTTCTAAGAAAGTAACCGCACAATGGTAAAATATCAGTTAAACATAGATGCAAATATAGATGGGCACTCTGCATAGGTCATAGGTAGAATAACAATCAGTGGCTCACAGGTGATTTCTTCCCTGATTGTAGTCTCTTGCTTTCCTCTTCTTCTCCATCAAGTCCAGACCACCATAATGACTTCTAGTCCAGTGCCTGGGTCAAATTATAACTCTGGGACTTGGGCCCCGATTCATCAAGATGTGCGATCTTCATGCCAGTCCTGATGCGGGTGTGTCTCTTGATGAATAAGGGGCATCTGATACGTGGCCATAAATCGTACTCCGGTCAGGACTGGAGTAAGATATCTGGCATAAAATATGCAAAACCCTTGAAGAATTAGCTGTGGCCCCACACCCTGCCATGTTTCCATATCCTGTCTCAGCTTAGCCAATTTCAGTAGAACTGGACTAAACTAAAAATGCAAAAGTCGCAGCTCTTCAACTTTTTGCAAATCGTTTTCATGAACCAGGGTCCTAGTCTCCACATCCACCTGATATTTTGCTGTCCTTGATATCCCTTTCTTCTCTTACCTCTTGGTCATGCCTCTTCTACTTTTCATCTTATATATTCATGTTGGGCCGCAACGGCCACGTCCAACAGTAAAGAGTCCAGGAATATGTCTTTCTGCGTTGGAGTCTTTAAAGAGGAGAATCCTGGCGGTGCTCTACCCAGATTTTATTTTTCTATTGCAATGTGTGCAGATATCATTAAAGCTCACATCCTAGAATAAAAATCACTGAAAACAAGACACAGAATATGTCCAATATTAAATCAAACCCCTGTAATGCAATGGTAAATCAGTCTCAGTACGGCTGCGGGGACGCCATCAGATTGTTATGCTCCAGTCTTATAAAGAAACATGGAGGGCTTGAAATTGTGCTCAATGTTCTGCTTGAGTCTGTTGGAAAAGTTTTTTTTTTTTAATGTCATTCCGCAAAGGACACAAAGATCCAGCTGTTGCGAGAAAATCTATTGATAAAGCATCTAAAGACATGGCGTTTTTAAGAAATAAAAAAGACAACGTAAACCTGTAAACAAAAGTAAGTGAAGCTTATTAAAAAGAAAGTGAAAAAGCCTTCAAGTTTTTCGTTTCTAATCTTTATCCTCCCACGTTCCATTTTCTGCTGTTCTGCATTGAGTCATATATTATAATCCATTTCTACTCTAAAATCTCTTTGACAACAGAAGCCAATTCATGTTTATGTCACTGATTAGCCCGATTCATAATAAAGGCAGAACATTCGGCGCTCGCTGGAACAGCTGTGTAGTGCTTTCCACAAAACCTACATTTTATACATAGCAATTCACCAGGCAATAAAACTAGATTCAAATCCGGCTAATGCTGATAACATAATAAAAGCAATAAACCTACTTTGTTTTTTTTTTTCTCTTTTTTTCGTTCATTTGTTTTTTGTTTTTTTTTATGTTTATTTTTTTATATCATTCTGCCGGAGGATTAAAATAGCTGCATAGTTATTTACATTGTAGATGCTACCATAGCCGATCTATACGGTGCTTGCCAGTAATAATGTATGACATGTAGTTATTTAAAGGGGTTGTGCCAATTTTACATTTTAATTAATAGATCTTAGAAGAAAAATAATTTCCACAATTGGATGTGTTAAAACAGTGTTCCTGTTCCTGATATTCTTATAAATTAATGTATACACTGTGTGCAGAATTATTAGGCAAGTTGTATTGTAAGGATTACTTTTATTATTGATCAACAACTATGTTCTCAATCAACCCAAAAGACTCATAAATATCAAAGCTTAATATTTTTGGAAGTTGGAATGTTTTTTTTTAGATTTGTCTATCTTAGGAGGATATCTGTTTGTGCAGATAACTATTACTGGGCAGAATTATTGGGCAACTTAAAACCAAATATATCCTCAGTCGGGACAAGGCACTTTGTGCCTAGGCAGTAAGGCAACGGCGCCCCCTACCCCTCCCCCGAAATATCTGGGAAAAAAATGTAGCATACTTTGAAGTAATTTAATTAACGGGACCTTAAAAGGTTCGTCAACACACTACAGAGACTACGATAGGGTTTACATGTGAGCCCCAATGGACAGTGTCTGAGTATTAAAGTGCCTGTCAGTTCATAGTATAATATAAATGCAAGAAGTGTATTTAATATTATGTCACAATACCAGGATCTGAGGATCTTCTATTCGAGTCAGGACTCTCTGATGCCATGTTGCTGCTTGCCTGTGTGTCTCTTTGACACTGCAGTGCGGTGAAAGACAGCATTACTAGTTAATAACAAGAAGTATGGGTGTGTACTAGCCATAACACTCCCTACCATGAGTATGGAGTGTATAACTGGCATAACCCCTCATACCATGTCCCGCACATGTAGATTACTACCCGTAAACTCGTGTATACAGCGACCTGTGTATAAGCAGCCCCCTACTGTTTGCCCAAAACCTAGGGAAAACTATTGACCCTGTATAAGCCAGGTGGACCCAGCACATGGTATACAGCCCCGCATGTGGTATCAGCAGCCCCAGTGGTTATTACAGACCCCAGGTAATACAGCAGCCCCAGGGTAATTGCAGCCCCAGGTAATACAGCAGCCCCAGGGTTATACAGCAGCCCCTGGGTTATACAGCAGCCCCAGGTAATACAGCAGCCCCAGGGTTATACAGCAGCCCCAGTGGTTATTAGCAGCCCCGGGTCATACAGCAGCCCCAGTGGTAATACAGCAGCCCCAGGGGTTATACAGCAGCCCCGGTATATACAGCAGCCCCAGTGGTAATACAGCAGCCCCAGGGGTAATACAGCAGCCCCAGGGGTATACAGCACCCATGGTATATCAGGCGCCCAGCAGTTATACAGCAGCCCCAGTGGTATATACAGGCCCCCATATATACAGCAGCCCCAGTGGTGGGGTATACAGGCCCAGTGGTGTGTATACAGCCCTGTGGTATACAGGGCCCAGTGGTGGTATACAGGGCCCAGTGGTGTATACAGGCCCAGTGGTATACAGGGCCCAGTGTGGTGTTCAGGCCCAGTGGTATACAGGGCCCATGATGTATACAGGGCCCAGTGGTGTATCAGGGCCCAGTGGTGCGTATACAGGCCCAGTGCTGTATACAGGCCCAGTGGTTGCATGCTACAGGGCCATGGTGCTGTATACAGGGCCCATGGTGCTGTATAGGGCCCAGTGGTGCTAGTATACAGGCCCAGCGGGGCAGTATACAGGCCCAGTGGTGGTATACGGGCCCTGGTGTACAGGGCCCAGTGGTGTATACAGGCCAGTGGAGTATACATGCCTCAGGGTGGTGTTACAGGCCCTGGGGTATACAGGACCCAGGTGTGTATACAGTGCCAGTGATGTATTACATGGCCCAGTGATGGATACAGGCTCAGTGGCGGTATACAGGGCCCAGGGATGCGATACAGCGCCCGTGGTGCTGTTACAGGGGCCCAGTGGTGCGAAAGGGCCCAGTGGTGCATGTATACAGGCGTGTTGCTGTATACAGCCAGTGCCTGTATCAGGCCCAGGTGGTGCTGTATACAGGGCCAGTGGTGCTGTTATACAGGACCCAGTGGTGCTATAAGGCCAGGTGGGCTGTATTCAGTGCCAATATGCGGGTCGGGTGAGGCGCACGCCTTTGAATCACGCGGCCGCGTCACCGTTCGTGCTGATGTAAGGAGGAGAGGGAGGGCAAGCTGCAGGACGAAGTCCGACTCCCGCGCCTCCTCCTCTCTGCCGGTCGCAGGCACCGCGGCCGCACGGCCCCCCAGGGGTTAGCAGGCCCCAGGGGGCGAGAACATGGGCCCCTCATGCAATATATGTGCTTCCACAAGATGGCCTTAGCGATGCCTAGTCGCTATATCAAACCGGCACTATTCCCATCTCACTTGTTTATTTTCACCAGGTAAACCAATATAACTGCACAAAATTTAGAAATAAACATTTCTGACATGCAAAAACAGCCCCCCCCAAAATTAGTGACCAATATAGCCACTTTCTTTATGATGACACTCAACAGCTTCCATCCATAGATTCTGTCAGTTGCATGATCTGTTTATGATCACAATTGCGCGCAGCAGCCACCACAGCCTCCCAGACACTGTTCCGAGAGGTGTACTGTTTTCCCTCCCTGTAGATCTCACATTTTAGGAGGGACCACAGGTTCTCTATAGGGTTCAGATCAGGTGAACAAGGGGGCCATGTAATTATTTTTTCTTCTTTTAGACCTGTACTGGTCAGCCACACTGTGGAGTAGTTGGATGCATGTGATGGAGCATTGTCCTGCATGAAAATCATGTTTTTCTTGAACGATACTGACTTTTTCCTCTACCACTGCTTGAAGAAGTTGTCTTCCAGAAACTGGCAGTAGGTCTGGGAGTTCAACATACAACAAATTGTGGGGTATTGGTTTGTCTTTTGGTCCAAAACACTTACGCTTGTGGTCATTTTTCAGCCTTTCTTACCTTGGCCATGTCCCTGAGTATGGCACAACCGTGTGATTTTTGATAATCCAGTAACGTTGCAGCTCTGAAATATTGCAAAACTGGTGGCAAATGGCATCTTGGCAGTTTCACTCTTGATTTTCCAAAATTCATGGGCAGTTATTTGCCCAACACGCTTCTTGTGCCTTGCTATTTGCCCAACACACTTCTTGCGACCCTGTTGGCTATTTGCCAAGAAACGCTTGATTGTTCGGTGATCACGCTTCAAACGTTTTGCAGTTTCAAGACTGCTGCATCCCTCTGCAAGACATCTCATAATTTTGGACTTTTCAGAGCCCGTCAAATTTCTCTTCTGACCCATTTTGCCTAATAATTAAGAACACCTTATAAAGAGTGTTGATGTCATAAGATCACACCCTTCCTCATTACAGAGATGCCTATCACCTGATTTACATAATTGGTAGTTGGCTCTTAAGCCTATACAGCTTGGAGTAGGACAACATGTATAAAAAGTATCATGTGATCAAAATACTCATTTGCCTAATAATTCTGCACACAGTGTATGTCTGACCATGCAGGAACTGGTTGGATATATCACAGCTCCTGGGAAGGGAAAGAAGTAAGAGAGTATACACCCCCTGACAAAACTTATGTCGCTTATCAATGTTATATAAATAAAAGCTTATAATCTGACGTTAAATTCATCCATTGGTTGTATAAATTGCTCTTTTGAAAGCTGAAACCCTCCGAAATATGGTTTAGGTTAAGAAAATAAATTGGTATCAATGCTGAAATATTGATCATTTAATGAACACAGAATGGTCAGATTTTGGCAAGGCAAGTTTTGTCGCCTAGTCATATAATGCACCCAATCTTAGTTTACATCCTCACTTGTGCTCAGTAAATGATCAGTTAATAAGTGGGTGTGTATAGAAAGAAACCCAGCACCCCAGACCTTCACTTGAACTGCAACTTGAGCTCTGACAGCATGCAAAAATTCACCCTGCAACCAAAGCCTTGATTATCAAGAGGCTGAAGACCAGATCCACTGCAGAGGTGGCTGGCACCTTTAAAGTGTCTCAGCATCAAGTACAAAGAATCAAAAAAAGATTTGCAGAGACTGGAGATGTGTTTGACAAGCCCAGGTCCGGCATACCAGCAACACAACTGCTCAGGAGGAACGTTTGTTGGTTAGAAAATCCAAAGCAAGCCCCTCTTCCACTGCAGCAGAGCTCCAACAGGCCTGGTCACCTCAAGTCCCTTTGTCAACTAAAACAGTTTGTAGGATTCTGTCTCGAAATGGCCTCCATGTTCTAATCAGTGCCTAGAAGCCAGCACTAAACAAAAGGAATATAAAAAACCGTGTGGCATTTGCAAAGTCCCACAGCCTGCTAAACAAATGGACGCTGGAAAAGTGGCAGAAGGTGAATTTCTCTAATGAATCTTCAGTAGAATTACACCACAGCTGCCACAAATACTGCAGGAAACCTACTGGAGCCTGTATGGATCAAAAATACACCCAGAAAACAGTTAAATTTGGTGGTGGAAAGATTATGGTCTGGGGTTACATTCAGTATGGGGTTGTGCAAAAACATTTGCAAGGTGGAAGGCAGTATCCAATGGACTAAAATATCAAGAAGTATTAACTACCTCTTATAGTCCAAATCATAAAAGGGTCAAATTCTGTAGCAGGATAGTGCTCCCTCATACATTCATCTCTACAACAAAGTTCCTCCAGGCAAAAAAGATCAAGGTACTCAAGGACTGGCCATCCCAGTCACCAGACATGAACATCATTGAGCATGTTTGGGGTAGGATAAAAGAGGAAGCTTGGAAGACAAACCAAAGAATCTAGATGAACTCTGGAAGGCATGTAAGACTGCATTCTTTGCTATTCCTGATGACTTCATTAATAAATTGTATGAATCATTGTTGAACCGCATGGATGCAGTCCTTCAAGCTCATGGAAGTCACACAAAATATTAAATATGACTCTAATAGAACCACAACATTCATTCACTAATGTTATGCAACATATATTTGTATTTTAAGTTAATTTTTTGTTTGAAAATCGCATTACTTTCTGTGGGCGACAAAACTTTTGTCTTGCCAAAATCTGACCATTCTGTGTTCATTAAATGATCAATTTTTCAGCATTGATGCAAAATTATTTTCTTAACCTAAACCACATTTCGGAGGGTTTCAGCTTTCAAAAGAGTAATTTATACAACCAGTGGATGAATTTAACGTCAAGTTATAAGCTTTTATTTACATAACATGGATAAGCGACATAACTTTTGTCAGGGAGTGTATATTCTCTGATCCCTGGCTGTAAGGTGTGTATACACTCATAGTCTTTGATCCCCGGCTGTAATGTCTGTATACTCTTATATTCTCTGCTCCTCGGCTGTAATGTTTGTATACTCTTATATTTTGTGATCCCCAGCTGTAATGTCTGTATACTCTTAAATTCTGTAATCCTCGGCTGTAATGTCTGCATACTCTTATATTCTGTGATCCTCGGCTGTAATGTCTGTATACTCTTATATTAATTCTGTAATCCCCGGCTGTAATGTCTGTATACTCTTATATTCTGTAATCCCCGGCTGTAATGTCTGTATACTCTAATATTCTGTGATCCACGGCTGTAATTTCTGTATACTTTCATATTCTTTGATCCCCGGCTGTAATGTCTGTATACTCTTATATTCTGTGATCCTCAGCTGTAATGTCTGTATACTCTTATATTCTGTGATCCCTGGCTGTAATGTCTGTATATTCTGTTACTTCCTCCCCTGTCCAGAAGATGGGGTATATCTCAGTGTTCCCTATCTCCAGTCCTCAAGGCCCACTAATAGTGCATGTTCTCAGGATTTTCTTAGCATTTGAAGTTGGCAATTTAATCTCCTGCACAGGTGATGATTACAACTGTCAAATGCTAAGGAAATCCTGAAAACATGCACTGTTGGTGGGCCTTGAGGACTGGAATTGGGGAATTCGGTTATGCATGGTTGGACATATACATTATACAGGAGCACATATATAAGAATATCTTGGGACAGCAACATTTTTTTAACACATCTAATTGTAGAACTTATTTTTCTCCTAAACTCTAGTAATTAAAATGTACAGTGATTCGTAGCACAACCCCTTTAAGTGACAATCCCTCTGAATGCAGCATGGTCCTCCTCCAGTATATAATAGTATATACCCGGAATCACTCCTGTATAACTTGTGTAATAAAAAGCAAGGCCAGAGGAAATAAACTTCCCATGTTAATCTATCAACAGTTCATAACATGTTTTATAAGAATATGTTGTCTGTGTCGAATGTTTAGGCTACATTCAGAAATATGTGTGAGTGTTACTATCCAATACATATAGTGTCTTCCTAGTTGCTTCCAGTTATCTTTCTCATGCGTTTTTTTTTTCATTGGAGCAAGTACATTGAAGTTTTTAAAGGGAATCTATCAGCTGTTTTTTGTTTCCTCATCTGACATCAAAATAATGTAGAGAATAGACTCTGAATCCAATGATATATCACATACATTACAGGCTAAAGCCGTTTTGTCACAATCAAAGCATTTAGTTTCAGGAACACAGCAGAGCTGAGATATCTGCCCTCGCCCATACCAGGCTCTCAATAGACATTGTGCATTGACAGTCAGGTGTCAATTGTAGGAGAGAGTGTGTTGGACAGCTGGTTGCTTGACAAAGTAGTCCTGTAATGGTAATCAGCAGGTGATAAAGTATTTGAACACAATAGCACACACACTGATAAATGAAGCACAGGTTTTTTTTTGTTTTGTAACTCTTACAGCATGCTGTCTTCAGCATACATAGCAAAAACCTGTTGACAGATTGCCTTTAATCTGTTGCCTTCTAGCAATTTATTAGTTAAAAATGGATGGAACTCAGATAAAGCTATAAAGTACAAAGTACGCGGACCTCCATTGACTTTATTGGCCAAGTTTGATGCACAAATCAGTTGAGAATAGGATGAGTTGCTCTGTGTCTTAAAGAACGGAGTCAAGACTCCATTTTTGAAACTGATGTGTGGGTGACTCAATGAAACTCTATGTTTCTGTTGTTCGTCCGAGGGAAACAAAAGGACAGCACTAGCACATGTCTCATGGATGTGTCAAGACCACAGAGTAGGACTTAGCAGCACACAGTTTCAAGTAAGGGTAATACCACCACATAGTTTTTTGAGACTATCTGCAACCATATAGCAAATTCTATTAGAGGATTTTTTCAAATGAGCAGGGGCAGGTATACAAGCAGGGAACATGTCAAAGCCCGAAGCCCATTATTTTGTAATGAGATAGTTGACCAACACAGTCATACACATCTAGTATGGTAAATGAGATCTGAGAACAAGCAATCCACCATGAAACAACCTCTCCAGTTATTTTCTCCATCAACCCTACACCCTAATGTTCAATCAATATAACTTTACAAAGGCAAATACTACACAGTGAACATTGTTCCTGTTGCTGTGAATCGCTGCTTATGTAAAACCTTTAAAACAATATTCTTTATACTAGATTGATTTTCACACAAAAGAGTTTATACCATTTCCACAAATCTCCTCTGTGTTAATGTGCATTGGTAGTTTTCTAAAGTAATCTGATTTCAATAACCTTTAACTGCCTTAGGGGTCTGTAACATAATTTGGCAGCTCGGAGGCCACACCGGCAAATACATAAAATAGAGTCGTTTACCTGTCTCTTCACTGCCGCAGAAGACTCACAGCACTCTGGAGAAAACGAGGCGACTCCACTCTGAAACAATGCAAAGAAAATCTAAGTAAATTATATCAATATCTGCTACAAATAGAAAGTATACAGTTATTTTTTATATAGAAAATAAGGAAAAATGAACTACGTGCATATGTTGGATGGATAGATAGATGGATAAGATATCATAATAATTAATATTTAATAAGGCAAGCTTGTCCAAGAAGACCATACACCATACACCAGAAATTTAAAGGGAAGGTAGGATTCAACTCTCATTTAAAAAAAGGCCTTTAACTGACTGTTCCATTACTACCTCACAATCCAAAGCCTGTGCTTCTGCTTTGGTCTTAAGGGGCCCGTGTGCCATTTCCAAAAAGTGCCCTTAGGCTGAGAAGCACTGGGTATATAAGGCATCATCCATTCAGGGGAGGTGTGTGATCAATGTCATTAGTTAGTTGTTTTTCTGCTAGCAAGATGTCAGGTCCCTGTGTGCCCATTACCTATCCCTGTGTCCTGCCTTCCCATACCTGTCTGCTCCCACCTGGTCCTGTACCTGCCTGCTCTTTCCAGTGTGCCTCTCTTCCCCTACCAGCGCCCCCACTCACCTACTTCAGAGACTGCGTTTGCTACTTTGTCTGCTATGGTCATCCCAGCTGCACCGCTATCTGCCCCTTTGTCTGCCTCCCTGGCAGTGCCTGCCTACACCTTAGGCTGTGCGTGGGTCCATCCCTGGGGGTCAGCTGCCACAGTACCTTCTGTGGTCCAGTGGGTCTACTCCCAGATGCTCACCCCCCGTGAGCATTGCACATAGATAGATAGATAGATAGATAGATAGATAGATAGATAGATATTACAAAAATAATTAACATCATAGCTGTAGATTACATGTCATCCTTGCTTTAATAGGTAATTGTTACTGTGAAAAGAAATTCCATTATTTTATGGACACAAGGACTCTTACACTGTTGTTAATGCATGTCTGGACTTTTTCAGACCATATTTGTTTGTTGCATGGTGTGTAAATCCCCACTGTGTGGTTGACATTTCCCAACAATTGGCAAGTTCTACAACTTTCTACTTCTTTGCTCGGTTGCGTTCTGATTCGTAACCTTATTAAACCGAGGATTCTGAGCATGGCGGCTAAGATTAGAAGATTGGTTTATTAACTCATTGCTTAATCAAGGGAAACAAGAAAGATGAAATTACGTATATCTCCAGTTGGTTAGTTGTGCATATTTATTTATTCCTGCTGCTCCTCTGATTATAGTTATTTCATTTTTATGCCTAGAGATACAGTTTCTATAATTAAATTACAATTTATAATTACAATGAGTCAAGTATCACAAATTCAAGCATTGAGGAAAGTCTTTCAGTAATACAGTACTCAAGGTAGCTGCAACTGGTTAAGGGTTTGAAGACAAAAATGTCCCTTCCCTTAAAGTGACCCTAAACCCGGAAGCCAACCCCACATCCCCTTCATACCTATACATGCAGCTTGTGAAGCTGCTGCCATCCATCCCTTTATCTTGCAAAACCGCTGGGGCACTCTTCATAAATCATACTTTTCATATCTCATTTCTGGGCGTTTCAGTGTAATTTTAAAGCCGCAGCAGGCTGGCCTGTGTGCCGCTCTCCCCCTCCCTGTCCGTAATTCTGCACGCCCATGGCTGCGTGCATAAACAACAGAGAGGCGGCTCGCCTCATAGTATGGGCGGTGAAACCAGTATGACGCGTATTACGTCATATCGGCTTCACCGCCCATACTATGAGGCGAGCCGCCTCTCTGTTGTTTATGCACGCAGCCATGGGCGTGCAGAATTACGGACAGGGAGGGGGAGAGCGGCACACAGGCCAGCCTGCTGCGGCTTTAAAATTACACTGAAACGCCCAGAAATGAGATATGAAAAGTATGATTTATGAAGAGTGCCCCAGCGGTTTTGCAAGATAAAGGGATGGATGGCAGCAGCTTCACAAGCTGCATGTATAGGTATGAAGGGGATGTGGGGTTGGCTTCCGGGTTTAGGGTCACTTTAAAGGGCTTGTATTAGGCCTCATGAATATGTTGAGTATTTGTTGAGTTTTTTACCTCAGGATTTGTAGTCAAAACCAGGAGTGGAACATTCAGAGGAAAAGTATAATAGACACACGTCACCACTTCTGTATTTATCACCCACTGCTGGTTTTAGCTCCAATTACAGAGGTAAAAAACTTACCAAATCCTCAATTTGAATTCAATGTTATTAAATTTGCAAGATCCAGAAAATTCAAACAATTTTAAAATAAATTGTGCAAATCACAATAAAAAATGACCCCAAATTCCTGATTATACTGGTTAAACGAAACACATCAAAAAGATAAAACATTGCTTTCTTTTAACAGAACATGCAACTGATCATACAATAATGAATACAAATCATATATAACACTGTTACATACTGCAGCCATCGCAGTAAATTCAGACAGTCCTACACTATATGATACCATTAGGACCAGTACTTCAGTATTATATACAGCTCTGGCAAAAATTAAGAGACCACTACAAAATTTTCAGTTTCTCAGATTTTTCTCTTTCTAGGTATATTTTTGAGTAAAATGTACATCGTTCTTTTATTCTATAAACTACTGAAAACATGTCTCTAAAATTCAAAGCTAAAAAAATTGTCTTTATTTGCAGCAAATGAGAAATTGTCAAAATAATAAAAAAGAAACAGTGCTTTCAGATCTCAAATAATGCAAAGAAAACAATTTCATATTCATTTAGAAACAACAATATTAATGTTTTAACTCAGGAAGAGTTCAGAAATCAATATTTGGTGGAATAGCCATGATTTTTAATCACAGCTTTCATGCGTCTTGGCATGCTTTCCACCAGTCTGTCACACTGCTTTTGGGTGACCTTATGCCACTCCTGGCACAAAAATTTAAGCCATTCTTCTTTGTTTGATGGCTTGTGACTATCCATCTTCCTCTAGATTACATTCCAGAGGTTTTCAATGGGGTTCAGGTCTGGAGATTGTGCTGGCCATGACATAGTCTTAATTTAGTGCTCCTTCATCCACACATTGATCGACTTAGCTGTGTGGCATGGGGCATTGTCTTGCTGGAAAAAAACAGTCCTCAGTGTTGGGGGACATTGCTTAAACAGAAGGAAGCAAGTGTTTTTCAAGGATAACCTTGTATGCGGCTTGATTCATACATTCTTCGCAAAGATTAACCTGCTCAATTAAAGCTTTGCTGAAGCATCCCCAGATCATCACTGATCCTCCACCAAATTTTACAGTGGGTGCAAGACACTGTGCCTTGTATGCCTCTCCAGGTCCCCATCTAACCATTAGACAACCAGGTGTTGGGTAAAGCTGAAAATTAGACTCATCACAGAAGATTACCTTACTCCAGTCCTCTATGGTCCAATCCTTATGGTCTTTGGCAATCTTCAATCTTGCTCTGCTTTACTTCTCATTGATGAAAGGCTTTTTTATAGCTTTACATGACTTGAGCTCTGCCTCTAGGAGCCTGTTACAAACTGTTCTTGCTATGCACTTCACCCAGCTGCCATTTGCCATTCCTTTTGTTGGTCACTTGATGTCATCCTGTAGTTGCTGAGTGACATTCGAATAAGATGACAGTCATCCCGGTCAGTGAAGAGTCGCTGTGTAGCTTTGTTGTCCCTAATGTCTGATTCTTGACCTTGTTGTAATGGACTACTGTCTTCGAAATTTTAAGGATGGAGGCAACATGATGCTCACTGTATCTTTCTGCTAGTAAATTGAGCACTTCTTTTCCTCACTCAAGACTTTTCTTTTCAACTCCTTTGACATAGCTAAAAGTTATTTTTTAATTCAAATTACTTTTGGGCAAATCCTAGCACTTCTTTTGCCATCCAGCTTGTCGTATTGCAAGAGGATTGTGAAGACCACAGCAGTGTTCTTTATACTTTCCCACGTCAAATAAAATTTGGTTCAGTTGATCACCTAATCAGAAGCACATTAAGTAGAATGAGGTGTACCTTGGTTGGAATTTAACTGACACTGGAATGGAATGGCTGTCAGACATGTAGAGATGGTGATTTTTAGAAAACTGTGCAGTGGTCTTTTAATTTTTTCTAGAGTTGTATATAAATATAATTGTTATTAAAAGACACACAAATGTACAGTCTTTAGTTTAGGGATTTTCTTAGCCTGTGGCAATCTGTATATTTAATAGCTATTTAAAGTCATATTTAATTGCTTCTGTATGCAAGGATTCTTTCCAGGCAGTATGCGCTCCCGGTGGACAGTGGACGGCAAGGATTCTTTCCAGACAGTATGCGCTCCCGGTGGATGGTAGATGGCATGGATACTTTACAGGTAGTATGCGCTCCTGGTGGACAGTGGGTGGCAAGGATTTTTTTCAGGCAGTATGCGCTCTAGGTGGACAGTGGATGGCAAGGATTCTTTCCAGGCAGTATGCGCTCCCGGTGAATGGTGGACATTGCTTCTGTTTAATGGCTACCCATAGCTGTAAGTGGGGGATGAGGATACACTGCTTATACAGTTCTAATTCATAGAGGTATAGGCAGCAGCATTAAATCATTAGCAAAAATAAAAACTTTGTACACATGACAGTATTGTGGACATTAGAGGGGTTTTCCATTTTCTTAAATACTCTGTCCCAATACTGTATATAGTAGGTGTAATAAGAATAATAATGTTAGTAAATCTCTCCAATTAGAAATGTTGTATAGTTCTCCTAATCAGCGATGTCCCTTAACTCAGAGTACCCCAACTCTTCATCAAGGCCCATAAACAGTGCAAGTTTTCAGGATTTCCATAGCATTTGACAGTTGAAATCATCACCAGTGCAGGGAATTAAATTATCAACTGTCAAATGCTAAGGAAATCCTGAAAACCTGCATTGTTGGTGAGGCTTGCGGACTGGAGTTGAGGAACACTGCCTTAACTCATGTGCAGGACATTGCAAGTTAAGTATCCATGGTTACGACCACTCAGGTAGTGATAGTTAATTAGTTAGCTCGTTAGTTAGATAGTTGCTTGTCATTGTAACAATGGATATCTAAGCTATTGTAATGTCATGGACATGATGTTTGTATATTATGAGCAGGAAAAATGGGCAAACTGACTGACATTTACAAGGTCCAAATTTTGATGGCTTGACAACAGGGTCAAAGCAGCTCAAAAACAACAGGTTGGGGAGTTACTGATATACAGTAGTTAGTACTAATCAAAAGTGGTTCAAGAAAAGATCTAATGAACCTTAGTTACAGGGGACAATTACCTCACTAATGTGAGAAGGCAAGACAGTTGGATCTTGCACTACAGAAGAATCACTTTATCTCAAATTTCAGATTGCTTTATATAGGATTAAGTAGCTACAGAGAGATCAGATTGCTCTTATTGACCCAGGTCTAGTGCCGAAAGCCCAAACAATAGGCACAGGAGTATTATCACTAGACCTGAAGCAAGGAAATCGGTGATGGAGTCACTGGTGTTTCTGCTGTCATGTGGAAGCTGTACGTGTGCGTCAGTAAGGTGCTGTTGGTAATCTTCTGCCAGAAAGCCTTGGGTCTTGGATTTCATGTAGATATCACTCAGTCTCTGTAGTCTGATGGTGTTAACTTGGTCTGCAAAGTTTTCAGATCCCAGTTTGATCGAGCATTTATGGTCTGTGCTGGAAAAATTAGCTAAATTCATGAAGATCCCATGTCACAACTCACAGGACTTAAAAACCTGCTGCTAATATAGTGGTGTCAGGTTCTCAAAGTACTCCATTGATCCACCTGGATTGGAATGGGAGGATTGTACTCGTTGAAGCTCCACTTGCGTTAGCAAAACGACCTTTGTACCACTCCCTTCCCCCCTGCCGTCCTCCGACCCACCACCCTCACCATGTGAATTACCCACTGGCTGAATAAAGGATTGGGCATATACCGAACGTGTGCGGCTTGATCTATCTTAATGCTTAGGGTCATTGTCTTGTTGGAAAGTGAACCTTTGGTCAAGTCTGAGGTCCAGAGCACTTGGAAGAGGTTTTCATCCATTATATCTCTGTACTTAATTGCAGTCATGTTTCCTTCAATTGCATCCAGTCGTCCTGTCCCTGCAGCTGAAAGACATCCCTATAGCATGATGCTGCACTACCATGTTTCACTGTTGGGATTATATTGGGCAGGTGATGAGCAGTGCCTGGTTTTCTTCATGCATAGCGCTTAGAATTATCACCAAAAACCTCTATCTTCATCTCATCAGACCAGATAATCTTATTTCTCATAGTCTGGGAGTCCTTCATGTGTTTTTTTTTAGCAAACTCTATGTGTGCTTTCCTGTCTTGCACTGAGGAGAGACTTCTGTCAGGCCACTCTGCCATAAAGCTCCAATTGGTGAAGGGCTGCAGTGATAGTTGACTGTGTGGAACTTTCTCCTATCTCCCTACTGCATCTTTGGAGCTCAGCCACAGTGATCTTGAGGTTCACCTTTACCTCTCTCACCAAGGCTCTTCTCCCACAATTGCTCAGTTTGGCTGGATGGCCAGGTCTAGGAAGACTTTTGGTTGTCCCAAACCTCTTCCACTTAAGGATTATGGAAGCCACTCTGCTCTTGGGACCCTAGAGTACTGCAGAAATTTTTCGTAACTTTGGCCAGATCTGTGCATTGCCACAATTTTGTCTCTAAGCTCCTTGGGCATTTCTTCTGACTTCATGATTCTCATTTGGTCTGACATGCACTGGGAGCTGGGAGGCAGGGCTTCCACTAGCAATTTCAGGGCCGCTTACTGCCCAAATTTTGGGGCACCCCTGAGACTCCACCCAGCATCCAACTGACTCTGCCTCCACCCATGCTCCGCCTCCACCCAAACATACATTATATTTATAGTGAAAAATTGGAACAGCACCAAAAATTACCTCAATTTATGTGCAAAGCTTTCCCAACCTTTCCAAATCAAATCCTATCAGTTTAATTAAACACAGCTGGACTCCAATGAAGGAGTGGAACCATCTTAAGGAAGATCACAAGGAAATGGACAGAATGTGACCTAAATATGAGTGTCTGAGAAAGGGGTCTGAATACTTATGACCATGTGATATTTCAGTTTTTCTTTTTTAATAAATTTGCGAACATGTCTACATTTCTGGAGGGGGGATGTTTCAGTCGAGATGGGGTTCAGAGTGTACATTAATGAGAAAAAAAAATAACTTTGAACTGCAATGAAACAAATAGCGAAAAATTTTAAGGGGTTTGAATACTTTCCATACCCACTGTAAGCAAACCATAGAATCCTGAAGGGTAAAGAAAGTCGCGTAACTTCTTAGCATGGTTAGAGTTGCACAAAGCAATCTGCTCATTTCAATCTAAACAGTTTATCCCAATATTTTGTCCATTTAGTGTACTGTATAGACCATATTTTTCTTACAATCTTATATTTACAAAAATCATTTTTGTGTCAATCTATACAATTTGTAATGGTGAAGTATTAGAAGAATAATAGAATAAATCTGCTTATTTTGTGGTTCTCTCAGATGTAATGGAGGTGCACCAAGACAGATGGAATTGCCCTTTTTAAGGTTCATTAATAACCATTTTTAGTTCTGGCGCTGTCTGAATATCCAGACAATCAATTTGAATAGGACCTTAACAAATTAAAACCTACTAGCTAGAGCGAAGGTGATTGTTTTTAATGATGCAACATACATTTGGGTCTCAGTAAATCTTTCAGTCTCTAGGGCTTCTGCATTTTACCCAAGTGCATATCCATCTATATTGATTGAGAAAGAGAGATGGCCCTGGCGTGAGCTTATAAAATTATTGAGCTGGGAGGAAGGAAGTGAAAGAGTTGTTTGAAAGCAGTCTATTCTCAACCATGCCCAAAATATAACAAGCATGTCAAAGGGTACAAAAAGAGATTAGTCACAGTGGAAACTCTCCTGTCCGCACGCTTCAGACCTTTTGCCCCTTACTGATTACTAATGATACATCCATTATTTTACTGATTGCGATTTCAAAACTCTATTACACTGCAAGGTCCGGCAAATCTACTGTAGAAATAACAATGTGATTCCCTTGTACTGTAAAATCAATGTTTTACATCAAAAGAAAAAAGTGGATATGTTCATCCTTATCGGGCAAGGCCAGAACAAGGTGGAAATGAAACAGCATGTGAGGCTTGTACAATGAGCCTTTCGGAGAATTAAATATGTAATTAATGACAACCCATATTATAATTGGTACATTATCATATTTATGTTACACTGGAAATAATGGTCAGATAATGATCCTCAGAGGACCATTTACTATTATATAAAGGGCCAGATAAAGGAAGTCTTCAGCTATTTCCTGGGACATCAAAGCTGCCTGACCATAGAAAAAAGGTAGCTTCACAAATATGTAGGTCTTCTCCTTAAAGATAAATGGAGTTATAGAGCCAAAAAATAGAAGCCAGCTGTCACACTGACTACCTGGGATCATCCAGATATTGAGGAATCCCTGATGTGTGTGTGGCGCCCCGCAACGAGTGCGTCACGAGGGAGTATTGCAGCCGCAATATTCTCTGACAAAGCAGTGCAATAGTTAACTCTGAGATCCAACCCAACATACAACACCTAGAACAGAGGACCAATCCTAGGTCCTGGTGGGTGGAGTGTTAGGGTAGTGAAGTAGAACACACAGTAGTCTAGAGCAGTCAAGTCAAGAATCTAGAACCTGAAGAGAGCAGACTAGAACTTGGAGAGGAGCGGGGGCTCCGCACCTCGTGCGGGCCCCTGGGCCGTCACCGGTCGGGTGTCCGCACCTGAGGCCTTAACTACCGGGATCGGGCATATCTACACGGGTTCCCAAAAGACTCCCGTGCCCACAACTCACAGCCGGTTCACTGGTACCGAAGCTGGCAGCAGTTCACCTCTGCCACGCGAACCAGCCCCGTGGAGGATCAGCTTTACAGGAGCACCCCACCACCAGCCAGTTTCCAGTCGTCTAACCAGCGGTGTACCCACTGAGGGATCCAAGGCTCCCCAAAGCATCCAGAACGTACATCATGGATAGGGCATTGAAGCAGCCCCCGTACCCGACCTGGTATTCCTGGGCGACGCTGGCAAGAGAAACTAAGTAGGTAGAATGGAGGAACACTGCGGATCTCTGAGGAGCACTATCACTGCTGAGTCCACCCGGTCTTCTACTCAACCACTGTAAGCCATGTACTGCCTGCTGGTTACAGTAAAGACCCGTTGCAGAGACTATCTGTGTCCGTGTTTCCTTATGAACTGTCCGTCATTAACTAAAGGTAACCGCAGCTGCCGCACAACATCTTGAGCAGCTCCAGCCTCCGGGGCTCACCGCTCAGCCTGTGGGGAGCGTAACATCTTGCTGCTGTCCATCACCCGGAGGTTCCGCAGCGTCGGTAACCCTTACCGAACTACTCATAGGTGGCGTCACGAAGAAAACAAATTAAATCCCCTTTAATCTGTTCCCACTATGACGTCTTCAATTTTGATCTGCACTACACCGGGCCCCACTACCGGCAGGCGCGGTCCACCCGTGACAAGGAAGGAGAAGAATCGCCTGTATCAACCGGAGTCAGCCGGCCACGGTGAGTCATGTGCTGCCACAACCAAGGAAACACTGGGGACACAATAACAATGGTGGACCCTGACGGTAAGGAGCGGGAAAAGGGACACCTCCTGCACTCACCTGAGGCTGTACACTAAGCTGCTTGTCCCTATATCAGTTATTTCAGCCTGTCACTGAGCAGGATACTTAGTCCTTCTCTAAGTGCAGAGTCATTTCAAAGGTTGTCAGCGTCTGATCTCCAGAACTCAGAGCAGAAGTACTCTACCGGTTGTGCCTCGTTATGGAGTTTAGACTCTGCAAGGGAGATTCCATCAGGGTCACCATACATCAGAGCCAAAAAACCTGTCCTCTGACCGTAAAGATGGAGAGAGCAGAGAGAAGGCATAGGACTCAAGATCTCCTTGCAACAAGGAGACTACAGTCTCAACTTACATTTCCTCAATCCTTGAGGAATCAGAGAGGAGCTTGAAATAATATTTATAAGCTTCACTAAATACCATGAATTTAACCTGCCACCTCCGCTCCGAAAAAATAATGTCCGGGGAGTCTATCTTGGATTCTGGCTGAGTCCTGAGCATGACCTGCGATCAGCAACCCCGCAATATGCTGCAGCTGCTGCACCAACTGCTGCCGCAGATCCATCACTTCCTGTGAGAGAGCCTGCTTAAGGTGTGTGAAAGTTGCAGCAGGATCCATAATGGATCCTGAAAAATGTTATGGCCAGTTATTATGTCATGCCATGACTTCCTGAGTTCCTCCAGATACCGAGTAACCCCAAAGTGTGCTGCTACAAATAAGGGAACACTGGGGACACAATAACAATGGTGGGCTCTGACGGTAGGGAATAGAGGATGAGACACTTCCTGAACTCACCCCAGGCTGTACCCTACACTCCCTGTTGCCTCTATATCGGTTCTTTCACCCTGTCACCGATCAAAATACCAAGGAAATGAGACTCAGGTCCAAAACCTTTACAAGTCTCAGAAATACAAGAGACCATTGCCACACTAGCTCGCCACAATCAATGTCCTTGAGTTTCTGGAGCATGGCAGGTGTCTTTCCTGAGACATGTAAATTCAATTAGGAAAAGAAGAGGTCCAGATCCATGGGTAAAATGTAAAATTCAAAAATCCATATGGAAAAAAAATTAGGTAAGAATCAAACAAAATCCATGATAATTTATGGATTCTGTTTGATTCCATAATACGTTTTATTCATGTGAATTTTGGAATGTTAAATAATCTATAACGGAGTCATATTTTATCCGTGGAGCTGGACCTTTTCTTTTATTCTAGTTATAGAGCCAGACAAGCCACCCTTATAGACTTTAAAGAGAAATTTGATAGCACACTTTACCACCTCTCCACCTTCTTTCTATAATAAGATTGGCATGTGGAGGTTACCTAGGTGCCTAAGGAGAAAGAGGCCAAGTGCTTCTGCCCCAAGTATCCTCCCAATAATTCCACTCTGAATTTTTATTAGAAAATTTCAGAACTCTGTTGTCTTTACCTTGACCACCAATGTCTAATCTGCCAAAATCCCTTGTTCAACTTGTCCAATGGTAAGCAAGGATAAATATGTTGAAAACAAATGTGTTCGGTCCTTTCTCAGTCTATGTTGAAATCTAATGTGCTCGGGCCTTTCTTGGTCTTTGCTGAAACCTAATCTGTATAGCCCGTGCTTGGTCCATCTTGAAAATTCAATTATAGAATCATAGAATGGCAAAGTTGGAAGGGACCTCCTGGATCTTCTGTTCCAACTCCCTACTCAAAGCAGGAAATCTTGAAAGCATGTTGAAATCTAATGCATTTCGATCCTTCTCTTATTATGATGATGGTTCGCACGTCTAGTGAGACATTTTTGCATTTATTTATTGTGTATGGTTAGCTAAAGGTGTTGTAAAATCCAATATTTTTTTTTAAGTGCTTTGAATTTGAGACATATTAGATATATTCACCTACTCATCTCCATAGCTTCCTCACTCATCAAGTTCCAATTCTTCCCAGGTCCCACTTGACAGGCCGAAAATATGCGTATCCAGTCACTGGCAGAAATGTTATCACTGAAGCCAGTTATTGACTAAGACTCCCATCACACAGAATGATGCACCAGTGATCCCGACAACGATAACAATCCTGTAGGGATCGTTGGTGCGTCGTTACCTGGTCGCTGGGGAGCTGTCAAACAGGCAGATCTACCCAGCGACCAGGGAGACACCTCCACATCACTGGTAACTATGAAAAACAGCGGGTATCTAGGCAGCGCACGCTGCCTAGATACCCGGTGTTTATCATAGTTACCAGTGTCCTCCCTGCTTACAGGCTGCGCTAAGCAGGGAGAATGCTGGTAACTATGATAAACACGGGGTATCTAGGCAGTGCGCGCTCCCAGTGCAGTGCTGGGTGCTCGCTGATCGATGGTCTCCCGATGTCATACGCAGGGATGCTGTGTGTCCAATGGCCTACCAACGATAAATTTGTGAACAGGTTCACAAATCTGCGATCAATCAATCAAGTGATTTTTCAAAGAATTATCGCTTGGTTACATGCAGCGACGCACAAACGATATCGCTTAAGCGATCAAAAAAGTAGGTCGCTTAAGCGATATCGTTCATCAACTTGATGTGTGTGACGTGGCCCTAAGTCTTTCTGAGTGCTGATGCCGGAGCTGGAGGATGAGTCCACCATAGACCCAGAGATCATCAGAAAAGGAGCTACAGGGGATTACTAAACGTCTCCAGTAACAACTCTCTAGTAACTCCAAACCATGTGAATTTACCAATATGAGCAAAAAAAGGAAAAATAATAATAACATTATTTTGAAAGGGTCTATTTCTTGTAATTTACTTTACTGATTTGTACTAATTAATTGTATTAACAACAGAAAATGCCTAATGATTGTAAGATAAAATATTGGTATGGTTCAGAATCATTGTATTCAATTGTTCTGCAACATTAAGAATTTTTATTACAATTTTCAATTATACCACCCATGGGGATGGCTATACAGCAGTACAATGCAAGATTCAATATCTTCTTATATGTCAGCTAAAAAAAAAACCTTAAACATTTGGCATTGTGTAAAAATAAAAACGTTAAGTTTAACTTCCACAGTCAAAATGTATTTGGATCTCCAAAGAGTTTCAAATGCAATGAAGTTTAATGCTAAAATTCTAGTCGCTTAGAGTCACCACTAGAGGGTGCCTATTGTGTACTGTTTTGTTAAAGTATTGACACCCCTGCAATTCTGTCAGATAATACTCAGTTTCTTCCTGAATATGATTGCAATCATAAATTCTTTGGTATTATTATCTTCATTTAATTTGTCTTCAATGAAAAAAGGCAAAAATAATTGTCCTAAAGCCAAATTGGATATAATTCCACACCAAACATAAACAAGGGGGTGGACAAAAGTATTGGGACTGTTAGAAAAATCATGTGATGCTTCTCTAATTTGTGCAATTAACAGCACCTGTAACTTACCTGTTGGCAATAACTAAATCACACTTGCAGCCAGTTGACATGGATTAAAGTTGACTCAACCTCTGTCCTGTGTCCTTGTGTGTATCACATGGAACATGAAGAAAAGAAAGAAGACCAAAGAACTGTCTGAGGACTTGAGAAACCAATTTGTGAGGAAGCATGAGCAATCTCAAGGCTACAAGTCCATCTCCAAAGACCTCAATGTTCCTGTGTCTACCGTATGCAGTGTCATCAAGAAGTTTAAAGCCCATGGCACTGTGGCTAACCTCCCTAGATGTGGACAGAAAAGAAAAATTGACGAGAGATTTCAACGCAAGATTGTGCGGATAGTGGATAAAGAACCTCGACTAACATCCAAACAAGTTCAATCTGCCCTGCAGTCCGAAGGTACAACAGTGTCAACCCGTACTATCCATCGGCGTCTGAATGAAAAGGGACTGTATGGTAGGATACCCAGGAAGACCCCACTTCTTTCCCCGAGACATAAAAAAGCCAGGCTGGAGTTTGCCAAAATTTGCCTGAGACAGCCTAAAACGTTTTGGAAGAATGTTCTCTGGTCAGATGAGACAAAAGTAGAGCTTTTTGGGCAAAGGCATCAACATAGAGTTTAAAGGAGAAAAAAAGAGGCATTCAAAGAAAAAAACACGGTGCCTAAAGTCAAACATGGCGGAGGTTCCCTGATGTTTTGGGGTTGCTTTGCTGCCTCTGGCACTGGACTGCTTGACCGTGTGCATGGCATTATGAAGTCTGAAGACTACCAACAAATTTTGCAGCATAATGTAGGGCCCAGTGTGGGAAAGCTGGGTCTCCCTCAGAGGTCATGGGTCTTCCAGCAGGACAATGACCCAAAACACACTTCAAAAAGCACTAGAAAATGATTTGAGATAAAGCACTGGAGACTTCTAAGGTGGCCAGCAATGAGTCCAGACCTGAATCCCATAGAACACCTGTGGAGAGATCTTAAAATGGCAGTTTGGAGAAGGCACCCTTCAGATATCAGGGACCTGGAGCAGTTTGCCAAAGAAGAATGATCTAAAATTCCAGCAGAGCATTGTAAGAAACTCATTGATGGTTACCTGAAGTGGTTGATCACAGTTATTTTGGCTAAAGGTTGTGCAACCATATATTAGGCTGAGGGTGCCAATACTTTTGTCTGGCTCATTTTTGGAGTTCTGTGTGAAATGATCAATGGTTTTCTTTTTGCTTCATTCTCTTTTGTGTTTTTTCATTGAAGACAAATTAAATGAAGATAATAATACCAAAGAATTTGTGATTGCAATCATTTGCAGGAATAAACTGAGTACTATCTGACAGAATTGCAGGGGTGTAAATACTTTTGGCCACAACTGTACGTAGGAACCTCAACATAATACACCCCGCCAGCAAATCCAAGTCACCCCTAATGGTCCTGGCTTTAGACATAGAAAAGGCCTTAGGCTCTGTAGCCTGGCCATACCTGTTCCACGTCCTGAATAGATTGGGAATACCCCAACAACTGATAAACTCCCTTAAGCTTCTCTACAACAACCTGATCACATACCTAAAACTTCCATCTACCTCCCAGGAACCAATACTCATTAAAAGAGGCACGAGGCAGGGGTGCCCCCTGTCACCTGCTTTAGGCCAGGGTCACACATACCATCCTTTTTTGGGCAAAATCTGTTTTTGGGAACATTTTGGACATATTTTTTTCAAAGTGAAAAAAAAGATTGTGCGTTTTTTCAAAAAACGCAAGTGTTTTTTCGCTAGCAGCGTTTTTGGGGTGCTTTAAAAAAAAGTTTTTGTTTTTTTAACATGGGGCCCTATGGGAGACGCATGCGTTAACGCATGGCACATATAGGCCCCATGCGTTAACGCATGCGTTTTTTGGGAAAAAATGACTAAGTCACAAAATTTCCAAAAAACGTCCTGGACTTCAGGGGACACTATTGGCACCCTTAGAAAAACGGATCTGTTTACGAAGGGCTTAAAAATCGGATTTGCATGAGTGACCCTGGCCTTATTTGCTATGATCATGGAGCCCCTAGCCCAAAGGATATGATCCCACCCCATATATTAAAGGCCCAAAAATAGGGAAAAACACCTACAAAGTAAGCCTCATTGTGGACGACCTATTACTGAATCTAATTAACCTAGGGATGAGCGATTATACTCGCTACTATTCTGAACTCGCCGAATAGTAGTGGTATTCGTGTACTCGCTACATGCTGAGTAAATTAGGATTACTCGGGAGTAGCAAGTACTGAGTACTTTTGCAGTGTATCAATAGATACACTGCAAAAGTCCTGTAAAAGAGCTGAAAAGTGGTTAGAAAGTAAAAAAATCAGATACTCACCTTAACCGACGGCTGCACCGGGACCGGCCGATGGACATCTATTCATGCTAAAGGACCTTTCACTCTCCCAGGTACACCGAGGACCTTTCCATCTGGCCAATCAGGTGGCCGCTAGCGATCACGTCATTGTGACGTGGCGGCTTCTGATTGGCCAGATCTCTCCCAGCCATCTGATTGTCTGGGAGAGTGAAAGGTCCTTTAACATGAATAGATGTCCATCGGCCGGTCCCTGTGCAGCCGTTGGTTAAGGTGAGTATCCGATTTTTTTTATTTTCTAACCACTTTTCATCTCTTCTGCAGGACTTTTGCAGTGTATCTATTGATACATTGCAAAAGTACTCGGAATCGCTATACTCACAACGAGTAGCAAGTACCGAGACCTACTCGTTGCGGGTATAGCAATTCCGAATAGTACGGTACTCGCTCATCCCTAAACTAACCCCCATATATCGCTCCCAAACTTAATAGCCACCCTTAAACAATTCGAGGAGATCTCAGGACTGAAATAATGTTTATTAACACCCCAGTCAAGAACCGAAACCTAATTCTTTCTAACTTTAAATCTACGCACAAAGAGCACTACATCCCTTATCTTGGAATCAACCTTTCATCACATAAAAACACCCTATACAAATACAACTACAGCTCCATACTGCAAAAACTATAACAGAATCTCAACAAATGGTCAATACCAACCCTCTCCTTCTTAGGGAGCGTACATACGATAAAGATGGTCACGCTACCGCAATTTTTATATCTCTTCCACTCATTACCAATACCAATGTCCATATTCAAAACTGTCGACTCCCAACTTAACCGATTCATATGGAATAACAAGAGATTGTGCATATCCATGCAGACCCTACATAAACACAAAACAAAAGGGGGGGTGTCGCTGCCGAATTTCGTGCATTTCTATAGAGCAGCGCAAATGGGCCAAATGGCAACAATACATGCAAAGCAGTACACCCCCCTTTGGACCCACATAGAGAACTCACAGTTAGCCCCATACACCTTGAGGGGTCTTCTGTGGGCTCAGGGACACTACCGAAAAACTTAAATACATACTCGCCATACACCACCCACACCCTCTACACCCTACAACTATTACCCTACAAGATTTCAATATTCCCTGCAATCTCATAAATCACCACTATTAGAGCTATTTAATAATCCAATGATTCAACCTGGGGTCTCCTCCTAAAACCACACATGGTGGGGACAAAATAACATACGCAGACTGCAACAACGTCTTAACCAAGCGACACTTATGCCCAGGCACGCACTCATTATGAGATATAAAATTCCACCCACAGAAACCTTCAGACAAGAGCAAATATACCATTTTATAGATAACACAACGCTCAACCACCCTAGTGATAATCGTAAGCTAAAAGTTATGGAGCAATGGGAACTAGACCTGGGAATCACACTCACACTAGAAAGATGGTACAGATGTCATGAAAACATCATGAAGAGAAGCCATCAGGTATCACTAATGGTACCTTTACACACCGCCACAGAGGGCAGCAACAGGCAGACACCGCACGTGCACGCGCGCGTTTTCAACGGTTGCTAACGGTGCCTGATGCCACATATACACGCCGCCACAAGGTGCTCCACAGAAGGTATTTTCGTTCCCCGGAAGTGCCGACAGGTGCCGCAGGTTACCTTCTGTGGAATACCTTCCCTGATTTACACGCCGCTACCACAAGGGAATATGGGCGTACATATTGTGGGCGTAAGTACATAGGCGTGCCAGAGTTGTGTATTACGCGACGCTCGTACGGTGATTGGACAATGCAATTGCATCATGATTGGCCAGCCAGCGCAGGAAGGCTGGCTAATACATGACGCCATTGCAAATGTGGAGTGTGACTGGTTAGCTCGCTGAATATGGCGCCCTGTGCAGGGATAGCCAATGGTTACACGGTAGCCCCAACCAATGATAGCTGATGGGGCGTGGTATACATGACGCTGTGTCAAGCCCCAGGGAATTCACTAGACGATGAAAATACCTTGCCTGTGCCCGGACTACACGCCGCCACCATAGGGATTATACCTTCTTGTTTTTGAGCACGGCTCTGACACAGGTATCCGAAGACACAGGAAGGAAAGTCCTGAATTAGACACCGCCACTTTCGGTCTTTTCAAGGCAACAGGCACAATTGTGTCCGATGCCTGGCGGTTTTTACCTTCCTGTGGCGGTGTGTAAAGGTACCATAACGGAAACGTCTTTTAAGCTTTTCCACGGGATGCACCGTGTCGCTAGCTTCATGTACAATATATGCAGCTCCAAACCTGACAGATGCTTTAGAGGTTGTGATACAGTAGGGGACACACTTCACACATGGTGGACATGCACCATTGTAAAATCCCTTTAGAATGACGTCATAAAACTAATCGACTCCATCCTAGATAACAAACTTACACTCACGCCATCAGTATTGCTGTTTGGGGAAAAACCGCCTAATGTGAGTAACAAAACATATTGGTTACTAACTTACATAACTATGGCCTCCAGAAACCATACAGCCAAGCTATGGAACACGAACACGTTATCGCTAGTATAGGCAAAGCGCCGAATCCACTCCATAATGCTCTTTGAGAAAATAGAGGCAACTAGAAATGACTCTATGGATCTCTTCAAGACTATATGAGACCCCTCGATAGCCAAAAATGAAGACCGAGACCTCTTCAGAGTAATGTCGCTATCAACATAAGAAACACAATAACACTAGCCTCTATAAGGAAAACAAAACACTGTGATAACCAGACCAACGAGATAATATTCCGAGACACCCACATGCCATCCCATAGAGTTACCCCCCAACACGAACCCTTGTCAAACTGTTACGAACATGCCTCTACATCGCTACTCAAGATACGTCTTACATCAATACCAAATTGTAAACTATGTTACAACGCCTTGCTACATGAACCTGAACCCCACTGCGAGGAGACTGTTTTTACATTGTATTAATTAACACTTGTTCAAATGCTTTTGCTTTGCTTTTCTTTCCCGTTTTCTCACAATAAAATTTTGTTGAAAGTTGGAGAAAAAAAAAAAAAGAAGCCCTAATGGTACCTTTACACGCGGCAACATTTCTAGGGTGTCAACAGGTAACTTACAGGTTGCAGTGAAATCATGGAGAGATTATTCCATTTGTACACAGCAACAAGATAGAACCTTGTCTCCATGATTTCACTGCAGCCAGTAAGTTACCTGTTGACACCCTAGAAATGTTGCCGCGTGTAAAGGTACCATAATGGCTCCCCTGATTCCCCCTCACCCTTCCCTATTTCTGAAAACTCTGTTGTATTGCTTTTATAACCTGAATTCTGCTTTCCTTTTCTTACTAACGTTCAAATTTAATGTAAGCTGAGTAAAATCCTAAATTAGTAATTGATTATTTGACCTATGCTTATGTGAACCCTATGCGAGGGGAAAATCATAAACACTTAAATGTTTTTCTTTTACTTGTACAATTTAAACTAAAAACTTAGAATAGAAGACCCCACGTCACGACCTATGCGAATTGGGTCATCATGATTAAGCATACAGGATACCCAAAATGCATGAGCTATGACATTAAGGTCTACGACACTAATTTTGTGATGGATTTTCTGCACCTTGCTTAAATGAACTTGCATACTTCACTTACCTGGCAGATGCTGGATTCCTCTCTTTTTATAGAGGAGAAATGAGGGACCAAATGTAACTAAGTCTAGAGACTGTATTGCTATTTTCAAATGTTGAGCCACCACTGAAAACCGTCAAGCTGGAAACTCTGTTAATGAAAGAAGCTATATTCACTAAGACAAATTTCTAAGGCTAGGGCCACACTGAACGATGCCCCACGTTAAAAAGATGCAGTTACAGCAAAGCCTGCTGTAACGCACACCATTAAAGTACCTTTACATGCGGCAACTTTTCTAGGAATTTCACTGGCAACTTACTGGTTGCAGTGAAATCATGGACACATTGGGGTGTTTTTGCCTTCCTCTGGATCAATATGTTAGGCTATGGGTTGAACTAGGTGGACTTAAAGTCTTCCTTCAACCTTAAAATCTATGTTACTATGTTACTATGTATTGTTCTATCTTGTTGCTGTGTACAAATGAAACAATGTCTCCATGATTTCACTGCAACTAGTAAGTTACCAGTGAAATTCCTAGAAAAGTTGCCGCGTGTAAAGGTACCTTTAACGTTGGGGGCTGCCTGTGAACCCTGCTCCATGGTAACCTGATGTTTACCATGGATGCAGCCCCACAGGAAGCCCCAGGAACTGTGCTTTTGCTGGCGCACAAGAAAACGTTCTCAGCAACGTTTTCCTGTGCGCTTTGCTAAAGCGCAGTTCCTGGGGCTTCCTGTGTGGCTGCATCAATGGTAAACAGTGGGCTACTATGGAGCAGCATTCACAGGCAGCCCCCGATGTTAACGCTGTGCGTTCCTGCACACTTCCCTCTGCAGTTACTGGATCCAGTTAACGTAAGTGCTGGGCTAAGTGTGGCCCTAGCCACTCTTTACATATTGTTATCCAAGTTTCACAGTAATAACAAGCTCACGTTGCAACTTGGAGTCACTCTTACATTGTTTTAAAGGGGTTGTCCAGTCTAAAAAGACAAGTCTGCAGTCACTCTATGTGTCACTCTGTATGACTGCAGACTTGTGAATTCTCACATCGCACACAATATGAGGTCTTACCAGTGTAAGAGCAGTGGTCATGTGGCCGTGAGTATGTTGTATGCACCCGAAATAATCTCCCGATATCATCCAAATCATAATCTTTGACTCTCATAACACCTCCTCCTTTCCTCCACACTTGTACGTTTCTCATCTAACCACCTGCAAGACTTCGCCCAGCATCCCTTATTCTCTGGAATTCTGCACCCCAAAACGTCCGACTGCCCCCACACTTGGAACCTTCAAGCAGAACCTGAAAACCCATCTCTTAAGAACAGCCTACAGCCTGCAATGACCACAGTGCCACTTCGCCACCACTGGACCCGGTGCTTCACCACTGCACCTGCCGCACAACCACCATTGTACCTGGTGCTCCACCACCACCAGAGCAGACCCAACCTACTGTTTCACTCCCCACTGCCCTGTAGAATGTAAGCCCACAAGGGCAGGGTCCATTCTCCCCTCTGTACCAGTCTGTCACTGTTAGCTTGTTCATTGTATTTTTAACTTGTTTGTATGTAACCCTTTCTAATGTACAGCATCATAAAATAAATAGTGCTCTATAAATAAATAAAAATAATAGTAATAATAATGCACACTTCCATCCAGGACTATCCAATTCACATACTCACAGCCATTTGACCACTGTTCCTGGCTCTGACTTTAGAGAATACTCATGGTAGACAGTGCATGTGACGTGAGGATTCACAAGTCTACAATCACACCGAGTGATACGTAGAGTAAGGCTAAGGTCACATTAGCGTTAATAGGGGGGTTCTCTTAAAAACATAGGTTTTGGCAGCCTTAACGCAGTGTCACCACCATGGTAGCGCCGCGTTAACACTGCGAATACTTCCCTCTGGTAAAGCGGCCCATAGCGCGGCTCAAATGCCGACATCTGAGTGTCTCATGCTTTTTTCTAGCGCATCAAATGACACTTTCTGCAGCGTCAATTGACACGTTAGGAAAAAGCACGAGATTTCAAACACTGGCACTCAGATGCCAGCTTTTGAGCCACGCTAAGGGCCGCGTCAGCATAAGGAAACATTGACAGTGTTAACGTGGCGCTACGATGGCGGTAACACTGTTTTAAGGCTGCCAAAACCTATGTTTTTAACGCAACCCTCTTAGTGCAGCCAATACCATTAATGTGACCCTAGCCTAAAGGTCAGGTTATACGCTGCGATGACCTAGCAATTCAACCAACGATCGGGATCGCTGGGACATCGCTATATGATCGCTGGTGAGCTGTCACACAGGCAGACTCACCAGCAAGAATGCTGGTAACCAGGGTTCATATTGGGTAACTAAGCATAGCAGTGCACTTAGTTACCCGATGTTTACCCTGGTTACCATGTCCCAGCGTGTAGTGTGCAGAGCTGGGCATCGGTGGGGAGGTCGTTGATCGTTGGTATCCCGCTGTCACACATGCTGATGCTGGCGTCCCAGCGGGGAGACCAACGATCGAAAAACGGCCCTGGCCATTCCGCTATGATCAGCGATCTGATTGCTGATCATTACAGGATGTCACATGCAGCGACATCGTTAATGATGTCGACACGTGTAAATCTGCCTTAACTGTTTTTTTCAGTCCAGACAACCTCTTTAACTAAAGGTTCACAAAATCATTGTCATTTGAAAGTATACGGCTCCTGGGGAATCATCTGCAGCACTTGGTAACACACTCACATGCAAATTACTTATTTCTACTGATATCTTGGGGCCCTTATGTGTATCTTGTGCCTTTTATTGTTGTTTAGTTCTTAGTGCAATAAAAATGATACCTGTATGTTGTAATGTCAATGTCTCAGTGCTGATAAATCAAGATTTACAGCCTTTTGGGATATATTGAAGCCTCTAATCCCCTCCAAGTTAATTTGCATATGGCTTCAAAGTTTGATTTCTCAACACCAGCACATTAGATTACTACAAGACAGGAATCATTTTTATTGTTGTTCTAGGATCTTTACATCTATACCATCTGCTTAACTCATAAAATTGTCCACACAGCTTCCATTTAGTCTGCCCCACACTTGGTGTGTTTAATCTATAAAAACCCAAGAGTTCACTCATAAAGGCCAGTTGAACCAGTTGCATGCAGCTTTTCTGTCAGTATCAGTGCCATCATGTACTGTAATGTTAGTCTCACAATCAGCTAAATTATCTCATTCATATTTCATGACATTTGTGAGACTCGTGTAGAGGAAATACTAGAGAAGACCTTTGACCTCCCAAAGTATGTAACCTGCGTAAGGTCAAACTTTATTTGTCACTCGATGTGTCTGCCATGTGACAGTAGCATAAATCTGCAACTTTTTGCTGAATGCATTCTGCTTGACAAAAAGGCAAAAAATGTCTCATGCACTTTTTCATTATCATTTCATATCAGTAGCCAGGGGCGTAACTACAATAGGTGTAGGGGTTGCAAATGCACCCAAGCCCTGGACCTTAGGGGGCCCCAAAAGTCCCTTTGGTCTATAGAAAAAGACTATTGCTATTAAAGATTTGCAATAATTGTGGACCCTGTTGGAGCTTTTGCATCGGGGTCCAAGAGTTTCAAGTTACGCCTCTGTCAGTAGCCATTAAATGTCTCTGGACCCCATACCCTTCCCTGCAGACGGTGAACTCCCGATATATTGCAGTTTGGTCCACTGTAATGGCTGAGCTTCAGACCCCAGCTGTACACTATCCGAAGCCTGCAGGAGCACTGAAGCTGGAGAGTCTCATGGCAGTGCTTGCAAGCTGCTTGGAAAACAACATGTAAGCCCTGGCTTCATGCCTAGGGAACCAGTCACCACTGATAGCAGCGATGGCCACTAACCTAGGTATGAGCAAACTACAGAATTTATCTTTCCTATGAATCCTGTAACATCCATAGGATGTAAATACTGGTAGCAGGTCGCAAAACCATCAGTGCATTTATGTAGATGCATTGCTAAAATGTAACAGCTAATAAGAATATTACTTAAAGGAATTGTCTCATCATATCAAATGGGTAAAATTGCTAAATTAATTTAAAAACAAGTACCTTGGCAATTTACCTCTTGTTAATAACTCTGTTATCAAGAATGCAAGGATTATTAAAGAAGCACACCCATTAAAATATTCATAGGCTAATCCTGTGTGTATGTATATGTAGTGTAGTTAAATTACAAATATCACCAAACAGCGCATTCTCCGGTCTCCATCACCTCTCTGTCCATCTTTTGTGTCATGTGATGATTATTCTCACTCTCCAGCTCTTACTGGGGTTCATGTGTGAGCCAGAAGTCATAATTGCAATGTAAAACTATAAAGTGACTTCTGGCTCACACCGGGATGGACATTGGTGCAGCCTGTGCACATAGGGGTCAATGAGATAAGGTAGTCCATTTCCACCTCCAAAGTGGCAAGGAGCTTCTGTCACCGACACTTAAAGGGGTGAATTATGAGGAACTATTTGACTACAAAGGGCGCATTTACAGTTTTTACACAGGGGTCCCCTTCTGTCTGTGTTCATCCCTGGCTCACGTATAAACCCTAGTGTATTTGGATAGTCAAAACGTCAGTATTATGGCTCAGAAAAGGACCTTTGCGATGTGTGAAACCCTAGAAGATGGTGTTCGATGAGTATTTGATAACACTACACTACACAGAATTTGCATTCAGGGTGGCTCAGTGGTTAGCACTATACAGTGGTTCAGCAGTTAGCACTTTATTGTGGCTTAGTGGTTAGCACTGCTGCTTTGCAGTGCTGTGGTCCAGGGTTTAAATCCCACCAAGGACGACATCTACAAGGAGTTTGTATGTTCTCATGTTTACGTGGGTTTTTCCCCACTCTCCAAAGACATACTGATAGGGAAGGTAGATTGTGAGACCCAATGAGGACAGTGATGATCACGCCTGTAAAGCGCTATATAAGTGAGTCAAATAAATACATATTTTACTGGGAGAGCTATAATCCATCCTTGAGAGCAGAGAACATATTTAGTAAAAGTTGAATTGCAAAGTTGCTTGTTTTCACATTCACTTTGCATTTTTTTTCCTGTTTGATAAAATGAGACAACCCCTTTAATTTCTTAAAAAACTGATATTCTTGGTACATTTTCAACAATATATCTATGTAAATGCACTGATACATTAATGAGGCGCCACCTGCTGGCTGCATTCACACCCTAGGCTGCTACAATATGCAGGAAATCTTAAGAAGGCGATCCTTTTAAATTGTCTTGATGTTGGACAACGTGTCCTAAATATTAATATTTGGCAGTTTATGAATTAAGAGGTCGGAAGGTACCATGAGCTGCAGTGAAATAAATGCTAATAATTGAAATAATCTTCCGCCTAAGACGATGGGTTCAGACATCTCATGTTTTCCATAAATTCTTCATTATAACAAGTGATAGTATAATCTCCCGCGTTGGCATGATGATAGAACTAAACATTCCTACTCCGGTATGACTGGTGGCTGCAGCACAAATGCACCGAGCTAAAGCCGCTCTCACATCTAGTGCTAGAAACAATTACTGTGCAATAATTTCCATCCCAGTAACATCGGTTCCTTTATAGCAGATGTTAGGGAATGGACTGAAACAGCAAGAGGTCTGGAAGGCGATGTACAAAGACAATCAGCGCTGTAGCACAGAATGATACTTGCCATCTTGAACCAAATCTCCATTGTCACTGAGACCGGGGGGAGGCAGGAGATTTGCTTTTAATGAAAGCACAGATGATTTTTGCTGTTGCCGGAGATGCCGGCTGACTTCGAACCGTTCCTTTTGTTGTTCTGTTGCTGTTTTCATGAGTCAGCAGCTTTGTGATTAGCTGAAGTGATTCTGACTGCATGATCAGACGCTACAAATGTATGTACAAGACGACTGGGTGTCTGGACCCAGCAAGATACTAAAAGTCTTACCACAACAGCTCAGCGCAATAAAATCACTGGAAAACAAACATCTTTATAGAAATTGCACAGCGCAGCGTGCGCAGCTTACACAGTGGCTCATTTCTATGTGTCTTCTGCTTTACGGGAGAAAAGATTACAAGCATATACTAGGATATACGGCATTAGAAAAGTGGAAGAGTCCATGTCACTGATCAGAAATAACATGTCCAGTGACGTTGTTCAGTTATTAATGAAGACTAATCAATACATTGATTTTACCCCATACGTGTATTGAACAGTTTATTTGTGGTTATTGATATATTATGCTTCATTTCAACATGTATTCATCTATAAAATTTTTATTGTAGTGGTGATGTTTGACTTGGGTTGGTGGGAAATTAAGATTCGTCAATTAAAACAGAGTCCATTTTTGGAAACCTAGGTGTCATCTGCAATGTAGGTATTGCTGTGACAATATATTTGGCGGAGGTACCTTAGACCCTGTTAAAGAGGTTAATTGATGCCAAGATAGGAACGGTGTGCCCGAGTAGGGTACAAAGTGTGCTCTCAGCAAGGAGATTCTAGGTAAGGCTGGGGTCACACATAGAAATCCATTTTTGGAAGTGATTTTCATCACCAATCTGTTTTTTTTGGGTGCTTTTTGAGCCTCCTGCACCTCTGAACGTTTTTGGACTTAGTCATTTTTTGACCAGATTTCTCAAAAAAACTGATCCGTTTTTCCATAGGGCCCATGATAAAAAATTTTTTTTTTTGAAAAATGAACCCCAAAAACGTTGCTAGCAACGTTTTTGGCTCAAAAACGGACATAGCAATGTTTTTAAGTGCAGAAAAAAACGGACAGGGTGTTTATTACATCCAATCCGTTTTTCTATCAGTTTTTGGACTTAGAAAAAAAAAATGCCAAAAATGAAGCCAAAAACGGACCAAGGGCTTATGTGTGACCCTAGCCTAACGCAGATAATCCTAAAGATGGATTATTTCTCCAAAAATCTAAAATTTTACATATGCAAATTGTCACTTCAGTGAGGAAGTAGACAAACTCTAATGCCACCTAATAAATCATATTAAAAGGCCTGTTAAAGAGTCAATTATGACTTTTAGGATTGCTACTTTATTAGGTGGCATTACAGTTTGTCTTCTTCCTCACTGAAGTGAGAATTTGCATATGCAATTAGCAATGCGTGTTTAAGTCTCCTCACTGCCTGCTGGCAGAATACTCTCCACAAGGAAAATAGCTGTTCCCCCAGACCTAAAATTTGACAGTAAGTTTGCAAAAATTTTTTACTCCAGGAACCAAGCAGAATAAAAATAAATTAAGATGTCGTGTTAATTGAGTGTGATAAACCAAATCCAATTATATTAAACAGTATGTCAACTACTAGGACAACACCTACTGAATCTACTTATTTCTCTATGTTAAAATAATAAACCCTGTACTCACCTCCGGTGCAGCTGCCGTTCCAGTGCTGTAATTGCGGCTTGGGGCTCATGTGATGTTATGATGTCACGCGAGCCCTACGTCCAATCACTGCTGGCTTTCTTGTCCCTGCCTTCTGACATAGTTGCTATCATCGGGAAGCTGTTGGCATAATGCATATTGATCTGTATGTATTGCAACAACTATTGTTTGTTTAATATGATGTGATTTTATGTCTGCATGCATATTGTTCAGATGTCAACAAAGTTAAAAAAAAAAAGAAGGTCCTCATTCAGAGACAGGATGTCCCTCCCTTCTCCCTGCATGCACATTCTAGTGTGGAGCTGAAAGCTGAAGGTCACAGCAGATCTCTCTCTCCCTCTCCAGAAACCAGATTGATCCTATTCTCATGTTATAAGCTGGATGTTGTTGATTCTCAATAAATGAACATTCTCTGTTGCTCGCTGTGGACATCACGCTGATTAACGCGCTGCTAACAGAAGCATAGTGCTCAGATCCTGTTGATAACTCCTATGTCCAAATGCATGGTGATAGAGAAGCCGTGTAATGCTTTTAGTGGCTACACCAGCAATCTGGTAGCATGGAACTGGAAATAAGACCAAGACAAGTCAAGGTATGAGTTCAAGTCTATAGTTAACACACGTGCAGTAAAGTAAAGACAAGGTGCAAATAACAATGAAAGCAAACAGTGGCAAGGGCAAAGTTCAGAAGACTTGCAAGCAACAGTCTATACATGAAGTGTGGCTGGCAACTTGAAAGTCTTTGCAAAAACACAGTCCATAACTTATCACACTGCAGTGCAGTATAACACACAAAGTGCAGGACAGTGCAGAGAACCGCACTGCAATATAAACAGAGGGCCACTCCTCCTTGTTACAGCTGAGTGTGAACACACTCCACCGCCGTGCCACCACCGTGACCACATAGAGCGACCGATCTGACCCTGGCTAACCTAAAGGCATAAGTGACCACTACCTTGTACAGGACAGCCCTCAGTTCAGAACCACTAAGGGCATACCCGCTGTTCCTATACTGACCATAAGGACTACATCCTTCATGAACCACAACATAGCTCAAGGCGACTTATGTGATCAAGGTCTTGAATGACCAAAACGTCATTCTGTAGCAATCACGATAAGAGCACTTGTTTCAATAAATTTCACTTAAAACCAAAAAACTCCTTAAGTGTATGTGTGCAGTGATTCTAATAGACATTTATGTGGGACTTACGAGCCTCCTTCCCTAGCACCATACCCCCACACCTATCGTGTGCTAGCCATTGAATCTCATACTATAAACAGAGGGCCAAACACAAATAGCAGCAGCTTACATTGAGTAGAGCAGAACGTGGGTAACAAGCACACTGGAGCAATCCTTATCAGAGCATGGCTTGTTGCTGGAGGAAACCAGAGTGCAAGCAAGGCCCAGCTGAGCAGATCACTGGAAACAGATGGAATGAAGAACAGCTTTAGAGTAAAACTGAAAAACTGGAGCAAGTCTCAGGTGAAGCATTGAAGCAGCCAGGGTGAGGCACAAAATACTCAGGTTGGGTCAGAATTTGGGACCGGAGCGTAAATAGGCGGGACAGGCAGAGAACACATGGTCAAGATGAGGCAGCAGATGCCATCTTGAATAAGGGCAAGGAGATACAGAAGGTTACATAGAAAAGCCAGAATCCTGACAAGCTGGCAGTGTTTGGTCACGGGTCTCACATGACTTCACAATCTCACGTGAACCCAAAGCCACAGTTACTGACAGCACTGGAATGGTGCAGCAGCCAGGTTGGTTTAATATTTTACCATGGGGAAACAATTTGATTCAGAAAGCATTGTCCTAGTAGTAGACAACCCCTTTAGTGGGGTTATCTGGGATTTTGCTTATGTTTTCCTATTGGGCCACACTTACCAGCCAGCAGTTACTAACTACCTGCTTGTTATACCTGGTGATGATGTCTGCCAGCTCTGAGCAGTTATGGACCACTCCTGACGTGATTCTTCTTCCGGTAATGTAAAGTTGACACAGGAACTTATACTTTTCCTCTATACTCTCTTGATGAAGTGTCACTGCCGATATCATGGTGATGGACAGCCAGTGAGCAGCTTGTCAGTCCATATGACATCAGCAATTACACCTTGTCGATAGGACCGATTGGAAAAAAAGGCGCTGCTCTGTTGACGTGAAGTAAAATTAAACAGGAGGTCACCGCCTGAGAGATCATTGCCGGGAAGAACAGGCTCTTTGTAAGTTCTTAGCCCCATAGGAAAAGATAACAAATGTCCTGGAAAATGACATTAAGTGGGTGAAATAAAACCAGGGCTGGAACTAAAGTGTAACTATGCAGTGGTGTTCATTCACACTGGCCTCATAAGGAAAAAACAAGAAGAAGAAGAACAAGTGAGCAAATACCCTAAAATAATAAAAGTAAAATGCTAAAGTGCAAGAAAATAAATAGAGTATTTGGTGACATTACTACGATCATAAAAATGCGTTTTCTGTCCCATTAGCGACAAGGTGACCGCATTGGGACAGTCCCTGCCTAACAGCAGTACTAATACCTGCTTGTTTTTTCCATTATGAGGCCAGTATGAATGTGCATCATTGCATAGTTACACTTTAGTTCCAGCCCTAGTTTTATTTTATTTTGTTTTATTGCAGTCATACAATCATAGGTGTGGCCTGCATATGAGATGGACATTATTTAAAGTGTAGCTTCCCATCGTATGCTGTGTTCTTTTGGGATCTGGTCTTGCTTGATCCTATCCTTGTCATTCTACGTCGCTGACAGATGCAAAGGTATTAGTACTGCTGTCAGGCAGGGACTGTCCCGATAGGGTCACCTTGTCGCTGGTGGAACAGTCAACCCATTTTTATGATTATAATAATGTCACCAAGTACCCTTTTTATTTTCTTGCACTTTATCATTTTACTATTTTAGGGTATTTGCTCACTTGTTCTTCTTGTTTTTTACATTAAGTGGGGTAACATGACGGGGTGGAAATGCAAATGACATGTGCCAATACTTACTGTGGTTTATGCAGACTCATAACTATCACAACAAACTTAATATGTAACTACACAGAGCACTAACATCATCTCTAGTGATGAGCGAGTACCGTAATGTTCCCAATTGCTATACTCGTAACGAGTACTTTCTAATAATCGTATATTTGTTCCGAAAAGCCAGTACAATGCAAGTCAATGGGAAACGCGACTAATTTTCTGCTGGACCCTAAAAAGAGGTTTGGGAGGGCAGTAAAAAGGCAGAGATGGATGAGATCGTGCTCAAACTGCATGGGAACAGTAGGTAGACATGATGTACACTATCTGCATACTGTTAGTGTCAGTCCAAGTTCTAACCGTTCATTAAGAATCTCAAATAAATAGTAAACACACAGAAAAATTATTTTATTAAAAGAAAACAGAAACACTTATTGATTCCACCTTTATTAGCCCCTCCCGCCTCGCTTTAATATAATGCAGGTATCGGTACTGCCATTTGGTCACCTTGCCATAGTAACCGCTGTTGCTATGGCAATAGTGACTTCACTGTTTACTATACCCCAGGTCTCAGCACAGTCATTCAGTGATCAGAGACCACATGAGTGGATGTTAATCCTCTCTATGGTCTCTGATGTAGCAGAGCTGAGTCTATCCAGGAAGAGAGAAGAAGCAGATTATAGATGGGCACAAGGGTGGGGAGGAGGTAATAAAGATAGAGTCACTAGTTGTCTTTGTGTTATTTTTGAATAAAATATTGTTTCTCTATGTTGTATCTTTTTTACTATTTATTTGAGATTCTTAGTGGCCGAGTTTAACTTGGCCTGACATTAAAGGTACCGTCAGACGTTTCAATATCGCCGGCAACATCACCAGCAACTGACGAGAGTGTGCACGTTTTTGGCCGCTGGCCAAGATTGCTGTGCTCCTGTCAGATGGAGAGACATTGCTGACAACGCAGCAGCGATGTTCAAAGCAACTGTCGCTGACAGGGTTAAATTGAACCCTGGCAGCGATCTTTAACATTGCAGTCAATGCAGTCAATGCTGCGATGTCAGACAGGGCGATTCAGGCAGACCGCCAGAGCAACATCACCAGGTTTCAGGACATTGTCCTGAAACCTGGCGATGTTGCTGAAGCAACTATTGCCGTTGAAATCACCCTATTACACGGGGCAAATCACCAGCGATGTTGCCGCAACTTGGCCACACCCCTTCGTTGCCTGCGATGATGCCGGAGATGTTGCCCCATGTAACGGAGGCCTTAAGAATCTCGGGGCTTAATACCAGATGGCAATACAAAGCTAGTGTTAACCCCTTATTACCCAGCGTGCCAGGCCCAGCGTCAGCACCCGGCGCACCCGGGCAAGTGCTGGGGCCCGAATGCTTGGAGGGGGCCCACCGGGCCCCTGAGGGCTAGGGTCAAACTTGTGTTGTGACCCTAGCCTGAAGCAAGTATTGTCAGCTGCAGCGCAGAGCGTTTAATGCTATGCGCTGCCAGCAACCAGCCCATAGAAACCCAATGTTTACATTGCCAACCAGTGGTTGGCAAGGTAAGCATCGGGTTTTTGTGGGCTCCAGTGCATAGCACTCTGCAGCCGAAAATACTTGTGTGAGGCTAGGGTCACAACACAAGTGTGACCCTAGCCTCATGGGCCCCAGAGCACTGCTCCCACAGCCAGGGCCATATCCAGGGGGCAGCTGGGGGGCTCATTTGTATGGAGGTCATGTGCAGCCTCCTGAAGCTCCGGAGGTCTCCCTCTGTGGGAGCCGACAGAGCTGTACATGCTGTGCTGAATGCTGACAGGACCTGACTGGGTCACAACACAAGTGTGACCCAAGCCTCAGGGGCCCCCTGAGCACTGCCCCCATAGCCAGGGCCATATCCAGGGGGCAGCTGGGGGGCTCATTTGTATGGAGGTCATGTGCAGCCTCCTGCAGCTCCGGAGGTCTCCCTCTGTGGGAGCCGACAGAGCTGCACATTCTGTGCCGAGTGCTGACAGGACCTGTGATGATGTCACATGGAGGGGAGGAGTCAGGGCTCACATGATCAGCTCCTCTGTGTATGCAGGATTCTGCTGTGCTGGCCACCATGTCCATGATGCTCAATTAGGTGAAGTTTATGTGTGGGGTCAGGAGGGATTTACAGTGTGAATGTAGCAGAGGTGAGTGTGTACTACCGTAGGTGTATGGAGCGTAGCCGAGTGTGTACGAGGTGTACAGAGCAGAGCCGAGTGTGTACAAGGTGTACGGAGCAGAGCCGAGTGTGTATGAGGTGTACGGAGCAGAGCCGAGTGTGTACGAGGTGTACAGAGCAGAGCCGTGTGTATGAGGTGTACAAAGGGGAGCCGAGTGTGTACGAGGTGTATGGAGCGGAGCTGAGTGTGTGAGGTGTACGGAGCGGAGCCGAGTGTGTACGAGGTATACGGAGTGAAGTCGTGTGTATGAAGCGTACAGAGCGGAGCTGAGAGTGTGCAAGGATGACGGAGCGAAGCTCAGAGTGTACGAGGTGTACGGAGCAGAGCCGTGTGTGTACGAGGTGTACAGAGCAGAACCGAATGCTTACAAGGTGTCCGGAGCGGAACTGCATGTGTACTAGGTGTACGGAACGGAACTGCATGTGTACGGAGCGGAGCTGTATCTGTATGAGGTGTGTGGAGCGTAGTTGCGTGCGTACGAGGTGTATGGAGCGGAGCCGCGTGCATACGAGGTATGTGTACCAGTGGTAGCCCCCCGCGGATTCCGCTCCCGCTCCTATTGTCCCAGCCGCCTTTGCCAGCAGCATTCTTCTCCAGAGTCTCTTCTGCCGCTGTCTGCATTCTGCAGCTCAGCATGGAGGGGCACGATGTTGTCATCACTGTGCTGATTTGTGCAAAGCGACCGGAGGAGACCAGAGCAGCGAGAAGAGAGGTAAGGAGAAAGAGAGATCCGGATGGCCAGACACTCCGCTTGGCTGCGGTGCCACCCATATTGCATTGCGGCTCCATTGAGCTGCTTGCATTATTTGTGCGCTTCAGGATGCTTGCGTATATACCAAGAATCCTCAGACGCACAAAAATGCAACATGTTGCATTTGCAGGGGACTTTTAAAAAGCGCAAGGGAATGCAAACGCACCTTAGCCAGCTCCTAACAACGTGTAATATGCTCACTGTCAGAAACAGCTCTTGCTGGTTTCAGCAGTCACTGTTCCTGTAAGGCTGATTTCACATAGGCGTTTTTTGAAAAATGCGGCAGTTGCGGTAAAAAACCCCGCATCTGCCGTATTTTCCGCCTAGCGGCTGCACTTGCTGCGCTTTTGCGGCAAGCCCCATGCATTGTCTATGGGGCTTGCAGTAAGTGTGCGTCAATATATATATATTATAGTCCTCGATATGTACTAAAAGGGGCCCACTGAGACTTTTTCGCCCGGGGCCCACAGAAACCTGGAGCCGGCCCTGCAGCGTGCCATCACCACCAGTGCCGCTGGAAGAGCCTGGTAAAGGGTCTGTAAATGGCGCTATGATGAATGCACCATTTTCATGGGCGGCTGAGCACTGCTATTCTTTAGCATGGGGGTGTACTAAAACAATAGGCCCTCACTCCGCTGTCTGCTTTCACTGGGCTAGATTTAAAAATACTGTGAATCCCCACTATTTTTTTATTATATATTTATTTTTATTTTTTTACCACACTATGATGGCAGGTTGGTAGCCATGCACTAATGAGTATGACATCCATGCACAATCACCGTCCAGATTGTGGAAATGCACATTGACTGCAACAGCCAATCACAGAGGCACTCACAGAGTGTGGGAGTCTTTGATTGCCTCTTTGCCTGACAGTGCAGGGAATATGCAAGTAGCTTAATAGGCTGCCTCAGAAGTGATTCAGCACGAGACAGAGTGGCCCCCCAGGAGCAGCAGCTGGAGTCTGGTAAGCCCAATCTACCTGTTCTTCTATCTATCTTCACTAGGTTCTGTCACAGCTTTATGGTAGAACAGTATACAGACAGTGTACATTATGTCTGTATACTGTTCCCATGCAGTTTGAGCATGTTCTCAGCTATCTTTGCCTTTTTACAGCCCTTCCCCCTCAGACCTCATCAGCATTCGGTTTGAGGGTCTTTTTTTCCTTTGGTTATACTGCACCTGCCAATCACAGTAATGTCATTATCAAAGATGAATACAGCATTGCTATGATAGGCAAACAATCCCAGCATGTTTATTGGCTGAACATCGGTCAGGAAACATGCTTTTCAGCTCACTCACATATCACAAGTAAAATCCCAAAAATTCACCTATTAACGAGCATCGTGAATATCGTACTATCTGTGCGAGTAGCGAATAGTAACGAGTATACTAGCTCATCACTAATCATCTTCCCATGTAGACGTTGTCCAACACCACATTAGTATGTGCACCCGGAATTTGAACTCAGAACTTGTAGCTTGACAGGCAGAAACATTATCTTTGAGACACCGGTTGCTGTACTTCTAGATACAGATTTTGCCTAAAGATCCACTGCATTTTTCTTTTTTAACACATTATACTAGTCTATAGAGATGAACAACCAGGACTTAATGTATTATCAATGTGAACCAGTATATTATGTATAAATTGCAAGAAGTGAGAGGGCTTAATTAATTATGCACTGACTTCCTTCTTATGCGCTGGCTTATTTCCTGCCAGCAGTTAGACATTCATATGTAAAAGCACTAAGAGACATCTAAATCTTTTTGCAATTCAAATATAAGTAGGTAAAATCAAATACATGAAGCAAAGTGCATATTCACCAGCCTTTAAAAACTTTCAGTCCAGATTATTTGACAAAAATGTCCAAATAATCAGTTCATATAATGGTTAATAGCCAACAGACAATGGAGAAATTCATGTACACCAGGTGAAATAAGCATTGAACACATCACCAATTTTCTAAGTAAATATATTTTTAAAGGTGCTATTGACATCAATTTTTCATCAGATACAGTGGTGTAACTTCAGGCCCAGGGGCCCCGATGCAAAAGCTCCAGCCGGGCCCCCAATTATTGCAAATAGTTAATAGTATTAGTCTTTTTCTATAGGCCAAAGGGACTTTTGGGCCCCCCTAGGCTGCAGGGCTCAGGTGTTATCGCAACCCCTGCACCTATTGTAGTTACGCCCCTGATCAAATCTCAGCAGCAACCCATCCAATCCACACAGGCAAACAAATCAAACGATAAATGTCCATAAATTTAGTGATGTGTAAAAGTGAGAAATGACACAGGGAAAAAGTATTTAACACACTTACTGAAATGTATTTAATGCTTTATACAAAAGCCTTTGTTGGTGATGACAGCTTCAAGATGCCTCCTGTGTGAAGAAACTAGTGGCATGCATTGCTCAGTTGTGATTTTGGCCCATTCTTCCACATAAACACTCTTTAAATCTTCAAGGCCATGGGGACTCCTTGTGTGAACTCTGAGCTTTAACTCGTTCCATTAATTTGATATTGGATTCAGGTCAGGTGGTTGGCTTGGCCATTCTAGCAGTTTTATTTTCTATCTCTGAAAACTAATTAAGTCTCCTTAGCTGTGTTTTTGGGTCATTGTTTCACTGTAATGTCCCCCTCATTTCCTCTTCATTATCCTGGTAGATGGCAGCAGCTTTTTAATATTTCTCGTTACAATTTTCCATTCATCGTTCCTTCAATCATATGACGTTTGCCAGCACTGTAGGCTGAAAAATAGCCCCACTCCATGAGGTTCCCACATTCAAATGTGTCTGTTGGTATGGTCTTTTTTGGATAATATGTAGTGCCTTTTGGCCTCCAAACATGGTTTGTGTATTATGGCTTACAAAAGGCGAAATTTTGGTCTCATCTGACCTGACTATATTCTCCCAGTATTTCAGAGTCTTTTCTACATGTTTTCTACATCTTAAAACATGTTTGAACATATTTTTTGTTCAGAAATGGAGTCTTGCATGTTGGGCGTTCATACAGGCCACAGAGGTTAAGTGCATTACTTACATTACTTAAAACGTTGGTCACTCTCAGTAGGAGAAACAAAATAATAATCTTGCAGTTGTGATACCTTGTAATGGCTAACAAAAATAAAATAAGTGATGTTACAAGGCAAGCTTTCGAGACATCTCAGGTCTCTTCAGCAGACTGGTATGACAAAATATTGAAAGATACACAATATTTTGTCATACCGTGCCTGATGAAGAGACTGAGATGTCTCGAAAGCTTGCCTTGTAACATCACTTATTTTATTTTTGTTAGCCATTAAAAAGTATCACAACTACCAGATTATTATTTTGTTTCTCCCACTGAGAGCAATTAGTATTTTCTCAACTGGCTAACACAGTACCAAATCTTTTTTCTTCTTACATTACTTAATTACATTGTTTTCGTTGAGCAATTGAACCTGCTGTTTCCACATCTTTCTATAGTTCTCCACAGGTGTTCCTTGGCTCTTGGACAACTCTTATGATACTTTTTCTAATTTGTTTGTCTGAAATCTTGCAGAGAGCATCTGTCGTGGCCAGTTTATGGTTAAATTGTGACCTCTCCACTGCTGGATTATGGCCCCAACAATGTTCACTGGAAAATTCAGTAATTTACAAATTCTTCTGTAACCAATGCTATCAGTAGGTTTTTAAATAAGGCTGTGAAGGTTTAAGACAGCTCACTGGTTTTACCCATCATGAGATGTTTCTTGTGTGGCACCTTGGTAATGAGACAGCTTTTTATAGGTCATCTGTTGAACTAGCTGATATTATTTTTCACTAAATGTAAGGATTGCTTTCTAATTATTGATAGATTTTAGCTGGTGTCATGGTTTTCCACAGCTTTTTGCACCTCTCTTCATGTGCTCAGTACTTCTTCCCTGTGTTATATTTCATTAACCATCTACCAGGAAAATTAAAATAAAACAAGGGTAGATATTTTAGACTATAATCCCAAGCAAACAGCCAAGGAAGCTCTCAATTGGTTTCGAAGAAAGAAAATTAACCTTCCTAGCGGTATTCCCGAGTGTGACTCGGGGTTAACTTTCACTGCTAGAAGCGGTAACCCCGAGTCACACTCGGGAATACCTGTGGCTGCTGTAGCTGCTCTCTGTGCGGCCGTTTTGTGGTCTGCCAGCACCTGATATGTTCTGGGGGGGTGCTGTCAGTGGTCCATCTCCCCGCCGCCCCTGTTACAGCCGCGGGACATGAGCTCCGGGGGGGGGGGGGGTGTTGCTGTCAGTGTTCCCCCTCCCCGCCGCCCCTGCTTCAGCCGCAAAACATGAGCTCCGGGGGGGGCGGGGGTGCTATCGGTGCCCCGCCGCCCCTGCTTCAGCCGCAGGACATGAGCTCCGGGGGGCGGGGGTGCTATCAGTGCCCCGCCGCCCCTGCTTCAGCCGCGGGGTTCATGAGTTCCGGGGGGAAGGGGGGATTTGCTGTCAGAGCCGAGCCGGCCCCGACCCCTGCTGCAGGTCTTACCTGCTCCTTGTCGCCGGCGCCATGTCAGTGATATGGCGCCGCCCCCTTCTCCAGAGCTAGGGCTAGGGTTAGGGCTAGGGCTAGGGTTAGGGTTAGGGCTAGGGTTAGGGTTAGGGTTAGGGCTAGGGTTAGGGTTACGGTTAGGGCTAGGGTTAGGGTTAGGGTTTGGGCTAGGGTTAGGGCTAGGGTTAGGGTTATTGTTAGGGTAAGGGCCCCGTCACACGGGGAGATATCGCTGCCCATCCATGCGGAGACGTGGTGGCGTGGCCTATCACCGGCGTCATCGCCCCTACGTCGCCACACGTAAAGGGGCGATGCCGCTGGTCCCATGCACACATCGCCCCATGTAACCGGGCGGTGGCGACCTGTCAGGCGATGGGAGCCATAGGCTCCCATTGTCCTGCATCGCTGCCGGGGTTGTCAGACACCCCGGCGGCGATGCTGCCCTACAGGTCGCCGGCACGGGGCTGGAGGAGTTGCCCCGTCTAAACGGGGGACGGCGCTGGTGGCGGGGGCGGCGAGAGCGTGCGCGCCCCCGCCATTCACCGCCGACATCTCCAGCCCCGTCGCCCCGTGTGACGGGGCCCTTAGGGTTAAGGCTAGGGTGTTAGGGTTAGAGCCTGGGCTGCAGACGAGAAGAGGGGCAGGAACACCCAAGGGAAGCTGGATGCTTCCCTCAGTTACCCTCCTCTCCTCTGTCACAGGGACATCCAGCGATGTCCCCACTGTGATCGCCGGTGAGAGCTCCTTCGGATGCCTCCATATGACTTCCTGGTTCCGTCTCTGTGTGCCGCAGCGGCTCATTGGAGGCGGAACTGGGTGGGAAAAAAAAAAGTATAACATTTCGGCCCATAAAAGAATTTTTTTATGAAAAAAAATGGGACCGCACTTAGGCTGCTTTCACATCAGCGGTTTTTTTAAATCGCGGCAGATGCGGTAAAAAAAACGAATCTGCCGCGATTACCGCATAACCGCGACACCTGCGGCACAGTTGCGGCAAGCCCCATGCAATGTCTATGGGGCTTGCGGTAAGGGTGCGGCAGATGCGGCAAGTGCGGTATCGGCACTTGCGGCAGGTGCGGCTGCAAAAAAACTGCGTTTTTTTTCGCGGCCGCACCTGCCGCAAGTGCTGAAACCGCACTTGCCGCACCTACCGCACCCTTACCGCAAGCCCCATAGACATTGCATGGGGCTTGCCGCAACTGTGCCGCAGGTGTCGCGGTTATGCGGTAATCGCGGCAGATTGTTTTTTTTCACCGCATCTGCTGCGTTTTCAAAAAAACGCTAGTGTGAAAGTACCCTTAGTACAAAATTCCTGACATAATCATACAGCCAGGTATAAGATTATTGATTATTGAATAAAATAATATTATTTATTTAATTATAATTCATGATTTTATGTTTCAAACTTTATCACATCTGAGAGGTCTACTAGAGTCTTCTTTGATCAGGTAATTACTAAGAATTGCAGGCCGACAGTACATAACACCAAATTTCCATGCAAAAAAATGGTACCGCTTTTAGCACAAAATTCCTGACATAATCATACCGCCAGGGAGGTTAAGCTGCTAGAATGGCCAAGCCAATCACCGAAACTGAATCCTGTGGAAAATATATGGAAAGAACTAAAGCTCAGAGTTCATTGAAAGAGCCCACAGGACCTTCAGGATTTGAAGTGTGTTTGTGTGGAAGAATAGGCCAAAATTACACCTAAGCAATGTATGCAACTAGTTTCTCCATACAGGAGGTGTCTTGAATCTTCATCACCAACAAAGGCTTTGTGTGAAGTATTAAATACATTTCAGTAAGTGCTCTTAATAAGTTTTCCCTGTGTCATTTTTTTCATTATTACACATCCATAAATTTATTGACATCTATGGTTTGATTTATTGACCTGTGTAGATTGGATGGGTTGTTACTGACATCTGGTGAGAAGTTCATGTCAAGAGCACCTTTAGAAATATAGTAAATTAGAAAATTTGGGATATTTTCAATACTTATTTAACTCGCTCTATATGTACCTTGAATTATTCTAAATGATTTCTCTTGTTACTGGTGCAATATTCCTTTAGGTCAATCTTTAATCCACAGTGGCTCATTTGATTCTGATTCATCTTCACCAGGTGTTTTGTTATCATTTTGTCAGGTTGCATATGCATTATTTAGCTGTACTTTTATCTTCTTTGGTACAGTCTCACTGATAATTGTAATTCTAAAGAATTTCATTTTTTATTTTTGTGTCAAGAAAGTTGTTAATTTTACTTCAGCACCACCTCTTTAGTAGGTTTTGTGTCTATAAGCTGTTTATGTGACTGTGTCTCCCCTTTCTCTCTATTTACCCTGTTTAGACTTTTAGCTAGCTGCCATATCCCTGTAGGCTTTACATACTGGAGTAGTAATGCAAAGTGATATTCAGTTGGAATACCAGGTGACAGTAATGCACTCTTCCTTTGTATTTGAACACTATAGGCCTCGTTCACATTGTGCTCCATTTTTTGTTGCTCCATTTTTTATGCAGTTTCTGCACCAAAAGCTGGTCCTCTTTTTGCAAAAAAAGCATCATAAACACATCATCTGTAAATCTTTTTTGCTCCATTTCAGGGGACACAGAAAGACACATAACTCACAGCCGCAGACAGAGACACACATGCACTTTCTTAACCTTCCTGGCAATCCCATAACGAGCCCCGGCGATGTCTTCCTTCTAGGCACCAGCAGGACATGTGAGTAATATGAGTACTTACAGGGCCTGGCACCATGTGACTCTCAGGACCTGCCCATGTGACTCAGGCTATCGGTACCGTACCCACAGATCCTGCTGATGCCTGGAAGGAGCCCATCGCCGGGGAGGGTAAGTAATGGAGAGTTGGCGGTGTGGAAAGTGCACCAGAAAAACGGAGCTCCAATTGACATTCTTATTATTTTCTGGATGGGCTTTATTCATCTTTAATGCAGCAGTCAAAAATGCTGACATCGGAACAGCAACTTGAAAATCCCATTCACTTTGCTGCAGATGCAGTGACTGATCCATCTTTGGAGCAGTTTCTTTAAAAAACGCAGCACCAAAAACTATTCAAAATTGGCCAGTGTTAACATAGCCTAACTGTCTATATAAAAAATCTCGCCTGATAGATGAGTGCTTAAAATGTGTCATTTGAACTTCATTTCAGGGGCAGATATACCATTTGTGCAATCTGGGCAATCTCATAGTGGCCAGAGGTATGAGAGCCACTTCACTCTCCAAAGTAGGTGGAATTGTGCATTATGATTAGCTTTTATACTTTAAGTGGCCCATATACTGTTATTGCACAGGAGCCCCTTTATGTGATTTATTTAATAAGTGTGAATTAAACTCTGTCTCTTTGGAAACCACATCCCCTTTTCAAATTTGGTGAATGACAAGAAAAACTCAAAATTTTGAAGCAATTTGTTGCACATCACAATTTTTGTTCCCCGGAACCAGACAGAATACATCAAAATAGATAAGTAGCCAGCATATTTATCAGAATTTAGATGGTCAAATGAGAATTGCATGTAGAGTAAATTATTAACCATTAGGACTTCCGGTTCCGGCCCTAATGTGTCTGCCACAGAGGTAAGAGGCTCCAGGCATCCACTGCCTAATACCCGCTAAATAAGACTGACAACCGCAACTTACCTGCACGAAACTGCAGAGGACCGACGGGTGAACCCCTGGGGATCGAATGGACCGTTGGCTCTGGAGCACAACAAAGGATAATGAGTGGGAAGAAGGTACTGACACCCCTTACAAGATGAAGGGGAGCAGGAAAAAGAGGGAGAAGCAGCAGCCCCAGCAGGAGACGCGGAGGGAAAGTGATGAGAGGAAGGAGCTGTTCCAGCAACACCGAGAGATCCGGCATTTGTGGTCAGACAGGGAGGAGATTGCAAAGGGGCAGAATACCCTAAAAGTTTTGAAAAAATGGCAAAGAACCTTAAGAGACACTTAATAGAGGGCCTACAAAATACAGTTAGGGACACTATACAGGCAACAATGGCAGAACTTAAAGAAGAGGTGGCACAACATGATAGCAGGTTACATGAGGCGGAACTACGCTTATCGAATGCTGAGGACAGAATTACTCAATTGGAGTAGGAACTTTCAAAGGCTAAAAAACTGTCCTGGTGGATGAGAGAAAAGATGGATGACCTTGAGAACAGGTCTCGCAGAAATCATCTGAGGGTGTCCCTCATAATCAATTCAATGATATATTTGAGCAAGAACTCATGACAGCCATGGGGATCCAAAGACTTTGCAGGGTGGAATGGGCACATAGGGTGGGCGCACCACCAAACCCACATGAACAATCAGTGGATAGAGTGGGAGGAAGTCCACGGGAGATGGAAGCACGACAAAAACCATGCCAGGCAATTGCGAGTTATCTTGATTTTAAAGATAAGGAAACCCTTCTCCAAACATTCCGTAGAAGGAGGATTTAAAGTGACAATATTCTATGACTGCTCAGCAGAAGTTTCTAAAAAACGGAAACAATTCAATGAGACCTGCAGCCATCTACATAAACACAATGTTCCCTTCCAGCTCCCCTACCCCGCGACCCTTAAAGTGGCTGATGGTAAAAATTCCCCACAAGTTCCAGTGGCTCCCCTACAAACAGGGGAACAACAACACCGATGACATCAGTGCCAGCTTCAGCAAAGAACAAATCATCTGATCACATGGGAGTTCTGTCACCCACCGAAGAGTACTCTGGGGAGCAAGATGCGAATGTCCCGTCAACGCGACCCCAAAGAGAGAAGAAACGGGACCCTCCAGGACAGCGACATGATGGACGTGATGAGCATACAACTGCAGTGGAAATATAAGTGCAAGAGAGATGAGTTAATGTTCACTTGAAGTAACTTGAAAACTGTCCGCTGGTGACTTCCAGTCCTGGGATGTGAGGGAAGAAGGGGAGCGTGGAGTTCGGAGCCCCGGTGTGGGTGGCATTTTTGGATTCTCCCCCTTTGTTATCATTCACCAGTCCCACTGGATGAACCTCTGAGTTTTCCCTTTTTCTCTTTTTTTTTTTTTTTAACTAACTCCTCTGTTATGATCTTTTCTTGAACATTGGATGGGGTAGGGGTAGAGGGAATTGAAGGGCAGACAGGAAATAGGGGAGACGTCAGATTTTTAAGAGGTAACTCTAGTATCTATGCGGTATGGGTGGCCTTTTTGGATTCTCCCCCTTTGTCCTCATTCACCAGTCCCACTGTATGGACCTCTGAGTTTTCCCTTTTTCTCTTTATTTTTTATTCATTTTATTTTTTTTACTACCTCCTCTGTTCTGATCTCTTCTTGAACTTTTGATAGGGGTAGGGGTGGAGGGAATTGAAGGGCAGACAGAAAATTGGGAAGACATCAGATGTTAAAGAGGTAATTCTAGTATCTATGCTGGACTGGTCTAAACATGGCAATTGACCGCCTTTAGGCTGTGTGATGGGAGCTGAGGGAGGAATAGGCTGTATCGGAAATATTGAAGGACATTACTTAAATGTATAGTTGGGTGGAAGGGAGGGATCCACTGTAATACTTGGCTTGGTTCAGTTGTAAATTTAGTTGCATTAGGACATAATTTGACTTGGGGGAAATGTTAACATTTTTCATGTTAATGGAAGAGGGATGAGATGTGCGCTAACGATATATATAATTCTACAGGTCTTATTATTGTACATGCCAACTTATCTTATCTTCAACTACTAGAGCATGGTTAGGATCCTAACGTGGAATATTAAAGGGCTGAGATCTCCAGGTAAATGATCAATGGTTCTATGACATATTAAAAAATTAAAAGAAGACTTAATTCTGTTGTAGGAAACTCACCTACACCAAGACAAGCTATTTTGCATGCATAGATTGTGGGTAGGGGCAGTTTACGGGTTAGGGGCATAGAGTAGAAATGCGGGAGTGATAATATTGATAAATAAGTCTTTCCTTATAAATTAATATTTAGCGAACATTACGAAGAGGGAAGACATGTCAGTGTTATCCTGGAGTGCTCGGGTACCACATTGCACATTCATAACATTTATGCCCTCAACACTGATCAGAGAATGTTTTTCTCTAATCTGCATGACCAACTGCTTTTAACAGATAAACAACGTCTTATAATAGGAGGCGACTTTTACTCTACAATGTCCAGAGGGGAAGATAGGCGGAAGGAGGTTGACATGGGAATTGACAACACACCTGGGGGGGAAGGGACCTACTTGATACCGATATACTTACCTTTGCCAACAACCTGGGGATGAAAAATGGCTGGAGGTTGCGTAATCCTTTGGGCAGGGAATTCACATACTACTCCCACCCGCATAGGGCTTGGTCAAGAATAGATATGTTCCTTGTCGGCGATTCGGTTATACATAAGACTAGAGATGCTGAAAATCTCAATATGGTCATCTCGGACCATAGCCCTGTGCTGCTGGAATTGGTGGAGAAATGCCCCAGGGGAACCGATTATCTGTGGCGATTCCCGTCCTTTTTAGAAGAAGTATGCCAATTTTAATAAGATGCTGGGGGAGTGGTGGACGTTATATACACATAATAACGAGAACCACCTGGACAACCTCAGACTATTCTTGGAGACCACTAAAGCAGTCCTGAGGGGCAAAATCTTGGGCTATACGGCTTCAAAGAAGAAAAAGGTAACAACTTTATTTCTCCAGTACAGTGAAGCAGTTAGGGTGGTATATCTAGAGTTCAAGACAAACCCCATACAGCGGAATAGGGAGAACTGGTTGACCCAAAGAAAGAACTTTGGCAAATGGGCAAAAATGAGAGACAACTTGTTCCGATCTGAATGGGAAGTGAAACTGTATAGATTTGGGGATAAGGCAGGGAAAATACTGGCGAACCTGACAAGGGGAAAATGACAAACCACAATGATAACTTCACTGCCGGACAAAGTTGGCTCTCTGACATCAGATCCGAAAAAAATGGTAGACATCCTGGGTCATTATTATGCTGATCTTTATAAGGCCCGTGAGGCAGACGGAGGAGGAGGACGTGAATGGTTGAAAATAAATGGTATTCCCCCCTTAGAGGAAGAGTATTTGTTGGCTCTGAATGCGAAGATTGGAGAGGGAGAGGTGAAGGAAGTCATTAAAAATCTAAATCCTAATAAGGCATCGGGCCCTGATGGGCATAGCGGGGACTTCTACAAGGCTCCTAGAGACCAAGTGGTGCCGTGTCTAACTAGAGTGTTCAATGGGGTCATAGAGGGAGAATCGTTATCAGATGAATGTAGCCTATAACAAAATACTACCAAAGGGGGACAAACATCTGGAAAATCCAGCAAATTATCGACCAATATCTTTAATAAACTTAGATCTGAAAATAGCCTCTAAAATTATAGCCAATCGCCTTGCGCTGATTCTACCTAAAATATTTTGGGGACAACAGACAGGATTTGTCAAGGGTCGTTCGGCAGTGGGTAACATTAGAAGAGCCCTCTTAGCACTAGATGTTGCGAGATTTACAAAAGATGGGGAGATGATAGATCCTGCCATGGTCAGACTTGATGCAGAAAAGGTGTTTGATAATGTCAGGTGGCCATGGCTGGATATGGTGCTGGATATGGTGGGACTCCAGGGGCCAATGAGAATATTTCTAAGACAATTATATTCAAACCCCAGAGCAAGGATTAGTATGCCAGGGTTCTTGTCTGATATTTTCCCCCTGTGGAGAGGTACCCGCCAGGGTTGCTCCTTTTCGCCTCTGCTCTTCAACCTGGTGGGGGAAGAGTTTAGGGGCATCCAGATGGGAAGACAAGAACTTTGGGTAAACTTATTTGCAGATGACATTGTCCTATACCTTCAAAAGATTGAAGCAAAACTTCTTAGGTTTTTAGGAAATAAAGAAGAACTTTTGCTATCCAAATTGGATTCCTGGTGATTTGTGGGGACTTGGCAGCGCGGACTGTAACACACCTTGCTTTCCCAATCCTTTGATGGTCGTTCCATGTGTGAGTGGTCGGTGGAGGTCCTGCAGCAGCCAAATAAAATCCTTTGCCTTCAAACCAGTTGTGGGTCTCACAACTGGGCTAGGTGAGTGTACCTTGTTTTACCACCCACGATTTGAGTGTCTTGAGTGATAGGGCACTATTGCGCCTCTTGTTCCCCCACCTCTTGTCTTATTGTCCTAAGGTGTAAGAGCATTTGGAAGAATTTTCAGGCTTCAAACTTAATAAGTGTAAATGTGAGCTGCTATTTTTAAATGAAAGAGTTTCTTCCCAGGTGAAGGGTCCACCCCCTACAGCATTACATGGCATCCCCATTGCAAAAGACCACCTGAAATATCTAGGAATTTATATAGCGCGGTCGGTAGGTCCAATGTATCACCTCAACTATGACCCCCTACTGTCTAAAATTGAAAAAGAACTCAAAAGGTGGGAGACTTTGCCATTATCTTTGCTGGGATGGTGCCACCTGGTCAAAATCATCAGCTTTCCGAGATTGTTATATCCGCTTCAGACCCTTCCTCTTCTACTGAAGCATGTGGATGTCACCAAATTGAATAGGTTGTTTACGAGATTCATTTGGAGAGTCAAACGACCCAGGATCAGGCTATGTATTCTGATGTCCCCGAAGGTGGGGGGAGGATTGAATTTCCCTAATGTACGTGGGTATAATCTAGCCTGTTTTACTAGACACGTTCTAGACTGGATTAGAGGCACAAGCAAGTTTTCGGACTTTACCTTGGAGTCAGAGCTATGCTCACTGTGGAGTCTAGTCTCTGTGATCCACGTATCCAGATTTAGGTTACCACTCCTCATAAAGTCGGCGACAGTCTTCAGAGATACAATAGCGTCTTGGAAGGTGGTCCGAAAAAAGCTGCACCTGGCTTGGAGGGTCTTGAAATATCTGGATCCGTGGACTCATCCGGCTTTCCCATGAGGTAGAGATAACAAACTTTTTATAGCCTGGCAGGAGAAAGGAATACAATCGATACGGGACCTATTCCACGAACCGGAAACAAGATGGTCAACAGGGAGAGAATTACTAGATAGGCTAACACTGCCGAATTCACAGGTGCTTCAGTAACGTCAGTTGAAGCACCACATTATGAACGCCCTGGTGAATGTGGAGGCGGAATACGTATCGAACGAGTGGGATACCTTATTGACAATAGACAAGTCCGCAGTTAACATCTCATCCATTTATGCTGTCTTTAGGGAACATCTGCTCCCGGTGGGAACACCCATACTGTTTGGGGGATTCGAACGCCAATTACATGACCCAAAGATAGAAGACAAAATTAGGTCAGGATGGAAAACAGTACATGAAAATATAGTCAATGAGAGATGGAGAAATTCTTATTTTAGGATAATCCACAGGGCTATCATGGGTTTCAACCTCCCACCACGTGACAACAGACCAGACAGAATACATCACTGCCCAAAATGCATGACTAAAAACAGGGATCTGCTGCATGGGTTGTGGGACTGATTCAAGATTCAAGATTCAAAGAAGCTTTATTGGCAGGACCAAATAGACTTCAGTTTTGCCAAAGCAATTGTATAATGGGAATAGGGATAGGGAATGTGGGGATGTTGGGTAGGGGCTGTAGGGAAGGTGGATGGGGCGGATCCAGGATGGGGGCCTATAGTCCATGGCATAGGGAAGGTGGATGGGGCAAGTCCAAGGTGGAGGCTATAGTCCATGGCTTAAGAAAGGTGGATGGGGGCAGATCCAATGTGGACGCTATAGTACATGGCATCATAGTTCTTTTTCTCGCAGTCTATGGCATTCACTCACATACCGCACTGCTATCTCCACTGTGCTCTCTTCTTCTCCCAGCAGGATAGATGATTTTAATTCCTCCTTCATGGTGGTGAAATCCGAAGAGATGTGAGAATCTCCTGAAGTGAGTGTCCCTCATTGCTGAGTATTTGGAACAGTGTAGCAGGAAGTGGGTTTCGTCCTCCAGGGCCTTCTGGTCACAGTGTTGGCACAGTCTTTCCTCCCTGGGCTTGTATCTCTGCCTGTGTCGGCCGGACTCGATGGCCAGACTGTAGGCACTGAGTCTATATCGGCTCAGGATCTTGCGGTCTCTGGGATCCGGGAGTTTTTCCAGATATGGGGCCAGTTTGTAGTCTCTCTGTAGACTCCTGTACGTGGTCAGTTTCTGTGAGCTGAAGATATCGTTCTTCCAGTCACTGACATACCTCTCCTGGCCCTCCTCTACCATCTTCCTGATTCCGGCTTTTGTCAGGTTGTGATTAGTGTTCTGGTTGTGTTGGGTTTGGCTGGGCTGTTCCGAGGGTCCTGGTTTTTCTGTTTCACCTACATGTATCAGGGCTTTATGGTGATGGGAGCTTGGATTGCTCCTATGTAGGTGAGCCCGGAATGACAGCGTCTTCTTTAGAACCGTTAGGTGCAGAGGGAATCTGCCCAGCTCGGCCCGACAAGCACTGTTGGAGGTGCTCCGATGGACCTGGAGAAGGCGCTTACAGAATTCCAGGTGGAATATTTCTGTTGGGCTGGAATCCCACCTTGACAAGTCTGGGTAGGTGTGAGGACCCCAGACTTCACTGCCATACAGGAGGATTGGGGCGATGATGGAGTCAAAGATTTTTAGCCAGACCCTCACTGGTGGCTTCAGATGGTAGAGTTTCCTTCGGATAGCATAGAAGGTTTTGCAGGCCTTGTCTTTCAGGGTCTCTATGGCTTGTTTGTATAGATTGTATAGATATCAGAAAGTTATGGTGGAAAGTTAGACAGATCATGACTACAATTGTAGAAAAGGACATACCTTTGGATCCTGCAATATGGACATTTCACGATGAGAGAGGAGTACAACTGGGGAAGAGGAATTCTCATCTATTCTATATATTGGCAATGGTTATGAAAAGGTTAATATGGAGATACTGATCGAAGACGTCAACCCATGTCCTCACGAAGTGATAAATGAGCTGAGGAGGACAATGTCTAGGGAAAGGATGGAGGCAGAGAGAGACAAGGATAAAGAAACTGATAATTTCCCTGAAATGGAAAAAAATTTATCATTTATTAGTTATTATAATTTTATAATAACTGTCAGACAAGGACATTAAAGCAGTTGTATATCCTTTCCGAGACTCTAGCTGGTATCACATGGAAAATCTTCAGGGGACATTGGGTAAATTAGAGCTATAACCCTCCACCACTAATTCTATCACTGTTATTGGGATGCTGCTCAAACGGGGTACATGGAGGGAAAGTCACCTGGTACAGGATTCAGCCAAAATGATATGTAGGATAATGGAACCTGATAGAGATCTGTAGACCATACTAAAGATTATTGTATTTTGTATCATAATATTATAGCATGCAGGTGGAAGGACGGGGAAAGGGCGGGCTTTTCTTGAATTGTTTAACTCATTCATTCAGTAACCAATGTTTCGTTATTTTGCATGTGGAAATATACTAATAAACATATTTTGGAAAAAAAACTAGCAACCATTATTTCCCCAGCTATGACCTTTCAGATCAGAACATCATTCAGATTTCTTCCAATAACCTTTCTGCCCTCATCAGAATACAGTGAAAGAAGCCATAAATGGTTCATAACAAGGGAAAACTTGATGACTTTATAAAATATTGTGACACATGATGTGTACAGGATGCACAGGGGAAAATCAATGTATAAAACATCATTCAAAAGAACTTGACTATCTATTTATCTATATATACATGGCCTTATTTTGAGTTTATGCTGACCTAGGCACTTTTGGGCAATGCTGCTTGCATTGCAGTTTTTTGTTGCACCTTGAAAAATCACAGCAAAAATGTAGCAGTTTTGCAATTATTATTATTATTATTTATTTATAGAACACCATTGAATCCATGGTGCTATACATGAGAAGAGGTTACATACAAACAAGTTAAAAATACAATGAACAAACTAACAATGACTGACTGGTACAGAAGGGAGAGAGGACCCTGCCCTTGCCAGCTTACATTCTACAGGGCAATGGGAAGGGGAACAGTAGGTTTGGTCTGCTCAGGTGGTGGTGGAGCATCGGGGCCAGTGGTGTGGAGCGCCAGGTTCAGTGGTGGTGAGGTGGCACTGTGGATCTGTAATAGGAGGCAGTGGTCGACATGCAGATGACAGGTCAAGAAGAAGGAGAATGGAGAAGTGACCGTTAGCTTTAACGGTAAGTAGGTCGTTAGTAATTTTGGTTAAGGCGGTTTCAGTGGAGTGGTGGGGGCGGAAGCCAGATTGAAGATTGTCAAAGAGAGTTGGATGAGAGGTGGGTTGAGAGGACAGTGTGGACATGCTTTTCAAGATGTTTGGAGGCGAACGAAAGCAGCGATATGGGGAGTAGCTGGATGTGAAAGTTGGGTCGAGTAATGGCTTCTTAGAAGACAGGTATAATTGTTGCATGTCTGAAAGCGGAAGGAAAGGTACTGGAGGTTAGTGATAGATAGAAGCACAGACCTTAGCCATAACATGTGAACACCGCCTTAGAGCTTACATTTAGTGGTGAATTAGACAGGTAGATTTTTTTATTTATAGACAGAGGAATGGGGAGAGGGAAGTGTGGCTCACCAAATTACTTCATTGGATCCACAGGTGTTTGTCTAAGTTGATGGCCTCCACATGTTAACTTGTAGAAACAAAGAACAATTCTGGCACCTTATTCTTCCATGAAATCATATAAATCTTTATTGTAAATTCAGATCAGCCACACCATTAAAAGCTTAAAGTTCCTAGATAGGGATGGGCGAATCCTGAAATACTCGGACTCGCTGGACTCTAACGAGTCCGGGTCCGAGACTCGGTACTCGTTGTGAGTCCAGCGAGTCCGAGTAGTAACCTGTACTTTTGCAGTGTATCTATACAGATACACTACAAAAGTACCCTAAAAGTTAATCTAAGGGGTTAAAAACAATAAACATTAATACTCACCTCCTGTACTCCTGTACCTTATGTACCGGGATCGGTACCGAAGACCTCTGGCTGCTACAGGACCTCCGAGACCACCGGGAGAAGATGGGGAAAAGGACCTTTCAGTTCAGCCAATCAGCATTCGGCTAGCGGTCACATGGGTTGTGACGCGGCTGCACTGCGGTCACATGACAAACCCATGTGACCGCTAGCCGAATGCTGATTGGCTGAACTGCAAGGTCCTTTTTCCCATCTTCTCCTGGTGGTCTCGAAGGTCCTGAAACAGCCGGAGGTCTTCGGTCCCGGTCCCGTTACAGGAGTACAGGAGGTGAGTATTAATGTTTATTGTTTTTAACCCCTTAGATTAACTTTTAGGGTACTTTTGTAGTGTATCTCTATAGATACACTGCAAAAGTACAGGGACTCGCTACCCCCGAGTAATTCCTAAGGAAACTCGGCGAGTAGCGAGTCCCCCGAGTCCGCTACTATTCGGGCGAGTCCCGAATAGTAGCGAGGAATTCGCCCATCCCTATTCCTAGACCAACATGGCCCCACCTTACACATTTTGGAACACATCAATAGTCATAATCTATAACTAAGGACATGTTGCAAAATGTGTTGGTCTAGGAACTTTAAGCTTTCAATGGTGTGCAAAGTGAAGGAAAAGCTGATAGAGGTTGCAAAAGACTAGAGACTGTGATGTAGGTTCTCCTTCCAACAGGAAAATGACCATAAATATACTGCCATAGCTACAATTGATGGTTTACATCAAAGCATATCCATATGTGTGAACGGCCCAGGCACTGTCCAGACCTAACCTATTGAAAATCTGTGATAAGACTTGAAAACTGCCGTACATAGACGCCTCCATCCAGTCTCACTGAGCTAGAGCTATTCTGGAAAGAAAAATGGACAAAAATTTCAGCCTCTAGATGTGCAAAGCTGTTAGAGACATCCCCCAAAAGACTTGCAGCAGTAATTGCATCAAAAGGTGATCCTACAAAATATCGACTCAGGGGAATGAATACAAATGCACGTCAAAAATTTAAGATTTGTATTTTTACATGTATTATTTCCTTTCCACTTCTCAAATTATTTCTTCTTAGTGTTTATTACATAAAATCCTAATTAAATATATTTACATTTGTGGGTGTAACGTGTAAAACCTAGAAAGGTATGAAAACTTGTTCAAGGCACTCTCCATACAGGTACAGTATGGTGTAACTTTTTTGAGAAGACCACCCAGCATTGAACGAAAAAGTGATCTTCTTGGAGGATATGGAGAATAATCTTCTCAAAGAAGATGGCCTTTGTGCATAATTTATGGTGGAAGCGAAAATATGTTGCTGAATATATTCTCTTGATAAAGGAGTGGCCTTTTTAAATGTGCTTCATGATATTTAGAATTGTTTAATATTAGTATTCATTTCTGTGTGACGCTTAGTTCAAATGAAAAAAGATAAAATTGTACAAACAAGAAGAAAATAAAAACATTACCCACAACAACCTGATGGCAACTGTCATTGTTAAAATGGTCTATTTGCTGCATTGTCTGTAAGTGCCCTCTATGGCTTCTCATTTTGCTGCAGGCAGGGGCCTTAAGTTCATGTGAAGAAGGTCCACATGATCCATCTTCAATATACCGCCAACAATACATATATATCAAATCTCAGCTGTCAAGAGTTGGGTTTTTTGTTTTCTTTAGGAGGTTCATTGTCTTGAAACAAACAATATCTGCTCCTGCAGTCTGGAGTTTATTTCACAGATAACAAATGATAAATTACTTTTTTCTGTCTTTATAAATTTCAGTCCAAGATCTTCTATTGAATAAGACAATCACAATGCATAAAAGTAATACGTCAGTTGTTTCATAGACACTGCTCGGACCCCTTTTGTAGGAAGTGCCTTCTCCTCAGCCAACCAGACACTCTTCACTCTTTCTTTAAAGAGTAACCGTCAGTTACATTTTAATCTAATAATAATGTAGTGCAAGTGATTATAATAAACTTTCAAATATACTTATTAATGAAATGGAAGGAAAAGTTGCACACACACATTGTTTCTTTTCCTGACAGAAACTAAAACTTGGCTTGTTTTTGCTGCGTTAGGGCCAGGTAATCTATTTCTTGCTGTATACAGATTATATGACTTGATGTGTTGACAGATTCCTTTAATGTGTAACCGCCATTTACATGTTAATCTAATAATAATGTAGAGCAAGTAATTTTAATAAACTTTCAAATATATTTTATAAATGAAATCTGGAAGAAAACCTATCAAAAACATTCTAGAAGATGTCCTCCCCAGGCTGTTCCTAAACCTGACTTATGCTCGTTGTCATGGAAATCCGTATTCAGCACCACACACACTGAATATGACCTTAAAAGAGTTTGGGGGGAAGCCTACATAGCATAAACTCTCCAGGCTACAGCTGATGGGGTGTCAATGTATCATCAGTTTACCTCAGGCTAAGAACAGTGCTGAGCTTGGTCAGGTTATCAGCACAAGCTCCTCTCGGTCTGTTGTCTGACTCCTCTGCAGTCACATCGGCTCTGTTTTCTGCTATCAGCTGATGGCCCCCACACAGCTCCCGAGAGAAGACAGATCAGAGATTAGGAATTGTGTCATGCCCATCAACTGATAACATGGAGCAGAGTCAATGTGACTGTAAAGGAGACAGATAACAGATTAGAGGAGCTTGTGCTGATAACCTGACTGAGCTCAGCTCTGACACCACGTCAGCTGTAGCTGGGAGAGTGCACACAGTGTAGGCTCTGGCCCCCCACCCTTATAAGGCTGTATTTAGTGTTTGGGCCTGAATACGGATTTCCTTGACAACAAGCATATGTCTGGTTTAGAAGTAGCCTAGTGGGGACATCTTCTAGAAGGTTTTCTTCCAGATTTCACTTATAAAGTATACTTGAAAGTTTATTAAAATCGTTTGCTCTACATTATTATTAGATAAACATTTAAATCGCAGTTACACATTAAAGGGAATCTGTCAACACATCAAGTCATATAATCTGTATAGAGCAAGAAATAGATTACCTGGCCCCAATGCAGCAAAAACATTCCAAGTTTTAGTTTCCTTCAGGAAAAAAAACAATGTGTTTTACTTAATCTCATAGGTTTTGCTGCTAATTAAAAACACTTGTTTTTTAGCATATCTTTGCTTAAAACCAATGAAAAAACTATGCTGAAAAACACAATAAAAATGCCCTTTATGAACATAGCCTTAGACACATGGTGCCGTCACACAGCACGATCTGGCCAGCGATGTTGGAAGCGATGCGCGGGTGCCCGCTCGCTTCCGACATCGCTGGCCAGCTGTCACACAGCATCGCTGCGGCCGGCGACACCGCAGCGATGCGGGCGGTGACATCGCTCGCTGGGCTGGGCTCAGCCCAGCGAGCGATCCGCAGCAACGCTGCGGTATAGGCTGGATCGACGCCGACATCGCTCTGGCGATGTCACACGGCGCGATCCAGCCTTATCGCAGGTCGCCGGTTGACAGGTTTATGGTTCTTCCCGTAAACCTGTCAACCTGCGACCAGCGATAAAACGCGGTCACGCCGCTCATTTACACAGCGCAACGTCGCTAGCGACATCGCTGATACGTCACTTTTTCGGCGATATCGCTAGCGACGTCGCCAGGTGTGACGGCACCTATAGTGGCCAATGTATATATTTTACATATACTGTAGTAATATGAAAAGCTGTTAAGCAAACCATTATCAACAATTAAAAGATAGAATCAACACAAAAACCTGACAAAACAAATTCTGAAAACACATTCCCTTTATGCATGCAGTCTCGTGAGTCTTGACTTTTATTGTGATAATGTAACCCTATAAAACTATGCAAGGGTGATATATATTATTAGTAATCAGTTCACTCATATGAACCTAGACACACTCTAGGCTTTTCTTTTAAAACATCACATGGCCAACGGGTGAATCTAAAGGATCATTTAAGCAACTTAATTGAAATTCTCATGTATAAACCATGAAGGTAAAAAGTATTAAATGTATAAAATATAGATATGGCAGAACATTTCTCCAGATGATCTGGAGCAGCACAAGTAGGTGCACCATAAGTAATTAGCACATAGTATATGATATTTGCTTTATATAAACTGTATTTGATCCTAGATCATTTTAGAATTGTTCTACATTTTCAATAAAATATATAATATTACAAAATTACCTAAATATCATACATGTGAACTGTGAGACATTTCTGTCGATAAAGAATAAAAGTAGGAAACCCAAAAATGAAAAGTTAATGGCCCTGATTCATCATTGCTTTTGACGAGTTTTTGCCTGGCTTCATTATTTTTCAACTTGTTTTGTTGTTTAAATCAAATCAATTCCTCTATTTGTACCTTTTCTAAATCTATTTTGTACGTGTTTTCTTGTGTTTTTTTCTGTTCCACTTTGTGGGCAGAGTCCAACTATGTTTTGCCTCAGTGGCCACTTTTTAAAAAATCATGAAATTGGGTGCACCTTCATGCCAGTCCAACCCTCTGCTGCTTTTTCAGTATGTTCAAGACAAGATGAAAGCCATGTTTTACTTTGTGCCAAATTTGTGAATAGTGTGCACCATTTCTATGAATTTGGCACAAAAAATGACATCTAAAGCTACATTCAGATGTAGCGTAATTCGGGTGTATTCCTGCTTTTACGCTGCGCTTTTGAGCACTTGCGTAAAAGCAGTGCCAAAGAAAGCTGGATATGCCTTCCAGCAAAAGCTACGGCTTTTGCTGAAAGGCATGCAGACGTCGTGCTTAGCTGCTTATTTTTGCGTGCGCTTTCACTGGAAAAGTGTGCATGCAAAAAGAATTGACATGGCAATTCTTTGAACTTTTTTTCGGCACGCTTTTCCCATAGAGTGAACTAGGGAAGATACAAGTTCAGCGCATGAGCTCCCATCAGGGGTAGGGATGTATCCAACCGAGCATACATACTCCCTTGGTCGTGAAGGGGTTAATACATCACCAGAAACACAATCAATATATTAATACATCCCCAGAACCACCATCAGTACATTAAGGTATCACTAAAACCAATATTAGTACATGAATACACCACCAGAACTCCTATCAGTACTATCAGTACATTAATATATCACCAGAACCACCAGCGGTACATGAAGGCATCACCAAAACCACCATCAGTACATCAATACATCAATACATTAACAGAAGCACTATCAGTACATAAACACATCACCAGAATTACAATCAGTAAATAAATAACACCATTATTGTCATAATTTCAAGAATTTGTATCTACCATAGCAACTCTATTTACAATATGATGTCCACCACAGCCCCTTATATAGTATATGCACCAAAGCTTCAAGTATAATGTTCCCCATAGTGCCCTATGCAGTATTGTCACCAAAGCCCAAAATAGAATTTCCCCAACAGGCTTCAATACAATTTTGTCACCATAGCTTCCAGTATAATGTCCCAAGAGCGGCTGATATAGTATTGTCATCTCAGCTCTCAATATAAGGATCCCAATAGTCCCCAATACAGAATGGTCACCACAACTCCCTATGCAGGATGATGTCACCACAGCCTATTCATAATGTTCCCCACATCACCCAGTATAATTTCTCCCACATCGCCCAGTATAATGACTCCTACTGATCCCTATATAATATGATATCCAAACAACCAATTATAATGTTCCCCACAGCCATTAGTATAATATTCCCCACAGACCCCATATGATACAATGCCCTCACTAAAGATGAGCAAACCTTTTAAAGTTTGGGTTCGGTTCGGTTTGCCGAATGGGCATATATCCACTGATTAGATCAACGAACAGTTCGCCAAATGTCGGAATATAAATTAACGTCGGAATAAATAAACGTCGGAAAAAAAATTATAAATTCATATAAATTGGAGGCAAAATCAAGGGCCTTGAAAACACCTTCAAATGGGCCAAAAAGCTTACAAATACAGCTCAAACTGTTTTATCTTCCTACACTATCACTTAGCAAGCTTTAGAGCAGCTGTTACCATGCTTCTGGGCTCTCTCATGAACCTCAGACATGCTCATAACTTCCCTGAGGTTATCTCAGGTTACACAGTGGGTATCATGCAGTAGGAAATCCTGCTGTGTGACCTTAGATAACCTCAGTGGTGTCAGTACTCATAATACTAGTTGTCTCAGGAGAGCCGAAATATCGTGTGAGATGCTACTGATATATCTCGCCGGTGCTGTCAGACTTCACGTTTGAGGAGCTGTGTCGACAGGGAATGTAGCGCAGATCAAACTGCAGTGATAGCCCTTGCGTGACCCTTTGAGTCTGAACTGCAGTAATGTTTGTGATGGCACTGCTTGTCACACTCTCACAAGTGACTACATGCCTGTTCTCACAGCATATGGGGGATGCTTTCTATGATTATGATCCCACTATATTGTTTTAAGGCCGCGTGCCCATGGTATGTGGCTTATTGCAATTTTTGAAGTACATTTGGAGTATCTGCATGTCTATTCTGAAGCCAGCAAAGTCTATGAAAGTTTAGAAGCTCTGTGCCAACATGTTTTTTTTTCCTTGCTGATTTAGTGCAGATTTTGGGGCAGACAAAAAGGAATCTGAACCACATGTGCAAGGAAAAAAAGCAACGGAGACACAGCACTTCTGACCTGTCATAGACTTTTCTGGCCTCAGGATAAACATACAGATTTTGATGCAGATTCTCAAAATCTGCATAAAAAAAGCATCAAACAACATACCATGGGAACAGGACCTAAGAGGGTCCAGGAAGACCTGCAGTTGTGGTGAAAGGGCTGGAAGATTCCTCTTACCCCCTGGCTACTTCCACAGAGACTTCTAGGGCAGAGGTGGCTAACTACAATCCTCAAGGTCTCAAAACAGTGCAAGTTTTCAGGATTTACTTAGCATTGCACAGGTGCTAATTTTATTTCTGTGCAGAGGTGATGATGCCAGCACCTTGTGCAATGCTAAGGAACTCCTGAAGGCATGCAGTGTTTGCAACCCTTGATGACTGCACTTGGACAGCCCTATTCCACAGGAGTGTGTAGTGTCTTGCATTTCCATACCTCAGACTGTCTGGCCAGAGGCCTGCAGCTTGTTTGACAGTCTTTGTATGGCAGTATCAAAGCACATCTTTGCAAAAACAGTCAAGCACATAAGAAGTGAAGTAAACACAACTTTACTGTAGTAAAAAGTACTGTATAAGAAGTCGCAAACACAGATTTATGAATATACACAGTATATAAGTAAAGTCCCACAGGAATCAACAGACTCCATTACAATGGTGCAAAGTCCATTAAGGGCAGAGTCCATTAGGGGGCTAGATGAGTAGCCCAAAGGCTGTAGTCCCGCCAATCCAGCAAGGGGAAGTGCAACAAGTGCTAAACAGGAAGGGGAAAAATAACATTAACAAAAAAACATGCCTCTCTCTTCGAAAAACTGAAAAACAACTGAAAAAAAGTCCTTCTTAGGATAAAATGCCAACTAAGAGATGGGTCACTGACCCAACAACATTCCTTTATTAGGTCAGTCCTCTCTTTATTCACGGTAGAAAGACTTAAGTAGCTTGTTGAATGCTGCTCAGGCTGAAGGTTGCCACTCCACATGGTACTCCATTTCCATATGTCCTTGGGGGGTCGCAGGGGCTACCAGGTGCATTCTCCACTAACCACCTTCCCCTCAGCACAACCTATCATGGCCATTGCTGAAGAAGAGGATAGAGGAATTAGGGGATAACCAACCCTGTCTTGGAGAGATTAAAACAACTTGGGCAACACTGACAGGCCCTTCAGGATCTATAGCCCCTGGGGGTTCAGGTGCAGCTGGCTAACCAAGAGAGGCTTGGCCTACATGACACATCATTCTCTCCCAGTCGGCCTCCTGCCACTTTTCAAACTTGGAGGCAGTGGCAACCTGACTTATGCCAACCGCGAACCACCCTTCCTGCCTACCACCTTCATGAAGGTGACCCCTTCCCCAACGTAGATTGTGTAGAGTCTTTTAGGAAGATGGTCACGCAGCAGGGTGGACTGATTGACAACGCCCTGCACCTTTTTTGGCTAGCAAGGGAAATCCCCCCTGATGGATAAATGCCACCACCTTGCCTCAGGTACATTTGTCGTTAAAATCATTGACCTTTGGCCCATGCAACCACTCTCGGGCGATGGCATGCATTAGTTAAATCTCCACAAGAAAGGAGACAGGACGGGGTGGTTCATGTTGTATTGGAGAGCTGCTTGGAGAGGGTAGAGGTTCCCACATGCAATTCTCCCAGTTGAAGGCCTCTGATGTGAGTGCTAAACAAGGCTGGGAAACAGGGATATTTGCCTCCACTACCACCTCCTCTTCCTTGTCCTCCTCATCATGTTCCTGGTCCTAAATTTGTTGACCCAGCAGCTGCAGCAGCAGCTGCAGGTGTACTAAAGCCAGGCATCCTACAAGATCCTCTTGAGTGTGACATCTGATGCTCCCAGCTTGCATAGAGAATTGATCACCTCCTAACTGTAAGCTCCTCAGGTCCTCCTCTGGAATCCGAGCCCAGCGCTGGATCCTGAATTCACTGCATATGAGGCGCAATGTGGGTAGCACTTTGGAACTCCAGGTCACATATGTCCTGTGTAGACTGCTCCGGTTCTGAAGCTAAAGTACCCTCAGCCTATGGGGTGGTGAGGAAGATGTCCTCCTCCAGAGCTGGCATGTCTTACAGGGATCCATCATTAATTTCACTCATCTGCTTCGTACTGCAGGCATATTTTAGTAAACTGTAGCAGAGAGTAGCCACTTTGTAATCAATGTATTGTCAAAATGGGACCAGGCTCCGCAGTGACATCTCTTTGCTTTAGCCTGGGGTCCCGCCTCTTCTAGTGCTAGGACACAATCACTTACAGGATATTATTATTTGCACAATCTTGTTGCCTAGCTCCTCATTAACATTTCCATTGGGTGGGTTACAGAACACACCTGACCTACATTACAAATCATGATCCCCATACCACAGGTAACACCTGGGCTTGCGGTTGGGTGGAGTGTTTATTGAAGCCTGACTTATTTTGAGAAGTAATAATGAAAATAAATAAGTTTAGAGTGGTGTATCTAATCGAGGTGCCACTCTTGGAGTGGCGGTAGACAGCTAATATTTTTCAAGATTTTAAAGTCTTTCAAGATTTTATAGATTACTCAAATTTTCAGCTGTTCAAGTGGGTGTATTGACAGATCGATGGATAGATTGATAGATGTATAGATAGACTTAGGCGGGCGTCACACGCTACGATATATGCAAACATATCACTGGAAAGTGCCTGATTTGGCATCGCTCCTACGACATCGTTGCGTGTGACAGCATGATACGACTAGCGATAAGTGGTCAGATCGTTAATCACAGATATGGGAACCGGACCCCATATCACACGATGTCGGGTCATTGGATGAGCAGTATCGACGTGTCTAAATGGTCGATATCGTTAAGAAGTTGTGAAATTAGCGATGCCGAAATCTAGCACGTAGGCGTGCCAGGTATTCATCTGTGTCTCGCCTCCCCTGTTGTGATTTGTTAACCCTCATGCGTTCTGATTGGCTGGCGTTGTATGGCACGAAAACAAAAAATTTAAACGTTAGCGGCTCCGTGCGTGCTCCCATGAAAGCATTGCTGTAGCGACGCTATGTGACCTCCGCCTATAGGGGCACTGGAAACGTCGCAGCACCCAATTTAGATTTAAAATCTTCATTTACAACATGTCCGGGACGCTGGTGCGTTTAAAAAAAATCGCACTATGTGGATGGTCACCCTTTCTCAGCGCACTAGCGCACTCTGCGTGTGGCATAGTTTTAGAGGACGTAACAAAGATGAGTCTGTATTTGCACACTTGTATTGAGACACATCACAGGACAGGTGGAATCACATAGTGCCTTATGTTTGCACGTACACCTGACCAATGGGAACGCATTAGTGGCCACCAATCATGGAGAGAGGGGCGCGGATACAAACCATGTAGCACGCCTATCTGCTCAAATTGAACAACAAACACGCCCACATTGAGCACTGAGTCGTTCACGAGGCTTCTGTGTGACTGCGTTATAACGATGTGAAAACACGATTGCAAGGTCGTCCACACGAGCGCAGAATTGAGGCATCGGTGAGGTGACTTACCGATGTCTGTGCGTGTTATATCACAAGAATTGACTTTTCACATCGTACGAACGATGCACCAATATTGACATCGTTGGTGACATTGTTACATATATCGTAGCGTGTGACACCCGCCTTATAGATAGACATATATATGAGATAGATAAAAGAATAGATAGATAAATAGATAGATAGATAGATAGATAGATAGATACTTGAAAAAATGCTGCAGCACTCCGTCATTAGATGTATCTTATGCCTTTATTATGGCCACGTGCCCGATACGTTGTCCTATGGTACCTGTGGCCATAATAAAGGCATAAGATACATCTAATGACGGAGTGCTGCAGCATTTTTTCAAGTATATATAAGTGCTGGGAAGACAGCTGAGCTGATTTGCACCTACTGGGCAGTGCTGCTCTATTTGTTTCTACATAGATAGATAGATAGATAGATAGATAGATAGATAGATAGATAGATAGATAGATAGATAGATGTAAAAAAAGATAGATTTAGTTATAGGTGTCAAAAAGCTTTATAATGAAAAATCCCCCTATATATTGTAAGCTTGCACCCTCTAGGGATATTCATGATGCACTAAAGGGTGTTTTAGCTTTGTATTTATCTAAAAATAAATAATCAATATAAAAAAGGTGTGGGGTACCCCTTATATTTCATAGGCAGCTACGGTACAGCAAATAACTACAGCCTGCAGACCACAGCTGGCGGCTTAACCTTGGCAAGTATTCAATCCAAAACAGAGGTCACACCGTGCTGTTTTTTTCAAATTATTTATAAATGATAGAAAAATAATTTGAAAAAAAACGGGTGTAGGGTTCCCCCCCATTTTGGATCACAAACCTAGGTAAAGCTGGCAGTTGGGGTCTGGTGTAACAGGGTGGCAGGTATTAGTAGGGCACAGCAGCCCTGAAACTGGTGCCTCAATAGGATTTTCCAATCCTGGTGCTTTGCCCTAGCATTTCCCACTGCCCTGGTGCGGTGGCCATTGCAGTAATAGAAGGGGTTAATGATAAATGTGTATTATCACCTGCCATCATCTCCTGAATTGGTAATGTTGAGGTGTCTATGATACCCCCAGATTACCAATCCAGATGCAGAGAAAAATCATTTATTACAAAGAAAACACAAGGAGAAAATTCCTTTATTGTAAATATAACACACAGGCAACAACCTGCTGTCACCTATTTATTAAGGAAAAACATACCTTCCGACAATAATCCACAGCAATGTCCGTTGAAGATCTGCAATGCTGCTCCATTACTTAGTTCAGACACATGTCTGTTTACCTGGGGCAGCAGGCTCACACTTACGGCGGTGCCTTGAGAGAGTTCAACTGAGGATTTTGCAGAGGTGCGCATGCTCTGTCCTCACATGAACAGTCTGATGTCACTGCTCAACTCATAAAGCCAGCTGCCAGTGTCTGAGCACTAAGCCAGGTAGACATACTCGTCTCCTGACTCTCCACTCATCAAGATGTAACAGTGCTAAACTGGTTTCTCGTTGTGGGAGAACTCGTGCTGACTGTGGATTTCTGTCAAATGGTATGTTTTAGTGATGTCTATGTGTTTTATTCCAAATAAATGATTTTTCATTATGTTGTGTGTTTTAACTACTTACTTATAGATTGACAATTGCCGAGTCTATCATGGGCCTGACATTAACAATCTAGAGCTTGGCGTCAGCTAGCTAATCCTCAGGTAAAATTAATCCCTTATTACCCAGTCTGCCACTGGCACCAGGGCAACTAGAAGAGCATGGTAACCATCAGTTCTGGCATCTCTCATGGAGGTGCCAATTCTGGGGTGGCTGCGGACTACAATTTTTAGCTTTGGGGCCCAACATTCTTGAGCCTCACCTTGCTGAGAATTCCAGCCCCCAGGTCACTGTGTTATCATGGTTGGCAATCAAAAATATGGTGAAGTGCATGCCCAGGTTTTAATTATTCATTTTTACAGTATTCTGACTGTTTGGCTGCCATACTACCTTCTGACCCCAGACGCTGGCAGAGAAGGCGGACGGTGCTAAGTCTGACTTTAACAAATCAACGGGGCAGAAGCAGTGAGGCTCATGAGTGGGCCTAGAAGCAAGATGACAGTGGTGCCTAAGCTTGGTAAGTAATAGTCTAGGAATCTAATATCTGTGCCAAAACAGTGGGGTACCAGTGTAAAATTGTTTGAGTTGTGTTTGGAATATTTTGGGCCCATTTGAAGGTGTTTTCTAGGCCCGTGATTTTGCCTTCCATTGATTTAAATGGGGTTTAGAAGATAGGCAAACTGTTGGCCTACCTCTTCGGCGAACACATGCCCATTTTGCAAATGAAACGGAACCAAACCTAACCTTCAAAAGGTTTGCTCATCTCTAGTATGCACCCCCGGCTTCAAAGAGGCGCACTGCGCATGATTTGAAGTTGTTTGGATTTCTGGCAATACGCATTATGATTCTCTGAAGCTAGGACATACTCGGCTTCAGAGTAGTGCACATAACCTTAGGTTCTATGACTTCCGATCATTCGCAGTGAAGCTTGCTGAAACTTGGGGTGCATACTACCAGCATCAGAGAAGCTAAATTGTGAGGGATACAAAGTTGCAGAGATGCATGGCTTTGTATGGTTATGCAGATGACGCTGCTATGGAAGTCATGTTTTCATGCCCAAAGGGGAGGAATAAGATGCTAATGGGTCAACTAGTCAGGGGAACTAACACCCTTGGAGTAGTCAAATCCCTGATTAGCATCTAATAAACAGACTTTAGAAATAATTTTTCTACAGATCTGTTTATGTATGCTTGAACATGGCTGTCAGACAGGGATTAGAGATATCAACACAAATCTGCTCCTTTTTCTGGGTTCATAGGGTACTTGACTGGTTCTCTTTAATTCTAAGAAAGACAGTTTTTCCAGGTCGAAGGGCACTTCAGAACATTGACTGGAAGCAGCTTCTATCAGTTAGTGAAAGTGATGCAATTGGTAAAAGAAAGCACTTTAAAAGGAACCTGTCTGGCCTGATAATGCTATCAAACTGTAGATATGTGGTTAATCTGCAGGTTACCAGCTTCATGAAAGTGCCCAGCTGCAGTGAAAGTGCAGCACTCGGGAGATAATTAAATTTATTTCTCCCAGTGAATGCCTAGAGCAATTAATGTCACTGCTAACAGCACTGAGGGCAGCAGCTGTAAGCACGCGCCAAGCCTGACTGACAGCCGGCGCAGCAGTGTCAGATGTTTCTATAGTGGTATACTAAAGTATATTATAAGCAAATCTTCACAGCTATTAAGTCTCTCTATGAAGTTCTTGATGATGCAATAAATCGTTGAGTTAGGGGCCATCTCTTTTCTGTAAAGCCATTTTCATAAAAAGCAATGATGACAGCACATGTTTGTTTAGAGCAGGGATCTCAAACTCCAGGCCTGGAGATCAAGTTTTCAGGATTTCCCTAGCATTGCATAGGTGATAATTGAATCATCTGCACAGATTCCAACCCCAGTGAAATGCTAAGAAAATCCTGAAAACGTGACCTGTTGGTGGCCCTTGAGTTTGAGATTCCTGGCTAAGAGGTAGCAATGGTTAACAGATGAAGTTATTGGTTTCAAGCTATTTTTAACATAATTTGCTTCAATAATTCAATAAGTATGACTGAGTGATCTCAGCTGCCTTGTGATCGTTAACACTTTTTCCTGAACTAACAAGATCACTGAAATGATACAATCAGATCATTTTGTGAAAGGGATGAAATTTTCTAGAAATATGATTGTTAAAGAGGACCTCACCCCCCCTGGTGCTTTCCAAAATGAAAGCACCACTGAATGCAGTGTGTCTGCTGCATTTAGGGAAGGGGTCTCCTATGTCTCTAGCTCCCCGTAACCTGTAAAAAACACTTTAGAAAGTTTACAGTTAAGAAGTCCAGAGGAACTTACTGATTATGCAGTCCTCCTCACCCCCTGCCTCTTTGCCGCCTCCTGCCTGTGTGGGTCAGGTCCTGGCTGCTGGAATGGCGCATGCGCGGGAACGTCAACACCAGAGCCCACCATGCTGTATCCATACAGCACAATCTTTAGCAGGACGGGCTCTAGCGCTGACGTTCCCAATAGCACACTAGCCGCACCTGAGAATCAATGGGGCTTACCGGATCGGTGCTGCAAGTCGGCCGTTACGTGGCAGATCCAACAGATGCCGCAACATCTGCCAGATCTGCTGGGAATTACACCTACCACAGATGTGAAAGCCCCCTTAGTGAGCTGGCATTTAATCTCTACGTAATTTATAGTTTTTCAGAGTGAATGATAAGTTCGGAAGGAAACAGGTTGAAATGGTTCATAATGGAGAAAGCTATTTTACTCAGATAAGATATATTACAAAGTTTCCTATATTCGCTTGTATTGTTAATTTACTGTATGCAAAATTTATTAAAATGACATTGACCATTTAATGGCAGTAAACTGTAGAGGTGTCAGAATTGGTAAATGATTGTTATTTGCACAATAACCCGGAATTGTTTAATTAAACTTTGTTCTTGCAGACGACAGTAAAACGCTACAACTCCCGTGCACTGAATCACTTCAGGAAAGAGTCGGGTATTTCAAATGAGATGGTAAATCACAGTTATCTGTACAAAAGGAAAGATATGTTACAATGTTGTAGATCTTTATGAGGTTCTAATGGAAGTCATCTACCAGAGTGGAAAAATATAATGCATTCTGCAGCCGCTCAATTGGAAAGTAAGTAATGTAATTAACGCTTAAAGGAGCCTAGTAAAATTTAACTGAGCTTTTCTTCAAATGAACTTTCTCCAAATCATACAGTTTTCATAAGCATGGGGAAGGTTTCTCTTCCACAGATTTGTCTTCCAATTTAAAATCACAATTATACAGAATAGATCTGATGACATTTTTTATCATAATTGTCGATGGAATATTTTTTTAGTTTATACGGTAAAGAGTGATTCAACAGGTCAACTATAGAAAATAAAAATACCAGAGGCGCTCCATGTGTGAACCGGAATAGACACTACTACGGGATTTTGTGAGGTGAAGCGGCTCACCTGGGAGGGATGTGTTTGTCAGGCACAACTGTGATGAACACTTTTTGGAAGTGGGTCCTGGCTGGTTCACCGATTGCACGTACCACGTTGGGGACGTAGGATGAATAACAGAGGAACTGAGTAAGGCGATGTTTACACTGTGCATTAATGATCCGTTTTTTGTGCTGCATTTTTGCATAAAAGAAAAACAGATCAATTTTTGTCATGCCAGCAGTCTACGAGACTTCTGAAATGCCATTCTAATGTCTGTGTACTTTACTGATAATTTTTTGTTGTAAAAACCTAATCAGGTAAAAAAGTACCATGTCCTACAATTGATCCAGTTTTGGAGCAAAAACGCTGAAGTTCTCGCCCTCCCCGGTGAGCCCATGTTGAACTCTGGTGATTTCTTCCTTCCATGCACCAGCAAGACCAACGCAAAATGACCTTACAGGACCTGCACCTCATGTGACTCAGCCTGAGTCACATGGGATGCAGGTCCTGGAAGTACTGTACCCAGAAGGATGAAATCACCGGGTAGGGTAATAAAGTGATTGTGTCTGTCTGTGTGTGGGTGTCAGTCAGTCTGTGTGTGTGTCTGTCTGTGTTCCTCAATACATTTCTGCTGCTTTATTTTTTTTTCAAACCTCATAAGTTTTTCATCCAGAATTTTCCTGACCACAAACGGATCACATTTTTTTGAGCACATAGCCTAAGGCAATTTGTTGGGCGCTGTCACAGGAACAGGAACAATGGTGATGATTTAAAAATGTTTTAATAGTTAAAACAAATGTAACATATCTCTAGGATGATCAGTCCTCTTCATCAGGCAAGTGCCTGATGAAGGCACCATTTACACCATATTATGTAATAGCAGCAAGACATTACCGAGCCAAAAATGACATCATGTGACCCACTTTCTGGCTGCCACAGTCTACAGTAATGTGTGAAGTCATACCAGGGATGAAAATTGAAACACAATTTTGTTAAATTCATCAGGGCTTGCGAATGGCTGGGAATTTGACTCAAAGCCATTTTGCAGAGGATCAATCCAACCATCTCTAATGGATCTCAGGCCCATTTAAATGCCTTTTTGCATATTTTTTTTTGTAAATTAGTTGTCTGCAAAAAAGCAAAGAAATGTCCAACTTGGATCTTTGTTGCGGATTAGGCTAGCCAATGTAATGCCATCATGGGGAAAAAAGGGAGAAGGGACAGCATATGCAAACAGGAGAAATAAAATACTGTCTGCCATTGTCTGATCTGTTATCATTAAGACTTTATTTATATATCACTTTTATTTTTGGCTTTGCTTTCTTTATTTATGGCAAATTTTCCGTGTTGCTAAAAGTTTTTTTACAAAGTCACAATTCAATTATGTAGCATCCTGTTAATTTACATTGTTTTCAATGCAGACTTTCAAAACCACTTTTCCAATATATATACATATCTTATAGCGTAGCGTATGGGTAAAAAACAAATTGCTATACTGTACATAGAGCAGCTAAATTTTGGGGAAAAAAGTTCCAAAAATGCACTAAAATTGCAAAAATAAACCACACAAAAACAATAAAAGCTCCGCTGGGAGGGCAATTTATATTTCAATATTGACTTTCATCTAGCATCTGATCACAGAAATTTTTATTATAAAAATATGACAAATTGACCAGGAAACCACTGCAATAATGCAATATTTAAAAAGAAACCTTACATATGCTGATTTAAAAAGAGAATCTGTCAGTAAGATCAACCAGCCTAAGCCATCTATATGGGTATGTAGGTCATAGGAAGATGAATAGCTGTAATATCAAGTAGCAGTGACGTAACATTAATATCATGGGCCCCTATGGGAAAGCTGCAATGGGGCCCCCAATTATTGCAAATCTTTAATAGCAATAATGTTTCTCTTAAGGCCAAAGGGACTTTTGGGGCCCCCCTAGGCTCCAGGGCCCGTGTGCAATTGCAACCCCTGCACCTATTGTAGTTATGCCCTTGCTGAGTAGGAAACAGACAATTTAGACAAGTCGATATTCTGCCAATTCCAATGCAGAACTGAACAGTACTGGAAAAACTTTTCAATCATAATAGTGTCATGAAAATTCCTTTTTGCTTAGATTAAGTTTTTATGTTGTTTTTTAAAATTTCTTTTGTTTTATAATTTTTTTTATCCTAAAATATTGTAATTTTCTTACTCTACCCACTAAGTCTAGTATTACAGTAGGATAGGATGTTGCCTCTTGTATTATACAAATTGCTTGCCATTTCATTTTCAGTACTGGATGGATAATTGATAAATAATGTCTATGTATAGATAACACAATATTAACCATTCACAATATATTTTGGTCATAGCCCACCTCTTCCCTATCTGTAGAAGGACTTCTGCACAGACCTCAGAACAAGCCTAGAAAGCTCTCTACATAGAGGTCAATGAGTCTGGGCATGTCTATTGATGTCTATGCTCCATGTGGCTAATGCAAGGCCTATCTCAGAATACTATTAGCCTTTAATTAGTTGTGTGGGGTCAATTGGACCCCAAGTAAATTCGTTTTTGTCATTTATCCACAAGTAAGATAGGTAACTGTCTGTTTTATAAGCAAAAAATGAGTTTGAATCAATAAATTTTATTCCCACATTAATAAGATACATGGTTAGATACACTTAGATAGTTTAACCATAGTGTTCATTGGAAAACAACTTATAAAAAGTAAGATAAAGTGTGCAATTTAAATTTTTCAAAAAAATAGAAAAAAATGCAAAAAAGTTGGTCTACAGTAAAAGATTTTCGAAGGTGATTCCCCCAAGAAGTGGGGTTACAATCAGCATCTATATATTGTATGTAAATTAGGGTATACAAAAATACCAAACGGCATGGATTCAAAAAATTCCCTGTAATTCGTCTATCACACATTGCACCACAGAATATTTTGTTAGTTATATAATTCCCAAAGGAGAAAAAACATATAATTAACACATATAATGAATACAGCCGATTATTCAAAGGTTAGGAGCTATGTTTATAGACGTGGAGGTAACATCAATGTGAATCCAAAGTGCATATAAACCCAAGGAAAGATGCCCTTCTATTATATCTCAAAGGTTAGCCTGCTAGCCCAAAACAAAGAATAATCAGCCCATGTCATGATGGCTACCCATATGTAGTGCTTATAAGGCGCTGGTGCCTTACAGGGGGTAGGAAGGGCCACTACACACTTCACAATAACTTCATAAGGTGGCTCTACCTCCTCAGTGCATCATGAGACCCAGATTCGACTACACGTGCCACAGCAACCCCACACAACTAATATAATAAGTATTTGGGCACAACTAACTGAATGTTAACATAAACTGTGGCTTGATGGCCAACAGCATAAAGAGGACCTGCACCCCCTCTGGTGATTTAAAAAGTGACAGCATCACTGAATGCAGCATGTATGCTGCATTCAGGGAAGAAGTGTACTAAGGCTCTAGCCCCCCTGCACCCCCAAAAAAACACTTTGCAAGCTTAACAGTTAAGAGGTCTCCTGGGTCGGATCTGATTAAGAGGTCCTCGTTGCTGGCACAGTCCTCCCTGCCTACTCCTTGTGTGTTCCACCCCCTCTATGTGTCTGCCGCCACCTCCTCTTCTTCTGGGTCTGCCCTCCTCTTCTGCTCCTGCTCTGTGTGTCATCAGGAGCAGAAGAGAAGGGCAGACCCAGCAGAAGAGGAGGCGGTGGCAGAAACATAGAAGGGGTGGAATACACAAGGAGGAGGCAGGGAGGACTGTGCCCGCAGCCAGAACCTTTTAATAAGATCCCACCCAGGGGACCTCTTAACTGTTAAGTTTGCAAATTGTTTTTTTGAGGGTACAGGGGGGCTAGAGCCTTAGTACACAGCTTTCCTGAATGCAGCATACACGCTGCATTCAGTGGTGCTGTCACTTTTGAAAGCACCAGGGGGGTTCAGGTCCTCTTTAATCATATTCAGAAAATGAAAAAACAAATCTACCATCAGAAATCATTTGAACAGCTCTTATAATATGCTGCATTTTCATCTTGGCTGGAAAAAGGTTTATGTGAGTGTAAGGACAGTCATGACTATTATCTGTATGACCTTCTTGGCATGATCCACTGTTCTCATAAGTTATTTGCTCCGTTGGAGTTGTATACCTTAGATATTATCGATGCACAAAATTCCGCCAGCCGATATCACAGTAAGTATTTAAATCTTCCTATCTATGCATCAACTTTCTTTTTAAACTGTGAAGATCGACCTTGCCCTTGACTGACCAAGAAACTTTTGTCAGTTATACCAGACAGTCATTAAACATTTACAGAACGGGATGCAGAAGCCAGATCAGAAGTTGAAGAACTGTTCTAATTCCTGAGCTTTATAAATAAATCACAAATTAGATTGCAACTAGATTTGAAGATTTTTCTGCCTTGCAATATTCTGATATAATTATAGGAGCTATAAGGTTAACCCATCACTAGGTCGGTTTGCTGTTATAAGGGGCCATCATTCACGTGTCCTTAAAGGAAATTCTCACTTTTTGCGGCCATGCTGTTTTAGCTCCAAATTTCGTGCTGTTTTCTTAATGTATCCTTGTAATGGAAGAGTGACATTTCAATCTGCAAATATACTGCACATATGTAGCTTATAAGTGCACTGCTCAAAAAAATTAATTCAATGTAACTCCAAGTCAATCACACTAATGTGAACTCAACCTTTCTAGTTATGAAGCAACACCGATTGTGAATATATTTCTCATGCTGTTGTGAAAATGGAACAGTAGTGATGGGCGAATCCTAAATTACTCGGAATCGCTTGACTCTAGCGAGTCCGAGCACAGGACTCGCTACTCGTTGCGAGTCTAGCGAGTCCAATGTTAATGAATGGGGAAGCGAGTAATAGCGAGTAGTGTGAGATTTACAAATCGCAGATGTGTCTCGGAAGCTTCAGCCTGAAGCAATCCTAGTTTTGTCATTTATTTGCATTGGACTAGTTTACTTTGCAACTGTAATCGCTGGCTGGGAAACTCGCACAGATAAGAGTCCTGTCTTCTTTGTGTGCTGGCTCCAGGGTCCTAGAGCCTGCCTGCTGCCTGATGTAGCAGAGCTGAGATTGTTCTCAGTCTGCTCATTCCCTGTGTACAGACATGAATGTCTGTGCACAGAGATGATGTAGCAGAGCTGAGATTGTTCTCAGTCTGCTCATTCCCTGTGCATAGACATCTATATCTATACACAGGGGATGTAGCAGAGAGGACATCGCGTTTTGGACTGCGTCGGACGGAAGAGGATTTTTTTAATTAAAGATGGAGTCTCTAATGGCTTTTTTTTTTATTTCTAATAAAAAAATTTCTCTGTGTTGTGTTTTTTTTAAAACAATTTAATAGAAATTCATGGCGGTCATGTCTAATATTGGCGTGACCGCCATAAATTTCGGGCTTAGGGCCAGCTGATAATACAAAGCTGGCCCTAACCTCTATTACCCAGCGTGCCACCGCCACCAGGGCCGCTGGAAGAGCGGGGTTCAGCGCCAGAGGATGGCGCTTCAATGAACGCGCCATCTTCTGGGGCGGCTGCGGGCTGCAATTTGCAGCGGGGGGTGCCCAGAAAGCTTGGGCATTCCTGCACTGCGGATTCCAGCCCCCAGCTGCTTAGCTGTACCTGGCTAGACATAGAAATTGCGCGGAGTCCCACGCATTTTTTTGACTCCGACTCCGAGACGACTCCGACTCCGAGACGACTCCGACTCCGACTCGACTCCGAGACGACTCCGACTCCGAGACGACTCCGACTCTGACTCGACTCCGACTCCGAGACGACTCCGACTCCGAGACGACTCCGACTCCGACTCCGAGACGACTCCGACTCCGAGACGACTCCGACTCCGACTCCGAGACGACTCCGACTCCGAGACGACTCCGACTCCGAGACGACTCCGACTCCGAGACGACTCCGACTCCGACTCGACTCCGAGACGACTCCGACTCCGAGACGACTCCGACTCCGAGACGACTCCGACTCAACTCCGAGACGACTCCGACTCCGAGATGACTCCAACTCCGAGACAACTCCGACTCTGAGGCGACTCTGACTCTGAGGCGACTCCGACTCTGAGACTCCGACTCTGAGACTCTGACTCTGACTCTGAGACTCTGACTCTGAGACTCTGACTCTGAAATTCATTAAATAATAAAAAAAATGCGTGGGGATCCGCGCAATTTCTATGTCTAGCCAGGTACAGCTAAGCAGCTGGGGGCTGGAATCCACAGCGCAGGGATGCCCAAGCTTTCTGGGCACCCCCCGCTGCAAATTGCAGCCCGCAGCCGCCCCAGAAGATGGCGCGTTCATTGAAGCGCCATCCTCTGGCGCTGAAACCCGCTCTTCCAGCGGCCCTGGTGGCAGTGGCACGCTGGGTAATAAAGGGGTTAATACCAGTTTTGTTATACAAGCTGGTATTAAGCCCAAGATTCTTAATGTCAGGCCACGTTTGACCCAGCCACTAAGAATCTCCAATAAAGGGTTAAAAAAAACACAACACAGAGAAAATTTTTATTTGAAATTAAAAAAAAAGCCATTAGGGACTCCATCTTTAATTAAAAAAATCCTCTTCTGTCCGACGTAGTCCAAAACGCGATGTCCTCTCTGCTACATCCCCTGTGCATAAATATAGATGTCTATGCACAGGGAATGAGCAGACTGAGAACAATCTCAGCACTGCTACATCATGTCTGTGAGCAGGCAGGTTCTAGGACCCTGGAGCTGCACAGAGAAGACAGCTGGACTCAGCTCGCAATGTAACAGCAGTTATCTGCGAGTTTCCCTGCTATCACTGGCACAGTAGCCGAGTCTAATGCAAACAATGGCAATCCTAGTTTTGTCAGCGTTTCTGACAAAACTAGGATTGATATTGATTTGCATTGGACTCGTGCGAGTAATCACTGGGAAACTCGCAGACTACCGAGTCCTGCGAGTCCCTTACTACTCGCCGAGTAACGAGTCCTAGCGAGTAGATTCGCCCATCCCTATGGAACAGACAACAGGTAGAACTGATCAGCAATTAGCAAAACACCTCTATAAAGGAGTAGTTCTGTCCATGATGGCCACAGAACACTTCTCTGTTCTCATCCTTTTTGGCTGTTGTTTTGGTCACTTTTGCATATTGTCATTGCTCTCACCCCACAAACCACAGAGGTTGCTCAGGGAATTCAGCTCATCCAGGATGGCACATAAATGCAGGCTGTGTCTGTCAGCACAGTATCCAGAGCATGGAACAGATACCAGGAGACAGACCAGTACACCAAGAGATGGGGAGGGGCCGTAGGAGGGCAACACCTAGCAGCAAGACCGCTACCTCCTCCTTTGTACACGGACAAGCTAAATAGGTGTCTGCCCATGGCTGTAGTTGGTTAACACTGGTCTAGGCACTAGAGACCAAGTCTGAATGCTACCTCTCCACCCAATACAGCTACGTCCTCATTTAATAAGGGTTGTCCAAAGACAGAAACCCCTTTAAGTTTAGTGATAATAACAGAGTATTGTCTTGATTTTTAATGCATGTGACACAAAATAGTTCATTAGTAAGAGAAATGATTTCCATCAGGTGGTTTTCTTATTATATAAAGTAATTAGCTGTGACTTGTAAAGGCTGGCCGTGTTGTCTAATAAAGGCAAAACATGTTGTTCGTCTTTCATTGTAATGTTCTGCACACGGGCCGAGCATATGTAGCTAATGATCTGTCTCCTGTCATTTGAGCAGTAATTCATCACCTCCTCTCTCTACTTTGTTTGTACAATAAAGGTATGTGCATAAATTATACTGTTACATACTAAAAATTACATACATTTCCCTTCAGAAATATTTCCATTCCATTGTGCCTTTAAGCTATCATCCATATGTATTTTTGCACTTTATGTGAAATTCATATAATTTAATTCAAGCATCTTCTTTATAGAATACAATGAACTGGTTTGGTTCCCAGAATTCCTGCAAATTCAAAAACAAAATAGTCCTAATATTGGATAATAAAAAATATACCATCATCAAATGAGTAATAATAAGTTACTATTGGCCACAGGGCGCTTCATAAAATTATAAAAATATATACTAATCTCCATGACCAGCTTTGCTCCTCCGCGCTATTGGTGTCTCGCCCACCAGGGCTGTGGGGTACTCGGAACCGGGCCCTCTCGTCGTCTGCGGGGTGTCACGGTGATGTGACTCGGCGACGTGGTCCTGGACGATGCAATAAAAAGTGGGGGCGATTTGATGAACAGGGAGTAAAGTTTTTAGTAAATGGTTGTGACGCCACCCGTGGTTTGCGGCCACCTGTAGCCGCTGCTGCAGTCAAGTCCTCTGGGGATGACGGGAGTTGCAGCTAGGATGAGGCGCCCTTCACGGGTAGGGCTGGTCCCCAGGGCTTCCTTGTAGATAGTGCAGTAGGGGATAAAGGAGAGTTATCAATATTCCCGAGCAGCCTCCTGCTGCCCGCTCAGTGTAGCAATCCGCCACTTTCCGGGCACGCAGTTAAGAGTCACACGCAGTTCTGAGCTTTCACCAAGTTTTACTTTCTGCTCCGCAATTCTAACAGTACACAGTCAGTTCTCTAGCGGCTCCGATACCCAGATTAGCAGCTGGGACGGCTCGTGAGCAGCACCCCCGTTCATGCACCTTTCGGGTGTCTGCTCTCTGTCCTGTGCACTAACTACAGTCCAGCCGGCATGGGCTTTTTGTGGGCACCCTTCCGGGCCTCCTAGCTGTAGTTCAACGGCCTTCCCTTCGTTGTGCCGGGAGTTGGGTCCGGAACATAAAGACCCCACACCCCGCCGGATTTCGTGATTGGGGCATGTAGCTTCCAGGCCACTTCAACAGGGCCGGCAGTCTGGTTCCAGCCTGGTCCCTCGATGTCCCCGCTGACTCGGACACACCTTGGACCCTTTCTTGCTTCCCTTGGTATGCAGTCTGGGACTCGGGCTAGCCATATGGGTCCGGGTTCTTCCTGTCTGGTGTCTCAGTTGACTAGATTGCTGGGTGTCTCTCGCTAGGTGTTCTGTCCTCCACTCCACTCAACTCCTTCCCCTGGACTAGAGTGTCCCTTTTTCTGTACTCCTGTACCCACCCCTTACCAGACTCCTTCCTAACTCTCCACCCTCCATCTAGCTCCTCCCACTATCCTGTGACAGGCATAAAGTAACTTGGACTTGGGATCGGGGGATGTGTTGGGTGTTTGTGCGGGGTGACTGACTTACCAGTCCATGCTGCTGTGACACTTAGTGGTGACCGGTCCACAGGGGTGCCACATTGGCATTGGCTGAAAGGCTGAGAGATGAAAAGGTTCATGGCAAAGGAAGTAAGTTTAGATTTTTATTTCACTTTACTTTACATTCTGGGGCCATTAATAAGGGAATGTCCAGTTGTCCCTGACTCAGGCCATGTATTGCTGGTATAACACCAAACACTAGTGAAACGGATTACTTACGGTGCTTGAGTGATTATCCTTTGAAGATATTTTCCCCTTTCACTGCACCTTGTAAAATGTTGTAAAGAGATGGAAATATTGTCATATATCCCTTAAAGACAATGTTATTGCTAACATGTAAAGTGCAATGTGTATTATGTATATTGCAAAATGTGAATCATGTTGGAACGAGAGAAGGAAGGAATGAAAGACTGAGTAAGTTCCTTTTCGTTATGATAATGGAAACCCTAATAAAAACTATTAGGCAATGCTAGGAAATAGCAGGCATTAACATTAAAGGAACACACCACAAAGCAGCATCATTCACAGACGACCTCCTAGTCATAATGTCCCAGTCTGACAAAGGCATCGCTGCGCTCATGCAAATTTTGTGATATTAAGGGTCCTTATCAAACTTCAAGGTACATCTATGTCAAAGGCTTTAAAGATGATCTGTCACCCCCTGCTGCATTGCATACTAAATGCAGCACTGAATGCAGCATGTTTGCTGCATTCAGGGAAGGGCTCCCCCATGGCTCTAGCCCCCCTCTAAGGCTGGTTTCACACTGCAGTTTTTTCACTGATCAGGTTCCATCTGGTGTGTGTGCCAAAACCAGGATTGTCTCCAAAACTCAGAACAGGTGTCAATTTTTCAATTGTACTTTTTCTCTGCAAGTTCCTCTCCTGGTTTTGGCACCCAAATTGGATGTAACCTGATCAGTGAAAAAACTGCAGTGTGAAACCAGCCTAAGCTTTAAAAAAAGACATTAGAAAACTTACAGTTAAGTAGTATAAAGGGTGGGATATTATTAAGAGTCTTCACTGCTGGCAAAGTGCTCCAGCCTTCTCATTGTGTATTCCGCCCCCTTCTATGTCTCTGCGCCACCTCCTCTTCTTCTGGGTCTACCCTCCTCTTCTGCTTCTGACGTCACATGGAGTAGGAGCAGAAGAGAGGGCAGACCCAGAATAGGAGGAGGTGGCGGCAGACACATAGAGGGGGCGAAATACACAAGAAGAAGGCTGGAGGACTGTGCCAGCAGTGAAGACCTCTTAATAAGATCCCACCCTTTAGACTACTTAACTGTACATTTCTAATGTCCTTTTTAAAGCTTACAGGGAGGCTAGAAACATGGGGGAGCCCTTCCCTGAATGCAGCAGACATGCTGCATTTAGTGCTGCATTCAGTTTGCAAAGCAGCAAGGGAGTGACAGGTCCTCTTAAAGCCTGCCTAAATGCCCCAGCGCTGATCATCAATCAAGTTCAATCTCGTTTTTTCTTTCGATGGCCACCTAGCTTTATTACTTACTTGGACATCAAAATTGGTAACTCTTTTAAGCATCTATTCCACCTTTAATTTAAACCTTGCCTAACTATGGTAACGGAACATATTAACTCGTGGAGAGCTCCCTTTCTACACTGGATTAGTAGAAAACATGTAATCAAGAGCATAATACTGCTTAAATTTATATCTATTACAAATGCTCCCCATCTATATCCAAAAATACTATCTCTTTAAAGTCAACTCTCTCCTATTTAACTACATTTGGCACAAACATAAGCCATGAGCTGACGACTATATACACATACCCTCTCATTCTCCAAATACAAAGAAGGGATGGGCGCACCTAATATTCATAAATACCATAAAGCATCACTTCTCTCCAGAACAATTGACTGGGCTAGAAAACAAAAAGAGATATTCTGGCTCTCAATAGAAGATCATATGTCACCCTTCCTACTTTGGGAATTATTATTCTCACAGCCATACTCTGCATTAAAGAGGAAATTTCAACATCTAGTTAACACGAGCCACGGTAAATTGCTGGAGGAAATCTTCTGACAACCTGCCCCCTCACCATTAACAGAAGTCTCAAACTTGCTGGGTCTAGGAAAGACTAGGAAAGCAAGCCAGCTTGGTGGTTCAATAATTTTGTTTGATCAACTATTACGTGACAGCGTTCTGTTGTCCCTCCAGGGAATAAGAAAGATTCCCACTAGTGATGGGCGAGTCCTAAATTACTCGGAATCGCTTGACTCTAGCGAGTCCGAGCCCGGGACTCGCTACTCGTTGCGAGTCTAGCGAGTCCAATGTTAATGAATGGGGAAGCGAGTAATAGCGAGTAATGTGCGATTTACAAATCGCAGATGTGTCTCGGAAAGCGCTCGCATTGCCGTTTTGGAAACCCACTCGAAGCAGCACACTAGTCCCTGCAAAAATTATTAAGTGCGCACAAGTAGTCGCACAAGTAGGTGGCGTACGTGCTATTTGCAGGTAGGAGAGCAGCAACGCACTGGTCTGCCACAGAGAAAATAAAGCTGAAGGGGTTATTATGACCCAAAATCTATCAGGTGTAAAGAATAAGAAATAGTACCTCAGCTAAGCCTCTGATTTCAGCTATTAGGAAAGCTGAGTGAGTAAGCTAAGCTATGAGGTCAGTCCTGTGTGCACTGTAAGGCTGCTCCTCCCTGCCTCCCTGCCTGCCTGCCTGCCTACAGTCCTCTACACAGTACTCCTCTGTCCTCCTAGTAGCTCTCAGAAGAGCTGTTTGGGTTAAATATAAGGAATCTTGAAGTTTCCCTACACTGACTGACACTCCCTATGATCTGCTACAGCATCTACCTCACCCTGCACTAGCTCAGATCGTCACAGGAATGTGGAGGAAATGGCGGTGGCAAGGCTTATATACAGCCTCGCCTCTCATACATGACATAGGCATCACGATGGACAGAAGCCAATCATAGTCCTGCCACAACCAACATGGCTGTGGCATTACTGAATATGATTGGCTAACATGCTTGTCCATCTTCACAAGTTTTCTGACCTAACACGCTAGGCTGTCTCGGAACATAACAGATTCTGTATTCGCGAGTCCCGAATACAGTATACAGGACTCGGATTTGTAGACTCGCTCAGAATTGCTCAGGGTACCTTTACACGCAGCTACTGGATGGTGGCAACAACCGGGTACATGAGAGAAATGTATCTTGCACCGCCAATTCAACCCGAGGTAGCGGCGTGTGAAGACGGTTGTAGCCACCCGCCAATGGCGGCACCTGTTTCACAGCACTGCCCTAAAACAGGTGGTTACCCAGCCAATGGTAGCGAACTGTATCGGCGTGTAAAGAAGGAACAGAAGGGTTGTTTCTACACCATTCTATGTACCTGGTATGTACCTGGGGCGTGACACAGCCTCCGGGAAACCACCCCCTTCAGCAATCATTGGAGGAAGCTCCTGCGTTACGATTGGTTGTTGCTGCATAGGGCGGCATATTTAAGGAGCTGACCAGTCACACTACACAATTGCTCGAGCGTCATGTATTAATCAGCCTCCTGCGCTGCCTGGCCAATCATGATGTTATTGCTTTGTCCTATCAGCGTAAGAGCGTCTCGTAATCCACAATTGTGGCACGCCTATTTGTTGTCCCTGCTGCACCAGGTCCGCCCATATTAGCTTGTTGTAGCGGTGTGTAAATGAGGTAAGGTGCTCTGCAGAAGGTAACTTGAGACACCCGGCGGTGTATCCAGAGATAGATGTAACCTACCATAGCGCACCTTGTTGCGGCGCGTAAAGGTGGTGCGATTACCGTTTGCAACCGTTTGTGCGTGCTCGTGCACGTGAAGTAGCCGGTTGTTACCACCATCCACTAGCGGCGTGTAAAGGTACCATCAGACTCGCTCAGACTCGCTGCTGACAGCGGGTATCCGTGAAGCGGTGCGATTGTTTAAACGATTTGGGGAGATTCAAGCTACATAGCGATGTGATATAGAAAGTCTAGCGAGTGAGAAAAAGTAAACTCTGACAAAACTAGGATTGCCATTGACTTGCATTGGACTCGTTACTGTGCGAGTAATCGCTGGGAAACTCGCCGAGTACCGAGTCCTGCAAGTCCCTTACTACTCGCCGAGTAACGAGTCCTAGTGAGTAGACGCGCCCATCCCTAATTCCCACATTATCTAACATTACCTTTATTCACTACATTTTGCTGAAAAAGACAATCCATCATCCTTGGCTCACAACAGCTTGCTCAGGTCTCTTGCAACCTATGAAACATTTTGTTCACAATCCAAACCTCCAAAAAAAGGTCCTCGCTACTCTATACAACAGATTGCTCTCTATTAACACACAGTTAAAACTATCCTAAATTTCATAGTGGGAGAAAGGTCTAAGGGTACCTTAGGCGAGGAATCTGACCAGCGATATGTCGCCCCGGCACCATCGCCGTGAAATTGCCTCACAATTGCGGCGTGTAATTGGGGAATTTGGCGGTGATAAAAAAGGTGTCGCCTGGTTCCGATTTCACAGCACTGCTCAAAAATCAGAGGCAATCATGAAGGCGACATTCCCGGCTTTTGGCGTGTGAACGGGCAATAGGGATGGAATTTGCGTCGCCTATTGATTTCCGGTTGGCGTGCCACAGCGGGCTGGAGTCCGCGCCCCATCAGCGATGATTGGTGGTGGCTACTGTGTTTCCATTGGCTGTCACTTCACACCGCGCCATATCTGAACAGCTGTCCATGAACAGCTGTCCATTCACCACCACACAATGGCAATGGCGTCATGTATTAGCCAGCCTTCCAGCCCAGACTGCCCAATCATAACGCTATTGCGTTGTCTAATCAGAGTGTTTGGGGCGTGGTATACACCAGTCTGTCACGCCTATGTTCTCACGGCGCTAACCATGCACGCTCACATTCCTTTGGGGATTGCGGCGTGTGAAGCGGTGAGGAAACTCCACCGGATTGGTTCCGCTGTGGGGAAGGCGATTTCTGGAACATTGCCTTAGGTTGAGGGGAAATTACGGCGTGTAAAAGCACCATTGACGATCTGATGCAACCATGAACAACGTGCACACGCATGTTAGATTGCCTCCTATCGCCGCCAAAAATTGCGGCGTGTAAAGGTACCCTAAGGGCCCTTTTACACGCGGCTACATTTCTTGGGTGGCTACAGGTAACTTACTGGTTGCAGTGAAATCATGGAGACAAGGTTCTATCTTGTTGCTGTGTACAAATGGAATAATCTCTCCATGATTTCACTGCAACCAGTAAGTTACCTGTAGCCACCCAAGAAATGTAGCCGCGTGTAAAGGGGCCCTAAGGGTACCTTTACACGCCGCTACTGGTGGGTGGATACAACCAGCTACAGGCTACAAATGTAGCTTGTAGCGGCAAAATACCCCGTAGTAGCGGCGTGTGAAGACGGTAGGAGGCACCCGGCAACAGATGCATCTGTTTCCGAGCACCGCCCTGAAACAGGTGGCTACACAGGCGATTGTAGCGAGCTGTATCGGCGTGTAAAGAAGCAACAGAAGGGATGTGTCGACACCAGGCAATGTACCTGGTATGTAGCTGGGGCGTGACACAGGCTCCGGGATACCGCCAGCCTTCAGCGATCATTGGTGGAAGCTCCTGCGTTACGATTGGTAGTCGCTGCATAGGGCGGCATATTTAAGGAGCTGACCAGTCACACTACACAATTGCTTGAGCGTCATGTATTAAACAGCCTCCTGCGATGCCTGGCCAATCATGGGTTTCTTGCTTTGTCCTATCAGCGTACGGACGTCTCGTAATCCACAATTGTGGCACGCCTATGTGCTGTCCCTGCTGCACCAGGTCCGCCCATATTAGCTGGTTGTAGCGGTGTGTAAATGAGGTAAGATGAGCTACAGAAGGTGACTTGAGACACCCGGCGGTGCATCCAGAGATAGATGTAACGTAGCGTAGCGCACCTTGTGGCGGCGTGTAAAGATGGTGCGTTTACCGTTTGTAACCGTTTGTGCGTGCTCGTGCACGTGAAGTAGCTGGTTGTATCCACCCGCCAGTAGCGGCGTGTAAAGGTACCCTAAGGTTAACTTCTCAGAAGTGCATATCAACCACATATACAATACATCAAACGGACTTTCGAGCTAAATTAGGTTTAAAGAAAACATATAAAATAGCTGCACGATGATACAAAACCCACTCAAAACCCATAAATGACACCTCTCCATTCCTGATCAGTACTGGAGGTGTGAGAAAAGTAAGGGGTCCTACCTACATGTATGGTGGTCCTGTCCATTGGTCCAGATCTTGTAGAAGGAAGTCTCGATCCTCATAACTGAACTACTACACCTTCAGGCTGACATTACCCCTGAGTAAATCTTCTTAAATTTCCTCATCTGGCCAAAAAACTAACCACTGTCCAAACTAACCTCATTTATTATTGCAGCTTGCAAACTCGTGATCCCTCCACTGTGGCGTGCATATAAAATGCCACTCAAGGAGCACCTTCTTATAAAACTGGACCAACACTATTGTAATGAAGAGCTGGCAGCTCTTACTCAACACAACATGGCCCCCTTCCAGAGAGTTTGGAAACCTTGGCTAGATCTTAGAGACGAGTCACCCAAGTTTACTTCCTACTCTAAAGCCATTACTTAACAGGAGAGAAACATAACAGAACATAACTGTGAAACCCAGTTAGATGTAAAATATCCAATTGATCTCACTTAACTCAGTTACCCAACTTACACAATAATAACTGAAATAGGTTCTACCGGACCGTTCTGATACCCCTCAATCTCGCCTCCCTACCCTCCACCCCCCTCCTACTTTTCCTACTTCTCCCCATAACTAACCTTTACCATCTGTCTATACAGTATATCTATATTCATCTCTCTTGCATTCTACCCTTAAAAATCCATTAGTTTTATGGAAAGGCAACAATCTTTATAATATCAATTTGATTCAAACAATGTCATTAACTAATAATTTTGTGAGAAGAAAGTCATATTTCAGATCTTCTGCACCTCATGTAGCACCAAGGCCCTTCTATCTCACACTGCCTTTGATTGTATTTACATATCCATATACATTTTATAATGCTTTTGATTGTTCTTGTTATATAATGGTTATACTAAATGTGAATAAAACATTGAAGAGAAAAAGAAAAACTGAGATGGGTTCTTAAGAAGGAAGCTCAACAGCGAGGCCCTAAGCAGTTTGTAACTCTTAAAGGTAACGGGCCAGGATGGAACAATATGTGAGATGATGTACCCAGGCGTGAGTCCCCTAAGCATCAGGGGAAGCTAAAGTCCTGCAATATTGGTAAGAATGTTCCTTTACAATGAGGATAAGACTTGGAACTGCAGGGAGGAAAGAATGACTCTCACAGTCTGTACTGTAATCTTCAACTGGGTGATGATGAAACAAGCAGGACTAGTTAGGACAAGAATTAGTGAGATAGAAGGAGTAGAGAGACCGTTTATGGAGATACTCTATCTTAATGAAGAAACTGAGGAGACATTATGTGCCCGATATACAATGTGTATGTTTCCACGTTTTCTCGGTTTTCCAGATGGTCGAGGATGACCATCAGTAAAGCAGGGGAAATGTAAGGAGATGTTCCCCTTTGAAAACACCAATTTATTGTTAAGATATAAAGTGTAATGTGTATTATATTGTGCATTATTGAGTAATGTGAATCATGTTGTTATGCATGGTAATGTTGACTTGTATGGTGTTTTGCACTGTCCTGTGAGCAAGCTGTGTTCTGCACAGCAACAAGCAGTGAATGGGTTAAAAAAGTATTTAAGGTTTTGGGACTAACTCATAGTGTGAATGATTAGTGCATTGTGACAGTGACTTTTTCCTAATGGAAAATCAGAGAGGGCTCGGTGAGTGTCGGAGTCGGACGTAAGGTCTGGGTAGTTGACAATGCTGCATGAAGAGGGTGTCTTTGAACCTAGAGGAGACTGGAGCAGGTAATAGTATGATCCAGAAAGCAGAGTAAAGAGAGAGGTGGCCGTGACACATAGTGATCAAATGTACTAGGATCAGAGTACTGACCGAAGAAAAGATAGACCAAGTGAGATGGGTCCTTAAGTAGGTAATTTGGCAGCAAGGCCTTAAGCAGTTTACCACTCTTAAAGGTAAGAGGTCAGGATGGAACAATACGTGACACGAAGTGAGTGCCCTGCGCAGGAGTCCTCTTAGCGTCAGAGAGCTTAAATGGGAACCAGCTAGCTGGATTTAGGGCTGCAATGTGAACCCAGTGCATTACAGGTAGTGGGATCCTGAATACACTGTTAACTTTACTTGAATGATTCCAAGTTTGATTGCAGAGAAAGTGTCATAAAACTCCTAGAAAGCAAGGCAGCAGATGATTGATGTGTGCAGCACTGCATCACTATTTAAGGTTGTCTTTTTCTTTTTCCTTTTCTGTGGGCATGCCTTTCAGCTGTAAGCCAAATCCTCCCCCCTCTCTCTCTCAGCTCTGCAGTACTTTCAGTTTCAGTACTTTATGATGAGAGGGAAAGGGGTTTGGCATGCTTTGATAAAGGGTAGTTCATACCAGAAACACGTCTTCTTTTTATGTATCGCACTTTTCAATCTATCTTCAAAAAACAAGAATTTTAACCAGATAGATTATGCTGGATCTGATTACTGCCTTTTCAACTATTGAGGTTTGGGTGATGTTAGGGTCCAGAAAAGACCTTTATTTAAAGTCCGGCTGACAATGCAGAACCCTAACCCTCACGGGTCCGCTCATCTCTAGTCAAAGAGAGAAAAAATCTAAATGCTAAAAGTCAGTTTTATTCGGCCACTTCACTTCTCTAAATAGATGCAATAATGTGCAATCAAAGCATCACATATATCCCACTTTGGTACCAATAACCAATAAACACATCAGCTCACCATGCAAAAACACAAGAACTCATAAAGCTCACCAGAATAAATATAAACATTATGGGTCTTGGAGCAGCAATTTTATTTTCTAAGGCTAGGGTCACACTTAAAAATAGAATTGCGTTCACCGCATCCAGATCCGGATGCGGTGAACGCAATTGCCTTTACACACATTTTTTTGGAAAAATGTGTGCAGAATACCGCACTCCAGTAACCGGATTGCTCAGGATTAGGGATGGGCGAATCTACTCGCTAGGACTCGTTACTCGGCGAGTAGTAAGGGACTCGCAGGACTCGGTACTCTGCGAGTTTCCCAGTGATTACTCGCACAGTAAACGAGTCCAATGCAAATAAATATCAATCCTAGTTTTGTCAGAGACGCTGACAAAACTAGGATTGCCTTAGACTCGGCTACTGTGCCAGTGATAGCAGGGAAACTCGCAAAGTAACTGCTGTTACTTTGCGAGCCGAGTCCAGCTCTCTTCTCTGTGCAGGCTGCCGCAGCTCCAGGGTCCTAGAGCCCGCCTGCTCACAGAGATGATGTAGCAGTGCTGAGATTGTTCTCAGTCTGCTCATTTCCTGTGCATAGACATCTATATCTATGCACAGGGGATGTAGCAGAGAGGACATCGCGTTTTGGACTACGTCGGACGGAAGAGGATTTTTTTAATTAAAGATGGAGTCCCTAATGGCTTTTTTTTTTATTTCTAATAAAAATTTTCTCTGTGTTGTGTTTTTTTAACCCTTTATTGGAGAATCTTAGTGGCTGGGTCAAACGTGGCCTGACATTAAGAATCTCGGGCTTAATACCAGCTTGTATAACAAAGCTGGTATTAACCCCTTTATTACCCAGCGTGCCACCGCCACCAGGGCCGCTGGAAGAGCGGGGTTCAGCGCCAGAGGATGGCGCTTCAATGAATGCGCCATCTTCTGGGGCGGCTGTGGGCTGCAATTTGCAGCGGGGGGTGCCCAGAAAGCTTGGGCATCCCTGCGCTGCGGATTCCAGCCCCCAGCTGCTTAGCTGTACCTGGCTAGACATAGAAATTGCGCAGAGCCCCACGCATTTTTTTTTTTTTATTATTTCATGAAATTCATGAAATAATTAAAAAAAAAGGGCTCCCCTATATTCTTGTGTCCGGTCAGGTACAAATAGGCACCTGGGGGTTGGGGGCAGCCCGTCGCTGCCTGCTGGATCCGGCTGGTTCCAGAAATACGGCGAAGCCCATGTAATTTTTTTTCTGAAAAATCAATAAAACAATGTAAATAAAAGGGACTGCATCTTTATTAACCCCTGGACCATGGGCGAGGGGTTAATAAAGATGCAGTCCCTTTTTTAGGATTGTTTTATTGATTTTTCAGAAAAAAAAATTACATGGGCTTCGCCGTATTTCTGGAACCAGCCGGATCCAGCAGGCAGCGACGGGCTGCCCCCAACCCCCAGGTGCCTATTTGTACCTGGCCGGACACAAGAATATAGGGGAGCCCTTTTTTTTTATTATTTCAGGAATTTCATGAAATAATTTTAAAAAAATGCGTGGGGCTTCGCGCAATTTCTATGTCTAGCCAGGTACAGCTAAGCAGCTGGGGGCTGGAATCCGCAGCGTGGGGATGCCCAAGCTTTCTGGGCACCCCCCGCTGCAAACTGCAGCCCGCAGCCACCCCAGAAGATGGCGCGTTCATTGAAGCGCCATCCTCTGGCACTGAACCCCGCTCTTCCAGCGGCCCTGGTGGTGGTGGCACGATGGGTAATAAAGAGGTTAGGACCAGCTTTGTATTATCAGCTGGCCCTAAGCCCGAAATTTATGGCAGTCTCGCCAATATTAGACATGACCGCCATGAATTTCTATTAAATTGTTTTAAAAAAAAACAACACAGAGAAAATTTTTTATTAGAAATAAAAAAAAAAGCCATTAGGGACTCCATCTTTAATTTAAAAAATCCTCTTCCGTCCGACGCAGTCCAAAACGCGATGTCCTCTCTGCTACATCCCCTGTGCATAGATATAGATGTCTATGCACAGGGAATGAGCAGACTGAGAACAATCTCAGCTCTGCTACATCAGGCAGCAGGCGGGCTCTAGGACCCTGGAGCTGTGGCAGCCTGCACACAGAGCAGACAGGACTCTTATCTGTGCGAGTTTCCCAGCGATTACTTGCAAAGTAAACGAGTCCAATGCAAATCAATGAAAAAACTAGGATTGCTTCAGGCTGAAGCTTCCGAGACACATGTGTGATTTATAAATCGCACACTACTCGCTATTACTCGCTTCCCCATTCATTAACATTGGACTCGCTAGACTCGCAACGAGTGGCGAGTCCCGGGCTCAGACTCGCTAGAGTCAAGCGATTCCGAGTAATTTAGGATTCGCCCATCACTACTCAGGATATGTAGTCCTGAGCAATCCGGCTACTGCATAGTTTGTTCATCCCTGCTGCTGCAGGGATGAGCAAACTGTTCTCCGTCTATAAAAATGATAAATTTAATAAATAAATGATTACTTGACGTCTCTAGGGGGGGCTTAGTCCCCCTAGAGACCGTACGCCCACTCAGGTGGGCTTCTCCTGCAATGTCCACATGCGACGGGCTCCTCATAGCTCCGTGCATGACCCCCATTCATTTTGAGGCTATAGGCAGGGCTGTGTGCTGATGCCTCCGCCCACTAATTAATTATGCCCGCCCCCTCTGGCCTTGCTCCAGTGTTGAGAGGGAGGCCCCGTCATGAAAGGGGTGGGGATATTGGTATGACGCGATGTTAGTCCCGCCCCTTTTATGACGCGGCCTCCCTCTCAACACTAGAGCAAGGCCAGAGGGGGCGGGCATAATTAATTAGCGGGCGGAGGCATCAGCACACAGCCCCGCCTATGGCTGCAAAATGAAACTGGAACTGCTTGGCACAGCATGTAACTATAAGCTCAATTCTGTACTTTAATACTTAGTTTTTGTCACCAAAAGGGAGACCTAGAAAACAGGGGTGCAGGGACCCCTCTATATAGATAGGGGGGGGAGGGTGAGTTTGGGGGTCATGCACGGAGCTATGAGGAGCCCGTCGTATGTGGACATTGCAGGAGAAGCCCACCTGAGTGGGTGTATGGTCTCTAGGGGACTAAGCCCCCCCTAGAGACATCAAGCAATCACTTATTTATTAAATTTATCATTTTTATAGACGGAGAATAGTTTGCTCATCCCTGCAGCAGCAGGGATGAAAAAACTATGCAGTAGCCGGATTGCTCAGGATTACACATCCTGAGCAATACAGTTACTGGAGTGCGGATGCTAGAACCGCTCCGAAAACTGTGGCCTGCATGATTTTTCACGCAGGCTGCAGAGCCGGAGACGGACACCGGATTGCTTGTGAAGCAATCCGGTGTTTAGCATTGGCTTCTATGAGGAGCGTTTCTTGATCCGGTTTTGAGCTTTTTGAAAGCTCACAACCGGGTCAGGTTTTAAAAAAAAAACGTAGATGTGACCCTCGCCTAAATTTCTGAATTTTTTTACCACTAAAATAATACATGAGGCTGATGAGGCTGCTTAGTTCAGGTCAGTGAAAGAAAGAATGCGCATATAGGGTCTTATCTCAATAACACACTTTCACTTGTCGATGTGGAATTGCTCACCTTTGTCAGTTGTGAAACCCACAACTGGTAGAATAGCGTACAAGCAGCTGCTGCAGGGACCGCACTCTCAACGGTGACCGTGGTCGTGATGTAGATTCTTGGACAAAGTGCTTCGGTGTCCGCGCTGCTGCTCCGAGACTAAAGAAACACAGACACGGGAATGTCTGGTACAGATACAGCCTTTATTTTCCGAAGCGTTTCGGAGCCTACTCCCGAGCTCCTTCCTCAGGGAACAACCCTGTTTCCTGAGGAAGGAGCTCGGGAGTAGGCTCCGAAACGCGTCGGAAAATAAAGGCTGTAGCTGTACCAGACATACCCGTGTCTGTGTTTCTTTAGTCTCGGAGCAGCAGCGCGGACACCGAAGCACTTTGTCCAAGAATCTAGTTCAGGTCAGAACGCGCAAAGAAAGTCTCTGTATCTTAGTGTGCAGTCAGGCCATAAAATGCAGATGTGTAAAACCAGCTGAACGTTTGCTATGTTCATAACAGTCAAGAAATCCAATGTCCTGACTTCCACGTAGAAAATGAAGTCCAGTGTAAACAATAAGGCCTAGGTAAGGACTAACAAACTTTGTGGCACAACTATCTGTCACTTTTGCACAACCTAAGTTGATAATAGCTCCTAAAATTTTCTGCAGAACAGCAGGGTATCCACAGCAAAATAAAACCTTGAAGCTATCACATCATGTGGTAAAGCACAGCAAATCATAGGGGGTATCAGAGACACTAAAAAAGCTGAAGCAGGGAAAGCAGCAGCCATTTCAAGGTTTTATTGCCTATAGAGAGAGGACATCAGAGTACACAGCATTATAGAGAGATAAATTATTGGACAAATACTCCAGATAGACCTTTTGTATTAATAATGCACTGAAAACTAGTGTAGTAATCCGTCTGTGAATAATACAGCGATTGATAAGGGGAAAGATATTAGAACAGCAGCGATGCCTGACTCAGTGTGATTGAGCAGTGGAACTGACATCGCTCCTGATGCTTTAAAAATACACATTTTTTATTATTATTTCTGCACTAGAAAGCAGGCAGGTATTCCTCTCATTAATTTCTAAATAAGATTAAAAAAAAAAACAGAAATCAGAGTCAGTCAGAGAATCGAGCTGCTGCTAACAAGAGACAATAATTAAGAATTCATTAATAATAGTTTTTTTTTATTTTTAATGACAAAAAGTAAATTCCCCGAAAGTCAGACATCTAGCAGCACCACAATTTTTTTTACACATCTGTAATATTAGCAAAGTTCACATATGTACACGCTAGTCCTTTCTCAGGCAGAAACCCTAAGCTCAAACCCCATGGGCTCCTGGATCAGCAGATTGGACCAAGACGTGGGAAGACGCCACACTTTCTTATCTCTATTGTCCTGTCAAAGAGGGTATTCCACAGGGCAGGTGGCTTCTTCTCATTTAAGCAAACCCAATCGTCCAGTACAAGTGTGGAAGGTGTGGATCACCTAAAAATTGTCAAAATGGATCAGGCGTGAATCAGTGAGGATTTTCATTTATGAGTAATGCAAATGATTAGTCATACCATTGTATCTGCTGCATGTCCATTATGGTCTAAATGGTTTCCAGCACTGATGCCCCTACACAGCCTGGTATCGCCTGTCTGTCCATCATTTCTGACGTCTGCCATTGCTAATAGAGCACCACACATTTCTTACCTTTGAAATTGGCATGGGATGGCTAAAATGAGGTAAATATTAACAGATCCCAGGACCAATGATTCGCATGCTTCTTCATTGGCCATACTGTCTGGGCCTGGTGTTTCCTCATCTCTTATGGATTTTTCTAGCCATCAACAAACCTATCGTTCCCCATAACAATAAATAATCATTATTTTTTTTGATGGCTAAAAGAAGTAAAGCCATTGTTTCTTTAGTTTACAAGCACCAAACCTTTTGCTACTCCCAAAAAAGTGAAAATGTTTTAACTACTGTCATTAAGCCATGACTTATTCCATATTCTACGCATTAGTATAAAACACTTGCAATGCTGGCCTCTTTATGGAAAAAAAAAAGGGAAAAATATTAAGTTTAAAGAGCTTAAAATTCTGATATCGCAGTTTGTTACTGCTGGTTACCACCAGTTTCCATCCTGCCTTTCATATCCATGTATGTTGAGGTCACTTAGACATTACTATAGCTGACCTTCAAAGGACTTGGGTTTAGTTACAGGAGACTTGACTGTGTGACATGTCTTTTAAGCAGTGGCGTAACTTGAAGCTCATGGGCCCCAATGCAAAAGCTCCAATTAATGCAAATCTTTAATAGCAATAGTGTTTTTCTATAGGCCAAAGAGACTTTTGGGGCCCCCGAGGCTCCAAGGCCCGGGTGATGTTGCAACTCCTGCACCTATTGCAGTTACACCCCTGCTTTTAAGAGCAATCAGAGGCCTTAAAGCACATTATATTTGCAAAAAAAAAAAAAGATTTGCCACTAATCATATTTTTAAGAAACATTGTTGATAAATTTTATTTTATTTTTCCCAGAAAAAAAAACACGATTTAATAATTTATCTGCTTCTGTTTAATAACTAATTTATAATAAATGCAACTATCAATATTCAAACATTAAAGCATTAGATTTAGTAATTTTAAAGTTCTTTGATGCATTCGTTAAGTGACCTCAGTTATCCTTAGCAAAGTGTAACTGTAGCTAATACTTCTATATATCTTGTATAAGAAAACCACTTATCAATTTTGTTCTTCATTGCACTTTATCAATCTCCTAAATAACTTGCCACATTTGAGAAGAGAATCTGACATAGTGTTGTACTCTCAGTGATGCCTATCCATGTTTCTGACAGAGGAAAAATGTCTTCTCTATTCTTGTCTTCTAAATGAATTGCGTTAAATAACTTCTTATTTTTTTTTCTTATTTTAACATTTCCTTGATCAGTAGAAAAATCCCACAAATAGGATATTGTGATATCTTAATGGGTTCTCAGCACCACCAAATCAAGCCCAAACGCATAAAATCGGGCTCTGTAAGGCTAGGGTCAAACTTGTGTCTGCCCTGAGCATGGGGAATCCGTTAAAAACTTAGTGGCAGGCCGGCAGAGGGCATAGCATTAATGGCATGTAGCACTATGCGCCTCCTGCTCTATGCATCACTATGGTTTCCCGATGTTTACCGCAGCCGCTGGCTCCATAGAGAATCCCCTCATATGCGGTATTGCAGAGTGCACAGTCCTGGAAAGGACAGAGAACAAGTGAGGGGTCATAGAAGGAACAACCTGGCTGTAGGGAGTAAAGGGACCCGGAGGGGAGAGTGATGCCCATGTAAGAACTTGTCAACTGTGACTGAACTGTAACTGAGAAAGTGGAGAAGTAAACACGGTGAACCCTGACTCTGACTCCCTCATGTGATTCTGCTTCCACATGATTCCCTCCAAAGAGGTCTGCAGAGGATCACAACCTAAAGAGCCACAGGCTGTCAGCTCTGGACCCTGGAGGAGGATATCTGCAGCATCAGGACAGTAAGTGCACTGCACCCAGCACAGTCCTGCACCATACATTAATCCATAGACTTTATCACCACTGCCCCGGCGAACCGAGTTCTACCCGCGGAGAACTATTCCATCCCAAGCTGCTATAACATCATCCCCGGAGGTTCTGCAGCAGCGGTGGTCCCCCTTAATGACCACAAGCTGTGGGTGGCGTCACGACTGACATTATCCCCTGTAAATATTCCCCTTATTATTGCCAGGGCCCGGGACACGGTCCGGACCAGGACCCCGTGACATTCACCAGCAGCAGACCCGGTCCAGTACCGAGTACCCCGTCCCAGTGGGTTTGACACCTATATGACACTGTTAGGGTAGCAATGCAAAATTATTATTATAAAGAGATCATGTAAAATTACAAATGCAGACCCATATACATGCAATGCATTTATCATGGATCAAGATACATGCTAAGTGTCACATGCTATATACATAATAACATATGCAGTATAGAACCAAAATTACAATTCATGCGAATAGCAGACACATATTACACTGATTGTCATCAAAAAGGTTACCCAAGCTAATGGCAGCAATAATTACCAGTATGAGCTCAAGAGAGGGGATGCCACCCACCACTATGGCTGTTTCGGGACTTTCATCATACTGGGCCCCTGACAAAGGTCCCGAAACAGCCATAGGGGTGGGTGGCATCCCCTCTCTTGAGCTCATACTGGTAATTATTGCTGCCATTAGCTTGGGTAACCTTTTTGATGACAATCAGTGTAATATGTGTCTGCTATTCGCATGAATTGTAATTTTGGTTCTATACTCCACATGTTATTATGTATATAGCATGTGACACTTAGCATGTATCTTGATCTATGATATATGCATTGCATGTATATGGGTCTGCATTTGTAATTTTACATGATCACTTTTAAAATATTAATTTTTCATTAGTACCCTAACAGTGTCTTGTCATATAGGTTTACCCTAAAATGTACAAGTAAACTCCGTCATTTTGTGCTCAGAGATGCCAGCCTACCATTTGGGTTTTAACCTTGTATGTTAGTGTCCTTTCTTCCCTCTCCTTCTGGTTTTATTAATAAACTTGCAGTTTTCATTTAAAATAAAACATATAGTAGTAATTTGTGTAACATGTGTATATCATTGCTTACCTTAGTAGTGTGGCGCCCCGCAACGAGGAGGGTACTGCACAGGAGGGTATTGCAGCCATAAATGCAGCAGCAATATTCTCTGACTCAGTAGTTATGTGGTTAACTCAGAGATTCATACCCTGCATGCAACACTAGTAGAGGGGACCAATCCAGGTCCTGGTGGGCGGAGTGCAAGGGTAGTGTGTAGTGGAAGTTTAGTCCAGCTTAGAGAGTTCTAGTCTCGGGTCTGGAGAAGCAACAGCAACTTAGAAGACCTCTGCAGACTCCCAGCTCTGCAACCTAGGAGCTCTGCAACCTAGGAGCAACCTAGCAACCTCTGCAGACTCCCAGCTCTGCACCTTCTACCGGCCATCTCCTCACCCTTACCACGGTTGAGCACCATTACTCCCGGTGCATCACCAACCTAACTTGGGCATCCAAATGCGGGTCCAAAACCACCCCGCGCCCTTATACAGCCGGTTTGCTAGTACCGAAGCTAGCAGCAGTTCAGCTCTGCTACGCGAACTAGAAGAGTGGAGGAGCAGCTTCACAGGAGCACCCCACCACCGCCAAATTCCAGTCGTCTAACCAGCGGTGTACCCACCGAGGGATCCAAGGCTCGCCAAAATATCCATCACGTATACTTTGGATAAGGCATTGAAGCAGCCTCCCCGTACTCGTTCTGGTATTCCTGGGCGACAAAGGCAAACACTTAGCTAGAATGGAGGAACACCGCGGATCTCTGAGGGACACCTATCACTGCTGAGTCCACCCGGTCCGCTACCCGTTAACTGTATGCCATGTACTGCTTGCTGGTTACAGTAAAGACCCGTTACAGAGACTTACAGTTTCCGTGCTTCCTTATGAACTGTCTGTCCGGACTTCAAGGTAACCGCAGCTGCCGCACAACATCTTAAGCAGCTCCAGCCTCCGGGGATCACCGCTCAGCCTGTGGGGAGCGTTCCATCTTGCTGCTATCCATCCCCGGAGGCCTCGCAGCGTCGGTAAGACTTACCGAACTACTCATAGGTGACGTCACGAATAAATTAACCCCTTAATCTGTTCCCACAAGACATCTTCAACTTTTGATTTGCACTCGACCGGGCCCCACTACCGGCAGGCGCGGTCCACCCGTGACAAGGAGGAAGAAGCTACTGCCTGTCTAAACCGGAGTCCCCGGCCACGGTGAGTCAGTAGCAGCCGCACACAGAGCTGCAGGAGGAGTGCTTTTCCTCCACGCACAGGAAACGCTGCCTGCAGCGGTTTCCTGTGCGCTCCTGAAAAGCGGCCATCATGCAGCTCTGTGTGTGGCTGTAACTAAGGTTCACAATGCGTTTCTACGGGCTTCTATTTCCAGGCAGCGTATGCTGTTAAGGCTGTCTGGTATTTGCGCAGCCTGGAAGCATGGGTCCTAAACCCAGTGTGACCCTAGCCTTAGATTAGATTTACCGCAGCCTTCATGCAGTGTTAATGCAGTCTGACGCTGTGTTAACGCTGCCATTGAAAAATATGGGAGACAGACTCCTCAGCGCATGTTAACGTGGGCACTAAAGTGCCAGAGATTGTAATCTCATGTTATTTTGTAGCGGACGGGAAGATGCTCATTGTAATGTTTTCCTATCTGCTACAAAATAACGCAAGACTACAATCTCTGGCACTTTAGTGCCCACGTTATTCGTTAACATGCCCTGGATAGTCTGACTCCCATATTGATCAATGTCAGCATGTAACGCTGCATGAAAGCTGCGGTAAAACTAGTCTATGGCGGATCTATGCTGCAAAAACCTGACTCGAATGTGGCCCTAGCCTTAAAACTACAGACCTGGGCTCTGAAGCATCCAACACTAGAGTGAAGATACTTAGTTAAAGGCCGGAAAAACTTTGAACGAGATGCATGCCTCACCCTGAACGCCTCTCTAGTCAGGAGTTGGTTACCTCCATATAGACACAAACAGCTGATGCACTCCTGTCCATGGAGGGGGCAGCCATTGTGGGTAAGTCATGTGAGACTCATGCGAGTATCTCCAAGCATCTCACTGAGTGTGTTTCCGGCCTAATTCTGATTAAATCCTTACATCAATTGACGCCAGTGAATGTGTGATGTGCCGAAGAAGGCCACCAACAAGATGGTCACTTTGCCATGCCCATACCCATTGTTTACTGGTATAGGTTACAATTTTGGCAGCAATTTGATTTGCTTCTTGCTGATTTTTAGACAATGTCGCACTACGGCTCTTTAGGTCAAAGGTAAGAAACAATTCTGGAGGCTCAAAATCTGTGATAATGAGAGGATAAGAAAACAAAATGGGGAACAAAATGTGAAGCTCACTGCAAAATCCCCAGCCCACCCTCCTGATCTCTTTATCTCTACAGTCCTGGATAGTAACTGAACGCTTTGAGTGACTAGCCTAGATTTCAGTGGACAATAGCAGGACATACAAAGATCCTCTCAGGACAGCAGGATCACAACTGAAATTTGGAATTGCCTCGGTGGATCTGGGATGGTTAAGAAGTATGTCATAGGTAAGCTCTAAATTCAGGGTAGGAATCTCATTGGTCAATGCACATACATATTTTGCAGTTGCATGTTCCAGCACACATAGTTCGGGTAGGAAGACATTGATCTTGTGTACATGTCCACTGATATCAAATGGATGGCTGAAAGCTGTGAAACTGATTTACATTACTCTGATCGGTTAATTAAAATATATGTCTCATACAAATACTGTATAAACAGTCAGTAGCCTGAATAAGACAAGTACACTTGGTTTGTATTTTATTTTTTTTTTGTAATATTTTATTTTTATTTTTTTAATTGTATTTTATGAAACAATAGCTACCCTTTAAAAAGGAGATACAAACATCCAATGCATTCACTTTAGCTCCTTTCTGATCATTATTATCTCTGGAACATCCCACATGGTAATAATCATATTTAGTGTCATACTGTAGGTAGAATATTCCTGCTCAGTGTTGACATCTCATATCTGCTAATAAACGCTGAATGTCATGTGTGCCATTAACATAGGAAAGTCATGATAATGCAACTAAACAATGAGGAACCATTGATTTCAAGCATTTCTCAGCTAAATCAATGAAAAAAGGATTCCTCTGGTGCAGAGACGGTGATCACTCTTTGCTGACACAATGCGGAGCGCACATTATAGAGCTGAGATGGCAGCTATTGAAATTCATGTAAATGTACTGCGGATTATCGCATAACATATTTGTATCTAATGACCGTTAAAGATGACATTTATTCCGCAGGCAGAATATAGCTAGAATTTAATACCACGCTTTGGAGATGGAGCTGAAGAATCATCTCCTGTTTATGGTGCTTCGGAGACAGATTTTGAACATGTCAGTAAAAGTCAATCATAAAACACATGCTGTGGACATAGAGTCACAAATGGTCAATAAATTAAGATTTATCGAAGTGCTGGTAGGCAATTTATTTATCAGAGTGTTAATTATTAAAATACCATGAGCGACGGCCATAAAAAAGGGGTCGTCCAGTTTAGAAAAAATATATTTAGATGTGTAGCTAAAAGCTCATGCAACAGAGGTGGCCGTCACACGGTGCAATATCTTGAACGATATCGTTTAAGTGATCTGCTTTTTGATCGCTTAAGCGATATCGTTTGTGCATCGCTACGTGCGATCAAGCGATCATCGCAGATTGGTGAGCCGGAGCTCATATCAAGCGATAAACGCTTGATCAATCTGCTTCATCGTGGTGTGTGACACCACGATGAACGATCTCCCAGCGGCAGAGCCTATGCTGGGAGATGGTATCTATGGTAAACGTCGGGTTACTATGCGCCGCGCGGCGCCTAGTAACCCGATGTGTACCATAGTTACCAGCGATCTCGCTGGTCCACATCGCTGGTGAGTCTGTCTGTGTGACATCTCACCAGCGATGTGAGCGATATCGTTAGCGATCGCGCGTGCACGTGATCGCTTACAATATCGTTCAAGATATTGCACTGTGTGACGGCCGCCTTACTAACATATTTGTACTGATATAGCACTTGTTGGGCAGGGGAAGGGAAGAGAGAGGGAAGAAATGGTGGTGTGGGTAGGTCTTGGGGGCTGGTTGGTCCTAAAGGTAATGTTACACGGCACGACGTTGAAACGATCTCACTAACGATCTCGGGGGCGCGCGGTCGTTAGGACATCTTTTTGACATCGTTGGTGAGATGTCACACGCCTAGATATCGTGCACGACGCACCAATCATCTATCGTGCAGCTATTGTTCGCACAACACAGCGAACAATACTTGTTCACTAATGTGAATGGGCGAAGTCATAAACCACATCGTTATCGCGGTGCCACACAGAACAATGCAGCAGGTTGGCTGATTGTGGATTGTCAGGTTTGAGAACATGTTCTCAAATCTGGATTCAGCGATCCTAAGATTTATTGTATCCATATCTGTGTCACACGCAGCGAGGTACTTACGATGTCACTTGAACAACTCCAAACCCGTGACGTTTGAGCGATATCGTACCATGTAACGGGGCCTTAAGATATACCTAAGACGCGATTACAGATATGTATTTGGGGGCTTGATCTGAAAGTAATCCATGGCTGCCATGTTTCATGGAAAGAGGCCATTGTAAAATTCACCATTGCCGCCAGTTCAGCTATGCAACAGAGTTGATCCACCTTACAATATAGCTGGGATAACGTGGGTACAGAAGTTGTGCGCCAAACTATAGGATATACAGTAGTGTCTTGCCTGCTGCATTGTTATGGTCTATAGGTGTGATGCAGTTTTATTGTTCGGGCATAGCGGAGAGTTTAGTAGAGCAGTTTCTGGAGACAGGCTAACGTGTATGTTTAGAACCTCAGATATTGTTTCAGTGACTAAACTCCAAAAGTCCTGCAAGGTTTAATAGGTCCATCACAAGTGGAGATAAGTACCCTATCTTTATTACATCACCAGGGATAGTTAGAGTAGTAATGAGAAGATGCAGGGACAGGTATTGATAGCCTGGGGGGCTTTATGGAGGTGACAGGTTCCCATTAAAGGAATTTTCCTGTACTCTCAAGCACTGCGATGGGCCAAGAGAGTCACTATATATGTGGTGTGTTTGCTGCTCAGTGAAAGTAATACCTAGGTCTTTCTCCCACTGTGCTAGATATGCTCTATTCTGGCATAAGTCCAAACAGAGTAGTATTTGATACAATGAAGAGAGCACGTTTTTAGGTTGAGCCTTACGGGTGCACAAAATCTCATAGGCCATGTTCACACACAATTTGCGTTTTTTTTAGCACTCCTAAAACCACATGCGTTTTTTTTAAGAGTGCTAAAAAATGTCCCTTGTGTGTCTGAAAGGCTTTTAATAATTTTTGGACTTTTTCATTTTTTACCCAAAAACGCAGGCAAAAACGCATGCGTTAACGCAGGGTGCTTAAATGTGCCATTTAAAAACGCATGCGTTTCCCATAGGGCCCCATGTTATAGAAACGCATGCGTTTTTGGAAACAATACCTGCGTTTTTTTCCAGCACCCAAAAAACGCTGCATGCAGCGTTTTTTGGACTGGGGGAAAAAAAACGCAAGTGGAGCTGAAAAACGCATGTATACTTAAATGTACCCTGCGTTAACGCACCTGCGTTTTTGGAAAGCTGCAGAAAAACGCAGAGAATGGCACTTACATAGGTCTCGTAGTGGAAGTAGGACACCATCAATTAGTAATTGGTCTAGTGAAACGTTTGTGTTCGGATTTCCCTTAGGTAGGGTGGTGGGTATAAAATATGGGAGTTTAACTAGCGGTGAGATGGGAGGGGCAAGTGTTTTTGAGAGTTTTTTTCCAGAGGCTCAGAGTGGCTTGTGCATGGATATTGGGATATTTGTCAGAAAGATTTTTTGGGAGTTGAGTAGTAGAACAGATCTCAAAGGCAATGGCGACATGGAATCTTCTATTTTAACCCAGAGTTTATCATCTGTGTTTCTCACCCAGTCTACAGTCCTGGAGAGTAATGCTGCCTGGTAGTATTTTTTGATATCCGAGGCTTCCATTCCTCCTTAATTCTGGGCAATGTCAGGATCCAAAAGTTAATGCGGGGCTTACTCCTCCGCCAAATATATTTAGAGAAGAGGGAATTTACCTTAGAAAGAAATGAGTGCAGGATATTAATGGGTAACATCTGAAAGATGTAGAAATATTTTGGGAGAATAAAACTTTTAATAAGAATTTTTCTACCTATCCATGATAGATAGGGGCTTTCCATGACTGTATATAAGTGGCTGTGGATTCTAAAAGAGGGTGAACGTTAAGTGTGTAAAGTTCTTTATCGTTGTTACTGAGATTTATGCCCAGATACTTAATATATTTGTGTGACCAGGTAAAAGGGAATTTGGCTTTGAGAATGGACACCTCAGACTCGCTCATGTTCAAACCCATGGCCTCTGACTTTGTTGGATTTAATTTTAAATTATAGAGGCTGCCATAGGTTTCTAAAATACCCATGAGTACTGGAAAACTCAAAAGGGCCTAGACATCAGTAGCAAAAGGTCATCCGCAAAGGCTGCGGTTTTGTGATGTACGTTACCAATGCGGATACCCTCAATTTCTGACTTTTGCTGCACAGCTTGTAGCAGAGGTTCCATTACAAGTACAAACAATAGTGGTGACAACGGACATCCTTGCCTCATGCCATTTTTGATCACAAATAAGTCAGTGAGCCGTTGATCTCTAGTCGAGGCAAGGGCATAATGTAGATCTGCATTATTGCATCTGTTACTTGAGTTGGAAAGTTAAATCTAGTAAGAGCTTCTAATAAAAAGGCCCAGTCTACCCTGTCGAAAGCCTTCTCGGCATCAATCCCAAGTAGGACAAATGGCAATTTTCGGAGCTGGATATATTGCCTCAAGTGCAAAACTTTAAATGCAGTATCCTTCCCCTCTCTCCCTCTCACGAATCCCAATTGGCTCAAGAATATCACTGAGGGTAGCAGTTCGGCGACTCTACCCGCCAGCATGCTTGCAAATAGCTTTAAGTCTACAGTTAGTAGGGCAATCAGATGGTAGCTACCGTACTGTTTGGGATCTTTGCGCTCTTTGTAGATCAGTGAAATCCTTGCTTCGGACACGGAGCGGCGGGAGGCATCCGACAGCACGTGGAGCCAGAGACGGGAAGCTGAAGAGCGGCAGAGACAGGCCCTCACTGAAGAGCTCGCGGCACCCGGCGGGAGACAGAGGACAGACCGGACCGATCACACTACAGAATAAGAGAAGCAGCGCTGCGGTAGGTCTGCTCCGAGACCCCAGAGCCCTGAACGCGGCTGGACTAGAGGGAGCCGGGGTTGAGCGGCGCCACACAGCTACAGGAGAGGTCCACAGGCACGTGCCACCAGAGACGCACGGTAAGAGAGGCACTGCGGCAGGCGGACACAGAACTGTGTGACCGCTGAAGACTTGCGGCCCCCCGGAGAACGGCGCGCGAGATAGTGAGAGTGCTGGGAGAACTGATCCACGGGAGCCCCGGCAGAGGAGTGAACAGGGGACACGCTGAGCTGCACGACCCAGGTACTTACTACTGATCTGGGGTTACGATCCAGGACCGCTGTATATGATAGCCTAAGGGGCCTGAGAAAGGAGGATTACTGAGACAAGACCCAGCTCTGCCCATATAACATCCAATCTAGAAGTATAAAGGGACACAGAGAAGCACACAGTCTGCAGGAAAGTCGATAGTGGAAAACCTTGCCCTAACCTGTGCCTGGGCTAACTATACTGGTGATCCAAACCCCTCAAATAACGAGACTGGTATATAACAACGAGATACCAGTAGATCTCCACAATAGCTGAAAGTGTTTAACTACCATTTCTCTAACGTAACAATACAACATTGATATGCTGCAGTAACTCCCACCAGCCAGCAGAGGGAGCACCATAACCATTTCTTTCAATCAGCATTAAAACTTGACTCATTGCTAATATGGGGAAAACTGGAACAAAAACCCCTAAAGGCTCCCTGAAACTAGCCAAAGCAGCCACACAAGCTGACGTAGATAAATTCCTAAAGAAGCAAGCTGCTCTGACTGATTCAGACGTCCCCTCTAAACTAAATGATCCAATCTTAATGGACGATTCAGACACAGATATGGATAGCGAATCTGAAAGTATATCAACCGATAAAGATTCACAAGTAACTCGCTCATTCATAACAAGAATCCTCTCGCAGAAATTAGACCCAATTAGTAAAGAGCTTGCGGAAATAAAACGTGATCTCACCCAACAAGGACATAGATTGGATACAGTTGAAAACATACAGACGACTGTAATACAACAATCTAATGCTATGCTGGAATGCCTACAACAACATGAGAACATTCTCCATGCTGCTCATACATCCTTGGAAGATCACGAGAACCGAGAGCGCCGAAACAATGTTAGAATTCGGGGCTTACCAGAATCCGTGGCACTGGAAACGCTCACCAAAGCGGCCATCGAGATATTTAGGGATGTGTTGGACCAAGAAAAGCAGGATAACATTGAATTGACGAGAGTACACAGAGCACTCAAACCTAGACCAACACAAGGTGAACAACCTAGGGATGTGCTCTGTCGTTTCTTAGACTTTAGAGTAAAAGATCTGGTACTCCGGAAAGCGAGAGACAAACGGAAGATCACCTATGAGGGCAACACGATTCAGCTATACCAGGACTTATCAGCCATAACACTGCGGAAACGGCGACTCTTAAAGCCATTCACTGAGGCCTTAACAAGCAAAGGTTATAGATTCCGGTGGCTGTTTCCATTCGGCATATTTATAACAGCCGGAGACAGGAGGCTTCAAACTAGGACCTCGGCGGACGTCAAACAAGCCTGCAAAGATCTAGAGATCATACTGGACTCCTACCCGGACCTGGAAACATTCCACTCTGCCTCCTTGCTCCGGCACATACCACCAACACCAGCTTGGCAATTAGTCGTCACACCCAAGGCCCAAAAAGTGAAGCGTAAAACGGCCAAGTCTCCAGCTGCAAAAGACCTGGCCGACACGACTTGACATTAAGATGCCCTAACACCTGTTGGAATGACTCTACACAAATAGATAGCAGATCATTGCATCTTCTTCTTCACCCCATTGATGATAACCATACTTAAATACAATCTTTTGGTCCTAATCCACCCTAAAAGAGCCCAACTACCATATCTACACAACCCTCTTCACCCCCCCTCCCCATGCAATATCTAAACATAATCTCCCCTCTGAGGATAAGTAATATTATCCAAAGACTTGGTTACGCATTAGCATCAGAAACCTTGAATGACGACATCCTCCCGGGACTGGCTATTGAGGCCCTTTGTAGCCCTATGCTGAACGGATTCATACTCACATTTGAATATGTGAAATTGTTACAGTTATTGAAAGTAGTGATTTATTTTATCTCTTTTTCTTATCTTTCCTTATACTATACTCGCTCTTACCTCTCCCCCCCTCCCAGTCCAGTGTCCCAGGAAGGTCGAAAGTCAAGAAACGGAAGATGCCGAAGCTCAAAGACCGCACCGCAGGAGAAACACTATGGCTGACATGACTAAGGTAATTACATTTGCTTCACTCAACGCACACGGTTTAAACTCACCGATAGCAAGACGTCACATACTACACAGATTTAAACAGCAGAAAGTGACAGTACTCTTATTACAAGAGACGCATTTTAAATCTGACAAGATACCTGACTTGACTCGTTCCGGTTACGATAAATGGTACCATGCTACTACGACCCAAACAAAAACTAAAGGTACCTCGGTGGCGATAGCCAAAGGTGTGACATTTCAACTGAGAGATACGTTAACTGACCCCATGGGACGTTATATACTAATCAAGGGATTACTTAATGGGACTTTAGTGACGATATGTAGCCTATATGCACCAAATAAGAAAGTAGCAAAATGGCTGACGGCAATGATGAAGAAAATAGAAATATTCAAAGAGGGTGTGTTGGTGGTCGGTGGAGATCTGAATGTAGCACTGAATCCACTAATAGACACCTATAAGCAGAAGAGTATGCTCTCAGCAGAGGACCTAGGTAAAATACAGAGATGCCTGAATTCCCAAAATCTAATTGACACGTGGAGATGCCTGAACCCCGTCGATCGTGATTACACCTTCTATTCATACCCCCATAAAACCTACCATAGGATCGACTATATCTTTGTCCATAAAAAACAGTTGACTAACATTAAAAAATCAAACATATCTCCAAATGTATACTCTGACCATTCCACAGTGACTTTGGAAATGTCTTTGAATAGACAACACCCCAACAACAGAACATGGCGCCTAAATGAAACCATATTAGCCGAACCTAAGGTCAAAACTCGTATACAAGAAGCACTACATAGATACTTCACACTAAATGACACACAGGATATTTCGGCACAGGTTTTATGGGAAGCACATAAATCAGTCATCCGGGGTGAACTAATATCGATCTCTTCCCACTTTAATAGACAAAGACAAAAAGACATGTACGACTTATATGATGAGATAGCCTCACTAGAACTAAAACATAAAAGACAACTCGACCAACAGACAATGCTATTGCTGTCAACAAAGAGACAACATCTAAAAGACCTCATAGTTCTCCAATCGGCAAAATACTATAGCGCATGGAAGAATAAACTATACGCCCACGGAGACAAAGCATCCAGACTTATGATTTCACTCATTCGCAAGAGACAGGCACATACTCAGATTGGTACGGTCAAAAACAAACAAGGTGTTAGATCCGACAACCCCACACATGTGGAAGGTGCATTCTTAGACTTTTATAAACACCTTTATGATTTGAGACCGAGCGAGTCTGATGAGCAGATCAAATTGCGGAGGGACGAGATCAGGAACTTCCTGAAACATCTAGGATTACCCAATCTGACGGAAACACAAAAGAATGAATTGGCAAAACCATTCCAAATTACGGAACTCCAGTCCACTCTGTCGAAGTGCCCGACTGGAAAATCGCCAGGACCTGATGGGTTTACAGCACAATATTATAAAACTTTCCCTAATGTACTATTACCACGGTTTTTGGACTTATGCAACGCTGTTCTCAAGGGTCTGCCTCTCCCACCACAGATGTTGGAAGCTAGCATCTCATTGATACACAAAGAAGGGAAAGACCCGAGCAATGTAGTAGCTATAGACCAATTTCTTTATTAAATATAGACCTAAAAATGCTCTCCAGTTTGATAGCGCGAAGAATAGCGGCACTGTTGCCACATTTGATCTCGCCTAGTCAAACGGGATTTGTGGGAGGAAGAGAGGGGAAAGACAACACACACAAAATATTGCATCTGATGCAAATAGCTAAAAGCCGTGGAACTCCTTTAGTACTCTTGGGAACAGACGCTGAGAAAGCATTCGACAGAGTGGACTGGACTTACCTTGAGGAATCTCTAGATACTTTTGGAATACCCCGTACACTCATTAGAGCCATATTGGCAATGTATAACAACCCCACGGCCAGAATTAGGATAAATAACTCGCTAACAGACACATTTGTAATAAAAAATGGCACGAGGCAGGGTTGCCCGCTTTCGCCGCTACTCTTTGTGCTCTCCATGGAACCTCTACTGCATGCCATACAATCCCATCAGGATATTGAAGGCATCATGTTGAACCATAAGCATTATAAGGTGGCGGCGTTTGCGGACGACCTGCTCTTGCTAATGACCTCCCCACTACGCGGATTTCCAGCTCTAATGAAATTGTTAGACCATTTTAGTCATCTCTCAAATTTTAAAGTTAATCCCTCTAAATCTGAAGCACTTGACATCAACATTAACACTACAACTTTAACAAAATTAAAAGAACTCTACCCCTTCACTTGGCCCACTACATACATAAAATACCTCGGGGTGAAGTTGGGGAGAAACAGCCGAGATCTTTTTCGACTTAACTTCAAACCAATGCTTGAAAATGCTAGAAACACTATTGACTCATGGAAGGACAACCATCTTTCATGGATGGGTAGAAAAAATTTGTTAAAAAGTCTGATCCTCCCCAAGTTTACCTACATGTTCAATATGCTACCAATACTGATTCCGATAACATTCCTTTGTAAGATTAATGCTTTGTTTAGTAAATATATATGGCATCAGAAAAAGCCCCGCATATCATACCGAACACTAACGCTTCATAAGAATATGGGAGGAATGGGAGCACCCGACATAAGGAAATATTATCATGCTGCAATAATCTCGAGAGTGATTGAAATTATTAGGCACCCACGAGATAACTTATGGATTGCAGCAGAAGAAGCATTAGCTCCAAATACACTCAGATCCCTATTCCTTACACATGAAAAGAACACCAAGCTGACTCCAATCCATAACATACACACCAAAGCCACACTTCAAATTTGGTCGAAACTGCGCCATATGTTGATACCACCACTATCACCCCTACTTACATTAAGGGACCTTCTCCCAGGTAAACCCGACAACGCTACTGATGAAGTACATAGGATACCTGCTTTGAAAAACCTGACAGTAGACCAAATTTTGATTGATGGCACCATGCCGACGTTCTCTGAAATACGGACTACCCCTGGACTCCAAAAACTGAACTTCTTACACTATTCCAGCATCAAATCAAAACTGAAACCACTCCTAAAGCAGGCGGATCTCTCACGAGCCATGACACCGTTTGAGAAGCTATGTGCGGCCACATCAAAACCAAAAAAAGTTTTATCCACTTTATACCAAACACTGCTGATGGATGCATGTAGCCCAAAAAGGAGCTATATCACGCATTGGGAAAAAGATCTAGGCTATCGCTTTACCTCATCGCAGCAACGATTTATATATGAAAGATCTCATGGCCCCTCGCAATGCGTACGGGCACAGGAAAATACTTTCAAAATCGTGTCGCGATGGTATATAGCACCCAAACAAACCTACCATTGGCAAAGAGAGAGCCCAACAAACTGCTGGAGATGTCAAGATCCCGAAGGAGACTATTTTCACATTTGGTGGACATGTCCCAAAATCAGAGATTTCTGGAATAGAGTGGGCACGTTCATACAGACTGTGACAAACAAAACACTTAAGCTCTCACCAGAGACCACGTTACTGAACTTCCCAATATGGACGGATGACAAATACGCGTCTGATTTAGCACGACATTGCATTACCGCAGCAAAATTATTAGTACCACTGTACTGGAAGACACCAAACCTTCCGACCACCGCACAATTATATGACAAAATAAATGCTCTATACAGAGTAGCAATGACTGTGGCGTCAGTTGAAAATAGACAAATGAAACTCAGACACATATGGTCCCCATGGACTACTTTCCGGAAAACGTACAATTATACGCATGACTAAGATATTTCTTGCCCAAAAAACAATTTGAAATGCATCGGACACTGACTTCCTAGGAGCTGGACTACCTTTCCCCCCCCCCCTTCACCCCCCCCCCCTCCCATCCCCCTTAATTCTCCCTTTTTCTTTTATTACCCTTCCACTTCTTCCCTTTCCCTCTATCTACTATCCTCACCAATATAATCTTTCACTCTTTTCCTTTCTTTCTTCATCTCTCATCTTTAATGTTGTAAACTTAAATATATGGTATTGCATAGAAAATAGAGACTTGGACAACTTCGAACATGAGAAAGATTCACATCCAGGTTTTCGTAAGCCATATCGCGGTTGCGAGAAGGTGAATACTAACTCTCCTACTTCAAATAGCTCGCCAACAAAAATGAACATTTTGGGAGAACTCCAGCTATAGGATAAGTACCGATGAATACAATACCCACGTTATATTATGTCCAGCCTATGTAATACTCTTGCATTACCTTTACATTATCTTTGTAATATTTTTGACAACTTCTGTACTTGTTGATGTTCTTACCTTTACAACATGTTGATCGTTATGTTATGCATACATCTCCAATAAAAAGACCATTGAAAAGAAAAGAAATCCTTGCTTCAACGTCATGACTCATTTCCTGTGAATACTGCTGATCACAGGACATGATCATTTTTTCCAGTATAGAGCCATGCTGATGCATGACTGTGTACTGCAGCATTGATCAGACACTTCAGTGTGGGGAAAAATAAAATAAAGTAAAAGCGTACAAAAAAGGTTTTTAAAAATATAAAAAAAAAAAGTTATCATATAATAATAATAATAATAATATACAACCCCTGACAAAAATTATAGAATCACCTGGCTCGGAGGATGTTCATTCAGTTGTTTAATTTTGTAGAAAAAAAGCAGATCACAGACATGGCACAAAACTAAAGTCATTTCAAATGTCAACTTTATGGCTTAAAGAAACACTAAAAGAAATCAAGATAAAAAATGTCGTAGTCAGTAAAGGTAACTGTTTTCAGACCAAGCAGAGGGAAAAAATTATGGAATCACTTAATTCTGAAGAAAAAATTATGGAATCACCCTGTACATTTTCATTCCCAAAACTAACACCTGCATCAAATTAGATCTGTTCGCTAGTCTGCATCTAACAAGGAGTGATCACACCTTGGAGAGCTGTTGCACCAAGTGGACTAACATGAATCATGGCTCCAACATGAGAGATGTCAATTGAAACCAAGGAGATGATTATCAAACTCTTAAAAGAGGGTAAATCAACACAAAATGTTGCAAAAGATGTTGGTTTTCAAAGTCAGCTGTGTCTAAAATCTGGTCGAAATACAAACAACATTGGAAGGTTGTTAAAGGCAAACATACTGATAGACCAAGGAAGACATCAAAGCATTAAGACCGGAAACTTAAAGCAATATGTCTCCAAAACAGGAAATGCACAACAAAACCAATGAGGAATGAATGGGAGGAAACTGGAGTCAATGTCTATAACCGAACTCTAAGAAACCACCTAAAGGAAATGGGATTTACACACAGAAATGCTAAACAAAAGTCATCATTAACACCTAAACAGAAAAAAACAAGGTTACAGTGGGCTAAGGAAAAGCAATCGTGGACTGTGGATGACTGGATTAAAGTCATATTCAGTGATGAATCGCGAATCTGCATTGGGCAAGGTGATGATGCTAGAACGTTTGTTTGGTGCCATTCCAATGAGATTTATAAAGAAGACTGCATGAAAAGTACATGCAAATTTCCACAGTCATTGATGATATGGGGCTGTATGTCAGGTAAAGGCACTGGGGAGATGGCTGTCATTACATCTTCAATAAATGCCCAAGTTTACATTGATATTTTGGACAGTTTTCTTATTGAAAGGATGTTTGGGGATGATGAAATCATGTTTCAAGATGAAAATGCGTCTTGCCATAGAGCAAAAACTGTGAAAACATTCCTTGAAAGAAGACACATAAGTTCAATGTCATTGCCTGCAAATAGTCTGGATCTCAATCCAATTGAAAATCTTTGGTGGACGTTAAAGAAAATGGTCCATGACAAGCCTCCAATCTGCAAAGCTGATCTGGCAACAGCAATCAGAGAAAGCTGGAGCCAGATTAATGAAGAGTACTGTTTGTCACTCATTAAGTCCATGCCTCAGAGACTGCAAGCTGTTATTAAAGCCAGAGGTGGTGCAACAAAATACTAGTGATGCATTGGAGTGTCCTTTTGTGTGTTTGTTTTTCATGATTCCATAATTTTTTCCTCAGAATTGAGTGATTACAGAATTTTTTCCCTCTGCTTGGTCTGAAAAAAATTACCCTTACTGACTATCACAATTTTTATCTTGATTTCTTTTAGTGTTTCTTGAAGCCATAAAGTCGCCATTTGAAATTACTTTAGTTTTGTGCCAGGTCTGTGATCTGCGTTTTTTCTACAACATTAAACAACTGAATGAACATCGTCCAAGTCAGGTGATTCCATACTTTTTGCTAGGGGTTGTATATTATATGATGGCAGTTTTTACCATTACCTTTTGTGATTTACCTGTCATGAAGACTTAGTCAGGACCTGCAGCTCTCTTGCGCCCCCTTATCCTGCTGGTCAAATCTGATATTACCAGAGGATAAGAAAGCAGCCCAGCTGCTCTAATTTATGTCATATACTGTGACACGTGATGTGACAGGATGTATATAAACCACCAGTTCCTGCCAGGAACGTATATCTACCTCGATCCAGTCACCCTCTGGCCCACAATATCACATAAATACAAAAATTTATGCTTCCACACTGATCTCTTACAGGTGGATCGGTAACCCGTATGATAGCGTAAAATGAACAGTGAGGATGTGATGAGCTCGCTCATAGAACATGAAGAACGAAACTAGAAAATTATAATATTTTACTCCCAAAAGTTGGCAGTGTTTACAAAAGATATACAAGATATTACAAAAGAGACAATTTACAAATATGCATAAAACAGTTATTAAAATAAAAAGGAATAAAGTAAGAAATTGCAAGACCTACGCCATGCGGTGACGAACCTAAATCCTGAGTGGGGGTCGGCTCCCCAGAAGAGAAGTATTGATTCCTCCACGCAGCAAGGAGTGCATGCGTCCAAGACCCAGGGTGAAATGCCTCACAAAATGGATGCATTGTTTTTAGTAAATGAGGCAGCCAGGTAAGACACCCCCACGTTGCTTACCTCACCCAGGGGCTGTTTTTTGTGGATCCTCCCAGCTACACCAGATTTAATAAACCTTCATTTTTCATATCAGGGTATGTCGTGGGCCCACATCCAAGATAAGCACCTCATGCTTACGTTCATTTAATTCTGAGAATATTGATATCAATTATGGCATATTTATGATGTTCAGAAAGCTAGAACTCATTTCCTAGGTTTCTGATGGTTTTACGGATCTCTAAGGGGGATCAATAGATCGGCAAAAATATAAACACTTAAAAAATATGAACTATGTATTTGTGGTATGAACAGGTCTTATTAAGTTTAACATGAACCTAAACTATCTTTCAAGACAAAGGACTTTTGGAGGGAAAGAGAAACTTTAGCTCTGCTTAAGGTATTTATGGCTCTGCCGATCGTAAATACTGGATAGGGGTGGTGGGGGAGAGAGAGAGAGGGATAGGAAATCTGATCTACAGAAACCCGTACTGAGGGAAGACTTATGTCGGTCTTAGCCGACTTTCCAAACATCTTAAGATAATGAGAAATATTCATACTTTCCTGACATCACCTATTTCCTCATAGATTGTGAGCCAGGGACTCACTCATCATGGTTTCAGAATTTTTCTTTTTTTGTCTCATATTGTCTGTATTGTATTTTATCATCATGTATTATATTATTTTATTGTATGATATACCGTCTGAATTGTAAAGTGCTGTGGAATATGTTGGCACTATATAAATAAAATTATTATTATTATTATTATTATTGAAAAAATTAACATATTTGGTAACACCACATTCAGAAATACCTGATCTATCAAATCATGAAATCAATTAATCTGATCAGTAAACTGCACAATGGATAAAAAATAGAAAACGCCAAAATTACACTTTTTTGGTTGCAGCAACATTGTAATAAAATGCAATAACATCATCAAAACATCGCATCTACCAAAAAATGGTATAATTATGAATGTCAACTCCAGACACGAAAAATTAACCATCACACAGCCTCAAATCCAGAAAAATGAGAATGCTACAGGACTCGGAACATTACGACATTTATTTTTAATAATTATTGAATTTGTTTTCACCACTTAGATAACAGTAAAAGTATAGATGTTTGGAATCTATGAACTCGTACTGACATGAAGCATCATATTGATATGTCCGTTTAACTATATAATGAATATGGTAAATAAAAAAAACAATCGTGAAATTGCACTATTTTTTTGCAATATCACTGCACTTGGAATTAGGACACTATATGGTAAAATGATACAAAAACAAAAAACATCATACATCAAACAAAAAAAAAACCCTCATATGGCTATATTGAAGGAAAAATAAAAAAAAAAGTTATGGCTTTTGGAAAAAGATGAGGAAAAATTGAAAATGAAAAACAAAAAATCGTCCTTAGGTGAAGGAATTAAAAAAGTGAAATAATTGTATTCCTGGCTAATAGTGTATAGGTCTTTAAAGACCTGTTAGCAGTCAAAAGTGGCAAATGTTTGCTCTTACATAGACATGAGCGAACCCAAACAGTAATGTTTGGAGTTTCTGGTGCAAATGCTGAAACAGAGACTTCTAACTGTATGTGTGTGTTACTGACTGAGTTCACCACCTAAATAAAACTTGTTGAAAGGCCATATATCTTTCTGGAAAATATGCACTTTGAAGATTGATAAGGTTTTTTTCAGGATTGGTGAGAAATTGGTGAAGTTCTAATGGTCATAACCGACTAACCAGACATTTACCGTATATACTTGTGTATAAGCCGAGTTTTTCAGCCCAAAAACTGGGCTGAAAAGTCCCCCCTCGGCTTATACATGGGTCAATACGGTAGGGGCTGAAAATAAGACAGGGGAGGGGGGGTCACTGCGCAATATACACTACCTTGTCCGGTGCTGTCCTCGCTCCTCTCCTGGTCTGCGGTGCGGTGTCCCGCTCCAGTTCCATGCTGATCGGTGTGGTGCCCGTCGACTTCCTGCTTCCTCCTGTAATCTCCGCCCAGGTCAGGCCCTGCACCAATGAGAGCGCAGGACCTGTGCCGTCAATCACCGCCCAGACGCGGCCAGATGACGTTGGGGCCTCTGATTGGCCCGACGTCATCAAGCCGTGGCGCCTTAATGACGTTGGGCCAATCAGAGGCCCCAACGTCATCTGGCCGCGTCTGGGCAGTGATTGACAGCATGGGTCCTGCGCTCTCATTGGTGCAGGGCCTGACCTGGGCGGAGATTACAGGAGGAAGCAGGAAGTCGATGGGCACTGCACCGATCAGCATGGAACTGGACCGGGACACCGCACCGCAGACCAGGAGAGGAGCAGGGACAGCACCGGACGGCCGGAGGAGCGGGGCATGACAGCAGGGACAGCACCGGACAAGGTAAGAAACGGTGCATATGTGTGTGCATGTGTGTATATGTGTGTGTATGTATGTGTGTGTATGTGTGTGTGGATGGGGATGGGGCTGCTGTATATACCACTGGGAGGTTGCTGAATATACCACTAGGAGGCTGCTGTATATACCACTGGGAGGCTGCTGTATATACCACTAGGAGGCTGCTGTATATACCACTGGGAGGCTGCTGTATATACCACTAGGAGGCTGCTGTATATACCACTGGGAGGCTGTTGTATATACCACTAGGAGGCTGCTGTATATACCACTGGGGAGGCTGCTGTATACTACCACTGGGGAGGCTGCTTTATACTACCACTGGGGAGGCCTATATACCACTGGGGGGGCCTGTATGCCACACTGCTGGGGGCTGTATACCTGTGCTGGGGTCCACCCTCGTCTTATACACGAGTCAATAGGTTTTCCCAGGTTTTGGGGGCAAAAGTAGGGGGGTCGGCTTATATACGGGTCAGCTTATACACGAGTATATACGGTATATCATATCAATAAAAATGCCATAAACAGGAGAGGCCTGGCATGTCAGAGAGGCAACGGGGAGCCCAAACTATGGCAAAATAACAGTCCTCAAAGATCCCCCATTTGGAAGATACTTTAGGCAGATTTCTGCCTACTGTGATCTATTTCTTATGAATTTGTTCACAAATATAGAAAAGATATATAAAAATGTTGATATTACATTTTCATGTATCAATGCAAAATTCTAGAGTTCATACTTGTCAGTCCAATGTTTTTTCCAAAGTAGAAGTGAATGAAAGGAGGAATAACAAGATCTTAAGTGCATCACAACCATTATATTACATCCTCCAAACACATTCCAGAATCGACTATGGGGCATAGGTAATGTGGGACATAATTCAGGTACACCTAGCTACATAATTATATTGAGCCCATTATATATATATATATATATATATATATATATAGTGTCTTATTTAAAGGAGAGAGTGATCTGGTCACTTTTATCATTTTGCTAGTAAAATATAAAGACATTTTTGGAACAGGAGGATCAATCATACAGCTATTGTGTGAAACACAAAGGAGACAAAGCGAGGCGCAGAATAGTGCCCTATCAATGATGACACTGTTGAAATAGGTGATGTGTGATGACCACTCACCTTGCTTAATTGTGTAAACCCACAACCGGCTGGAGCACTTTATACAGCTGCCGCTGGACCTCCACCTGCCACTAAACGTGGAAAAACCAATATCTGTTGTTAGGAATGGGTGTACCTCAGGGACACCACCGTAGGAAACGAAGAATAAAGGAAGTTTTGATTTGAAGCACTTTGAAGCACTGCCTTCCTTGTGATCTTTCGTGGCACAGCAGCGCGGACCGTAATCATACAGCTATAGCCTTTAATTAAGCGGTAGAAAGAGTAAATTGTATCTGTCAGCATGATTATGCCATACAATTTAAAAATATCCTAACATAGGGGCTGAAACCCTGATTCCAACGATGTGTTACTTACTGGACTGTGTGCGGTTGTTTCAACAAAATCAAGTGTTTTATTAGCAGTAGATTATCACTAGAGGACTAGTTGTTTCCTGCCTTGTAATCCTTCTGCGCTGGGTAACCTTGCCACTGCCACTGATTAGCAACTTTCTGTCAATATAAAGTGTACACAGTACGCTGTCAGGGGTGTGGGTGAGGGTTGTACAGAACTGCTAGATCTGCAGCAGAGAAAACACATCCAAATGTCAACAAGCAGCCCAGTGGAACACATTGCTAGATTCAGGGGCACCATCGCTACATCATTTTCATCCAAGATCACATAGCAAGAACCTTGTAAAAAGTCCCTTTAAAGTACACGGTGGCTAGAATGACTCTCTATTTGAGTCTGTGACATTGTGCTTAGATGGATCTTGTTTTTTTCTGTTTGTTTTTATCTTCTTATATATTTAGCGGAGGTTATCTGTGAGCATTCATTTGGAAATTTCTTGTATTTGTCTTCTGACCTATGACTGCCAGAATTAATTCAGATTCATCTCTAACAACTAAATGGATAGCTGCCATTGTGCCTCATCTCTATGATCTTTTTGACACATATAAACCATTTAGATGGTAGAAGCCATTCATTTATGAAGGTATATGTGTTAGCTTCCATTAGTTCTAATGCTGGATGCTTCTCTCTGAACACTAAACCATATATCAAGAAAACGGCAATTTCCAGACCCTGGGGAAGGCGGCCAGCAGGAGTGAACGTGCATTTACAGACAGCTGATCAGGACAATGTGAAGAGAAGAAGAAGCTTTGGTGTTCTATGTCTATGTCCACGTTCATGAGCTCTTATAAAAGGGAGAGTTGTTATATCATGTAGTTCTTTCCATATTGGGTGTATATTCCCCAGCCACTCTGTACAATTTACCCTAATATGTCAGCAATACATGGGGATGCAACTATTAAAGCAATTGTCCACTCGAAGAAGTGCTAGTGACCGATGGATGTCTCAGAATTCAGACTCCCGTAGGCTAGGGCCAGACTAGCATTGTGCCTCCGTCCTGGTGGGTCCATCAAAAAGCAGGATTCCAGGAGCATTAACGCAGCGTTACCGTAGTGTAAGGGTAAGTTCACACAGGAAGGTTTAGTGGCGTTCAAACCGTCAGAAAACCGCTGGAAATTATCAGTTCTGAGCTCTGAAGTCTCCAGCTGTGTTCCGGCGGTTTTCCGGCGGTTTTTTACAGAGTGTGCACAGCGGTTTATAGTCGTTTTTCCCAGCGGTTTTTCCAGCGGTTTTCTATGAAGGATTTTGTTCATGGAACTGATCCAAAACCGCTCGGAAGAATTGACATGTTGTATGCTGCTAAACCGCTCGGAAACCGCTCAACCGCTGGCGGATCCGCTCACATATAAACCGACTATGTGTGCACAGCGGTTTCTAAATTGCATAGGGTTACATGTAAGTCCTAAAGCTGCTAAGGATTTACATAAATTTAAATAAAACCTATGCTAAACCGCTGGCGGTTTTCGCTGCTAAACCGAGGTTAAAACTGTATGTGTGAACTTACCCTAACGCTGCCTTGACGCAACCAGTAGAATCCTATGGGTGACTTTTTTTGCTACTGGTGAGAGGAGGGTGTGTATCATAGAATAAGCCATATATTGGTGTGCTGACTTCTACTATGGATTATAATTCACTGGTTATTATGCATTGCTATTACTGGTTACACAGTCTGGTAGATAGAAGGTATTCTTTATTTATGTAGGTGGTGGCCCTCTTAAGGGGCCCTCTTACATCTGTGTGTGAAAGAGTGGAGGTGATGCCTGCAGTATCACTTCCTGGCCACCAGGGGTATTTGTGCAGGCAGGTCAAGAGACTCCTTGGTAGGTCAGGTTCAGAAAATGCAGTTTGAGCCAGGTTCCTTGGAGTGATATGCTAGGTGTGCTGTGACCTGCTCTCCACCCATTTACTGAAAGTCCTGAATCTGGTCACCAGATGCTATAAACTTAATATACTTCTTATTACTATAGCAAGTGTCTTACACCTGAGAAGTGGTGCATTTGCTATAGTAATAAGAAGTATATCAAGAATACATCATCAGGTGCTGCCAGTGCGGAATACCTCGTTGAATCTGTTACCGCAGTGACCGTTTTGAGAGACTGTCTTTCATCAGATATCAAGCTACTACATTTGAATCTACTGAGACCTTCTCCACCCCCTTTTAGCTGGATCACAATGAAGGGAAAAGACTGAGAGATCTTCAAACCATAAGTCAGGCTCAGGCTCTACGAGGACCTTTTTGTCAGAAAACGTGCATGCATTAATTAAGATTTTGCATCAAACTAGTTTAGATGGGCTGCAGTCATTTAAAAAGGAACTGAACTTTTGCTCACTTATTAGTGCAGTCATTGTTAAAGCTTGGCACCTGTGTAGCCTTGTTCTGTGTGTGGGTACAGGGGAGGGGAAGTTAGCGTTGTAGAAATGTTTGTGAGCCATTGTGCTGACCCACTGACAATTCTTCCTACACACTCAGTGATTTTTACTATGCTAAGGCCCCTTTCACATCAGCATTTTTCACTGATTGCAGCAGATCCGGCAGATTTTCCGCATCTGCCGCCTAATGGCAGCACTTGCAGCAATCCCCATGCATTGTCTATGGGGCTTGCAACAAGCGCAGTAAGTGGGGTATTGCCGGGATCCGGCACTTGTGGCAGTAACGACGGCGCAAAATAACCGCAGCTGACCACGGTTATTTCCACGGCCGCAAATGCCGCAAGTGCCAGATCGTGGCAATACCGCACTTGCCGCACTTGTCGCAAGCCCCATAGACAATGCATGGGGATTGCTGCCGGATCTGCCACAATCAGCAAAAAACGCTGATGTGAAAGGTGCTTAATAGAGTAATACTTGCATTCTTGCACTAGGTAAAGCACACATCAATTAAACCTTTTGTGAAATCTCCGGATATATTGGCTAGTGTTATTGGAGCAGCATGGTGGTCCTGGTCCTTCCTGACTGGGTATATGTTACATTTACTTTGTGATTATCCCTGTGATTTACTCCGATCACTCTACTTCAACTGACTTTTATCATAAAAACTTAGTTCCCCGACATTGTCTGGTCTCATTCCTGATCTGTTACCCTCTTTACTCTGATAGCAACCTCTCTGGTTTACATGCTTATAAATATGATACAAAATTATTTGCATCCTCACCAATGTTAATCAGTGAGGCAATTTTTTCCACAGCTGTTTTCTACCTAAAAAAAACTACAACATGCTGTGGATCATTGAGTAAAATGGCTGAGACTTGCCAATACAAGTCTACGGGTGCAAGAAAAAAATGGATGGCAAACAGATCTGAGGCAGTCGACAGGGTAGGTGGTACTCAGGTACTGGGGCTGATGGCGACTTGGATGAGGGGTCATGGCTGGTTGGTCCCAGATTCCCGTGACCTGGACCCTCAATGGCGGGGGATGATGGTGGTGAAGGGGGATTGTTTACATGATGCCACCTGTGCTACCTGGTAACGATGATGCCAGCACTGCGGCCGGCCGCTGAGGTGAAGGAGGTGCAGCTCAGTGTAGTACAGCTCCCCACAGGTGGAGCTTTACCTCAGGGCAGCTGGGATTGATGAGGGGAGTCATAGTAGCGTCTCTGCGGTTAATGCTGTGGATGGCGGTGGTTAAACAGGCACACAAAGTAGTCTTTGTTTCAGTACCTTTTATTGATGACGGGTAACAGGTACAGTCCAGAGAAGTAACCAGGTCCTCTGTGCAATTTGGGACTTTCACCTTGGAGAGTTGTGAGGAATCCTCTGTCACTGTTTACTGTGGTTTTGGGGTAAGTCCTGCCTGTAACTGAACTCACCGCTCCTTCTCCCTCTCAGGGCTTTACTCTATCACTGACAATGAGGTCCTTCTGCGGGGTCCCTATTCCTCCTTTAGCCCCTGGTCCTGTGTTTGGTCAGTTTTGAGTGTCTCTTTTTAGTTACCTCAGGGGATTTGGTCCTCCTGGTCCTTCTGGGCTTGTCCTGCTGCAGTGAATGCGTAGCAGTGTCGAATTCCAAAGTCCGGGTAAACTACAGGGAAACTTGGTTTGTTCCCTTTCTTCTTTCTCCTATTCCTCCACTGGCCTCCAACCCTCTCCCTAGGGTGCAGCACAGCTGGGTCAGTGTTCCCTGGTCCTGGACCTGGCTTTATCCCAGCGACCAGCTCCTCACTCCTGCTCTCCTCACTGCCTGACTGGAACTAACTGGAACTAACTAGGACTAACTGACTACTCCCCTCAGACCTGGATCGTTTAGAGCGTTTAGAGGGGATCTGGCTTAAGGCAGCCAATAGAGCTCCCCTTCAGGTCTGGAGTGGAAGGTGTTGTGTGCTGTGTGTACCAAGGTGTAAATCCCTCCTTGCCACGGTGGATCCTGTGGCAATCCCCGGTAGGGGTGCCACAGATCATCCATATGTTGTCCAATTTTTACGAATACATTGCAGTTCTGTAGCAGAGAACATTGGAGCTGTAAATGATTGAAGAACAAATGTTGCAGAGAAAAATAATGCATTGTATGCTGATGACATGTGTATGACATATGGATACTAGGCGAGAAAAGCTTGCACATTCGCATAGCACTCGCACATGACATGTAGAAGACCAGACAGATTTCACTTGGCCAACTTTTCTGGATGAAAATACATTTTTTAATATTTTTTATACGTAGATGTGAGCGAACCATTAACTCAATTAGACTTTTCTTCCAAGGCTTTACTTTCTACATGACTTCTTTTTTTGCTGACCTGTTTTTCCCCCCTCTGTTACAGAGAAACAAACAAGTCTAAATGAGACAGCCACTTTAAAAATAATAACTATTTCTATGTGAAACAGGAGGTTTCAGACCTCATTAAAAAGACCTTTTAAAGTATATGCGTAAGGCAGGCACACACATAAACTTCAGCCTGGGGGTACCAATATCTTTTTCATGGTGGGAAATTGCAGTGAAATTGAGAAGATTTATTCACTATTCAATAAAAAATGAGCAAGGAATTTAGCATAGGAACTGCTAAATCAAGGGCCGAACCGACGGAAAAAAAGAACTGTACAAAGATGCATTTGAGAAGAAATTACACATTGCAATATCTCCAAGCAATATTATTTCATCGGCAAGTAATTCTCGTTTCTTTTTCTGCCGTGTTAGTATGGTGACAGTTTTACTTTCAATCTCCATAATATATTTCATCTGACTAACACTGAGCGCTCCGGTGTATATGCAGATGACAAACCGGTCATTTTAGCATGGAGGATAACATTTAATATGTGCAGTTTATCTCTAAATGGTAATGGATTAAATCTATTCTGTGCCTAATGTTTTTATTTTTACCTCTCTCATTGCTTTCAGGGCTACACTTATGTTATAGGTAAAACTGATAGACTTTGGAGACTTAAAGGGGTTTTCCATTTTCAGATAAATAAAAGCAAGGTGAGAAAATGTAATACAATTGTAAAAGAAACAAAGAACCAAATTTTCTGGTAATTCTAGTGCTGCCTCTCTAGAGCTCCTTGCCTCTCTTTACCTGGCTACAGGAGTTACAGATATGGGTGTATCTATACAATAGGTGCAGGGGCTGCAGTCATACCCCAGGCCTGGAGCCAAGGTGGCCCCAAAAGTCCCTTTGTCCTATAGAAAAAGGCTAATACTATGAAATATTTTTAATAATTAGGAGCCCCATTGGACCTTTCGCATCAGGGTCCATGAGTTTCAAGTTACGCCACTGGTCTTCTTTGCATCTGACGACCGCAGCAGGGACGGACCTACCGCGGTGCAGCTGGCATACTCACCAGCACCCCCCTGCTCCTCATCTGGGACTGCAGCAGCACCCCCACTCCTCACCTAGGACTGCAGCCTCCAACCCTCCCCCCCGCTCCTCAACTGGGACTACAGCAACCTCCGCCCCCTCCTCAACTGGGTCTGAAACAAGCCCCTCTCCCACCCCTGCTCCTCTCCTGGGACTGCAGCACCCCCCCCCCCCCCGCTCCTCACCTGGGACTGCAACACCCCCTCCGCTCCTCAACTTGGGACGGAACCAGCCGCATCGGGGCCCACACGGCTCCTGGTCCGCCACTGCACCGCAGCCAATCACTGGCTCTAACAGTTTACATCCCATGACTAGTAATTGGCTGCAGTGGTCATGTGAATGATGCACCGCACCTGAACAATGGCACTGGAATTGTAAAGGAAATAACAGGTAAGTAATTGCATGTTTTATTACCTATCACATTCCTCACCCTAATTCATTTTCTTCTGATAAAAGAAAACCCCTTGATCCAAGGGCTAAATATCCAGCTTGCAATCAGTTCTATATTGGGGCAGTTTCTAGCGAAGACATTCTCTATTCATTTCCCAGATGCTAAGGAGCCCATACATTTTGAATCTGATACTGTTTCACGCCGTTTGGATCAAAACTCGCAGAGTGTCGTGGCAGCATCTGGCGCTGTTCACACTACAGATCCTGACACTCCACACTGTGGTTTTTCCAATGCTTCTGCATTCCACAATCAGGCTGGAGCATTGACCAGCTGTGTTCTCATTAGTGATCAGGCTAACAGGAATTAATCACTTTATGACTCCTGATTACCTCTAGGATGACATGTTCTAGGAAACCAATCACAGTTGCTCCCTGCCTTTTTAAGATGGTGGAATCTGTCTGCCCATGCTGACTATAGCTTTTGCAAATCTGGTCCATGTGCTATGTGATCCAGTTACTGGTGATCTATTGAAGTGCTTTTTGGTGTTCTATGAAATTCCTTTTTGCTCTTTATTTCCTCCTGTGCACATATTGTCTTATACCTCTGTGTGTTTTGCTGTGCGTATCTTTGGTTTTCCCTTTGTTCTTTTTGTGTGGGATTTTACCACTCCTGTCCCATCACCTACCTGGGTGGGGAAGAGCAGGCATTAGACCAGGGTTGGCCAGGAGCAGGGCAAGAGTGGTGGCTCAGACATCCTTATCATCAGAGGTAACTCTGGGTTAAGGGACAGCTAGGGCCCCGATAGCTCCATAGACAGTCTAGGAGACCCGGTTCCCCTGATATTCTTTACTAACTCATGAGTAGATATTTCCATTATTAAAAGTGTCTATATAGAAA